>OZ026612.1:139523762-140133762 GCA_964020975.1 Hermodice carunculata
TTATCCATAGACTAAAATTCAAGCCTGGCTGAATATAAATCTGCTAGTAACGGGGAGCAGTTGCTACCCATTGTAATGCCTTTTATTTGTTGAAAAAACCAATGGTCCGCATTGAACAAAAGTATTATCCAAAAGAAATTTTATAGCACCTTTCAAAGTTTCGACAGTGCAAGTTTTAACGTTACTTTTTAAATATTTATTGTGTGACCAATATGCTTTCTTTGTATATGAATTAATATTTATGTATGGTTTACCATTATGTTTGAACATTTTGCTTATTAATTCTGAAAGAACTTTTGACCTCATCTATAGGTCCTGGTGAAGAAAAATAAAAACATTTGATATTTTTTGCTTTTAAATCTTTGATTTTAGACACAAACTCGGAAGAATTGCTAATGCTCCAAAAACAACTGATTTCACAGTTTGTAGAAATTGCATTACAGTATTTACAGAAATGATTCCTTATTGCAGTCAAACACAATTTTACTTGCTTTGATTATTGTTTTGTTGTACATTTTGAAGCACAAGCTATAAATCTAGATTTAAAAGCGTTTTTTTGTAATTTGGGTAGGCCTATATCATATGATCATGATATATCACAAAGACAAACAAAAATAACATAAACCAAATTAGGAAAAAAAGGGAAGGGGACACAAGTCTGTAAATATTTGTTGTGGCGCAAGAAAAGAACAAACATGCAAACAAGTTAACCAACACTTTCGAAAAGTGCGGAATGGATGCAGCGAGCAAAGCATCTTCAATCAATGCGACAAAAACTTTTTGACCAATTGAAGATCGATGAAATGGGTCACACGGCTGTTCTGGTAGCCTCCCGCTGGAGGTACGAAAGGGTTGTTAGGCTATGGTACAGACCGCAGAGATTCTGTGACTGCATATCAAAATATACGTGAGTATTTTAATAATCTAACAATCTCATGTCCATCTGATGATATTGAACGCTTTTTAAAAGCACAAACGCAAAGACTGAGGACCGTTGTAACTTTCAGAAACTTCTTGAAAAGTTACGTTGAGTCCACGGGAATTCCTGTGTAATTCAATATGGCGTCCAAGGTGTTCATTCGAGTATGTCAGCGTAGGGTGAATTTGAACAGGAATGCAAACAGGGGGAACTCGTCTCAATGTGTGGGCTCTAGGGAAGACTCGTACTTACAACACCCATACCACTGATCAAATACCCATAGCGGCTGAAACAACAGCTCTGACATCCTTAATCGGAGACCGATGGGATTCAAAGCGTCTTAATATATCATGCCTGATTGTTTATCGGGTCAGGCTCAGCCTCCTTATTGTTTTCTTTTTTGACGGGCTGGCAAGTGTCTATCCGGTGATCTCCGGGTCACGCCCACCTTTCATCATGGTTGTTGATACAGTAATATGTGGCCTTTTTGTAGGCCTATATGACATTACAAGTTTAACTCGAGGTCCTCCGTGAGAGTGCACACAGGGAGACAATTTCAGCCTCAGGGCACGAAGCAGCCTACTATGTTTCCTGTAATTGTTAATGCACCTTTTTTTTGTTTTGTTTTCGTATTTACTTATTTTTTTAGGAGGGGGGGAGGGGGTTAGGAGGGAGAGAGAGAATTTTCTTTTTAAACAAAATTTCCCAGGGCAATATCAGGAATCAGTATCATTTTATTAGATCAAAATATATACATTAGCAAAAAATCATAATAATGTGTTATTAAATGAATAAAAAGCGTAAAGTATATTGATCGAGGAGACCCTCATTAAGACAAATTTATGTCTCTATCATGAAGGCCATCTCCAAGCAAATAGTAATAATTACTCTGATATGGCTTAATCTTAAAATAAAAATACTTTCTATGAATTATTATGTTTTTATGTCTAAATTACAAATATAATTTATACATTTCAATACTGTGATTCCTGGTGGGCACATATATAACATAACAATTAGGAATGACACAAGTTTCTTGGTAATTTTGAATATACATATTTTTTGTATGTACAGCCCTCCCATGGACTATTATAGAGTGCCTTGCCCAGTTCTCGGAAATCAACAATACTTTTGCCATTCATTGTCCACCACTGACAAGATGTCAAAACAATTAGTGAATTAGTTAAGTACAGAGAGAGAGGCAGACTGATGTGGGATCACAGGCACTTTGACAATTTTAAAATTTGTATATTTTTTAGACAAAATGTCAGTTTTTGGATGAACAATTGCATTTTTGTCAGCAGATGTTATTTAACATCAACGCAACATAGTTTGCAAATTTGAAATTTAATCTGTGTATTAAAATGGAGAGGCTCTCACCTCAAGTCAGGGGTTGGAGTAGAGGTTCCATCTAGAAGGTGAACAGAGAAAAACTTTGAGTCAAATACCTTCCAATGTCCAACATTTGGGCACACCTGACTTTCGGCTTATACTAGGATTTTTTTTATCATTTAGTCTATAATATGTGCACATCGCAGTCCGGGCTATAATTTACAAGGAACAAACACAGACAAACCACAGTGTCTGGTCTTTTCAATGGTGCTGCCAAACAACACCAGCAAATGTGATTCAGTTTTTAGTTTGGCACTGAACACAACCTATTAGATGGTGGTGACAACTTATAGCTGTCTGTCAGCTGGACACCCCAGTAGGTAAGACAAGCCTCCGTATTCAGGGTTGTCCTTGGAGCTTATAGTTACCCCTCAGTATAGCTTTTCAGCACCATAAGGCTTTAAAAAATCTTGTGAAGCTTTTTTTTTTTTGTCCTGAAGAAATAAGGTAAAAATGAGATTTTAGGCCCTAATTGCCTTGATGGATCATCTGGGCACAGCTAAATCTTTAATTTAGTCTAAACATATAAAGGCATAAAGCTTTATTTTGTCCATGGGGACAACCCTGTTCATGTCATCCATCCTTAAGTTGAGAGGAATATGTAAATCAGACAAATTATTAAGATTTACAAAGGCTTTATTTCCACATGTACATCCCTATCTGCTAAGGGGCTAGATGGTATGTACATATACATTCATACAGTCTTATAATATATATGTATGTGACTGAAGAACATAACTGACAGTTTTAAACATTTATTTTCTCCATATCACTGATTTGGCAACAGCAAAATTTTTACCAAGTTTGACACAGACATGCAGGGATCTGCATGTACAGCTACTTGTTAAATGATGTGGGCCAAAGCAATGCTGCAGCTTATATAAAAGTCTCATGTAGAACTAAGATACCAGCCATGCTAGACTAAAAACTATGATCTACCTCTGCCACTCTATACTATGCCACCATTGTGCTCCGGCCGCGTCCAGCAGTCTTAGTTAAAAGTCGGGTGATTACATCTCCTTCAGCCCGCCACCTGCGGCATGGGTAATCTGGGAGACAAGTGTGAATTGATTATATATATATATATATATATATATATATATATATATATATATATATATATATAGCTGGATCTCTGGGATCAATAGGACCACGAGGCTGGAGGGTTTCAAGGATGAGAATTCCCACTTTTCAAATGTTTTCCTCCTTTTTGGTTTGAAAGTTTGTTCTAAAAGGTTGTGGATTTGGTATGAAAAGGACAAATCTGATGTAATAATGGAAAGGTGGACATGTATGTTTACAAATGTTGTCAAATTACAGGTTCAAATAAATGTAGATCAGCAGGACTTACAAATGTATCAGCGATTTTCTTGATCTGTTTCTTTTGGAATTGTGACAGCTTTACAATTTAGGGTGCCTTTAAATTTTAGAAATTGATAAAAATCAACCCTTGATATGTTTTTAGCTCTGCTGACCATAGGTCACAGAGCTTATATGCAATCACCCAGGACTGTCTATCTGGCTATCCATCTGAGCTTTTGCTTGTGGATGCAATCTAGTCCACAGTTTTCCAGTTAGCTGTATACAACTTTCAGGATTTACCAAGTGAGTGAAAATCCAGGTCAAGTTCTATGTTGGTGGGACCAAATAATGTATTATTTGATATATGGGCCAAGATGTGAAAATTTTGAGAATGCTGTTTGGTTTTTTTGTTTTTCTAAGTTTTGACCGAGTCATCACGGAGCTTGGCAAGAATGTCAATCAATGAAAATGCACTGAAATTTGGTGGCACCACATATAGTATCATGAAAGATATGTACCAAAAGGTATCGAAAGCACATTAAAATCAATATATGTTTGGGCAGAATTAGGGTTATGATAACAAATGGACTACAGACATATTACCATCCGGCGTACAGCCCTGTTTATGTGTGATGGGTTGACAATGGATACACATGATATTTAGGAAGGATAGGGAAAAATGAGGCTTGATATGAAGCACATGTGCACAGTGCTTTTTTTCCTGTATAGGCCTACCCAATAACAGAAATTACTCCCAAATGGTTGCTAGGAACTTTTCTCCTCAGTAACCAATCAGATATGTAAGAAGGTTCCCTAATTATTAGCTCAGCTGACTGACAGCTTATAGGATGGTCCTTCATCTGTCCACAATTCACATTTTCTACTTCTTTTCCAAAACCGTCAGCCAGATTTACTTCAAACTTGGTGGGGATGTTACTTGGGTGGGGCTCTACCCAGTTTTTGAAATGGAGACGCTCCAGTGATTTTCTTATATTTCATGATTTTTTGGGGGTTTTTTTTGGGACAAATCTTCTTTTCCGAAGCTGCTCACCTGATTGCTCTGATGTTACACAGGAACACTCCTAGGGACTCATAGTTCTTAATTTGTACACCAGGTGGCGATGCAATCTTTTTCTATTTTTAGCTCAGGTAATAATTCAGCTGAGCTTTTAGGAGGGTGAGGTATCTGTCGTCCGTCCACAATTCACATTTTCGACTTCTTCTCCAAAACCGTTGCGAGATCCACTTCAAACTTGGTGGGGATGTGCCTTGGGATGATCTCTACCAAGTTTGTTCAAATGGTCACGGTCCAGTGATTTTTGGATGTTTAATGAAGTTTTTGTTCATTTTGGGGGGAAATCTTAAACAATCTTCTCCACTTGGCCAATTACTTTGAAACTGTATAGGGACACTTCTGGGGATCCCCAGACCTTAAGTTGTTCAACAGGTGGAGCTGTGATTCTTTTTTCAATTTTTTTTTAAAATGAATTTTTGTGGGTTTTTGCTATTTTCGACTTCTTCTCCAAAACCGTCTCTCAGATTGTGCTGAAACTTGGTGGATATGTTCTTTGTGGAAGGGTCACACAAGGTTGTTCAGCAGGTGGCGTTGCTGTGGATCCCTGATTTTTAATGAATTTTTCAATTCGGGTACTTGTTGGTCAATGTATGCATTCCTATTTTTACTATGTAAGTCAATGGGAATTGCAATGGTAATTCATATTTTCGATCTCATGTCCAAAACTGTTAGCCAGATTTACTTCAAACTTAGTGGGGATGTGTCTTGGGTGGGTCTCTACCAAATTATTGAAATGGTCACGGTCCAGTGATTTTTGGATTTTTATTTTTTTTTTGTTTGTTTGTTCATTTTGGGGAGAAATCTTAAAAACCACTTGGCCAATTACTTTGAAATTGCATAGGGCCAGTTCTGGGGACTGCCAGACCTAAAGCTAAAGGGATCCCTGATTTTTAACAAAATTTTCAATTCTTGTACTTGTTGGTCAATGCATACGTTCTTGTTGTTCACCATTTAAGTCTATGGGAATCGCAATTTCACTATTGTATGGGTGTCTTTTTGCCCAGAACCACTTCCTAGTAGTCATTACCCTATTCCACAGTCCGAACTCTTTACTCTCCGTAATCTAACCTGTCCCTGTCTAACTTATATACAAATGGAAGTACTATTGTCCATATTGCACATATTCCTCTATAAAATTTTGACATAGGCCGTATTAGCCCAAATAAATTAAAGTGTCTGCAGCGGGTAACTACTCAACATGTTTCCGAGCCTTTTACCCGTATATGTCTCTCTGAGTAGCAGCACCTTGTCTAAGCTAAATATTCAACAAAGACAACCCAAATAGTAATGAATAAATATGAATGTGGCAAATGATGAATTAGCTAAATATGTGAAGTTTTGCTTATAAATGCAGAGCTTCATTATGAAAGAAAAAAACCTGTCAAACAAACCATAATTACTAAAATTTTATAGTACAGGTTCAGATAAGAACAATTTGACTTACCACTGAACCAGTATGTACCCTTTCTAGCTGGACAGCTTATCCTAGTCAAACCATCCGCCAGTGTTTAACTGAAGTGGAAACAAGCTGGGGCCTTATATTCAGTCCCAGTGATTGTAAAATAAATGCAAGTGAATGGGAATTGCAATGGTAGTTTACATTTTTGACCTCATCTAAAAACTGTTTACCAGATTCACTTTGGACTTAGTGGAGGTGTGGCTTGTGTGGGTCTCTACCAAGTGTATTCAAATGGTCAGGGTCCAGTGATTTTTGGATTTTTTTATGAATTTTTCTTGTTGATTTTACATGCCTATTGATCACCATGCAAGTCAATGGGGATTGCAAAGTCATTACGGTTTGCAATGCTAATTGACAATTTTTGACTTCTGCGAAACCATCAGCTGGATTCATTTCAAACTTGATGGGGGAGTTCCTTTGGTGGGTATCTACCAAGTTTGTTCAAATGGTCACAGTCCAATGATTCTTGAATTTTTTTATAATGTATTTTGTTCATTTTTTGGCCAAATCTTCAAAAGTCTTCATCCTTATATATACTCGGCCAATTGCTTTGAAATTGCATAGGGACACTTCTTGGTATAAGGGTGATACATGTGCAGTAGGTGAGTGACCTTGACCTCAGTTCCAAGGTCACAGGGCAAGGTGCATGAAATTCACTGTTTATGGTAACTTGAGAACTATTAAGGGTAGGACATTTGTATTGTACTTGCTAGTTGTCCTTAATGAGGGCCAGACTTAGATGTAATAGATGAGTGATCTGGACCTCATTCCCAAGGTCACACAGCCACTTGGTCAAATTTTACTGTTCACCTGACAAGTTGAGACCTATTTGAACTTGGACCTTGATGTTGAACATGATGGTTGTCCTGAGCAAAGGCCAGACTTAGACAGTACATGGGTGACCTTAACCTTATTTGCAAGGTCACTGGGACCCAGACACTTACATAAATTTTACTTTTCATATTGTAACTTGAGAACTGTGGAAGGTAGGACTTTGATATTGAACTTGTTGGTGGCCCTCTATTTAGGAAAGATTGAGACCGTACATTAATGACCTTGACCTCATTCTCAAGGTCACAGGGCTGCTAACATGAATTTTACTGGTTGCATGATGATCTGATAACTATTTGTACTGTGACTTTGATCTTGCACATGGGGGATGGCCCGCTATGAAAGTTAGATTCAGAATAGGTCAGTGACCTTGACCTCATTTCCAAGGTCATAGGGTGACTTAGTCAGTTGAGCACAGGACTGTCGCAGTCATCTTGTTTTATGATTTTTTTTAACCAGAATGAATTCAAATGTGTTAGCAATGTGCCTTGGGTAGGTCTCTACCAGGTTTGAATAAATGGTCATGCTCCAGTGATTTTTTAATTTTTAATGATTTTTCTTGTTTTGAGGGGCAAATATTTTCTCCGAAACTGCTCACCTGATTGCTTTGATATCACACTGGGACATTCCAAGAGGCTCTTAGCTCTTAGTCTGTTCACCATGTGGTGCTGCATTTTTTTTGGTTCTTTTTAATGCTTTATTGTGTTTATTCCTATTTTCGACTTCTTCACCAGAACCGTCACCAGGCGTCACATTAAGCTGGCGTCCTGCGACATAGACTCTAAAAATGAAGAAAAGACACCTGGATATTAATAAAACATTGTCATTTTGCGTCTCTGTGGACACACGCACAAAAACGCGATGTATTTTAAATGAGACAACTGCAAAAATTACCCCAATCAGTCATGGTGTTTTGTATCGACCATTATCAATATCATGATTATGTATTATACTGATGGAATCCTCTGAAGTTTGTCTTTCTATGTAACAAGCTCTCTTATTTGCTAAGAAAAAATATTCCTAGGGTATCCCACCACAAATTTCCCAGAATGGGAATAGATGTACGCCATTTCACCTTATTATAAATGCGCTGAGAGCACTTCTAGGCTCCTCATTGGGTGGACTTGATCACATGCCACTCACTGCCCAATCAAATTCGTTGTTGCCCATGTGCGTGTCTCGTGTCCGCAATGTTAGGAAGGTGCAAGTCATATTACGCAAAGATTATTGGACCAAGATGTTAAATTTTCACATCATATTTTCACCAAGAAGACTTCCATCAAGCAAATCTAGACACGGATAAAGGCCCGAGTGAAAATTCATTATGGTTGGCAAGGAAAACACACAGATTAGTCATGGCACAGTCACACGTGGATGAAGCGGAAATTAGCATTAGGCCTAACACGTGTTGTTGATCAGTCTCCGATGGGTCACTTGGTTATTGGTGATTTTTTAACAAAATTTGGTTGTTTTGATTTTATTTAAATGTTTGAACGGAACAAATATGTACGACAGAACAAAATAGGAATGAAATTTATGATCGAAGGCCGGAAAAAATATACGTTGAACATAGCAGAAAACCATGCCTGGGTGCATGCATTTTTGGATTTTTTAATGAATTTCTTTGTTTTGAGGGGCAAATATTTTCTCCGAAACCACTCACCTGATTGCTTTGATATCACACAGGGACATTCCAAGATGCTCTAAGTAGCTCTTAGTCAGTTCACTATGTGGTGCTGCATTGCAGAAAACCATGCCTGGGTGCATGCCCGTGGCAGGCTGTGTACACTCGCCTGTGTTGCACGGCTTTTAAGTTGTAGGCCTACCATGTTGCTTGGTGAAGAAAGTGACCGCACTAAACACTCTCAACACCACCTACGGCATCAAATTTTTCTGGTAAGTTGTATTAGAAAGTGCACAGAAATATAAATCATGTAATTTTTGACCATTTCATCACATGGAATCAATCGCAAAAATAACAGAGCCCAGGCATGTTCAATCATGCATGCCGCTTGTTGTGCAAGGGAGTTAAAAAACTGTCTGGTGGCACACGGTGTGCGATACCAGATAAGGAGAAGGAACTCTACATTCAAAGTTGTTGTATTTAAACACAAGTGTTTTGAGTAAAAATTTGATTTTGTGAAAATTCACATATTTCTTGACAAATATTGAAGATAAACTGTAAAATCTGTGCTAGTATGATCTCAATACATATACATGTAGACAAAAACACAACATGGATTTTTCATTACTGTGTCTGTTATTTGAAAATGGTTATACAAAATGGCTGATTTTGTCAAAATTGATAAACTTGGTGGACTTTTCATTTTTATCACAGAATTGTTTATTTCTTTGAAAAAGAACTGTTCAATTCTTGAAAATCCTTGATATATTTTTGCTATGACTTTTTAAAATAAATGCGTTTTTATTTGATCAAAATCACATAATTAGTTTTAGAGAAATATCCATATGAACTGGACATTGTGGTGCAAATACCTATTGTCTTTAATGAAGATTCAAAGGATAACACGGTCCATTGACTGCCATGGTAATTATTAAAAGTATTTTATAAGTTTCTTTAGATTGTATTGAGACTAGAACTACCTAGACAACAGATAGAAAATATTCATGGGAACCAAAATGTTCCAAAATTTCAGAGTGAACAAAATCAACCAAAACTGGTTGAATTTTACCTTTTGCAGCAGATTGTACATGTATGTACACCAACAGCATTGCCAGGTAAGTGGCTATATATGTTGAAAAGTGTTACTTATAACAGATATTTAAAGAGTCCATTTCTTTTTAGTGGATCGGGATCTAAAAATTTAAAATCAGAATTATTGCCAAACAAACCGATGGATTTGTAACAAGCTTGTGAGATGTTGTATCCAAATACAAATGTGGAAAATCATCACAGGGGTATTCAAATTGTGAAAAATTGGCACCATGTGTGGTTGAAAACATAAACAGGCTTTGTTCATCACTAGTTCGGTTTTCCAACCAGGACCTTCGAAGTTAAAGGGACCCCCAACATGTATAAATGATTCTGAAAAAATAAACAAATGCACACACAAGGAAAAAAAATAGAAACTTTTTTTTTTTTTTTTTTTTTTTTTTTTTTACCGCTGCGGACCAAAGGTCCCAGAGCTCATGGGATCACTCATGTCTGTCTGTCCATCTGTACAAGTTTTGCTTGTGAGCATGATACAGTCCAGTTTTCAGGATAGCCCCATGTTGTAACTTTCACGACTTATCAAGTGTATAAAAACCTAGGTCCCATTCAATATTGTTGGTTCCACCTTCGGTATTATATGGGTCAAGATGTGAAAATCTTGCGAGTACTCTAGCATCTTTAATGTGGGGTAGGTGTTCATGAAATTTAGTGGGGTTGTGGAGGAGGTCAAAATCTCAGTTGCTTACAATACTAGTGGCACCACCCATAACTGGACAGAAGTTATGAGCCAAAATGTGATAAAGATAAAAAAAAAACTCCATTTCTCAAGGATAATTGAATTAGACATGCCAAATTTATAGGATATATAGATCATGTCCAATGGTAATATTTTATGTAATGTCAGTGGCCTTGACCTATTTTTGTTAGGTCACCAGATCTGTAAAGTTGAAAGAGGTGATTTTATAATGGCAGCTCGAGTAACTTGGAGATCGATGGTAAGGAGAATTGAGCCTCCAGATCAAAACGATTAAGTACATTGTGACCTACTTTTGGGGTCACCCTGACCCAAAGATTGTGGAGTTTGGCACTAATTTTGACCTAGTTTATTGTTTTTCTTTAATAACATCAAAAAGTTATTACTTTATTTGACCAAACAGACCATGTAAGCAAAGCTGGAAGTAGGGTACATATTTTGAACAGCAAAAAATTTTTAATCTGAGTTGAAGGTCAAGGTTAAATGGCCAGTTGAAATATAGGAGTCAGTTTGTGAATGCTGTGCACCCCAGAGTTTTTGAGTTTAATAGGCCAATATAACTTTTAGGACTTAAATTGAAAATCTACATGTATATATCTTCTGTAATGTTGGTGGGGCCACCTATGTTATTATGTAACATATGGGTCAAAATGTGAAAATCTTGTGACCAGTCCAGCATCCTTAATGTTTCATGGATCTTAACGAAATTTAGCAGGATTGTGAAGGAGGTCAAAATCTGGGTTGCTTGTGATGGTAGTGGCACCACCTATAATTTGAAGGAATTTATATGTCAAAATGTCTTGAAAGCTATAAAATTCCATATCTTGAAAAATAATTAAATAAGACATGTCAAATTTATAGGATATTTAGATCATGTCAAACGGTAATATGTTATGAAATATCAGTGACCTTGACATATATTTCCTAGATCACCAGATCTGTTAAGTTGAAAGAAGTGATTTTGCAATATCACGGTGTAGCTTGAATATCAATGGCAAAGAGAATTTTTTGGTGATGGTCATCAGATTATATGTCAGCAGAGCATTAGGCCCATGGGTCTCTTGTTTTTGTTCTTTCTTTGGTCACATTTGGTAAACATGAATTCTGGGTAAAACTTTTAGAATTTGACTAAACTTGCAAAAGCATGCTTCCACATTGATGAAATATGTGCTATGTCACTTGCATGTTGTAACTGTTGTCGATTGTTTTAACAGATTATTTGCAAAGTTGATATTTAAGGCAAGTTTTAAATCTTTGGATTATACTCTTTCAGAAATACATACTTTCACATGTTTGCATGAAGACTTTTCAAATGTAGGTGTTCTCAGGTTCCAAGTGAGATTAAGCCAAATTTATTTTCCTCCTGCAGTATTAGGTCCACTGACTGGGCAATCATTGCAGTGCCAATTTTAGAGAACATGCAGCATAAAAGAGTATTCTTTATGTGCATGGAGTCTTATGTTATGAAAATGATATATGAACTGGGATCTTTTTGTTAATAAACTAAGTTTAGGTTACCCTTACTAACATTTTAAGAGTTCAAACGGTGGATACCATGAAATGGAACATTTTATGACTGTGATGAAAGGAGTTGTGGTGGTTTTGGCTTGTCCTGCTGGAAGAATTGATAACACCAGGAGATAAAATATGACTGTATTGGAATGTGTCACTCTTTGTAACAGACTCCTGTACAAAGAGCATACAGGTGCACCCAAGTTTAACCTGAGGATTATGTGCAAAAATGTAGCGATTATATACTTGCTTGAACTCAAATGGAGCATGAAAGGGCTGAGTCTTGTCCAAAACTTGTACTAAACAGGAACAGTAGTGACAGCTTGGTAGGGTCTGATATTTTATGGCTGGACGGTACATGTGCCCACTGTCAGGTACCTGCTCTGTGAGCAGATGGCCAGTGGCTCATTTTGTGGTCACTACTCTGTCTGCATGGATATTAGAGAAGTGGAAGAATTTAAAGTGAATTGTTCAGTGGGTAATCTGTCTGGTTCCAGGTGACCCAAGTCTTCCATGATTTCAGAATGTTCAGCCCCATGATTCCTAACATTTAAAAAGTGTTTGAGGAATACATGTAGTTAGATGCTGGTACAAAATTTTCAGTGTTGAAAGGGATTACCAGAATGTGACTGATATTTCGGATTAGGGTGGATACTACATAACTTTGAATACTGGTCACATTTTGATAAAACTATAAATACGCCACTTATAGATATTTTAGTAGAATGTGACAGGTATTCAAAGTTTTGTGCAGTAAGAGTATTGAAAAGGAATGTGAAACTTGGTATTGGAGGTGGCTGTACTGAAGAAGTCTCAGCATTATTTGACATGGATTGAGGAGTAAGGGTTAGGCAGAATCTGCTGGCAGGGCTCAAAATTAGTGGTAACCCACTGTTCAGATTACCTGGAGGTTACCAAGTTTTGTTTTATGGAGGACTGTGTTCAGTTCGCCACAAGTACTTTTCTTTTAGGAAAAAATTATAACAAGTTACAATTACCAATTGGTTCCCACTTTGAAATTTTAGGAGCCCTAAACTCAAGTTTTTAGCTCTGTTCCTATCCTTATTTCAAGGCCTGTAATAGGTATTTACAGGTCTTAGAGTTCATAAAGGTTTTAAGCATAATGGGAGATAACTAAGATATTCAGGCCATATGTAGTGAGCATTCTGTGGGATGTGACATGTATTTATAGGGCTAATAGTATTAAGGGTAAGCAGAATGTGACATTTGTAGGGCCCAGTAGTAAAGGATAAGAAGAATGTGACATACATGTGTTTATAGGGCTAAGAGTAGTAGGGGTTAAGCAGAATGTGGCATGTATTTATAGGGTAGACCTTTCAAGCAGAACCGCTTTCCACGTTTGACATTGGCCAAATAACGTTTGTAACGTCCAATGTTACACTGACATATAAAAACAATCCCTTACTGTCATCAGACCAGTTCCTGATGATGCCCCACTAGAGGGGAAGCGTGTCAAACTTTTTCCTATATTTTTCTTCAAGCTGTCAGGCCCTGACCTGGCTCTTTCATGTATTCATAGTACAGTGGTACCTGCAATTTAAGACCACCCCTAATGCCAGAAAAATGGTCACATATGACAGGTGGTCTTTCATTGCAGGTAAATTAAGAAAATAAAAGGCCAAGGTCTTGAAAGGGTGGTCTTAAAAACTAATGTGGTCTCATGAGAGGTGGTCTTTACAGCAGGTACCACTGTAGTAAGGGTTAAGAAGAATGTGACATATTTGTAGAGCTAAGAATTGTAAGGGTTAAGTAATTTGCTGCTTATAGGGCACAGAGCAGTAAGTGTTAACAGAATGACAAGTAATGGGGCTGAGAGTAACAAGGGTTCAGCAGAATTACAAGTAATAGGGCTAAGAGTTACAGTCAGTGTTAAGCAGAATGACAAGTAACAGGGCTAAGAGTTGCACTTACAGTAAGTGTTAAGCAGAATGACAAGTAACAGGGCAAAGAGTTACACTTACAGTAAGTGTTAAGCAGAATGACAAGTAATAGGGCTAAGAGTAACAAGGGTTCAGCAGAATGACAAGTAACAGGGCTAAGAGTAGTAAGGGTTCAGCAGAATGGGACATGTTTTGTGGCCAGGTGCAGTGAGCATTTGTCCTATATCATTTCTATTTTTTCGTAATTGATTATTGGAGATTTTTAAAGTTTTTGTCGATAGTTGTATTGATTATTTCACAACGTAATATTCTCAGGATCACATCCAAGTTCTGTAGTCCAAAGAGCAGCGTGGGCAATTTAACGTTTACCAACATACAGCCTGATCAGTTATTTTTGATAGTGCTGAACCTCATGCCCAGGGAATCTTAAATTTACACACATCACACTAAAAATAATTGAATGAAAAACAAAAAAAGGTATAACATGATGTTGATCGTCATCCAGATTAAACTTGAAAATGCCCATTACTTGTTAGCGTATTTGTGAAGGTAACTATTTTTGCCCTAAGTCATATTAGAAATAATTTAACACATTTGTCTTTTTATTTTATTTTCAGTATGTAAGGCGCATGTCTTAATCGTAAACAATGTTAACGCTTAAAACTTGTTCAAATAAACAATGCTGAGTGGCAGTGTGAAACTTGAGCTCCAGATTCATGCATTTTTAGGTCATTTTCAGACTTTTTTTTAAATTCAGCAATCATATTCCCGTAGAAAGCATTCAGCTGAATGTGACATATAAGACAAGTCAGCATTCAGCAGAATATGACTGGTATTATGGTTGTCAGTATTACATGCAACACATTATTGTCCAGTCAATGCAAACATGAGGGCAAACCAATATCTAATATATTGAGCTCTTCATATTATCTTATCAGCAAATCCCAAGTCAACAAATTCAGGCTCATTTTTATCAAGAGGGTCCTTGTGTGTTTGTTGACGAACATAACTGGTGTCAATCATTATGTGTTTTGAACACTCTTATTAGCCAGCCCTACATTTTTTCCAAGTTCACTTATTTTGCATTTGTGATATGCATATCTGTGCTCAGACATACATGATATTGCTGTCAGGTCAGTTGCGATACAGCCTTTACGATAAAGCACGTCCTCAGAGACACTTTGTAATAAATGTGTGTTGTTGTTTTTTTTTTCCTTACCTTTACACAGGCAGGTACAAAATACTATTATTGTGGAAAGCATACACATTTAGCACCAATTTATGACATATATGTCACATTCAGCTGAATCTTCAAATTGATGTGAAAATTCTTGATGTAGCAGAAGTAAATATAAAAGAAAATGTGCAAATCCTTGCTGAATTGGAGACTGATCATCTTTAAGGTGTTTCTTTTAGAAAGCAGTGCCTATGGAATGTTGAAAATATGGGATATGTGTTTTACCATCTCAAAGGAATCAGCGAGTTGGTCTAAAGACAGGTATGCATGACTCATTCTGTAGTAAAACATGTTGGAATGCACTAAAGGCACCACAGGGCCCAATATCAATGGAATACAATTTCAGTGCTCTGTGCTATCCATGTGCGTCCATCAATTTAGGCCTGCACGATGCTTTTAACAAGCAAGTGTGTATTTTGAAATGGGTCTTTTTCTGTCAGAAAGGTATGCTATTATTGCCTGTTGAACATAGATACAGTTTTTATATGTGTAGTGTAGTATCCTCTATGCCACGTACTTTGTCAATAAAGACATGTTGGAAGAGATTCGGCAAAACATGACCCCAGGGTTTGCTGGTAGATTGCTGTTCTTAATGACCCCAAGTGTACCAATGTATGACATATCCACAGAAATGGAGTATTGGTGGCAGTGCACATGGAATAATACCATGTTTGCAGACAAGCTGTATGCATCCTTTTTCATGAAACACCTCTCTTTAAATATAAAAACACACAGACAGTTCAGGAAAAAGAAACATACATATTTCAGATTAGTTGAATACTTATAAAAGTGAGGATTGTGGCAATTTGTACATAATATAAATATCATGGCATACAAAAGAGGGATTGGCGCAAGATGAGCTGAGGGGAGAAAGGAGACTGTTTCACGTGCACTGTGGGTATCATTGTGTTGCTCTGAAAGTGCCAAGTACATTTTTAAAAAGTAACCATTGTAACAAAGACCTGTTATTTTGAAGAGTTTGAGTAGTAAATACATGTAACATACATGTTTACACATGTACCCGTTATTAGAGTCAGAACTTCAAATATTGCAAAGATGGTAGCAAGATAACTTTTACTAATAGTTACCAGTTTGAAACTGTATAGCCACAAAAATGAAAGAATATGAGGCATAATTTTCAGCTGTCTCAAGGTCACAGTGTCACTTAGCTCAAAGTTTGCTGAGCATTCAGTCGATCACTTGAGAACTGTTCGAGCATGTTGCTGGTCCTCTGTGATGGCCAGAGTTAGATATTACATGAGGGACCTTGATCTCATTCCTGAAAGGTCATAGAACTGCTTGGATTTAACTGTTCTGATAACTTGATAACTATTTGAACTATGATTGATCATGGCAGTGGTCCCTTGTAAGAGACAGGTCTACTCAAACTCTAGGTGGATGACCTAAACGTCATTCCCAAGGTCACAGGGCCATATGTGTATGTTACTGTTCATATGATAACTTGAGAACTACTATGAGCTAGGATTTCTATCTTTAAAGCTAGCTTTTTAATATTTGTGTATTTTAGGCTTGAAAAAAGGTGACCTCAACTAACAAAATTCCAAAGGTCACTGGATCACTTAATTTGGTGCATGCAAGGTCAGCTGAGCACAGGACTGTCACATAACTCTTGTCTGCTTATGATAGAAAGTGGAAACATAGGAGTTCATATGGTAATTTGTTTTGTTGGAACATGGTTGGAGGATTTGTACTGGTTTGGTGCATGTGTAACTTGGTATTATTATGTTGCTGCAGGACCATTTTGTGAGATATCAACCTGAACCTAGTATTATGTTGTGGTAAAAGTGACAGTCATCAAAATTTCTTTAATATTTACGTGGTAGTAACAAATCAGACCAGCATGTGACCATGCCAGCCAAAGCCCTTGGGCTGTCAGATTGAGGTATGTAGCATGGATGTAGCTTGTCCAACAACATCCAGTCTGCTCATACACATTGCTACAAACCGTGAATTTATCTTCTTTACTTTAAGGTTAAGATCCGACAGTGTTGAAAACAAAAATTCATATGCACTGCAACAAAATGTAAAGAAGAAGAAATGACAATATTGCCAGTCTTTGGGCTAGTTTTAAATTGCAATATAGTTTGAGTTGTTAGGACAGAATCCCCTATATGAATAGGCACGGATTAATGAATTTTGTTCACAAGTGTTTCAGTAAATTTCTCAGGAGTTAGCTGATATTTCTTAAGGATTATGTAGAAAATCCTGCATTGAAAAGTGAAATTGTCAATTTAACACAGCTTGCCCCTGCTTATAGTTCTTTTGTAGCATTCTCTGATACTAGAACGTGCTAGTACTTGGTTTTTATTGGAGACCACCCATGCAATACTTTGTTGTAGCTTACAATCACTCACATCAACTCTGTGGGTAATAAAGCAAAGTGTCTTAATGATTGAGAATTCTGATTGTACAGGTAAGTCTGGTCTTGGTTGCTCTTTCCTGTTGAAGTGTCTAGGTGATCAGTTAGGCACAAGCACAAAGTGCAGGTGTATGTGTAGTGTCACTACTTTAGGTTGCCTGTGTATATCATAGGTGTAGTCTAAGGCCCATGTACATATAATCGACAGGTGCACATTTTGGCCTTGGCTGACGGTACATTTATGAAGGCAATCAGGGATGTAAAATTTGTCATATTGTAGGACAGTGATCCAGAACATGCAAACTGGAATCTACTGGGGTGGTTGACAGATCCCCCAGAGATATCTGGGCTAACACTAGGAATTTTACAACTGTAGCCAGATTGGCCGAAGTAACGTATAAACCTCTGAAGCCAAATACTGATCATAATGGTCAAAATCATGAACGAAATTAATTTTGAGTAAATACTCAATGAAATTTAAATAATTAAGTAAAATATCTTTAACATAAGCATCAAAAATTAAAATCAAGGTTTTTCTTGGGACTTGAAAACAGAAAGGTGGTGAAGAAGATGTATGTAAATTATTCTTGTTAAGGGTAAATTTTGTAACATGTTTTACGGAAATATTTTAGATTGTGTGAAAGATCATGGTGAAGAGAAGATGAAAGAGGGGCTACCGCCCTACTTCTAATATGAGGTAAACACTATAAATTATGAAATATTGTCAGTCAAATTGGTAACGTACCAAATTTTGTAAGCTATATTACCCCTTTTTAGCCACATGCTATTTGACAAATGGTTAGTGCTACCCTAGCATATTCCACCTTGTTGATTTAGTCACCCCCCCCCCCCCCTTTTTTTTTTCCGAAGCATGAAGCTATGGATTTCTAGATCTGTGTTTTGTGGTCTTGTTGCCTTCATTAGTTTATAACATACCTTTCAGTGGATGGCACAAGTGGTAAGCACGTCCTTTGGTACAAGTAAACATCAGCCTATGTGAGATGTAGCTTCCATGTGATGGTGGTGTTGGGCAATCTACTGAATTGATGGATGGTTGACCAATTGTATGCATGAGCAATTGTTTGTTTGTTTGTTTGTTTGTTTCGGATTGGATGCAGCACACTTTGTAGAGTGGTCATCCCTGCAGCCACTCACTGATTGAGTGTGTCATGTAGATGTTCCCCAGCAGGACCAATTTTGTGAAGGGGATGATGCAATAATATTATGCCTTCTGTGACCGGGGATGTATATATGCTGTTTTCTAGAATTGAAGATTGATTGATTTATAAATATCATTTATTTAATTTATTTAGTCAGTCATTCCTTTTTACTTGCTGACTCAGGGAATCTGACATATAATTTCCTATATCTTGCAATTGGTAATGGTGGTTCTTAGGCCCATGATTATTGTTAAGCATTAATTGGAAAGTGAGGTTTCTTTTGGTGTTCTTGATTTTGAACATGAGCAACATTGGAAGGTCCTCTTGACATACTGGCTTTTATACTGCTAAAACAAAACTTTTGCTCAACTATTGGTGAGAACTAATAAAGTACATGGAGAGCAGTAAAGTCTGCCCTTGCAGAAGCAGCAGATTCCAGTTTATCAAGCACAGTATATTCATGATCCCTTTTGTGTTTTTAGGTAGGCTGACTGATGAGTCAACCGAGCTTATCTTATGGGCCTCCATCTGTTATATATCGTCTGTCTTCAACAATTCAGGATCCACTTGAAACTTTTGGGTCTCTACCAAATTTGTTCAAACGGTTATGGTCTATTGATTTTTGGATTTTTTCATGGATTTTTTGCCCCCACTGACATGTCAGTCAGCTGAGCTTATAGGATGGTCAATTGTCTGTCTGTCCATCCGTCATCTGTTCACATTTCACATTTGTTACTTCTTCTTCAAAACTGTTGAAGTGAGATCCTCTTCACATTTGGTGAGGATCTACCTTGGATGGATCTTTGCCAAGTGTGTTCAATTGGTAATGCTCCAGTGATTTTTTTTATTTCATATGATTTTTTGGTTTATTTTTGACAAAACATTCAAATATCTTCTCTAAATGCACATGGCCAATTGTTTCAAAATTGCATAGGGACACTTCTGGGGACCCTCAGACCTTAATTGTTCCCCAGTTAGTGCATTGATTTTCTAGCTGAAGTAGCTGACTTACTAGTCAGGCTGAGCTTTTAGGATGCTGAGTCGTCTGGCATCCAGTCCTTCATTCACAATTACAATTTCGACTTCTCCAAAACTGTCTGCCAGCTTCACTTCAAACTTGGTGGCAATGTACCTTGGGTGGGTCTCTAACAAGTTTGTTCAAATGGTCATGCTGTAGCAATTTTGGGATTTTTTGTGAATTTATAGCTCAGGTGACTTGTCAGTCAGCTGAGCTTATAGGATGGCCCATTGTTCGTCAGTCCTCTTTCCGTCTGCATTTCACATTTTTGACTTTTTCTCCAAAACCAGCTAACAGATTCACTTCAAACTAGGTGGGGATGTACATTGGGTGGGTCTCTACCAAATTTGTTCAAGAGGTCAGGCTTCAATGTTTTTGGATTTTTTATGATTTTTTTGGGTGTTTTATGGGGCAAATTTTAAAATTTCTTATTCTCCAAAACTGTTCACCCTATTGCTTTTATATGACACAGGAACACTCCTAGGGACTCATAGTTCTTAATTTGTTCACCAGGTGGTGCTTCAATTTTTTCCCCCAATTTTTTAATGATTTTTTGTATTGTCTCTCAGATTAAGCTGAAACTTGGTGGATATGTTTCTCGTGAAAAGCTTAAACAAAGCTGTTCACTGGGTGACAAGGTGTGGATTTCTGAATTTTAACATTTCCAACTCAGGTACCTATTGGAAAATGCACCCTTCCTATTGATTACTGTGCAAATCAATGGGCATTCTAATGCTAATTCACATTTTACTGAATTTATGTTTAGGCAAATCTTAGAAATATTTCGAAATGTCATATGCATGCAGCTAAAGCTCAACAAAGGTGTTCAGTTGCAACTTTGAGTTTGTGAACAAGCATTGGTCAGCTCAGCACGGGCTGTTCACATAGCCCTCTAGTTTGGATTTTTCCGTGAATTTGGGGGCAAAATTTTCAGAAGTCTTCTCCAAACAGTTAACCCAGTTGCTTTGAAATTGAATGCAGACACTTCTGGGGACCCCAGACCTTAATTTGTTCAACAGGTGGGGCTGTAATTTTTTCTGTCTGTCTGTCTGGTTTTTTTTTTTTTTTCTTTTTTATTGTAACTGTGAAAATGTAGCTTGTGTGAAGTGTAAACAAACTTGGTCACCAGGTGGTGATACTCTGAATTCCTGATTTTTAACAAATTTTTCACTTTGGGATGTGTCGGTTAATTCATGCATTCCTGTTGATTACCATGTAAGTCAATGAGAATTGTACATGTAATGGAAATTCACATTTCAATTTCTCCCACCAAATTTGTTCACTGCATGGTGGTGTTGTTATTTTCTGATTAATTTTTAACAAATTACCAAAATTAGGAAAAAATCAGTAAAGGGATATGAACGTGTTATCAGCAGTGAGAATGGAGAATATCATTCTGAAGTTCACATGACCATTTCAGTCTTTGCATACATGTATATGTAAGGTCAGGTGAGCACAGGACTGTTGCAGTTATTTTGGGTTTTTAGTGTGTGGGTTTTTTTTAAGCTCAACTGACTTACTAGTCAGTCTGAGCTTTTAGGATGTCGCGTCCTCCATCTGTCCGTCGTCCATAATTACATTTTCGACTTTTTCTGCAAAACTGTTAGCCATATTCACTTCAAACGTGGTGGCAATGTACCTTGGGTGGGTCTCTACCAAGTTTGTTCAAATGGTCATGCTCCAGTGGTATGAGGATTCTTTATGATTTTTTTGTTCTTTTTGGGGGGCAAATCTTAAAAATCTTCTGAAACCGCTCACCCAGTTGCATTGATATCACACAGGAACACTCCTAGGGACTCCTAGGTTAATGGTTCACTAGGTGTCAATGCTGCGGGTTCCTGATTTTTCACAATTTTTTTCAATTCGGTTACTTATTGATAATTGCACCTTTCCTTTTGAATACTATGTAAGTCAATCGGCATTTTAATGCTAATTCACAGTTTTGACTTTTTCTCCAAAACTGTCAGTCAGATTGACTTTAACTGATTCCGTACTATGGCAACAGGCAGTGCCAGAACCACTGACTTAAGACTATTGGCATGTTGGTACTTGAATGGAAGCTCTTTTCATGAAGAATTTAAATATGGAATTGTTGTCTTAAATGTAGGTAACTATACGGAAAGATCAGGGACTGGTATGGAATGAGTGAAACTTGGTGGCAATGTACCTTGGGTGGGTCTCTGGTAGATTTGCATGTGGACATGCTCAATCGATTTTTGGATTTTTTTAAGAATCAAATTTCTTTGTTCTTTTTGGGGGCAAATCTTAAAAAATCGCAAGGGTATGTGTACATGTCAGCTGAGCACAGGACTGTCACAGTCCTCTTGTTTTTTTCTTTTTACCAGGTTAACATTTGTGATGAGCTCCAAACATGTCCCACATACATGACCAATGCAAGTGCATGTAGGCAATATTTTAAACGTTGAAACCCTTTATTTATTTTATTGCATAAAAATATAATTTTTACTGATGTCCAGCAGTTATTTCTATGATTGTTGAAATGTTATCCAGTGAGTGAAGTGCTCGGTCTAATATGCTATTCAATCTTGGGCAACCAGATTCTGCTTGGCTGATTGAGTGTTTGCATGTGCATGTTTGTAAAAGTTCCGAATATGGTTAATCCTCTGTGTGGCTCTTAGATCATTGATCATTTGTGGCCAGTCTGTCCCTAGTGTTTGGGACCTGCTGATCAGCATCCGCATAAATGGGCTGACTCTAAGTACCCCAAGTGCAGGTAAGGACACACAGCAAACGCACACACTCTGCTGAAGTACATTTTAGTTTTGACTATAATCATGTAAAAAGCTTAACATAGTGTCATATGGATTTATAAAGCTTGATTATGATTCATGTACACTTGATTGTAAAATAACAAGTTGTAGGTATACCGTAGGCCTGTAGCCCTGATAACCTTAGGATAGAGTAAGGTCCCACCAATATGTATAAGTCTGTATGTGGTGATGACTTCACTTACTCAAGTTTGTTCCAATCTGGAGCTTCAAGTTTTAAATTCATACTTTAATACTTCTTGTTTTTAGAACTTGAGGAGTAAGTTGCCTTGCGTTCAGCCTTGGCTGGGAAAGTGCTTAAATCTTACCACTTGAGAGTGCATTATATGAACTGTGAGTTAGGTAGTGGGTAATTTATAACAAGCTTGACAGTCTTCTTTAAAATGCATCATATGCTATAAATACACATTTATAAGAAGTACATGTGTGACACCTGGTCACTGCCTGTTGTCTTAACCCCAAGAAGTGTAAATAGAAAATGTGAACCTTGAGTTTTGCATCCTCTGAAGGGTCATGCGTGCTTCAAGCTATGATGCCTGGTAGTTCAGAAGTGTTTGTCAATGTACATGGTCATGAAAGCTGTTTGATGTGCAGTTGTATTCATGTCTTGAACGGGTCATGACTACAGCTTAAATGGAACAAGGCTGATGGGGGAAAAAAATCAAATGTCATGAGATACGCTACATGCTTGCTAATTGTATAAGTGTTGATGTCTCTTCTCAAACATACTCCCAATGGGGTCAGGCTTGCTTGAAATTGCTCTTTTTTTTCTCCTTTTATTCAGCCTGTTGCATACGTATATGATAAATGGTTGCTTGGAACCCCTTTCATTTTCACCAAACCTCATGGAAGTAGCAGAAGTTGAGATTCTAATGTATTATGTGTCAAAAGATCTTAATGCACCTGTAGATTTATATATATGTAATGATCCACATAGCCAAAAACAAATTCTACTACGTAATTGTCCCCCCCCCCCCAACCATCACCAAAGGTGACATGGGGGGGGGGGGGGGGCATAGAAATAGTAAAGGTAGAGACAGTTGGTCAGTTTATCCCTCAGTTACATCCATTCGGCCCAATATCAAATGTAATTGTCACCAGATCTGAAGACCGCTGCAGTTATTGCAGAAATCATGAGAATAAGGAGTTAAAAATGCTGTTGGACTTAACGCTGTATGACAGATATAGGCTGCAATAGCAGCCTTATATATAGCTCAGATATCATTTATTTGTGAATTTGTTTGACTTTTCAGCAATATTGACGAGATTTTATGTGCACATCGATTACATTAACATTGTCAATTTGCTCCACCTGTACCATCAAATAATAGTTGGAAATGTATCTCTGATGTTTTGATTCAAGGGCATTATTTAATTTGTTCATGACACGTGCTGGGTAGTGGCAATAGGAATTGCTTTATTTGGGATGGACACATAGTAGAATGTGGAATTCTAGACAGACTGGAACTGTGTGTCCATATGGTGTAGCCCACAGTCAATCATGGCCATGAAATGTTGCCTAGCATTGATAGTATAGTGTCTAAGCTTTTGATTTCACACATATAGATATATATATATAATTATATAGATCTTTTTTGTTGGTGTCGACGTGCAGATTTGATATGTGTAAAAAAAATCATCAGTGTCGTACACTTTTAGCGCAATTATTTTTGATAAAGGGTTTTGCTATTTTATGTTCGGAACTAACGGGACTCGAACCTGCAACCTTTGGCACCAGTCGCCCAGCTGAAATGGGAAACGCACATATCCACTCGACCAAATCCTCATTCTCAAAAAAGAATGGTTCAGTGGAGGTAGTTATGTGCAGATGCCATATCAATACGGTTATGCATTATGAGCACTGAGTCGGCATTTATTTCCAGAATCGGGGACTTAAATCCATTTAGGAAATGCCGAAAATATATATTTTATGTTCAGAACGAGTGGGACTCGAACCTGCAACCTTTGGCACCAGTTGCCTCGCTGAAATGGGAAATGACTTTCCAAATTTTGAAATAAAAAGGATTTGGAATATAAGAATGTCACTTAGGTACATCCCTTTAAGTTTTGCCATTTTATGTTTTTTCTATGTTTTTGAGAACCGCAAACATGAAGGAGTTATCTATGGTAATGTATACCGAACATAAGTTTGTTTTTTTTAACCAGACAACCATTCCTGGGTAGCCATATGAACTTTAAATGTGTAGAATTTCAAGACAAAGTCAAATATTTTTTTTAATGAGCCCCGATAAATCATCAAATCAGACTGTTTATGGAAAATTTCATTTGTGCTAAGTGTGCGACACCAACGATTATTATTATGTATATGAAATCTGTACATCAACACCAACAAAAATAAGTATGTATGTATATATATATATATATATATATATATATAATATATATATATACATATATATAATATATATATACATATAATATATATATATATATATATATATATATATATATATATATATATATATATATATATATATATATATATAATATATATATATATATATAGATCATGTTTGTGCCTTTCTTATATTTGAAATCCAAAACTTACATGCGAGACCTTCGAGAAGTCAGCAGTCATGCTATGGGTGATGGGCCACCCCTGTGAAGTGCCACCTTGATAATTAATTTGACACCTTTGAAATCATTCTATATTTTACAGGTTTATCTGATTGAAAGGTCTAACTGACATATAGGGTTTTTTAAAATCCTGGTAGTGATGGTTCTTTGGTCCATGGTTGCTATTTAATACAAACAGGAAAGTACAGTACACTGGGGTTTTTTGGTGTTTTTAACTTTGGCCTTGAGTGACCATGAAAGGTTAAACTGACATATCAGCTTATCGCTTCAGTAAAATGGGCACTGTTACTTTTTCATTTAAAAATGATGACTCCAGATTAGTGTGTAAGTGAAGGCTTTGATACATGGCAAACAGTAATGATGATGATGATGATGATGATGATGATGAGAAAGGGGAACTTGATATTATTCCAAAGGTCATAAGACCACTTTAGCCTGTGCATTTAAGGTCAGCTGAGCTCAGGACTGTCACACTCCTCTTATTACAGTTCAGCTAGGGTGAATTGTGGTAAGACCTGGGTTGGGATTGTATTTGGGTTACCTAGATATTCATGGTCACAAGGTTACTTGGTTAAAGTGTGAAACAATGTACATGTTATGTTTTCTATGTAACTATGTGTAAACAAAACAAAGGCGGATTGTTTGGCCTTCCAACTTTAGCAAAGTACGACCAGTTTCGTCCTGTGGAGGGACTCGTCAGGTACTGATTTAACGGCTGCTAACGCCGTACGTGGGTGGACGTTGCACGAGTTGCAACGTCTTACGGTGTAAATAAGCAACGTTGCTAGGGCCGAGTTGCTCAACGTTTGGAATACACGTCAAGTGTATTCACAATACGTATGACGTCAGCACCTCTCCATTGTGATGAGGTGTATGTGACGTGCTGGATGCACGTGTGGGGATAGGTGATTGTCTCTCTCATGAATGAGAGTACCTATAGAAAATCATAGGAAATCCTAGTGATGGTCTCTCTCCTCTCATTTTACTGAGTAATAAAATTTTGAGAATGAATAAATAAATTAATTTCTCAATCTGTGTTGAGAAATTATAGTTATTTATTTATTTTTTATTTACAGGAAATATATTTAATAAAGTGCAATATATATCTGTTTGAGCAGTGGGAGAAAGTTATCCCTAAAATTGTTTGCAGCTGTTAAATGGAGGGAGATATGTAACTAGCTTGGTCAATATTGAGCTGTACTTTTTGTCAATAAAGTCTTCACTCACTTATTTACTTTACAAAGAATGCAGCTGGGAAGGAGTTCATATAGCCCAATACCCTCTTTGAATTCCTCTTGTTAAAGAAAAAAATAGTGGTTACAGTGGATTAAAAAGTAAAAGGAAGAAATGCGGGCGAGACTTGGTACAAAACAAATGAGGCACAACAGGGCTCAGTATAAAGTAGAAATTGAACTTTTGTCTATGAAAATGTTCCATTCAGCTGCCTTCACAGAAAGGGCATATGAACACAAAATTGTCCCAGACTTGGGTTGGTCAGTTAGTGCCCTCCTCCAAAGCAGGTTGGTGACTCATTCTTTCTCTAGCCAGGAAAGGGTTAAAGATGAAAAATGTGTCAGGTCAAAGTATTTTTCTTTCAACAAGTTTGATGTTGATTGTCAGGTTTCAACTAGCTGACGGGTGATTGAACCAGCCTTTATCTAAAGAGCAAACCAAGCTGGCTGTGTTTGGTTCCCTGTGTATGTACAATTAACTGTTTAACATACATGTGTGGAGCCCTGACAGAAAGTAAACAGAGACTGTGACAGGCCTTAATATGTAACCTAGAGAATAAATGCTAAAAAAGGAATGCATTGAGCAGAATTGTATTTTAAACAAAATTTAAACTTCTTCAACTCATTTACTGTGTTTGTTGTTCAGGATTTTATGCATGCACATAAAACTGTACATTTCATATCTTGGATTTAAAAAAAAAATCTGGACTTATGATGTAAAAATAAGATTTTTGGACTTATGCTTGTTCATAGGTACACTGTTAATTGTGTGATGTTAGACCCAAATTACTTGCATGCAAGGTCTTGGATAACTTTAGGTGACACCTATGGATAATTTTAAGCTACACCTATCAGGTCGATATATCTGAATAGGTTACTGTCCAGACTCGGCATTAAAGTAAGTGAGAAAAGTCACACATTTGAGGTCTCTTAAATCCTGAGTTGGGTGAAAATGGAGGCAGTGATTACCAGTCGTACAGTTAAGATCACTGTTTGTTGATGAGAAATTTAGGTGAAAATGGAGACATCAGTTGCACATTCAAGATCACTCTTTGAAAAATCCAAATATAGATGAAAATGGAGACATATATCCGAAGATACAGGAGTGTGCTATTATTGTGGGTGTAATGACACATTTTATAGGACATATTTTGCTGCAGGAAAATATGTGTCTGACCTTGTGGACTTGTTCATCTGCATGGCTGAAATACCTGCGCAAGTCTGCATGCGTTGCCTTTGGAAAATTGTTACCTGTCAACATGTAACAAAATCATTTGTATGATGCCTGCCACTATGTACAGGCACGTGTCGTCCTACATCAATTAATGGACATGAAACAAATTATTTCTAATGAATCTTCTGGTTTTGCATAAAGCTGCAGCAAGTAAGATTTTTGTTGTTTTTTATTTCCATTTCCAATCATTTCCTGAGTTCACATATTTGCTGTCTTTGCTTGAGTACACTGTGTCCAACTACATGTGGTGTTATGCAATGTGCTTAATGGATGTACATGTAAGTACACATACAGGATGTAGATGTGAGAATTAAGTTTATTAACCCTTTCCGTCTGAGCTTGTCTTGTTGCACTCTTCTGTACTTCCACCCAAAGCTATTGTTTGGTTAGCCCTATTGAGAGCATCTGTCACCAGAAACCTGCTTGTGAGCATGCAGCAAACTGTTGCACTTATTGCTTTCCCCTCAAGATAGGCCACTTCCTTTGTAAGGCCCCTTTCCCTTTGAAGAAGGGGCAGGCTTAAAGGGGGTGGGTGGGGTGGGGATCACTCTAATACAGTAGACTCTGATTTAGGGGTACACTCATACTGTGAAATAAGGAATGGTTATGGGTGACAGATCTATGGTATCTTGTGGCAGGTGAATTATCATTGGAAGAACTGGACTGGGGAGTCTGCAAAGAGGTCTGCCAACACATGCAAAAATGAAGACATCCTTGCACTGTTACAGCAAGGTAGTGGCAACACTGCAGGAACATAATTTGTGATCTGTAGCAAGAAAAAGTAGCAACATGCTACTACGTACATTTCCAGACCTTGCTTTAAGATCATAGCTGCATGGTGCTGCTACATCGTGGTATCTTGCTATGCATAGCAAGATGTTGTGGTAGACATATAGCAGCATCTTATTATGCATAGCAGATGCTGCTCTGCATAGCAAGAAGCTGCTATGAACATACCAGCATCACACAATGCATATAGCAAGATGGTGCTATGTACGTAGCAACTTCTTGCTATATGCTATTGACATATAGCAAGATGGTGCTCCATAGCAAGATCAACTCCTCTTTGTTCATTTGAAATTGGGAGGGAATGGAGGTTGGCAGATGTAAAAGCATATGCTTCGTATGTTCCAGTACAGTGGTACTTGCTCTAAAGACCACCTCTACTGAGAGACCACATTAGTTTTTAAAACCACCCTTTCAAGACACTGGCCTTTTATTTCTTTGTTAATTTACCTGCAATGAAAGACCACTTGTCATATGTGACCACTTTTGTCTGGCATTAGGGGTGGTCTTAAATTGCAGGTACCACTGTGTATTGAAACAGGTGAATTGAATTCAGATACATACATATGTAAAGCACTATTGACAACTTCTGATCTATTGCAGTATGTGCAGAGATGCATACATTGGTTCAAAGCTTTATACTGATGTGCTTTGGGATTTCATTTATGTTATAGTTAACTGCTGTGCACATAGCTGGCACTTGATATTGCCAACACAGCTATCAGTTATAAACTTAAGATATTTGGCTGTATCATGTACAGTGTACATGTCTACTAGCAATAGGTAAAACCCCCACATATGCTTGGAGTATATACTAGTTTTAAGATGGAACTGCTCCATATTCATGTCACGGCACATACATCAGGGTTTTCCCCAGAGCCCTACAGCCCTACAAACTGTAGGGTTGTGATCCTAAAATTTGGGTTGTGACTTTGGCTTCCCATTATTAGGTATAGGAGGATAGGGCTGTAGTTCTTGAAATTAGCTCAAATTTGGAAATCCCACTACATTGCTAAGATTATCTGGGGAAAACCCTGTACATGTACACACGATGTTGTGTATGCAGGTGTGCATTTTGAAATAAATAAAATGGAGCTAGGTTTCTAGACAGTTCACAGGATTATCATAACGAATGCATCCAAACAATGCGGTCAGCTGCGAACCACATTGCCTTTCATCCCCCATGTCGGTTATGCTTAAGAACTCTTTAAGTAAATGGACAGACATTCCTCACCTGGATTAAGAATGGACTAACATGCTTTATTTCTGTAGAGATCTGAGCAAAACTGACCGTAAAACTCAGTTTCATGTCAACTTTTAGGGGATCCATCGTGCATACATTATGATGATATGTTGTTTTCTTTACAGGCTGAATGTGTATCTCCACTGTGATTGGTTTAAATATTGAGCAGGTTGAATAAATTATTGCAAAATTTGAAATGGCTACTAATTTTTTCAAATGGCTACTAATCAAATCAAAAGTGGCTTTGTCAAGGGCAAAGAGAATTGAGCCTCCAGATCAAAATTGCACTTGGGTATATTGTACACTAAAGTGTACTTGGTGACCTACAAGTGATAAAAAGGCATCTACAGCATGTGGCCATAACTTCTGCAACTTTGAATGGGCATTAATGCAAAGGGAAAAGGCAACCATGACAATTGCTGTGATGGCTATAAGTAATTTTGATCCTGGTCTTAAACGAATGTGACCTTGATGTTATTCTTTTTTTTTTTTTTTTGGTGTTATTCTGAAGTTCATAGGACCACTTCAGTCAGTGCATGTGAGGTCAGCAGAGCACAGGACTGTCACCTGTAATCCTCTTGTATGACTTTGTTATTGGATTGATTCAGTACAGTATTTCAGAAGGGCATAATTGTACAAACTTACACTTAGTAATGATAACATTTCTTTGTGTAAGTGCAATGTCAGCAATAAGCTAAATGGCTTAATGACATATTGGGGAGGTAATTAAAAGTGAGATTGGCTACTCTATAAAATGCTTACATAACACAACACTTAAGTGGAATTTAGACCTTGAGACAGGCTGTAACTAGATCTTACCAATACTGTTCTGGAATTTGCAACAGGATTGTGACATGTTTATGAATGAATAGTTTATGTACATGTTGTTAAAAAAACTGTTAGACATTATAGTTAAAATTACAAGCGATCTGTTATTTTGTAATTGTTATTGGTGTGCCCCTGCATATGGTTGTAAAACATAAACGACAATAAATGGAAATACTGTGATCTTTCTCAGTACCATAAGACACTACTCAATATGTTGCAAGCATGAGTTCGTTCCTTCATGTGCTTTGAAAGTACAGGAGAGACAACACAGTCATTTAGCCACTTATCAATGTAGCAAGACCTACAAAACTAGATGGATAGAAACCTTGTAAATGTAAGCACTCCTTTCGCAATTTTGTTCACAAGGACCCAGGTTTCTTTTTATCTGACCTTCAGAACTAAGATGCCAGTGCAACTAATTAATTCTTTCACCTTGAATTTAATGGTACAATTGATCATTAGGAATGCCAACACAGGCTACTGCGGCAGTGTCTATTCAGTGTGTTGTACCACCACCACTACCAGGCCAGCTCATCTAACAAGCAAACGCCTCTCCCAAAACGCACCAAATTACTGCAAGTTGCACTTTAATTCAAACAAAATAAGATCATAGATATAATTGATTGATATTCATGGTCACCCTATTCAAAGAAAAAGGTAGTACATGCCATATTTATAGTTGTTTCAATGTCTTTTCTGCATCCCGATTCACTGGTTAAGCATAGGCTTGCATAGGACATCCGTGTGTGTGTAAAGGCATCGCCCCCATTCATTTAGTATGACAGTGTGACCGACAGGTGGCGCTATGTTTCAAAAGTTGTGTATATCTAACATTAGGTTCCCTATTGGCTAAAACAATGTATTTGGCACTTTAATGTATATGAAAGTCATATTTCCATGCACAAAATCATTCTGAGCCCCACTTTCCTGTTGGCTAGCCTTGTATTAACATAATTTAAGAATGGTGCATTTACTGATATCAGCCAATCCAAGTATTCTCCCATGGCGGCAGCCACTTTCACAATGCAGGACTTCCCAATGTTTTTGTATGCACAAAGCAAAAATTTTACTCTAGCTTATCGGAAAAAGTCACAAAACGGTCTTATGATGTCTCTAATGGAAGAGAGAGATATTTGAGGAACACTTGTGGTATTCGATGCAAGATGAGTTCCAAAGGCTGGCAACCCCATCCCAATCTGGGTCATGCTTGCTGAACGAACATGAATAGAATTACATTTTGTGGACATTTCAAAGTTTGTAACCAGATTCTGACTGCTAATCTTATATATTTTGACAATCATGCCAAGATGATTCCATTTTTATGCATCTGGAACTCACTAAATATTTCCTCACATTAATTTTATGGTGTTCCATGGGTCTTTAGTGCTGTGACCCACTATGATGCCTAAAGAAAACGTTTGTAAACACAATGCATTTACTCAACATGCGGCCGTTGCAGGGCAATGCATTTGTGTGGCCTGCGCCATGAAGGAGTTAACCGTTCATGGGCCCCAAAGGTATGATTTGAATATATGACAAAGATGAGACTTCCAGTAGAGAACTTATAATTCTACAGTGTTTGTGCTTTTGACTTTGAAAATTAAGAGATTATTGAGTGCAACTGAAAAAAGGAGTCCCTTTTCTACAACTGTGTCTCAACAGTTGTCATGACAACCTAAACTCTGAAAGGTGCAGTTTTAAAGGCAGGCTGTGACCATCCACACATTAAAGCTACTTTTGATGTACAGCAGGTGACCTGTCACCACAGGTAAATTTTACAACGAAATTGACTCCTATGTCCGGACCCAGTGACCACAAAAAGCAATGCAGCTGTTCACGGCATTGGTTAAATACGGCACTGTGCATAGAAGAAGTGAAAAAAATAAATACATATATCATTCAGGTTGGGATCAGCATAGTTGTGACAAATGCATTGTAAATGATGTTTTGACATCAATACAGGTGCAGAAGGCTTCTCATGGTTCATTTCTTTGATGGAATTTGACTTTCAGAGGGTCTGTAATTTTTTGGAGGTACACAGACACAAACGTGCTTGTAAGTAAGTGAATGAAAAAAGAAAAATTGTGCAGAGCGTAAAATTTTCATGGTTATATTTGACATGTAGGAACATGAAGAAAGTACTAAATTTATCATATTTCAAGGTCAAAGTGAGTGGACACACAGTTTAGTTCAAAATATGCTCTGTTGAAATAACTGGAACGAATGTGGGTAAAATGTGAAAACTTTGGTTGTGAAGCATAAATGATTTCTTTGTACAGAAACTATCATCATTCAATGTCTTACTTTTCATTGTCTATCTTCTTGTAAGTTTTACATTCCGTTGATGTTGAGCTGCAAGAATTGAGGCAATTTTTGGTCATATACTCAAGAAGAGAAAGTACTAAAACAACAGGGAATTTACTGGTGGTGAAGCTTTGCACAGCAGCAAATCATTATGGTTGTCTATAGAACAGAACTAAATACAAGTTGTGGTAGAAGATTTCTATCTACTATATGTATATACATTTGAGGACTTTCAAAATTAAAATTTTAATTTGCCTGATTAAAATGTAACAACTTTTGTTTAATATTCATAATGTGTCACAAGGCCAATACTATATACATAGAATTTATAACAACATTCCTATCTCATCCGGTTTTAAATATCTTGAAGATATCAAGTTTAAAATCCATCTTATAAGCATAATTTAAAATACTATCTTTTTTTATTAATATTTGTTAGAATTTACATGCATGATGGTCAATAGCATGTATTGGGGGTAGGAATGGCATCTCTATCTGTATGCTTTGAAAGACATTTGTGTGTATGAGGATGCGGGCATGTGTGTGTGTGAGAGAGAGAGTTGTACAAACTTAAAAAAAAATGTCTGCTTCACATACCACGAAGAAAGAAAAAAGCATACACATGCAAAAACAGTTCAGAAACTTTTTTTGCAGAGAGTTTCAATGTCAATGTAAGGAAATTGAAGCAACATGCTAATTCAACAATCAAAGAGCTCTGTGTGTGACCAGTAACAAGAGGCCCATGGGCCTAATGCTCTGCTGACATATAATGCAAAGACCGTCACCAACAATCATATCCTGAAATGCACCCTCCATGGCCCTGAGGAATAAGTCAAGGTCATCCATATAATGCAACATCAGACCTCCACATAATACACACTTGTGGTAACTTTGGTATTATGTGTCTTATATTCCATATTAGCATATTGAATTTAATGTCCTTTTCTTCAATGCTGAATGACAGTGAAAAAATGGGTCAAAGTCACACAACATATTACAAAATTTAACCATTGCCCTTATGTTTATTTGATGTAAATTTTGCAGTTCCATCTCATTTGTTAGTGCAATAATAAATTTAGTATCGTTTGATGCATACATTTATGGTGTTAGTTCCAACTGTTGTGGCCAGAGGTGCCACCATGACTCTACATGCCATAGACTTTTGTCAGTATAAAGCTCCTGTAAAGGATGTATGAACACACGTTAAGATGTAATGACCATCACAAAAAAAAAATTATTTCTTGAAATGCATTTCCTCTCCTACCTGGAGAAAGTATGTCATGGTTATCCATATTATGCAATATCAAACTTCCATATATGATAAACATTTGCAGTATATTCGGTATTGTTAGCCTTATTCTTTCTCAACATGTGGAATTAAGTGTCTTTTACTACAGTACTTAATGACCTTGAAAAATAGGTCAAGGTGGCTTATAATTTTACAAAAATTTGACTATTGACCTAATGCATAATTCGTGTAAATTTTGTCCTATTTTAATTAATTGTCAGAAAAGTCGATTGATGTGTTGTACTTTTGACAGTAATGTATTAATACTGCCAGTGGTGCCACTATGACTCCACACAACATAAAAATCTTGCCTGTATAATGTTCAGTGGAAACCTCATCATAACGACACTCACATATCCGACATATTCATTATAATGACACAAGTTTTGAATGGCAAAAGTTCATTTTCTTTGTTGTTTCATTCATTTATCTGACAGATTTCTAAGGGAACAGATGGTGTCATTATAATGAGTTTTCAGTGTATATATGTTCACAAGTTCAAATGTAATGAACAACACAAAAAATTCTTATACTGAAATTCATTCTGTCTGACATAATAATCATCCATATTGCTCAATGTCAAACTTCTACATGTGGTATATTTGGTATCATTAGCTTTATATTCTTTCTCAACATATTGAATTTAGTGTCCTTTACTAAGTGTTTAATGACCTTGAAAAATGGGACAAGGTCACCCAAACTTTCACCTAATTTGATTTGCATGCCTGATGCATAATTGTGAATTTTGCAGTTCTGACTCAATTGATTATAACAATGATAGATTTAATGTGTTTTTGATACCTGTGGTGTTAGTTCTAATAATTACCACCAGTGTAGCCACCATGATGCCACATGTTTGTATATGTATACTATTGGTGTAATGGTATATGGATGTGTGTCCACAAATTCAGATATAATGACCATAGCAAAAAAAAAATCATTTCCTGAAATTTATTCCCACAGTGACCTTGAGAAAGTAGGTCAGGGTCACCCATATTATGTAATATTCAACTTTTACACACACATATAATTTTTTTTTGGTCATTTGGTGAAATTAGTTGCATAATTCTCAAGATGTTAAATTTCCGAAACTTCACCAAAAAGAATATAAGAATATTCCCACCAAATTCCATTAGGATCCATTGAAGATCTATCAAACACACTGGGCATTTTAATTTTTTTTTTTTTTTTTTTACTTTTTGGCCTCTGTATTGTGTCATCCACTAGCTGGCACCACTTGTAACAAAAGGAACTTAAATTTTTGTTTATAGAATATGCGCAAAAAATTGCAGATGCAATCGCGTTGACAAGCAGTCATTTACAGAAAGAGGGACGGACAGACATAAGTGATTCCATCTAGGCTAGATGCGACCTATGGTCAGTGCAGCTAACAAACTTGTCATGACTGCAAAACATCTGTGGGAAAGTGGCAGACTTGGCACTTTACCTATGTGGTGTCGGTTAAAATTCTATATATCTGTAGAGACAAGTATGCCAGCAGAGCATATCAAAAGGTGGTTGTGAGAATGTCAGATTTTTGCCTGTGTACAAAGGTTAAGAGATGCACAGAGTTGCTTGTACTTTGTCAAACCAGCAGAAGAACAAAAGTTTGTGGCAAACCTAGCCACAGGTGTCAGACAACAGGCCTGTATTACAGAGACCTTGTGGTGTCCATAGTTCAACCAAAGATAACAGTTCTCACTGATTACTCAGGTCAAATTCAACAATGTCTACCACAACTTGGTTTATCAATCATGAATCATGTATTAGTACATGGACATCTACTTCTACAACAGTTCAGTTGCCAATAAGTTTTGGTCACATTGAACCACTAAAACTTTACGAGGACAGAAAATATTGATTTGCAGTGTCACAGGGCAAAACTTATCTCATGCAGCTGCTACCTCTACAAATTTTTCAGAGGCTTTTGTAACGGCGTCAACCCTTGATGATCCAGACATGGATTCACTTTATGATCAGCATCGCTTCCTTGGCATTGCAGACTTGGTTGGAGACAAACTACAAGTATCTTGGTGCCACAAGAAACATTAGGACCATTTTCACATACTGTTGCCAGGTTTTCTTCAAGGAAGGACATCCAATGCTTGTGTCACTGACTGTCAGAACGTTACTGGTGTAGCCAAAAGGGCAGCAAGTATTCTGTTGCCTCTGTTAGATATAAGCCTGTAGAGTCCAGCATTCTCATGTTGCACTGTGCAGACTCAGAGCTCTCTGTGTCAGCAAGTCTCAGAGACAAATCAAATCTTTAAGGTCAATTCCTTCAAGTATGTTCATATATGCAGAAAGGATCAACCAATAACTGTGCAAGGGCTTTGCTGGATGTCAGTATTTACCTTTACCAAAGTCATGCACATGTAACTGATTTTCCCTCATTTCACATTAAGGTGATCACAGGGACAGGGAAGTGGTGCAAGGTGCCCTCTTTTGGTCATCATGTATAAATATTTCAGCTGGACGCATGTGAAACCAGCTATCAATTTTTAGCTCTGCTGACCTTAGGTTGCAGAGCTTATAGCATTGCTCATGTCCATCTGTCCATAAACTTTTGGGTTGTGAGCGCGATAACTTTAGAAGGTCTGATGTTAGCCCGATATAACTTTCAGGACGTACAGGGTGTACGAAAGTCTAAGACCCTTTTGATATTGGTATGTACAGTGGTACCTGTCTTGAGAGACCCCTCCAATGAGAGACCGAATATCTTTTTAAGACCACTGTCTCAGTACAGTGTGCTATCTTTTCCATGTTATTATACCTCTAATGAGAGACCACCTGTTTTGAGAGACCACATTTTCACCTGCTCTAGGGGCGGTCTCTCAAGACAGGGACCACTGTAATAGGGGGTCAAAATATGAAAATCTTGTGAACACTCTAGCATATTTAATTTTTGGTGGATCTTCACCAAACCTGGTGGGATTGTGCAGAAGGTCAAAGTCTAAGTTACTTATGATACTAGTGGTGCCTCCTATAGTTTCACGGAAATTATGAGCCAAAATGTGTTTTAAGATACAAAATTCCATATTTGGAAAAGTAATTGGATTAGACTTGCCAAATTTATAGGATAGATAGACCTTGTCCAGTGCTAGAATGCTGTATAATATCAGTGACCTTGGCCTATTTTTGTGAGGTCACAATGCCTGTAAAGTTGAAAGAGGTGTTTTTGTAATGACAGGGTGCAGTTTTGACATCAAAAGGCAAAGAGAATTGAGTCTCCAGATCAAAATTGCACTTGGTTACATTGTACATAAAACTGTACTTGGTGCATTGTGGGGTTCAGAGCATTCATGAGATGGTCCCTATATTTAAATAGTGACCCAGTTATTATGGAGTTTGGCAGTTGTCCAAAAATATATTCTTTTTCTTCAATAACTCAAAAAGTTATTACCTGATTTGAGCAAACAGACCATGTATGGAAAGCTGGATGTGGGGCGCATATTTTAAACGTAACAAATTTTTTAATCTGAATTGAAAGTCAAGGTCAAATGGCCAGTTAAAATATAGGGGTCGTCTCATGAATGCTCTGAACCCCACAATTTTTAAGTTATGCCCATATAATGATTAGAAGTAATAAAGTGTATGAAAATCTTCATTGACATCAATGTAGGTGGCACCATCTATAGTATTATATAATATATAGGTCAAAATGTGAAAATCTTGTGACCATGATACCATCCATATTTTCAGGTCAGCCCAATATAACTTTCAGGATTTAAAGGGTGTATGAAAATTTAGATCCCTTTCAATTTTGGTGGTGCCACCCACAATATTATGCAATATATAGGTCAAAATATTAAAATTTTGTGAACAGTGACCTTGACTTATTTTTGTGAGGTCAAAATACCTGTAAAGTTGAAAGAGGTGATTTTGTAATGGCAAGGTGTAGCTTGGACATCAATGGCAATGTTAGGACAGTACCAGGCACATGGGCCTCTTGTATTACATAATCTGGATGACCTTGATCTTCTGTCCCAAGGTCATTGAGGACATAAAAAGAGGGGCTCACTGATTGTTGTTTTGGCACATGCAACAATATCCATCACAGGAATAGCCTTGGTCCAAATTAGCTAGTAATGTGAGCTACCGCTGCAACGCAACGATTGCACCGCCGCTCTCTAGTTGGCAACTGGCCTTTTCTCCGTTGCTGGATAGGTCACTCAATCCTCGGCCGTTGCATACAGGGCTCTGCCATCGGTTTGTTGTGTGCTGTTTTTCTGTAATCGCCCAGTTGTTATGCGGAAATAACGTTGGCACTGGGTGTTCTGGTGTCGGTCCTTTACCCCCAACAAAATTTGTCTTGAACAAATTCTGTCAAATTTGCCTGCTGGTTCATAATCTTCTGGTCTTTTCACCATATTCAACCATTCCTGTTTTTTCTGTGTTTCTTTGGAGGAAAACCGTGGAAAGCTACCCCTTGCAACCAGGGATATTTATCCAATTTACCCAGTTTCTTGTGTCTGGTTTACAGTAAGGAACTTTGCAATCGTAGACTGTCATTGTAGCTTGTAAATACTTCCGTCGTACATTGGAAAATAACGATCAACTTTGTGATGTCATTTCCCTGTACTTTAACAATGGCGCCATATGGCTGCTATATTGAAACGACCTAACCTGCCGCAAGGTGTACCGGGAAATGATCCTGGCGCTTTAGCGGCTACTGATGGTACTAGCTAATTTGGACCTTACATGTAGGAATTGCACAAGCTATAATTACATGTGGAAGGAAGTGCCATCTGGTGGACGTATGAGACACATAAGCTTTATATGTTCAGAAGCCACTTGAGGACTTGCAACTTTGAAATGAAGATGTAGGTGCAATATAGCCACAGTGCCAGCAGAGCATTGGGCCCATGAGCCTCTTGTTTAATGCTGTGATTATTTTATTCATTTAATTGTTTGTTTTATGTATTTAGGAATGATATTGCTCTGCTTCAGTTGTTTTCTCGTGGATGTCTAGGTTTATCAGATTAGTATGCAGTGTGCATGAGTTTTGAGCCTTTTGGGCTGGGTGCCAGTGAATGGTTTACCTGTATTGCAACCCCTTTTGTTTTGACGGTGACATGTGTGCCCAAGTTTTAGCTGTGTGATTGAAACAGGAACAAAATTATAAGTACATGAAACTTGTGTATTTTATTTATTTATTTATTAATTTGTTTGTCATAGTCCTCCAACAAACACTTTTTGTTTTTGCAACCAATTATTGGTACCTTGGGCATCTGCAGGCACCCCTTACCACTGATTGTTTGTCTGTGCAAGCCAGCAACTGAACAATATACCAGCACTGAGACTTCAGAATAGTTTTGTTCTAATTTACTATACTCACCTTTTGACATCTTTTGTCTGCAAACCCCATGTCTTGCAAACATGCATTTGTAACTAGGTCACATAATCTTTGTTGAAGATAAAAATGAGTGCCCCTGGAAAAAATTGGTTGCCTGACTGGGCAAGCACTTGTTAATTTTAATGTATCAAAGATAGATTCAAATTTGTCTGCCCCAGGCAATCCGACGTGATTTGTCCTGCCCTGTGTCCTATTTTTTTTTCTTCATTTCTTTGGAAAATGCCTGCAAGATAAGTAGGACTATAATGGGCACATGTCCAGTGGGGATTGTGAGGATATGCGGTTTGGTTCCTTCAGTGGCTACCTCTGGCACCTGTACAAAACTGCAGGCAAGATGTCCCTTGATGTGTCCATTGTGGCTTGTTTAGCTGGCACCTGGGTGGAACAGGTGTGTGTAAGTTGTCCATGTTGAAATCCATGACTGAATCTTGTAGTGCTGCAGTTGTCTTCCTAGAATAGGTAGCAAAGCATGATGCTTACTTGCATCCGAAGCAGACACAAGCTCTGTGTTAATGTCTATGCAAATGTACTATAGATGACATGGAACTTGGTCTCCTTTGGAGGCAAGATGTACATATCTAGTTTGTACCACATAGTGTCAAGTTGTCCACTATGTCTGTATAATGGCATGTATGTTGATGAACATATATACATAATCACATTTTATAAGCCTTAGTAGGATGATGTTGATGCAGTGAACCAAAGGATGTTTTCTTGGGTGCTCAAGGAAATAAGTGTATGTAAAGTTGAAATATTTTTGAGCACACCCCAATGCACTGGGTGAGTTCAGACACCAATCTACATTCACAGCAACTTTACTTTTTATAGGTGAGGTATTTTCACCATTTGGATGCTAAGAGCCAAGATATCGGCTCTTAACCCTTCGTCTGCTGTTTATTTTCTTTTTGGTTGTCTATCACGCTGAATTTAATCTTTGGATCACCACATAAACACATCTTCAGGGCATCTACATGGACATTTGTTTACCTAATCAAAGACATCCTATGCTCGTTTCTGGTCAATCAAACTGCATAGTTTTTGCTGCAGAAACAATTTCGTTGTGTAAGTGTGACGATTTTATTTACAGACTTCAAAATAAACATCTGATCAATCACTGCATTTGCTGATAAAAGTCCTCAAAACAGTCAGTAAAACTGCATATTTTGCGGCCTCAAACTTTGTATGATTCTCTTGCCAGTTCCAAGCATGTTTGGTATCAATGGAAACATCAGAACCTCCTCAATATTATCATGCTGCTTTCCTATTGGCTTAAATTTTTATTCCCACCCACCAAATGATGTCATCTTGCATAAATATACTATCTCCAAGGTAAAAATGGAAGAATAGTGGGCAGCAAGGTTCTTGCCCTGGTTCAGGGTGCTGATTGGCTCACAGGTCATGCGGACGAGTTTGCCGAGTTTCGGCATGTGGTCTAGTGAGCGCAGTGGGCATTTTCTACAAGCATGGTGGAGTCAATCATTCAAACCAACAGTATATGTATCATGTCACATAAGTACTGAAACTCAGTGACATATCAACGGGAGATATTTTGAAAACACTCAGAATGTTCCTGGTTAACCGATGAAAGAAAAGCATGTAATCGAGGTTAAAAAGGGAAATTCGTGCACTGGTATGCATTGTCAATCAAATTCTCCCTGATGGGCCGTACTGAATAAAATCTCTATGTGTTGTTTTTTTTTGTTTTTTTTAATATATATAATTTTGGTGCTATTGCTCAATGGTTATAGTAGAAACATTTAGTATGTTGTACATTTGTAGATGAATGTACCAGGTTGCCATATTTTCGTAATTATGGCCACTGAAACTTGATCTTTTACATGACATTGTGCTACATTTGGCAGATAAACTCGCCCGTAGCATAGGAGAAGCAAGTATCATTGGGTGGGTTTTCTTGCCCGTAGCCCATAGCAGAGGAAGGTTTAATACATTGAGTTGCAAAATTCTTATGGTTCAGAGGGTTAAACTTTGGCCCCTCCCCCAAGAAAGTTAGGGACCTGTTTGACTTACATGTACAAAAGTAGAGAAACAAGTGCAGTTGGCCATTATGAACAGAGAGGTGAAAAATACTGGTCCACATTCACATCTGAGAGTCAGTGGCTGCATTGTATTGACCACAAAACAGCCGTCATTTGTCTTGTTTTAAAAAGACATGTGTTCAGTGGATGAGCAATCTGGACACCTCCAATCACAGGCATATTTTTGCAAAATGACCAAAAACAAAATGGCAGTTAATTTGCCTGCAATAGCCACAGGGCTTGACTGGGGACTGGGTCAGATTGCTTGATGTCTGATTTACTGTACCAGAGAGGTGCTTGTGGTACCTGAATTCTTGCAATGTGAGCTGGGTCATGGAGAGGTAAAAGTGTATTAATTTTGTCTGCAGGGACTCCCCTGACTTGTGGCAAGTTCAGAGTGTAGGCCTCTGATATGTGGATTACAACCAAAGGACACAGTTATCACACTAAGAGGGGTCTGGCAAGAACGTTGAGAAAATACAAAAACATTTTTATAACTGAATGACCAATCTTTCTATTTGATCCTGGACAGAATTGTGATCAGTGAACTGTACTGGGATATCCCCATTGACAAGCTGACAGGAGATTTATGAGTTCTTTTGGGCAATTCTATATTTTTTGCTTTCAACTCTTGCGAAAGTGCAGGTGGCCTTTTCCTACTCTTATGTGTTATCTGCACATAGCAGCATTTTCAGTGAGCATGGATATCATCTTCAGTGAGTATAAGTTGTATCCTGCATGTACACGTACAGGTATTCAATTTCTTTTCTTTTGATGTGGCTAATTTATATTAAGTCATCATAGACATGAGGGGAATGCATGTGTGGTGCCTCCAAGCTTTCAAACATACTTGTCTGATATCAGTTACAGTTTAGACTACTAGATTTTGTGTTAGCTCTGTGAAGTTGTTTTCCAAAAGGATGTGTGTTATGGTATGTTCATGTATTGACTTGGTGGCAATGGTCAATAAAGAAAAAAGGTAAATACACATCGTGGCAAAAACCATGCTTCTGATCACGTCTTATTTGGCAAAGGATGGAATGGCCATCAAATAGATATAGACTGAATCCAGTAAAAGCAAGTAAGGTCATCTGTTCTTCGAGAGACCACCTGTATTTCATGAAGCCCTTGTGCTCTCCTTTCTACAGACAGACCACCTGCTTTATGTGGCCACTTTAGGACCTGCAGGGGTGGGTTTTAGACTGATTTTCTCTTGACAGCTCAGCCAAAACTGTCAATCATTTTGCGTGGAAAGGGTTTCTTTGATTAGAGTGTAGTTGAAACAGTGTATCAACTTGATGACTGGGTCAGATGCTCAGTTGATATGATGTACATGTAATTTGCAGCTTAAATGGTTGCAGTAAACACAAAGTATCTTTGTCTATATAACACTTTGTACAATGTATGTATTGAAATTTTGTCTCCCGGTGGAAGCCGGGGGACATATTGTTTTAGTGCCGGTTTCTTCCACTTCTTCTGCTTGTTGTTGTTGTTGTTGTTGTTGTTCAGGTTCTTCAACACTTGGTTATCGTTCGATAAGTCTTGAAGGACTTGACAGAATTTGATGAAACTTGGTAGGATTATGTATCTTGGCAAGACCTAGGTTGGGATTGTATTTGGATGACCTTGCGCAAATTCTCAAGTTCACAGGGTCACTTATGTGAAATTGGTTTCCGTGCGATAAGTCTTGAAGAACTTGATGGAATTTGATGAAACTGGGTAGGATTATGTATCTTGACAAGACCTAGGTTGGATTGTATTTGGGTGACCTTGACTTAATTTTCAAGGTCACAGTCACTTATATGAAATTGGTTTCTCTGCAATAAGTCTTGAAGAACTTGATAAAAATTGCTAGAGTAATGTATCTAGGTGAGAGCTAAAATAGGATTGTAATTTTCAAGCAAACTTGGTCATTTGTAATTTGTTATCACCTGTAGCATATTCAGAGACGTAAGTGTTCCACCGGGAGACATTTGATTTTCTGTTGGAAAATCAGTCTGTTCTAGTTTTCTTTTGAAACTGTTTGGGTATTATCAGCATATGAATGTTTTTATTAATTTTTACTGTCTGGAATAAGCATTTGACAGCTATTTGGAGAATTAATCTTTCAACACTTTCTGATCATATTCTTACTAAAAACATATTGTTGTGGTGGGTCTAAGCACTTAACCCAGTGTATGCATGAATGGTAATGTAGCTATGGCAAAAAGTTCAGTCTTCAGAAAAAGTTAAGGTCCCACCACTGGACCTGTCCAAGGGATGGTCTCACAGAGGAGAGGCTACTTTATTAACTGAACATTATTCAAACAGACTTTGTGTACACATTTTCAGTACTTGCTTCTGAAGCAAATCAAAGCTCTGTGTTATGTCTACTCAGGTGTAACAGAGATAACACAGAACTTGGTCTGCTTTGGAGGCAAGCTCAATACTGGTGTGATAATGTCCCTCTTGTACCAGAGGGGTTGGCATATAGTGATTGCTTTTTGCATGTGTCCATCTGTCCATCTGCTTTTCGTGTCCGGGCTATAATTCACTTGTCCTCCAACTTACATAAATGAAACTTTACACACAGGTGCATGTGGACATAAGGGTGTGTCATGTACCAAAATTTAGTCACTGGCTGACGTATCTGAGTACAGTGACATATTCTTGTAAAATTGTGTCTGGGCTACAATTACTTTACTATGTTATTTTAATGAAACCTTACACACAGATCTATGTGTCTCTATATAAGAGTGTTTCATGTATCAAAAGTAGGTCAACTAGGTCAATTATGTGGGTCACAGTGACATATCCTGATAAGATGGTGTCCGGGTTATAATTCCTTTATAATTTAACTTAGTTTCAGGAAACTTCACACACACACATATATGTTGACCTTAATGTGTGTCATGACACTTAAGTAGGTTTCTAGGTCAAGTGTCTGCGTCATGGTGATACAACCATGTAAAACTATATTACACTTCATGTCCGTGCTGTAATTCTGCTGTCCTTCAAGTGATGTGTATGAAAGTTTACACACAGGTGCATCTAGACATAAGGGTGTGTCATAAACCAAATGTAGATTGCCAGGTCAAGTATCTGTGTCACATTGACCTATCCTTGTAAAATAATGTCTGGGCAATAATGCCTTTACTATTCAACTTAGTTTTGTGAACATTGAATTAAACATACATCTTGACCAAAAGGTGCGTCATGAACAAAAGTAGGTCACTAGGTCAAGTATCTGGGTCTTCGTTATTTGTGTACGGGCTATAATTCACTTGTCCTCCAACTTAGGTTTATGAAACTTTTCACACAGGTGCATTTAGACATAGGTGTGTATCACGTACTAAAAGTAGGTCATTAGGTCAAGTATCTGGGACAGAGTGACACTGTAAAATCGTTTCACTGCTTTAATTCCATTACTATGTAACTTAGATTAGTGAAACCTTACACACATATGCATCTATACATAAGGGTGTGTCATGTACCAAAAGTATGTCACTAGGTCAGGTATCTGGGTCAGTGACATATCTTATAAAATCGCGTCCAGGCTATTATTCCTTTACTATTTCACTTAGTTTCATGAAACTTGACACACACGTACATCTTGACTTAAAAGGTGTGTTATGAAACATGAGTAGGTCACTAGGTCAATATCTGGTCTCTGCTATTTGTGTCGGGCTATATTCGCTGGGCCTTCAACTTAGATAATGAAACTTTACACACATGTGCATCTGGACATAAGGGTGTGTCCTGTACCAAAAGTAGGTCATTAGGTCAAGTATCTAGGCTACATTGACATTCTCTTGTAAAATTAGTCCGGGCAAAAGTTCCTTTACCATTTCCTTTGTTTCATAAAATTTCACACACTCATATATCTTGACCTAAAGGTGCATCATGAAAAAAGTGTGTCACTAGGTCAAGTATCTGGGTCACGGTGATACACTCATGTAAAACTACAGTACACTTCATGCCCTAGCTGTAATTCTGTGGTCCATCATGAAACTTTACACACCTGTGTATCTGGACCCAAGAGTGTATCATGCATAAAAGTAGGTCACTAGGTGAAGTATCTGGGTTACAGTGATAGCCTATTTTTAATGGCTACACTCATTCCCAAATAAGACCTGTGATTAGCAAGGTTATAAATGGGGGGGGGGGGGGGGGGGGGGAGAGCATGGATCCAGCAATCTTTGACTGCCTTTCAATTTAAAGTGAAATGACTAAATTGTTGAAGAGCCTCAAGATTCACATTTTTTAAAAATGTTTGTTACAAAATTAGAAGAGACAGAGTGTTGCACTTGGTCAACAGATATCTTATACGTACTGATGATAATATAGAAATGTTGGAGCACATTTGATGTTGGGATATAATTGAACGAAGGACATAGTGTAAAATAGACGAGCAAAAATTTAGAATATGCCTAGGTAACACTTTAGACTGTGGAATTCACAAAGTGGTGAAGTGTACTGAAGCAAAGAACTGAACACATGCATCAAATGTCACAGGAAAAATGCAAGCAAAGGGATGTGTAGCATAAAATATAATGGTCAGACAACCTGACTGCATTAATGGGAGTGTGGTCAGGAATCTTATGTGGCAGCTGTTTTTTTGTCTAGCTTGAAATGTCAAGAAATGACCAAGGTACAAGAAATTCACGGAGTCACAAATTCCACAGCAGCTATATGACAAAACTGTCAGGACATAATATCTGTGCCAGCCATAAAATTAGCATCTTCTTAAAACCAGAATGGTTCAAGAAAAAGTGTAAGTCGCATTACTTGCACTTCATGGTTATCCGGGCAGAAAGTGGGAGTGCCATGCAGGCACAGACTATTGAGTCTTCCACAGCCAATAGAACAGCTCAGTACTGGAGTTATTATATCCAGTACTCATGGCCACTTTTTTTTCTTTCGTGCACAAAGTAGTCCATGAAAGACTTCCCCGGGATAGTGTATGTAATAGACCTGCATCTAGTAAATTACGCAAGGCCCAATAGGTACAGGTTTACAGGCTGTGTAAGCTTTTTACAACTGTTACCCAAACTGGCGGAGGCATTGTACATGACAGTGATATGTTGGATGGCTGCCATGATGATGGCATTGAAGTACCATACATATTATACAGCCAAGGGTCTTGATTATTTGTTCCAGCCTCGGTCATTCTCTGGCAGTGTTTGCTTTGATTGTATCAAGCATATGGCCCCACACAACATTTTTGTTGTGGATTTAAAAATGCATAGATCTGTGCATGGTCAGTGGGTTCAAAGGTCGAACATATTGGTCCTCCTGAAGACTGCCACAAGAATTTTAATTGCTCAGCTACAGTACATGTAAAGAAGGATATTGTAGTTTTTCTTGCAGAAATGCAGATAAAGTCTCGATACTTGTGCACTGCCAAATGTGTAACGTGGTGACAGCATGGCTAAAGATGATCAAGCCTACATCATCATGGTACAGTGGTTCCCCACATATAAGGCCCCTCTTACCAGAGGCCACCCATCTTGAAAGGCCAGCATTCTTCTGCAGAAAATATGGTATTTCCGTTATATTCTCCCCCTCAAGAGAGGCAACCCCTCTTATAAGGCCACTTTTTGGCTGCATTTGGGGTGGCCTTATAAGAGAGGGACCTGTACTCTGCAACTTGCAAGCCTGTTTCTGAAAGGTTTGAAGTGGCTGGTCAGCGCAAGAAACAATCAATTCTTATTGTGCTACACAGGAGACAGACAATGTAATTTTGTTCTATATAGTTATTACCTCATTTGCTGTCCATGTATACATGGTATTATCCTTAATTATTTTCAAGTACCATGCATTGATGCCTGCTGTAAAGCGTGTCTGTCAGGGCATTGTATACTGGCCAATTACAGTCACATAAAGCATTAAGAGCTGGTTGTTGTGCACCTGCATAGTATGACGTTTCCCAATATAAGGATAAGAACCTTTGATTTGAACACCCCCATGGTGGTCTAAGATTAAGATATCCCTGACGATCCCTGGTCACCTAATGCATGAAACAAGTACTTTTCGGCAATACTAGTCTATGTTAGTACCAGAAGATTTGTTTTCTGCTAAAATGAGGCTATTGTATCTTTTCACATTGGCATTATGTACAAAGACAGCTCGCATCTTTGCAGGCTCACCCCTATGGCTAAGAAAAGGTGACCATAGAGGAGGGGTAGGCTTCATGGGAGGGAGCATGTGTAGGCCTACAACTTTATTGAAAGGTCATTCACAGAGGGCCGATGACTGATACACCTAAAGGTAATGCTTTAGGAAAGAGGAGCTTGCATCTACAGGGAAAATGCATCTGAAGGACCACCATCACCAGTGGTCTGTCAAGACAGGTGGTCTCTCATAGGAAGCTTAAATAATATGATTTTTTAAGATAGGTACCACTGTGGTACATGTATTTCATAATGTTTCAGGTTGTAGAAGTACATGTTACATGTAATTATTCTGTGTTTGGTGGTGTCTGAAAGAGGGAGAAAAATATAAAGAAGCCAAAGCAGGATGTATGAAATGCAGTTTGCAGCTGCATTCATTGTATTGGCCTTGTAAAACTACTGGTTGTGAAATTTCTATTTCTGTTATTGATGTCAACTTAAAAGCTCATTCAGGTACGCAAGTTTGGGATTGAGATATATATTGTTTATGAGCAGAAACCATTTGTGTCACCCTTTTAAAAAAAAAAACAAAAACAAAAAAACAAGAAAAGTCAGCCTGATTCAGGGATTGTTTGGTGACCTCTATGTCTTTTGTTGACATAAAATTTCTGTGTGGCTGGGGATGATGATACACAAATAAGGGAGCCACACCATGATGGCTTGATTGACAGTCTGCTCTGAATTTATGAAAAATAGCTTCAGACAAAGAGAGTTGACAAAACAAAAAACATAAAAAAGAAAGAAACTAGTAAAAGGAAAGAAACTTAAGAAATAATATAGTAACACTGTTCAGTCATAACATCTCAAAAGAAAACAAAATCAACAAAAGTTAAGGATGTATTACACATGCACTGTGAGTGTGAGAGAATACAAAACAACATCTTACCAATGAGAGGATAAAAAAGGAAGTGAAAAATTTTAACAACATTTGTATAACCAAATCACATGGTCCAAAGAGCAAAAACAGCCCTTTGGAAAAAAAAGTGATTACTGTTATGCTAATAGGGTCAAGCAAACAAGTCAGAATCATTTTAATGTTTAGGAGTTCATAGTGTTTCAGATCCAGTATTGCAGAGCGTAAGTTGCCTTTTGCTTTGATGAAAAGTGACTGGGTTTTTGGCAATGAGGATGGGCAATGGCTAAAGTTGAGTGATGCACATTCAGTCATGGCCATTGTAGAAATAAACCAGCACTAAAGGCTAAACTGGCAAGTAAGCAAGAAACGGACATTGCAAGTAATCATGAGGGTAATTTTTAGGGAAGACTAACATCAGCCAGCCAGCATGACAGATGCATACATACAATTCAAACCAGTTGTGTGCCTTACTGTGTACATGTATTAACATTATTTTAATTAATAAATTATGTTATGGTTTCCTCAATTCAGCATGTGATTTTTCACATGTTGATCATCAAAGCATTCATTTAATATTTGACAGGGTCTGGAGGTGCTTGACACCAAGGAATCAAGCTGTTACTGTAACTGCTTCTACCCCCTCCAGCTGAGGAACATTACACACAGAGATTCCGTAATTGGCAGATTTGCTGCACAGCTGAGGTAAGCCAATTAAGATATCTAAACACCTTAAAGTTAAACTATACATTGCCTTTGTTAAGTTAAGTGGCAAATAGCATAGGGTACCAAGTAAATATAAGGGTTCTAGGTGTTGGCCAAAAGAGTTCAGTTCAATCTCAAGTAAGGTGGTTAAGGATAGCAATATAATACAAGCAAATTTGATATTGGTCAAACAAGGTCAGTTGAAGCAGTGCAGGGTGAGTTTTGTGCATTTCGTTTTGCTAAATAGGATATGATACATGTGAATTTGATGTTGGTCAAATGAGGTCACTGAAAGCAGTGTTGGTTAAGTTTGTGCATTTGATTTCAACACATACATGTACAGTGGTCCCTATCTTGAAAGACAAGGCCCCATTGGATCATCAAGTCTTGATCTTTCATTGGAGGAAAAACAGCATGTAAATTTCAAATCAAGAAGCAGAAAAGATGGTCTTTCAAAGTAGGTATTCTGTTGTTGGAGTGATTTTACAAGCCAGGGACCCCATTATGTACAATAAACCTGTCATCAAACTCCACCCCCAGGATCAGCAGTCGTGTGATTGAATATTTTGAAAACAGGTGGTTGTACATATGGTATAGGAAGTGTTTATCTATATGTATATATATATATATATATATATATATAATGTGAAAACAAATAAAACTGGAAAGGAAGATTTGCTTCAAAGAAAATATGTCTGTGTGCCTTCCAAAGTTGTAAATATTAGATGGTACAACTTTTGTCCTTTGGTACTTCACATTCCATTAAGCTTATGGCCAGATGAAAATTTCCAAATCCAAATGAACTTGACCTTTGACCTTTAACCTTTACAGGTTACATGTAAATTGCAAAAATGTACGGTGTTACAATACCCACAATTTAAGTCCAACATGATTAGAATTGGATGGAAAATGGCACAGTTACGGCTGAGTGAAACTTTCAAAGGTCCAGATGACATTGACCTTTGACCTTTAGGGGTCACATGTAATTTTCAAAAATGTGCAGTGTTGCAATAGCTAAAATTTGAGCCCAACATGATAAAAATTGGATAAAAATTGACCAAGTTATGGCTAGAAGAAAGCCACCATCGAAAGTGGCCTTTGACCTTGAAATGACCTTGACACTTGAGATGACCTTAGCCTTGCTGTGATCGAACTCCCATACACTTGGAACTACATGTATATCTACTATAGTATATAAGATATTGAAGATATAAAACTTTAATTATCCCTCATTTGCATAATTTTGAAAAGTATGACCTCTCATTATAAAAAGGCAAGACTTCAAAAATGTGCAGTGTTACAATAGCTACAATTTATGCCCAACGTGATCAAAATTGGATAAAAATTGACTAAGTTATGGCTAAAAGAAAGCCACCATCGGAAGTGGCCTTTGACCTTGAAATGAGGTCTACTTGAAGTGGTCCTTGACCTTTTAAATGACATTTTGGCTTTAAAGTGACATTTTGACCTAAAACTGACCTTTGACCTTGACATGACCTTGACATTTGAGATGACCTTTGCCTTGATATGATTTAACTCCAATACACTCAGGACCACATCTACTATAGTATATAAGATAATGAAGATTTAAAGCTTTAATTAGCCCTCATTTGCATAATTTTGAAAAGCGTGACCGCTCATTTTAAAAAGGCCAGACTTCATCTATAGAAGTGTACTTGTGCCAAGTTTGGAGTTTGTACGTGTAATAGTTTCCATTAACATTTAAAGAATGCAAAATCAAGTGCCACATAAACTTTTGAATATTTGCTGTGTATGATGGCAAATTTTCAAAGTAAGATGCCTGTGGAAAAATATAAAATGACAAATTGGAAAAGTAAATACCCACAAAATAGAATGTGTTTGCAGAGGGTACTACAGTGAAATCTGTTTTGAGAGACCACCCCTAGGGCAAGCCAAAAAGTGGTCAGATAAGGCAGGTGGTCTCTCAATAGAGATATGATAACATGGGAAAGATAGCAAAAGGGACATAGTAAACATGGTCTGAAAAGGCAGGTGGTCTTTCATCGTAGTGGTCTCTCAAAGCAGGTTTCACTACCTGGTTCAGAGCCCATTGTTCATGATGTGTTGAAAAGGGCAGACATAGTTTATACACCTTGGCCTATCAGGTTGAAGAGTTAGCCTTACCTTTGCCATCCATCAGTACAGTGGTCCCCAGCTTATAAGGCCCCTCTCACCAGAGGCCACCCATCTTGAAAGGACAGCATTCTTCTGCAGAAAGTATGGTATTTCCTTTAAATTCTCCCCCTCAAGAGAGGGCAAGCCTCTTATAGGGCCACTTTTTGGCTGCATTTGGGGTGGCCTTATAAGAGGGGGACCACTGTATTTCTGTCACTTGTTACCACTCTCATTCTCGAACAGAAGCAGCTTTACATCTTTAATTTCACATGACCCAAATATTTTTGTTGTTTTTTGTTTGAGTGCTTCAGAAGTCTGTTGAAGATCAAGGTCATATCTCCATATTTGACCCAACTCCTAGAGCTCAACATACAAAATGATGTTATTGCTTTTACTCTTCAACAAATACAGCTTGCCATCTGAATTCTGTTTGACTCAAGCATCTAGATGTGTTTTATAAGGCAGTGGAAGGTCATATCTATATTTGATGCATTTTTCAGAGGTCAATGGTCACTGATCAATGACTTTAAAACTCAAACTCTAGAGTGAATGCAGCCAGCCATGTGAATTTTACATGAGCCAAGCATCCATGACTTAAGTATTTCAGAGCCCGTTGAAGGTCAGTGTAACAATGTTTGACCTGTTTCTCAGAGGTTAAAAGTCATAATTAACAGCATTACCACTCTAACTTTTGAACAAGTGCATCCAGCTACAAGGATTTGAATTCGCATGAGCCAGGCATGTTGGGGTGTTTCAGAAACCTTTAGAGGGCCAAGGTCATCTTGAATTTTTTGGAACATGCTTCCACACTAAATGGAAAGCTCACTGCTGATCCACACTGTGCATTTAGTCATCAAGAGTCTTCATGAAGTTGCCGCCTATTTACTTGGGTCAGGCCTGTTCGTGTGGGTCATTTTCAAGTAAACAGTTAATCAGCATATACACAATGAATGGAGTGACCTTGCTGCATTCAAACTTGCACTGGTAACGACCTTGAGTGGCCTTGCTGCATTCAATCTTGCACTGGTAACAGACCTTGAGTGGCCTTGCTGCATTCAAACTTGCACTGGTAACAGACCTTGAGTGACCTTGCTGCATTCAAACTTGCACTGGTAACAGACCTTGAGTGGCCTTGCTGCATTCAATCTTGCACTGGTAACAGACCTTGAGTGACCTTGCTGCATTCACACTTGCACTGGTAACAGACCTTGAGTGGCCTTGAAAGATCACATCAACAGCAGGAGGCATTATTTTCTGTTTTGTACTAGTTTTTTAAAAAAAGTTTTACATAAGTTCATTCCAATTTTTTTTTCTGTTTTTTTTTTTTTTGGGGGGGGGGGGGGGAGGGAAAGGAGCTACATTTTGTGGACTCCAGTCCCAGTTGTACACAAAAGTGAAGTCATAACATGAACTCATAAGTGAATGTCTGATGATAGGTACAAATATGTCTGAGTACTAATCCAAAGTACACGTAATTACCTGTATCACAGACATTTTGCATGTGGCAAATATTACTCCAAATTGCACATGTGTTGAGGTGACCAACTCCTTCTCAGGATTACAGGTATAGACAACATTGTGAAAGTTGTAAATTTAGGGTAATGACAAACCAGGATTATTTGTGTATAGTCAACAAAGGGATTACAGAAATAGTGTTCATTTCGTGATGCTATCAGGTTCAGTTGTCAAATCATGCTTTCATGAGTTGAAATGAATGCATTCCACCCCAGGGTTCTAAAGGTACCATAGAATTTATTGACAATGAAAGGATTAATTTCAACAAAATACTGGAACCACATGATCTATGTCCAAAATCCATACCCACAGATTTTAGTTTTGTGTGATGTTAAGAGCTGTATGTACATATTGTTATGATTTTTTTTTTTTTTTTTTCATAAATGTACCAATTAAAACAATAGAACTACATATACAAGATGTTGCCAGAAATGCATAGTAATCATATCTTTTACATATAAAACGTTGAGGTAAAAAGATGGTTTGTTCTTTTTGTTGTTTTAATTTTTCAAATTTGCCAAGACTAGGTACAATCTGCTAGTGTCAAGCACCTGTTATGCAGCTAGGAGAGCAAAGGTAAATCAGGTTACAGCACACCATTTCATAAGAGGATCACAGGCTGTGTGATCTCATCTCATAGCAGACCCTGGAAATAGCCAACAACTCATAGAATATCTGCATGGCTTTTGTAAGCTTATTTGCTTAGACAGGTCACTTGTTAGGTTTGAAGCTTGTTATATTGGTTAAGAAAGGGAAGTATAAACCAATATACTTGTTTGGTGCACTCCAGGGGGAAAAGAATTATTTCAGAGAGTTCTGACTCTTGTTGATGGAAGGGCTAGAGTGGTCCTTTGCTCGAGGAATTAAGGTCTATCCTTCTTATTGGGCAGTTTGGCTTGCCGTAAGGTTTGAATTTTGAGTTTGCTCATTCAGGTTAGAGTGGAAATAAACTGGCTTGTAAAAGCCACAATTTAATTCAACCTGTGCTTAATCTTGTGGAAAGCAACAAGGAATGACCACTTTCAGAGTTAGTGAGAGGAAAAAATCCTGCAATTACTTGGCCCTATACCTATGACGAAAACTTTCATAATTTTGGCCTGGATTTGGCAGGAGAGGAAGGATGTCAATATTTGACAAAACACAATGAAATTTCTCCTTAAAATAGATAGATTGTAGTCTGGTACTTTGCAGGCTTATACTGCTCAGGGCCTAAAATTCAATTAGAGTTGAATGATTTTGACCTAAATTCCAGTCATGAAGGCCTTTTAGCATGACCAACATGTACCCAGGAATTGTACATACATACATACATACATACATATATATATATATATATATATATATATATATATATATATATATATATATATATATATATATATATATATATATATATATATATATATATATATATATATATATATATATGTCTATATATATATGTATGTATATATGTATTTATGTATATATATGTGTATATATATGTGTGTATATATATATATATATATATATATATATATATATATATATATATATATATATATATATATATATATATATATATATATATATATATATGATCACCTGTCAGCCAAATCCAATGATTAGCTGGCTAGATAGGCTGTACATGCAGCATTAGATTGTCTGTGTAAGTTTTCAAGCACAAATACAACAGTGCAATTCTGAGGTGGCTATCGGAAATTCTGTGCTTCTTAATTAAGTTGGTGTATACAGTTTTAGACACATGAATTGACTCTCTATGGACAACTACAGTGACAGTAAAAGATAATTTACGTAGCATAGGATGCTTTTACTTTTCTGTTGAGTGATAGGTCGGTGCATGATAAAGAGAAAAAAACAATAGCATTATTTATCGTGGATGCAGAGAAGTAAAGCAAACTAGTAATATTTGCTAGAATTTTCATCGTACCATGATGATAGAATGGGAGTCCATAACTAAGGCAATGACTAGAACAACCTGGTTTGGGACCATATTGTATTGTAGGCTTTCATTGCTGCTGCCTTTGCTGCTAATATTTTCATGCACTTGCATACAAATTGATCGTGGGGAGCCAGCAATTTCTCCCCTAAGCAGTTCTTTGCTGTCATCGTGCATAAAAGGTCCTGTTGACAGAAATGCAACCTGTCCAGGTCCCCTGCAGCTTGGCTCTTCATACATGTTACATGTGTAGCAAGGGCTAGATAGACACTTGGGGACACCATGAAATAATGTACCAAATATATGCAGTCAAACCTCATTATAATAACACTGTGATATCCGACTTACTCACTATGACACAAGTTTTGAGGGACTTAAAAGTCAAATTTCTTTGCTGTTTGACTAATCATCTGACATACTCAGACATCTAACACATGTTGTATGAACAGACAGTCAGTACAAGAGGTTTCACTATACCCATATATGGGTCATTTTGAAAATGTATTAATGCAAACATTAATTTTAAAACTTTGGATCAGGTCAATGATATGACATCAATTTTGTCAATATTTGCATGAATTATTTTCAGTGTATTCACATACTTGTACACCAAAATGTGTCATTGCCTGATCATTTCTCACTGCTGAACAAACCAAGCTCCAATTTTTTAACACAGACACACATAGATGATGATAGCTTGCTTAAGCTCTGTCGCTCACTTTCATGAATGTTCCATTAGTAGTAAAGATGAAGTTTTAAAGTTTTCCTTCACAAAGGCTAACAGTCACAAACAAATGGCATTTTTTGCATTTTGGACAGGTGAAAAATATCTATGAGAGTAGCTTGTACCTGGTGTTCATTTCTTGGTTGCCATGACAACAGTAAGACCTTGAAGGTTACCTCCCAGGCAGAAATTACCCTTTCCTTGTATTAGTTACCAATCTGGTGTCGCGACCTGAGGACCCATCTCCGTCTATTCATACATGCCTTAAGTGGTTTTTGCTGTAAGCAAGGAAATGTGAAAGTTGTTCAGTGTCATGATAGTGTGATAACTTCAAGCGTAACTAGAAGAGAAGATTTGCTTCAAAGCAAATCTATCTGTTTACTTACAAAGGAAGGTTGTTGCCTTGTACATTCAAATTGAAATTTGAAAAGCTACATGAAAAAAACATTAAATTTAAGGCAAAAAAATTTAGCAAAATAACTCTTGGAGTAAAAAAAATGTGCAGACAAAAAGCAAATGCCAGACAGAAAGAAACAATTGATGTTAAAACAGAATATCAAGTGTCAGCAAGCAAATAGGATTTGGTGAATATAGTGAGAAACTCTAATTCTAGTACAATTTTTACAGCAACTTTGATTCACTTGAATATGGATGACAGTTGATACAACAGCGTGGACTGGTGACAAAATGGTCACCATATGGTAGCATAAAAGTGTTATAAAGACTGATGTGAGTGTAAACAACAAATCCTAGTGATGTTCATTTAAATCTAATTTTCAGCTGATGACAGATGATTCTCTGTTGTATGCTCTATCAGAAATGTGTGCAAGTTTCCTATTGTTGCTTATAATTTGCATTATTTCAATGCCATTGATGGGGCCACACACTCTTCACAGATTCTAGCTTTAGTGATATCTGGAAGCATATCTCTGGACAATATTGATGATGGATAAACCCAGGATGTGTCGGATGGCTCACCTGGGCATAATATGTTTGAAGGTAGATATTCAACATTCAAAATTTTCCAGTCCCTCTGATAAGTATAAATTTAAATTCTACAACTTTCATTAGTGGCTCACTGGATGCACCTACAGCACAAACCTATGAAAGGAAGTCAGAATGACACCTCTACCAATAATAATTTTGAACATATTCAACATTTTAGCTGTTTGAGTGCCCCATATGAGCATAAATGAAAATTCAGCAACTTTTGTTTGTGGTTCATCAGATGCACTTACGGCAAAAACCTATGAATTTAAGTTTAAATGACACCTTTTTCTCCCGTAGTTTTGGTGATATTCAAAGTCGAAATTTTGCTATGATCCTAATTTGTATAATTTTCAGAACTGTCACCCTTCTTCATAAAAAAGCCAGACTTTATGCAGGGGAGCTTAATCATGCTAAGTTTAGGTTTCATTGCCTGGAATAAAAAAAAAAACTAAACTAAAACAAAACAAAAACCCTGTGCACTATTGATGACAATACAGGTATATCTTCACATCTTTTATACAGAGAACTGCATTGTTTACCTCATACAGGTTTTCCTTTTGAAAGTAATCCTTTTTGCTTACTTGTGAGGACTTGAACAAGCTTATCTGTTCATCAGAGGTCCATTTTTCTCAAAAGTCCTGTCCGTGAGGGTATTTGTGTGGATCTTTCTTGCAGTCTGCTGCTGACAGAAACCAAGGCCCTTATTTTTTGCAATGGAAGGACAAATTTAATCTTGAGCATCTTGATCTTCCATTCTCTTGATCACTGATCCCTTTCTTGGTGGTATGCTTTGAGTGAAGATCATGCAAGGCAGGCATTAAGTTTATTGCTTGGTTGCCTTTTTCCAGCAGATTAACCACCCAAGAGGCTTTTAGAGCTCCCATCGTTAGCTTATGCCAGTTTCTTTTGGATTAAATAACCTTATATAAAATAGGAGATATAATTTTGGGCTCTGTTAGGACATGGTTAAGGTTTATTTAACCCATTTGTATCTGTGATTCTCTCTCATTACACCAGAAGTATTGATCTGTGCTCATGGAATTTTTACAAGGTACACATTTTTGTCTTTTTTTTAAAGTTTCTCGGGGGGGGGGGGGGGGGGGGGGGCATGGGCTTATATATTTCTGCATTTGGTTGTTTTGCAAATGACATATACCAGTGAAGTTGCTTACCCACAACATGCACAAGGGGAGCAAAACTGCACTTGAGATTTTTTAAAATTTTGCTATAGCTGGGACCTGATTTGGATCTCCAGACCAAAATTAAGATTTCTCCTCAACTGCTTCCTACAAACACTTGACCTAGTGACCTACTATTTGGGTGGCACTGTCACATTTGGACTTTTTATCATAACTCAAAAACATAATCTGATCAGGTCAAACAGACTATATAAATAGAAAAGCTTGGTGCCACACCACATTTTGTCAATCGTAACATATAAGGTCAGAGCTGAAGGTCAAGGTCATATGGCCATTTGAAGAAAAATTTCACAATTTTTTGAATTTTTCATTTGTTATGAGTGAAACCCAAAAATATTAAAACCTGCTGACTGAGGTGGTGTTGTATTACAGAGTTAGAGTGTAACTGAACTTGTGCACTTGATATTTGATTAATGACCTTTGACCTACTTTTCTCCAATCAGTTTGGCATGTTGAAAAAAAACAATTTTTTTTCATGTAACTTGAAAAGTTATCTACCAATTTGAGGTATGTTGATCTATATTGATAGCTGGACATAGGGGTCATGAAGAACTAATTAAGGCTTGCTCCATCAAGTTTGAAGGTCAAGGACACATATACCATCAAATTACTTCTTTATGCTGATAGACGAACAAAGATATGAATCATAATTATGTGGATCTATATTGATAGCTGGACATATGGGTCATGAAGAACTAATTAAGGCTTGCTCCATCAAGTTTGAAGGTCAAGGACACACATACCATCAAATTACTTCTTTATGCTGATAGAGGAACAAAAATATGAATCATGATTATGTGGCTTTTTGAAAAATGAATGGTTTTTTGCTTGTCAAAAGATATTGTACTTGCAAAATCTCAGAGACAGCTGGGTTCTGCAAGTTGTCATTCCAGTAGGAATACACTTGTATACTGAAGATTTGCACCTGATACTTGATTTGAGACCTTGATTTATATTTTCATGGTCACCACCTTTTCCTTTTCTATTTTTTGCAACTTTTTGGGGAGTCATAACTCTGAGCTGCCAATGACATTTTGAATACTATGGGCCAAGGTTTGAACCTCTTCTAATGCCGTTTCTTCACCTAATTTGTTGGAATCCTAACCTACTTATCAAAAACAAATTTTGGCCTATCTCTAGAATTTATCATTGGATTTGCAAGATATTGAATTTGTTGCATTGCTCAACTCAAGGCCTAACTATGCAAATTTACATAACTTTGCAGGGTCAAAGGTCAAGGTTAAGATATAGATTATTTGGCTACTTAAAGATTTAGAATGTTGCATGTAATCATAGTTTTGTCAGATTTGATCCAATTTTAATCATGTTGGACTCAAAATGTAGACATTGTAGCAATGCACGTGTATATGTAGTGTTATATCTGACCTTTAAAGGTCAAAGGTCTAGGTCATTAGGTCATCAGAAGTTTTACACATGGACTTAAGATGATCAATTTTTATCCACATTTAATCATATTGAGCTTGGAATTAAGGTAAAGGTCAAGAATGTGTGACCCTCTGAAAATTTCCATCTAACATTAAATGTAAGAAGGTGGGATTATTGATGTGGATGTGTGGGCTGGGGGGGGGGGGGGGGGGCTTCTCCTCCTCTTCCTCCTTCAACACTATGTAAATGCAATAACTCAAGAAAGATTTGACTTGGGAAGTTGAATATTTTTTGTGAACATGGTCCTATATAAGACCTTGCTTTAGGTCACTAGCACTTCCTTGTTGCAAATGCAATAACTCAAGAAAGATGTGACTTGTGAATTTGATTTTTTGTGTGAATATGGTCCTGTATAAGACCTTGCTTGGGATTGTGAATTCGTGACGACCTTTTTTCAAGGTCGCGTGGACATTTCATCAAAAATTGAGGTGAACAAGATAGCTGCACAAGGATATGACTCAGGAGGTTAAAATTTTGCATGATTATGTACCATAATACAACTAGGTTGGGCTTATAGATGGGTGACCTTGACACATTTTCAAGGTCACATGACCATTTTTTAAAAATCATTGTAGACCCATTTGAGAAGGATTTGACTTAGGAGGTTGAAATTTTGTGGGATTCTATTTCTATATAAGACTTATGAGACCTTGCTAGTGATTGCAAATATTTGACCTTGACCTATTTTTCAAGGTCACAAGCACTTCCTTCAGTTGCGGAGGTAATTAGGCAAGAAAGACTTAAAGTAGCAGCTTCAAATTGTGTAATTATGTATTTGTTAAGAGCTAGGTTATTTCCCTCAAAATAATTGCAGATGCAATAACCCCAGAAGAATTTGACTTAAGACTTGAGGTTCAAAATTTGTATGATTATGTACAAGTTTAAGAACTAGGAAAACCGGGGGACATATTATTTTTTGCATCTGTTTCTTCCTCTTCTTCAATACATTGTGGGAATGTGCTAACTCAGGAACCATTTGACTTGGGAAGTTAAAGTTTTTGGTGAATATATTCCTGTATAAGACCTTGCTTGGGATTGCAAATTAGTGACCTTGACCTATTTTTCAAGGTCACGTGGGCATTTGATTTAAAATCGACATGAACGTCATAACTCCGCAATGATTCACATTACCTTCATGGGTGCATGGGGGGACATTTTGAAAATCAGCCTGTTTTAGTTTAGGGGCTTTTTTTAGCTCAGCTGACTTGTCAGTCTGTTGAGTGTATGTGGTGGTTGGGCATCTGTCGTCCATCCGTCCGTCCATTGGCATCCTCAATTCACATTTTCAACTTCTTCTCCAAAATCAGTGGCCAGATTCACCTCAAACCTGGTGGGAATGTACCTTCAGTGGGTTTCTACCAAGTTTATTCAAATGGTTATGCTCCTAAGACTTTTGGATTTTTTATGAATTTTTTTTGTTCCTTTTTTGGGGCAAACCTTAAAAAATCTTCCCCGAAAGGGTTTACCCAATTGGTTTGATATCGCACAGGAACAATCCTAGTTCTTAATTTGTTCACCAGGTGGCCCTGCAATCTTTTTTAAATTTTCATAATTTTTGTGTTTTTTTGTTATTTTCTACTTCTTCAGAACCATCACTCAGATTAAGTTGAAAGTGTGTAAGTCAGTGGGCATTCTAATGCTAATGCACATTTTGGACTTCGAAGAAGAAACTGTCAGTCAGATTGTCTTCAAACTTAGTAGTAATGTATCTTGGGTGGGTTGGGTCTCTGCCAAGTTTGTTCAAATGGTCATGCTCCAGTGATCTGGGGATTTTTATGATTTTTTTTCTCTTGAAAATCTGTTAAAAAAAATTTTAATAGGAAAGTTTAACACGGGAATTTCATGTAATGGTTATAATTTGGATAATTTTGGCGCGATATGTGTCAAACTTGGTAAGGATGTACCTTTGGTAAGTGTCTGCCTATTTTGTCCTATTGCATGTTCACAGAACCACAAGTGTGATGAATCTCTAGGTCAGCAGAGCGTGGGATGTTTACACATCCCTCTTGTTTTTCAATGTTTTCTGTCTGTGGTCGAAAGGAAAAAAGACTGTCATATTTCAGGATGTCAGTCCATAATGTGTTTTCTCATCAATGTATACTTTGTTGCATGTTTGTTCAATCAATTATAGCTCCTGAGGTACAGAGACATGTCTGGAAACTTGGTGGGTAGGGAGGGAAGCTTGCATCTGATGGAGTCCTATGTGTCTGTAGTCCTTGATCAAGAGAGTATGTCTGCCACCAGTGGGCTGAGTTAAACTTTTGTGATTTCACGTTTAGAACAGTCTGTGTATTCTATATATGTACCTTTGCTCACCTAGTCGCAAGAAAGCTACCTGACTGTATAAGAAGTTTCTTGAAGCTTGTTTGCAGAGCTGTACATGTCAGTCACAGGGTGCATGCCTTTGAGGGTTTTGTGGCCTGGCCTTTTACTTGGTCATCAGTTTTATAACTTGGGCAAGCCATCATGCAACACATCCTACTCCTCTGCCAGGCCCACCATACTCCAGGGTTGATTGTTAAAATCTTATTAGAAAGCCTGGGACAATTTGCACAATTGTGGCAGTTAAAGGGTCAATGAACATCAGTGTCGCGAAGTGGTTTATGAGCATTGGGCAAGCTGAGCCAGGTAATGGTGTTGAGGTACCTTTGCTGTAACCTCAGTCCATACGTGATCATTCGTAACATGTAATTTGTATGTATGACAAGAGGGATGTGGATATTACAAGAAGGATATATTACCAGTCATGCAATGTTTGAATAGGTCTAGTCTGAAGGAAGTCAGTCATAATTGGCCAGTGGAAATAGGCCATTCAGCAGTGTACTTCTAAACAAGATGTAATTTCATCCTTGATACAGGGAGTATGTTATTATCCTGTAGTACCTATGTGCATGCCCTGGTGTTTTAAGTACAAGTACTACCTGAACTAGGTAATAGAGGTAGCAGAAAAACAAATACCGGTATTTCATTTTGTCAAAATGACAGCAGAACATAGTTATGTGTTTTGGATAAGGTCCTGGTAAAAATAGCTACTTTTATAATGTGTGCAGTCTAATGTCCTGTGCAGTTCTAATTTGTGTTGGTAAATATGTCTATAACATGATTGGCAAGATGTCTAAAAGCATTCAGAAACATTAAGCTGTTTATTGAGCAAAGTAAGTTAACTATTTTGTCACATTAGTACATACAGTTGAAGATTTTTGTGTGCCTATAACATACATGTAGATCTTGGTTGATTATAACCAAACTGAACTGCCAACAGAATAATGTATTCTAGCACATGTTTGTCCAACTATTTTGTGTGTACCTGAAACATTGTGCATTGGTTACTGGAACATAATAGTCGGTGTTCTTTGTTCATTTTGTCATTTCAAATGAAATACTAACAGGTGGTCACAATGAAAATGAAATCAAAAAGGTAATGTATTACAGGTGAGAGTGCTCGCGGTAACTAGCCCCTTTTGAGGTCCATAGATTGAAAAGTATTAATGCAAACATTTTCAAAGTAAATATGTTTCTAAAAGGATATTATCCAAGGATTTCAAATCAGATAAAGTTTAACTTTCTGAGTAAATTGTTAAATAAAAGTACAAATTTGTAATGAAGATGTGAAATTGTACCTGCCTACAATATTGCCTCAACTATATACAGGTTTAATAAAATTCTTCTTTTTTTTTTTTTGACCTCAGCTGACAAGTCAGCTGAAGTTATATGTAGTATGGCCAATCGTCCGTCCGTCCACAACTTACATTTTCAACTTCTCTGAAACGGCCAGGCAGATTCACTTCAAACTTGGTGGGAATATACCTTGGGTGGGTCTCTATCAAATTTGTTTAAATGGTCATGCTTCATGGATTTTTGGATTTTTTTGTGTTCATTTGTCGGCAAAATGCTCAGCGAATTGCTATGAAATTACATAGGGACAGTTCTTAGGACCCCTAGACATATTTTTAGTAAGGTGCATATAACTTTTAGGGTTTATAAAGTGTATGAAAATCTATGTTGCCATCAATCTTGGTGGCGCCACCTACAGTATTTTGTTATATATCATGGGTCGAAATGTGAAAATCTTGTGACCACTCAAAAGGGTGCTTATGATACTAGTAGTGCCACATATAATTTGACGGAAATTATGAGTGAAAATGTCTTGAAAGATACAAAATTCAATGTCTCAAAAAATGATTGAGTTAGACAAGCCAAATTTATAGAATATATAGATCACACCACTGCTAATATAGTATGTAAGGTCAGTGACCTTGACCTATTTTTGTAAGGTCACCAGACCTGTTAAGTTAGTAGAGGTGATTTGTAATGGTAGGGTGTGGTTTGGACTGACAAAGAGAATTTAGCCTCTAGATCCAAATTGCACTTGGAATGCAAGTGCACTATTTGGTGACCTGTGTTATTGGTCACCATGACCCAATGATTGTGTGACATTGACCTATTTTTCAAGGTAATTAAGCACTTAAGAAATGGACATTTAATTCAATATCTTGATAAAGAATTAGGTGAATGATGCCAAATGTACCACAAACGTGTATTATGTGGAAGTTTGATGTTGCATTTATGGCTAACCTTGATTAATTTTCCAAGTTCATGGATTTAATACAGTTCAGAAAATGATTTTTTGTTGATGGTGCTCAGCAGAGCATTAGGTCCATGGGCCTCATGTTAGTGATATATGGATGAAAATAGGTATACAGTTCCATGATGGAATGGTGCTTTTGTATGTGTGATGTAAGTGGTCTTTCAATGGAGACGTAGATTGCAGATTTTGATGTAAAAATATTGTAAATTGCTTCAGTTTTCACAAGTGGACAAATGCATTAAGACCAAGGACCAACCTTTCTTATTTATGCAGCAGCACGATTTACAAATTGTAGCCTTCCCCATCTTCATTTTTAGTTCAGCTGACTTGTCAGTCTGCAGATCTCATGTGGTGGTTAGGCATTCATTGTCTGTCGGTTGTCTATTGATGTCCACAATTCACATTTTTGACTTCTTGTCCAAAACCACAGGCCAGATTCACCTCAAACTTGGTGGCAATGTACCTTGGGTGGGTCTCTACCAAGTTTGTTCAAATGGTCATGCTCCAGTGATTTTTTGATTTTTCATTATTTTTAGCTCAGCTGACTGACAAGACACTTCTGGGGACCCGCAGACCTTGATTTGTTCAACAGATGGCCCTTCAATCTTTTTCTTTCTTTTTATGATTTTTTGTGTGTTCTCACTAATTTCAACTTCTTCTCCAGAAGCATCACTCAGATTAAGCTAAAACTTTGTGGATAAATTCCTTGTGAAAGGCTCTAACAAAATTGTTAACTACGTGGCACTGCTTTGTATTTCTGACTTTTAATGATATTTTCCATTTGGGTACTTATCGGCAAATGCACCTTTCATATTGATTACCATGTAAGTCAGTGGGCATCCTGATGCTAATTCACATTAAACTGGCGGTGAGATTCACTTCCAACTTGGTGTCAATGTACCTTAGATGGGTTTCTATCAAGTGTGGTGAAATTGTCATGCTCCAATGGTTTTTGGATTTTTTTTTTTGGGGGGGGGGGGGGGGGAGGGGGAGGGGAATCTGTGAAAAAGTTGCAAAAGGAAGGTTTAACATTGGAAGTTCTTTTTAATGGCTGTGACTTAAATAATTTTGGCCAGATTTGTGTCACACTTGGTACGGGTGTACCTTTGATAAGTGTCTACGTATTGTGCGAGTGGTCATGCTCCAGTGATTTTTGGACCTTGACCTCATTCCCAAGGTCACAGGACAACTGACATGAAATTTACTGTTTACTTCATAACTTTAGATCTATTTTGATTTAGGGACTTGATGTTGTATATGTTGATGTTCCCCTTTAAGGGTCCACCTGGACCTCAATCTATGGTCACAGTGCTACATGAATCAATTTTACTCTCAATATAACTTGAGAACTACTTGAACTAGGACCTTGATGTTGCACATGTTAGTGTTCTTCCATGGAGGTCAGACTTACTCAGTACATGGGTAACTTTGACCCTATCCCAAGTTCACAGAGCCACAAGTGTGATGAATCTCTAGGTCAGATGAGCTTTGGCTGTTCACACAGCTCTCTTGTTTTTTAAACTGCTGACAATAGACTGCATATTTCATGAGATCACTTATGTCTGCCCATGTGTCCTTCCATCTGTCTGTCCCGTCCCTCAGTATTATTTAACATATATGGGTCAAAATATGAAAATAATGTAAACACTGTAGCATCTGTATTTTTTGGTGGATTGTCATGATGTTTAGTGGGACTGTGGAAGAAGTCAAATTCATATTTACTTGTGGTACAAGTGGCACCACTTACACTTTAAAGAAAATTATGAACCAAATGTATTGATAGATGTAAAATCCATATCTTAAAATGATTATTCCTAGGTGTTACCAGCCAACAGGGTATTTGTGTCATCATTGTGCATGTGTGCCTGTGTCTGCCCGTCAGTCACCCATATGCATGCAATAACTTTTGAACATACTTAGATACTGTTATGAAACTTGTCCTGTAGAAGCATTTCATTGGAAGCTTGGCTGAGTGTATAATTCACTGACCTTGACATATTACCAAGGTCACCAGAAGTCATATTTTTAGCCTGGCTAAGGGGGTCTGAAGGTTGTTCTGTTATATGTAAGATATGCCAAGTTTATAAGATATATAGATCATGTTCAATGGTAATGTATCTTATGGATATTAAACCTTGAAATTGTTGTAGTCTTTCATGCATGTAAAGTTGTAGGAAGTTACTTGGTAATGAAAGGGCACACTTGGACATCACTGGAGAAGACAATTGAGCATTCTGGTAAAATTTTGCCTTCAAGTGTATTGCACATAAAATGCTAGTTGCTGACCTACTTTTAAGATCACCATGACCCAAGTATTATAAAATTTGGCACTTTTCCAATTTATTCATTTCTCCTAGTAACTTAAAAACCCATTCTGCTTGGGCAATAGGAGGTATGCATATTAAGTTCCTGCCCCAACCGCATACCTGATAGCCTAGTCTCGCTTGGTAAGATATGGCGAGGTACGGGTCGGTACCTGTGGGGGCAAGCTTGATATTCCTAATGTTTTGGAAATAAAACATACTTATTAAAGGCATATAGAAAGTTTGCTTATATGTGGCTAGAAGAATACCAGTTTGGCATTTGTGAACTTAAATTTCACAAAAAAGTGCTAATTTTGTGAGAAACGGGTATATGGCCTTTCGGTGATAGTGGTGCGACCCTCACGTCCCCCGTGATCGCCAGGCGTCAAACCAGTGCTTTGTGGTGGGAAATTAATATGCATACTGCGTATTCTATGGAAAACTGGACTTGGGGCACACAATTTGAACAGAATAATTTTCTCAACAGAGTTGAAGGTGAAGGTCATATGGCCACTTGGAATATATGGGTCATATGGTAAAAATTTGTAAACACTGTAGCATCTGTATTTATTGTGGATCTTTATGAAATATGTTGGGATTGTGCAGAAAGTTAAAATCTTAATTGTGATACCAGTCATGCTGGTGGTGTCACCTACATTTTGACTGAAAATTCAAGCCAAAATGTGTTGATAGATATTAATAATTCCATATCTCAAAAAATAATTCAGCTAGACATAAATAAATAATAGGATGATATAGAGATCATGTTATGTACTAATATATTATATAATGTGGATGACCTTGGCCAGGTCACTGCTGCAAAGTTTAAAAAGGTGTCTTGCCTGTGATGCATGACTTCCAGGACTTATCACATGTTTAAATGGAATTTTTTAGTCCAAAGCTCAAAACCATATTATCACTCTTGCATCTTTGATTTTTTTGTGGATGTTCATGAAATTCAATAGGAAGAAGTCAAAATCACAAATGCTGTGTATGTGGCACTAGCAATGTCCCATTATCGAGATGGTTGCAGTTAAGCAGGTTCCACCCAATGTACTTTAACTCATCTATTTACATGGCAGCAAAGCACCAGTCCCATGGAACCCTTCCTTTTTCTCGTGTTCTCATATGCAAATGATAATCAATGTAGTTAAACATGAATGTAATAGTGTTTTTTTGGGGTGCTATGCAAAATATGAAACATTTTGCACAGATTGATAACAGGTATTTAAGCAAGAAGTAAAGGTCATAAAGAATTTGAGAAGAAAAGAGATAAAAGCCAGTTAGATGTCGCTGATATTCACCATGTTTACCCCACACGGTTTAACTTCTTTTCTGATGTTAGGTTATAAAATGATTGGGAAATGAAACCACATTGAAATCCTTGAAGATGTATCTGCATTTGTATGGTTCCCATGATTCTTGGAAGACAAGAACTGTTGGATTGCCGTTTGTGATTTTTCATAGTTTAATACACATACCTATTTGACAAGTGGCATTGATGCAATCTGGGTCCCCCTTTAAGAGCTGAGCCTGTTGCATTGTAAGTTGTGTCTTCATTATTGTTGGTCTGAGACAGAAACCACTGGACTTTAAGATTGTTTTTCTTTTTAAGTTGTAAAATGTCCTATGAGAGGAAGTGTTCCATTTGATGAACTCTTTCATCTGTACCATATTGAACCCAGTTAGCATTTTAGAGTTGGGCCTTAAATTAGAATCCAATCAATTTCTTTCAAATGACCTGCAGTTTACACTCCAGTTTCAGTCCAATAAGTAGAGTAAGAGACTAAAGAGGTTGACTGGACAATCAAGGTGGGCATGCAATTTGAATGGCATACTGTCTTTTAACCACAGTTGAGATCACTTTGTAGTCTTTGTACCTGTCAAAGGTGGAGATGACTTGGACAATTGAGGTGTGTCACTGTGAAAGTAGTGTAAATCAGTCTGGATTAGGCTAATAGGTAAGTTGAGTCTACAGTGAATTGGTATTACCTCTCAGGAGCTTTTTGACAGCGCTAAGCCTCAAGCTCAAGCTGCTAACTTGTGGGACCCGATGCTTTTGGCAACATATTCAGAACAGCAAAATTGTGTTCCGAAAATTTCAAGTTCTTGTGATAGTTACAGATTTAGTGAAAATTCCCTGGTTGTTCTTGACAAATGTTTCCAGTATGTCATGCCATGTGTGTTTGGATGCAGTTTTTATTTAAAACAGATCTGCATGACATTTACATTGTGTGAACCTGAAATTAAGATGACCTTCTTACAGCTGACAATGGTATCACATGACAGGTGTTGTTTAAAACAGTTTCTTTTTTTTGAATGAGGAGCAAACAAAGTGCAGAATTATGTTTCTGGAAAGAATGGTCTCAAGAGGTTATTGTGTTGTGGTGAATGGCCCTCGTGTCAGTGTTGCTGTGTTTTTATCTGATTGTTTCAGTGCATGGCATGTAAAGTCAATATATTGTATATGCATTAGTGCATTGACCCGGGCTGCCCATCCCGTCCCCCCCCCCCCCCCCCCCGTCAAAATGCCAAAAAGTTGGGTCATGAACCCAATTCTTAATACATGACTACTATGGATATAAATAAACAAATTATAGATGTATGTGTATTTCTGCCTTTTCCCTGTCATGTTCTATATTTATTTTTTGGTTAAATTTTTCTACGAATAGGCAACTTGTCGATTGGTGGAATTATTATACTGTAAGTGAATAAAAGCAAGTTAAAAGATGTTTCTGTGTATCATTTTAGTAAGGGTTTTTGTCGTGGGTACCCGAGTACCCATTACGGGTCCTGGGTATTAAGTTTACATAATTCATTTTGTGGGTCCCGGTACCCAACTTTTTCCCCAAAGTCAGTTTTTGTTCCTTTAACCCTTTCCTCCTTGAATTGACACTTGAGTCAGCAACTGTCCTTGGCATGAGTTGGGCACTCAGTGCTCAACTCATGCCAAGGAAAGTTGTTGGCCTGGGGCATGTGATATTGATAGGGCTCACCTTCAATTCTCGGTCAAAATTGCTTTTCATTACTGTTGAAATTAGTGGAAAACACTGAAGCAGACGATATTTGACCACCAGCTGGTGTTGGCCAGTTTAAGGGGAAAGGGTTAATGAGGAGCAAAAAACAAAGTGCAGAATTATGTGTCTGGAAAGAATGGTCTCAAAAGGTTATTGTGTTGTAGTGAATGGTTCTTATGTCAGTGTTGCTGTATATATATATATATATATACAGTAAAACCTGTCACTACCGAACACTTTGGGGACCCAGCAAAAGTGTTCGGTAGTCAGAGGTGTTCGGTAGTCGCAGGGTTGGTAATTAGGGTAGGGAATATGACTACATACAACACTTAAAGGGTTAACATAAGGCCATACGTAGCTGACTTGGTGTTAATCCTTCTTAACACCTAAAACAATTAGCTGTGGATAGTGGAGCTTAATTGCTTTGAAGGGGTAATCAGATAACAATGAGTATGCCAGACCCATTCAATCAGAGACAGAACGGAGTTTAACACATGAGTGATATTTGTGTTAATCCTGTCTTGTGTTTTAGAACACCTAAAACAAGCTGCAATGGACACCATACCCTGATCACTTTGAAGAAATTATCAGTGAACAAGCAACATGTCAGACCTATTCAATTAGAGACAGAGCTGAGTGTAATGCCTGAATGATACCTATAGGTGTTTAATCCTGTCCCTGCTTAGAATAGCTGGAATCAAATGTTTTTGTTCACTTAAAAGGAATACTCAGTCAACATAAACATGTCAAAGTCAATCCACATGAGTCTAAGTAAGATAAATGAGTAAATTAGCCAGGGGGAAGAAGAATCTACTGTTATGGAGTTTATTCTGGTCAACATATTTTTAATTCAAACTTTGTACAATGACAATTTAAACAAACAAACAAACAAACAAACAAAAAGAGCACATAAATTAAATAGATTTACAGATTTATGTTCAAAACTACTAAATTTTTGTGTATGAAAGACTTCCTGATGTTACTTAACTGCTGGTATTACAAAATATCATGAGAGTGTTCGGTAGTGACAGGTTCATTTTGGGGTTTGGGACCCAAATCAGGTGTTCGGTGTTCATAAGTGAGAGGTGTTCGGTAGCGACAGGTTTGAACACCCAGGTCTCCTATTAAATAACATGTAAATCATTTGGGACCGAAAAAAAGTGTTCGGAAGTGAGAGGTGTTCGGTAGTCGGAGGTGTTCGGTTTTACAGGTTTTACTGTATATATATATATATGGATTTTTCAGGACATGGCATGAAAAGTGAATATATTAAATATGCATGTATGTGCCACAGTACCTGCTGCATGCCCACTTTGACCATGAAGAGAATGTTGGTAATTGCTGCAAGTAGTGACACTGATTTTTCTGTGATATTTTGTGAATGTTTATTTTACTGGTAAAGGATGTGCTTGTAGAAGCAGCAGCACTTCCAGATTCTTTCTGTTGAGGCAGAAGTGTCTTAACTCACCTGTTGGACTGACTATGTTAAATGCTACCAGAGCCACATTTCCTTTGTCTTGCACATATTGTAATATCTGGACAGATGATAGTTTTTGCACCTACAACTGTTGCCAAATTTCATGTATGCTACAGACATGAAGAAGGAATATTGGGCTCCTGCCATTTGCAGTCCAGGAATTACCAGGATTGTATGTATGGAACCCAATTCCTTTAAAACCATCTTTAAATACTGGTCACTATGATTTTGTTGTTGTTGTTTTTTTTTTTTTTCAGTGTTCTTCAATCAGTGGAAAATGTGAAATAAAATGTGGCTTACTGTGAATTTGCACGATTGTTTGTATGTTCCATACGTACAATCGGGATAATTCGTGGACTGCAGATGGCATGAGTGCTGATTTTTTTTTAATTTTCCAAAGATAAAAGTGAAAGCATTGATGTCAATGTGAAACCACCCAGTGCCAGCAGTCTGCCACTTCGTTCAGTATGTGTACTGCTTTGTGGTTATTGCAAAAGATCTGGAAGAGATAGTCTATTCCACATTAATTCAATGAATAGTTTGTTCTGTATTAATTTGATCTAAGCTGGGAATAGGGATTTTTTAAGTGTGGAAAAAGAAAATCTAAAATGTGTCCCCTGCATTTCTTTAGGCTGTCAGTATGAACGTATTTTATTATTTTATAATGGATGTATATACATGTAATGTGTATGATACCAAAACTCTCTCATGGGGTGTTGGTGATACCTGCTAACTATTCAAGATAATTTTGATTTACAGTGGTACCTGCTATTTAAGACCACCCCTACAGCCAACAAAAAGTGGTCTCACACTGCAGGTGGTCTTAAATTGAAGGTATATTTAACATGTAAATACAGCATAGGGTCTTGAAAGAGTGGTCTTAAAAAGACATGCGGTCTCAAATTGGAGGTGGTCTTTAAAGCAGGTACCACTGTATATGAAGTACTCTCACTGAGTCTCTATGTGCATCTGTATCCAAAAAAGTTTTCAAATCCACAAACTTTTGAGTACTCCTGTGAGGGCTATGCTGACAGAGGAGATGTGGGTTGCCAAGTAAATGCATCTAATGCAGTGTACAGATGAATGTGTAGGTGGTTCAATGCACTTAGCTGTCAGATGCTGAGTTTCTTATCAGATTGCATAGGTTAGCCAATCATATAAGGCAGTACATGTATTCTGGTAATCGCTGTACTGGGTGAACTTTGCACTTACATAAGGCTTATAGTTTGGTTTTGCAAGAAGGTTACATAGACATGATTATACAATACAAATTCTGAATAAAAATACACCCCATGCCACCCCCAATGTTACATATACATGTATATGCAAAGATTCCTCATGCCCGCATCACAGTGATGTACTACTTTAGTGGTCTTTTGTGTCAAATTACACTAAAATATATAAATAAACACTGTAATATATCTGTTACAATCTGCATATATGCATTGATTAGTGCATTTCCTGTTGTCATGGAAAGAAAGGGGGTAACTTTTAACAAAATTACTCAACAGAAATGTAGGGTATTCAAAGTTCAAAGTCATGGAAATGAAGGCCAAATCATGTGGGAAACTTTCTGGGTTCAATCTTAAGTCTTTAATTGTGCACACTTAAAGTTATCAGCCTTATTAATAACTTCTTTTGGACCATCTTACCCTTTGTAGCTGTCTGATGTATAGCACCTGGCATTCCAAACATAGCCCCAGCAAGGCCTGTCGAAGCCCACTCACAGCAGACTGGCCATGCCATATTTAGGCAGTGGCTCTACAGAGATATAATAGATGCAGCTGCAACTGCAACGCAGAGATGGTTGCACAGGATGTCTGAAAAGGATAACCTGCTTAAACGTGTAAATGCATTTTGCTCTGATGAAATAGATGTACAACAAACCCTTGGGAATTAGATATGGCAACATATTCGCAGCCACTGTAATAATTAGTTTGACACTCATCATCATCATCATCATCATCATCATCATCATCATCATCATCATCATCATCAAATAAATGATTGATTTGTGATCCATATGTGTGGTAGGTAGGCATTCACTGTGTATGAGCGAAGAAATATGTGAAAACAAATATGGGTAATCACAGTTTGTTTTTTTTTGTTATTTGTGGGAGTGGAGTGTGTGGGTTGAAAATAAATAGTTGTCCGATGGTATCTTATCATACAGTTGGCCAAGTCAGGCTCATTGTTTGTGAGTCAGCATGGTTTACAGAGTACCACAATGTTAAAAACAGAAAACTGGAGGCATTCCAGTGCATTATCTTGTGTTTGTGTTAATGTGGTCTGCTTCATATGCCTGATTACTTTATCATATTAACCCTTTGAGTGCCAGTCACAGCTTAAGCTGTGCTGATGAAGCTGGATTACTGTAATGATTCCAGAATCATATTCCTCATTAAAAGACCTTTCATTCAAGTACCAGCATGCCTATGCTCCCAGTGAAAAATTTGGTCCAGGTCAACAGCTTTCCTTGGGGCACTTTCCGCGCATTGCGCGGAAAGTGCCCCAAGGAAAGCTGTTGACTCAGTCTCTAAATTGGCTCTATAAGAGTTAAGTTACTAACTCAGACAGTGCATGTGGCTTTGCACTCTTCAAGGAAGCCATGTTGGGATACTCAGTGTCAGCATTAGCTGCACATATGCATGGTATGAATACTGTTGTTTACAAGGGAAAGGTGTGCCCTGCCACCTTGCATACCAGACATCGCAGGGGTCTGTTGCATTCAGGTTGTGATCCATTGGGATTCAGCTCAGTTTCTGCTGGCTGTGCTGCCAGCGTGACCTCAGTTTGGGTCAACCAAATGCACCTGGCTGACACGTTACAATTGTTTGACAGTGCTGCTACCTTGAATTATAAGTCAGATCAATCAAGTTAAGGGCTAATACAATATTGTATTTACTTACTACACATTGGAGGTTTGAAGTGTAAGGGTTTTGCTAATTTTCTCAGTGAAGAAATCTCATGAGCAAAAAATAAGACTGGACCCTGAAGATCTTTTCCTAGATCTAGAGTTCAGAAGTGCAGCCAAATTGGAAATATAGGCCATAATTAACAAAGATTGTGTTGTGTCCAAATTTCATTTCATGTCATTTGAAAACATTTTGTTTAGCCAAATTTGAGAAATATCAGCATCTGGCTAATTGGCTCATGGAAGAAAATGTGCCGTGTTAAAACAAAAACAGGACTCATGGGCAATATATACCATATTCTGGCAAGAAGGAACATACTTGTCATCAGGCATAATTCATGAAAACACCTCAGCCTCTGTGGGGTCTTTGCTGTGAGGACTAGCCCCGTAGGTGGGCGGGGGAGCACTCCCATTACTGAGCATTACAGGTAGGCTCCGTGGGAAAGACCCCCATTTTTTGACCACTTGTTGCTCTCAAAGACCCCCCTTTTTCAAACCATCGATCCTAAAGGCCCCATGTTTTTAATTGTTGGTTTCAAAGATCCCCATGAATTGTGCTTGAGCTCAATTATTTTACCTTTTGGGATGTGCACTTCTACCTCGGGATTTTGTCAATATCAGCTCCCCAAAACCCCCTATTTTCTTACTGATTCAGCTCCAATTGGGTCTGGGTTTCATACCCTCAGTGGGGCCTACCCACCCTAAAATGTGGGTGGTCCCCCCCCCCCCCCCGGACTAGCTGAACAAGTTTCATAAAACACCACAGTAAACTGACATTGAGGTTTAGTGGCACCATGAGTCCCCACAACTTCTGTGGCAATCCAGCACAATGGATGGCACTTTGATGTCAGTCTGGTATATAGTGCTATAAAAGAGCTGGTGTGGAATATGGTGTGGCACATAGTTCTATAGGTCTTCTAGGGAATGCTTTATTGCAGTGTGATAAAGCAGCATGAAAGAAGGCGTGCTGTGAGGACCGTAGGTGGCACAGGTGGAGCAAGTCTCAGGTGACAGCATGATGGCTCTGCCATGGACCACAAGAGTACTCTGTCTCAGCCAGTGCCATGAAAGCCCTGCTGTCAGGACTATATCTACCATGCAGTGTTCCAAAGCTCATATAGCACTGTGGAACCCTTGTTATGTTTGTCTGGTGCTATGAAAATATGCTGGATCACCAGGTTTTTCTAGTGTGGTGTTTTTTTGCATTGTAAGTGGTGGGAGCATACTGCTGGCACTGAGTACAAAATCAGGTCCTTCAGGTATCCTGGCACCAAATACATGTATTGTGACTTAGGTTTTCACGGTGGTTCTTCACCACCTGCACTTAATGACGCCCTTTGCTCACATGCCATGCTGACATAATTCAGCATGCTGCCAAAGGATCTTGTGGTTGATTATGGCCCCATATTTGAACAATTTATAACTGGATGGGGTACTTTAAATGCACTCACACCATAGTTTAATCAAGGCTTAGCAAACACAGCAGGTTGCACATGAATATGAAAACTTGACTAGATTGCTCTGATCTTGCCAAGTGTTAGGTATGGAACCACTAATTATTTCCACATCCATGGTCTCATATTACAGCCTTTGGTTCATATTTCAATATTACTTATATATATATATATATATTTATATATATATATATATCAGATTTATGTCATATTTGAAAATGACCATGGATATTCTATTTATTTATTCATTCATTCAATCATTCTTGTTTGTTTATTTATCTGTTTCATTTTATTTTTACAGATGGGTATTTATAGTCAGCCAGTACAGCCCACATGCACACATTATTGAGTGCATTGCTATATTAAATGTTCAACAATTAAAATGTACGCTGCTTGCATGAATGCCAAATTAACTGATAGTAACCAGCAAGGTATTACATGTATAGTTACTCATAAAGTAATTACAAGATATCATGAATTTTCATCAAAATATTATTCAATGGGTGCACAGCTTTGGCTGCATATGCCATTCAGTCTTTGCCAACCTCATCCAGATTTGCCCAATTTGTGTCTCAATACCATTAGCAGGAACAACTTGACCAGGTGGTGCCTTCACCTGGTGGGATGTCACGCTGTGCTGTTTATGTGCAGCTTAGGTGTGATTGTACTATGTGTTGCATGGCACTGTACCTCAGTGGGACAGCAGCATGTTGATCCCTGAATCTCTGGTATGGTGATGAGGCACTGACAGGAGACAACCTCCAGGCCTACAGAGAGTGACAGTGACATATTTTCATATTTTATGTTTTGCTCCAGGAACTGTTGTGTCAAACATTCAAATGTGAATAGCCTGTGCACATTCATATACACACGTGACATTAGCATGATAACAGCAGTTGAAATAATGGTTTATTTTTTTTTATCTGCTATGCCCGTTTTATCTTTAGTTTGCATACCTTTGGGCTTACCTCACTAAGTGCACTATTCAAAGAAGTGCACAGGTCAGACCAGACATTTAACTTAAATATGAATCAGGTTTTGGTCTATGTGGTCACTTTGATTTGTCCTTAAAAAGTATTTGTTGTATTAACACCCTATTCTAAACTGCCTTCTGAAACACACCAAATAATAACCCATGTGTGGGTATACAAGAGCAATGGCTGTTAACAGCTGAATACACAAGTCACGGTCCCAATGGTCTTGCCTGATGTCCTGCAAGGGTGTGGGTATTTTACAAAGAAATACACTAGGAATATGTACATTTTCCCTAAAAACTGCCCACAGAAACCAGGGATATACTTTGTATGAATAATGCTGAAAAGAACAGTCACACTTATTGCTTTACATACTGAAATCATGAAATGTCCAGTCAATGGTGGCATACATACTTTATTCAAATTTATCAAAGTTTGCAGGACTTTCTATTTTTCTTCATGTTCACTCATGCATTTTACGCACATACACTATTAATTCTGTGAAACAGCAAAGCTGTTCTCAACTCAGAACCAATCAATATTATGGTTGCAGCTGTAAACAATAATACATACAGCCAGATGCAGGGGGGAAAACAATGTACCTTGAGTGGTAATTTGGAGGAACAAGGTACATGTATAGAAGGTGAAAACCACAATTTCGTGGGAAGGGGAAGGTAATTTACAAACTGAGTGATAGGATGTCTCCCAAATGTGGCCACAGGTTGCAGGGGGACAAGCTGTCATCTTGGTGGCCACAACTCAAATACATGTACATGTTATAGCTGGTCTTTGCTTGTACCAAGAATGGTGGGTTTGTACTAGGAGTAATGAAGTTGTGGCTAATTTGGCTAAAATGACAAACTAGTGTTTCATTAGCTGAGACCAACACAAAATGTTTGTAGTTTACAGCCTATGTGTAGGACCAAGGGAAGGAAATTTTGATTTTAAGAATTTAAAACAAAAATAAATATTTCTGTGGCCAAGTTGATTAATACAAGGGGAAATATTTTACATGTGTCAGCATATAACCAATTTGCTAGTGGGTGGTGTCAGTGCAGAGTCTATAAGACTTCGGAGGGGGGGGGGGGAGGGAGCATCAAGTGAGTAGTCGTTCACCTGTATATGTATGAGTTTAAAGAACAAAAAGGATTCCCCATCCCCCATGATTTAAGCCTATCAAGCTTCGTGTAACATATTTACATACGGTTACCACTGCAAATTTGATAGTAGACAAGAATCAAGAATTGTACTGTGGAAGTTAAACTAGCAAGCTTATGTTCAGAATCTTAATTAGTAGCATGCCTAAAGGTGTACGTTATATTGTGCAGGCCAAACATCATTATCATCATGGTACATGTCATAAAATTGCAAAGGTCACTTCAGGAATATTTGATTTCCTATGTGTCTATTAGATCACCACTCACAGGCCTATCAGAAAATGAGGTCTGTGTAATGATACTCCATGGTAGTGTGGAAACTGTCAGACTGTGTTAGAAATGGCCACAATTCAACTTCAGTTATCATCTTACCTGTCTGGATTGCCTAGCAAAGGCCTACAGACATATCATCGTCCATGGGACAACATGCCACCTATCAAATTGGTCACAATTAATAAAACTGTACAGGGGTGTATGTGGTGATACCGGCTCAGTTATGCAAAATGGAATAAGCAAGTCTTCATGCATAATGTTCTTGTAACTTGCATGACATACTATAAGTGTATATGATTCAAGTGAAATGCTGGTCAGGTTTTTTCCCCATCACAAAGTTTTGACATTATGGATGACTGTAACAAAAAAAGACATACAGTGATGATCTTGAATAGATATGTATACATTCAAAAATGGCAGTACCTGCATGTAGTTTTAATTGTGTTAAGATTAATTAGTAATTTCATAGTGCTTTAGGGCATATGATCCTTGTGGACATAATAGCAGGCCATGTAATGAACTACATACCAAAAGATTAATAAAGCTGTCACTTAAATGATGACTTGATTAGCAGACTGTGTGGTGCCACTAAGTTTGCAACTGCATGAAGGATTAAAGTGAATAGTCAATGTTTGTGCACCTATTTTATTAAATTGAATAAAATTGTTGAAAATCCAGTTTGAAAACCCTCTCCTCTGAAACTTTCAGGTGCATATGCAGGCCACTTGTTACATGTTAATATCATGCAATGAGTGACCTATTTATCAAAGAGCTACATCTGAGATAGCTTGAGGCTGCTGCAGCAGCTCCCTGAGGCAGAATTGATACACAAGCTATAAACATTTAATTCTGGGGACATATTTTCATCAATCTCTGTGCAAGTCTGCTGTACTTTCCATGCATTTAAAATCATATACCACATTTTAGTATTTTGGAAGATTTGTATTGGATACTATGAACTGGACAAAAGGTAAGAACTGATCATACTTTTTTATGATATAAATATGTTATCGAGATCTGTGGACCAAGTTTGGTGTCAAATGAATCAAATGACAATCAGTATTCATTTCCTCTTATACATTTACTGATTCTCTATGACTGCTCTGATTTCAGGAGTGTTGTGACCATTCTGTCGCCTCACCGCTATGTCTACAGCTAGCCTGGAGGCTCGCCGTGAAGCCCGCATCAAGGCACGGGCTGAGCGAGAGTGAGTATCACTGCACGCATTCTAGTATATTTCTCAAGTGTGGAGCCCGTGAAAGTCTGTCTGTCTGTCTGTCTGTCTGTCTGTCTGTCTGTCTGTCTGTCTGTCTGTCTGTCTGTGTGAGTGAGTGAGAGAGATAGACAGACAGATAGAGTAGGTCTGACCACTAACCATGAAAAATAAATATTTTACATTATGATGGTGTGTCCACTGAGAGACCTTCTGTTGGGCAAATACAAAAGTGGTATCTGAATAAAAGTGCAATAGCACTGGAAAATACCAGTAACCCAATAAATGTGGTAGCAGAGGGGTCACTGAACGGATGGAATACTTGTTATCAGAGATGAAAACCCCATGAGAGCTACTTCGTCAAACAGAAGCAGTGGTCTTTACAAATAATACAGGTTAGTATTTATTGAAAATTCAGAAAAATGAAGATGGGTAAGTAAAAGAATGTTTACATCAGAGTTGTCAAGGTTACAACTCTTGTACAAGATTTATATTATTTTTGATCCATCTGTGTATGTTATATGTATAATTATGCATCCCCCCCTCGCAGGAGGGGATGCATATACATGTAGTGTTTAATCTTGTCCTCGGCTTTCTCAGCCGCCGCCACCACTGTGTATCTTATTTTCCTTATGTTTCTGTCTCTTTTGACCTATTGCATCCTAATTTGGTACACATAATTTATGCATGAATTGGGCTGGGAAATTTTTCGCACATAAAAATATATAACCTTGAGGTCAAAGGTCAAGGTCAACCCTTGCTGCATTTTTCTGCTTTCTCAGCGATTTTCACATATTGGCTTGTACCTTCTTAATGGTGCATCGTAGGTGCAAGGTTACTATTAAAGTTAATAGGAAAGTACCTGTGGGGTTTCAATTGGTGTGGTTTATTTTAAACCTGAGTGACCTTGAAAGGTCAAACTGCATACGTTCCTGTTGATTACTATGGAAATCAATGGGGATTGCAATGCTAATTCACATTTTCAACTTCTTTTCCAAAACAATGGGCCAGATTCACTTCAAACTTGGTGGGTTTATACGTCTGGTAGGTATCTGCCAACTGTGTTCAAATGGTCATGCTTCAATGATTTTTTTTTGGATTTTAATGTTTTTACCTGTTGGCTTTCTATGCCAGAGGGGTATTGTCGTCATGTACATGTCTGTCCATCTGCCCATCCATGCCTTGTTAACGCCATATCTCCCAAAATACTCACTTTGCAGAGACCAAATTTGTTATCACAGGGGGCTATTGAGGTGCTTCAGGAGCCTATCGAAAAATAGGTCACATATTTAGGTCACAGTACTACATTAAAGGAAAAAAAAGGCATTAAACACAATATCCACAAAAATATTGAATGTATCTTCATCAATTATTTATGACAGTTGGTCCTAAAGATGCCTCAAAAGCCTATTAAAAACTAGGTCACCGGGTTGCATATTTAGGTCACAGTACTGCCTTGAAGAAAAATGGCTGTACCATGATATCTTCAAATCTTAATTTTCTCATTGTAGCTGCACCAGTTATGTATGACAGTTGGTCCTAGGGATGCCTCAGACACCTAGTGAAAACTAGGTTGCTGGGTCACATATTTAGGTCACAGTGCTGCATTAAAGAAAAATGGCCTTGCTATGATATCTCTGCTCATTTTATTTGTACCAAAGCTGTTTGGGGGATGCATAATTTTTTTTTTTTTTTTTTCATTCATTTTTGTATTCAAGACATGTATGGAGATGGAATGCTATGATACATTGCTGTAAAAGGCCATGGAGAGAAATTGTAAGAATTAATTTCTCAGTGTTAGTTTTGGGGTGTACTGGTTTCAATCATTCTTCGTCACTGGCCAGTACGTAATCTGTATATCACATAGGACAACTTTTGGGACAAGGTGGTGTCTGAGCACAGGACTGTCATAGGCCTTGGTTTAACTTTGGTATGGAATTACAGATTTCATCATTGTGGGGAAAAAAGAACACAAAGCAATGAAGACTTGCCCTAGGGCTGTAGGATAAAGTCACCAGACATACATTTTCATACAGAGTGCACAGGGTTACCAATACAAGCAGGAAGTAAGATAAACAACATGGTATATATCATGATTATGAGACAGGCAAACACACTATGACACACAATTTTAAGTAGGTTAATTAGCATTCATTATCACAGACAATGACAGAATAAATATCGAACAGACAGACTAAATTTTTACTGTAAAGTGATGACTTAGTAGGAGTTCCTTATTGGTAGGAGCAACTATTAATTCTTACAAAGTACATATTAATGACACAGAACAAGACCATAGGTCACTCAAGCTGGTTTCCATGCACTTTAGGTGCTTTGCCAAAGCCCCCATAAAAATTTCATGGATGGATCCATTGGCATCACCATGCTGCTGCATTGAACCCATCTTTGCCCTGTGGCCTAGCACGGTGTTCCTGGTGGTAATAATGTGTACTAGCAAGCACATGCAATTCAGTTTCCTGCTCTGGTGTCCATTTGCGGTAGATGTGTATTGTCTGAAAGCTCTGTTTTTCTGGTCTTTTTGGTCTTCTTGTTTCCTTTCTCGTTGATAAGTTTTCTGGGAAGCTGGTCCTATGACCGGCTTACTTAGTTCAGGATGAATTCGGACGCACATGTCAGGTGGGACACCAGCCACTATAGGATGGAATTCTGGGATGACCATCCATCCTTGCAGCCAGGCTTAGACTGGTCCTGGAATCGAGGCTCATCCTCAAATTGAGGCCTCCCCTGGGGAATACAAGGCGTACCATGGATTCTCTGTCAAAAAGTGCTTGGACGTTTCCGTGCGAGGGTGCCCTCCACTTCCACAGTTGCTCCTTCAAGTAGATCTATGGTGAATGGCTCCTCCCAGCCTGCCCATCCTGCTGCTGTCCATGCATCATTAGTCGTTAGTTGAGGGGAAAGTGATCACTCTCGCAGTGACCACCAAGGGGGATAGAAGCCGGCCGTGGCTGCAGGTCGAGCCCGAGTGACGCCTTTGACATCCTCACTCCCTGCCACTGCGCCAGGGTTTCCTTCCAGGGTTCCACCAGGGCAAGCTGTGGCTGTCCAGGCAGAGGCCTCTGCCTTTGTGTTGATGGGCAAAGTGGAGCAGCTTGTGTGCCCTTTTTGGTGAGCGTTTAGCGAGGTTGGAGGACTCTGTTTCCTCTGGGGATTGTGTGAGCACTCCTTCTTTCTCTGCCCCTTCAAGACGCTTGCCCCTGCCTCTGAGAGTGGCGCTAAGGCGTCATCAGAGGTGGCTGCACCTAAGCCCAAGGTGGGTAGTGGAATTAGGGTGGTGACCTACATTGAGCCTCCCATGGTGGTGGTAGCTAGTGCTGGGCCTTTTAAGGCCCAGGCCTCCGACTGCTCAGTACTCCTCAGCGGAGAGGACTCCAGCATGACGGTGACATTTGGGGGGGGGGGGGGGGGATGAGTCGGCTTCCTGGCCACTCTCTCCCCTGTCTCTTACCCATGATCTGTAGCTTTTGTGCTCCCACTATAGGAGGAGCAAAAAGAGGAAAAGGAGGCACCGCCACTGTTCTTCTCCGTCTCCAGAGGGAAAGGTGCTGCAACAGAACCAGGGTTCAGGCGCTTCACCTTTTGGGTCTAGGCCCCAGTCTAACTAAGACGCCCCACTTCGGGATGGGGGGAGGGTACAGTACCTGTGGCTCCGTGAGGAGGCAAGTGACGAGCCTCCACCAGATGGTTGGTGGAGACCCTGCTGGGCCACATGCTTAGCGGAGCCATTACGTTGGATGTGAGTGTCAAATTGGTGCCCCATAATACGCTCCTCTCGGTGCCCCCCCTGTCGACAGCTGTGAACAGAGATGCTTTTCTGCTGCCCTTAGATCTGGTAGGTCTGGGGCTGTTTGGCCAGGGAATTGTTCCCCTCCTTGAGATGATGGACGACATGGCCAAAGGGAAGGAGCAAAAGTCCCTCAATGTGGCTTTAACCATAAAAAAATCTGCAGTGCCATAATGCTACAAGATTCGTACCTTCAAGACGGTCTTTGTGTTAGCTCTAGCCACAGGCGCCAGGTGCGGGAACATACACACCTTGGATGTATATCTCATCAGGTGATCTGCTGATAGGAAGGGTGTTTGTCTATGGCCTCTTGGGTTTGTGTCTGAGATACAAGTGGCGCATGACCCTTCAACCGCCTTGACAGGTTTTTGGGTTAAGTCACTCTCGATGACAATGTCCAGGTCCGAGCCAGATCAGGCCCTTTGTCCCATTAGAGCTCTCTGGTTCTATTTAAGTAGGACCCAATTTCACAGAGCTGGGCAGAAACCTTTGTTTCAACCTCTTAGGCAGATGAAGTCCGGGACTCTTGTCTTCTAACACCTTTTCGGGATGGATAAGGAAAACAACTTTCTTGGCTGACCAGGTTGCCGGGTAGGATAAAGCGCTGGCATGTCTTCATTCTTTCTGGGCTCACGAGACTAAGGCATTGTCTGCCTCCTGGGACGCATTACACAACATGTCAATGGAGGATATAATAGCCACCCGCAGATGGCGCTCCCATAATACTTTTATGTCCTTCTAGCTAAGAAACTTGATAGAAGTGGATGCGTGGCTGTTGGGGCCCAATTGCTTACCGACAGCTGCTTCCAACCAGTCTTAGGGTGTGCTTCACCCAGCCCTTCTGACTCAACGGCATTAGAGAGGGTGCACTGGGGATCCTGGATGGTTTTCTGGGCCATGGCTCTCAAGTGCATACTTTTTGGTCTGAAATCGTCAGAGGTTCCTCCCTCCTCCAGTCTGATGGTATATTAGCTTAAGTGACCTATGCTGTTGTACTCTGTCCTTAATACGAAGTTTATCCATGTGAAACTGTTATGAAGAAATAGTACTCACAATAGGTCACTAGAATTCCCACCCAACCATCCCCGCTTTTGGGTCCCTCCTATGCAGTGTAGGAAACTGAATTCCACAAGCTCGCTAGTGTGCATTATGGCCACCAGGGGCGCTGTGTCACTTTACAGGGCCTGGATAGGTTCTATGCAGCAGCATGGTGACGGCACTGGATCCATGGAATTTTTATGGGGGCTCTGGCAAAGCACCTAAAGTGCGTGGAAACCAGCTGAAGTGACTCATGGTGAGTACCCTTTCTTAATAATAGTTTTACATTGAAAAACTTCATGTAGGGACTTTCTCAAATACAGTGGTGTTTGATTCTGCCACCAGGGCTCATTTCATGATCGTGGTGGGTCTGTGACCCCATCCACCATGTTTTGCATTCCACAAGCTACAGTATACCTGCTGTAATGACCACCTCTTGTGACAGGCCACATGTTGGTCCCAACAAACGAAGTTTGGGGGTATACTGTTTTCAGCTTATTGGACTGTCCAGCCATGTGACTTCTGTAGCAGAATCTTTGCAAACAAAATATCTCCTGATTCACAGCCCACATCAAACTCAAATTGACCTTAATTGTACCATGACAGTATTTGTTGACCTGCTGACATTTTGTTGACTTGGAACTCCATTTCAAAGTCAGTCCTGTGATGGCCTCTAGATTTAAGACTGCTGTATGTACAACACATACTGAAATCTATTTCGCTTACAAATTTAACCGTTTTTGAGTAGGACCTACCATATGAGACCACTTTTTGTTGGCAGTAGAGGTGGTCTTAAGTAGCAAAGAAAAGTTACCAAAGGTATAAATTTATTTACAACTGATGTTTCAAAAAATATAATCAAATGAAACCAGCTGAACCCAGAAATGGAAATTTTCTCAATGGTTGTACATGTAACATGAAACAACTGTTTTGCAAAGTGATGACCCAAAAGTCTGTCAAAGGAGCACATTTTGTTTGTGTCTTTTAAAGTATCTCTATTTCTGGGTGATAACACATGAAGAACTGGAGCCATAGTTCCGCAATTATACAGAACAGTAAATGTGTTTATCTGGAAGAAGACACAGACACAGACACAGACACAGACACAGACACACACACACACACACACACACACACACACACACACACACACACACCTCTCTCTTCCTCTGTCCCCACCTCCCACCCCAACCCCCAGGTTCTGTATTTCCATTTATTTCCATTCGTCAACTAACAAGGTCCAATGTGTACTATGGATCTAGCTTTATGCAGATGTCCTTGTTGCAGGTCTCAAAATCAACTGGTAGGGAGCACACTTCACCCCGCTGTAGTTGCCGTTTTGTCTTATCTTCACAATGCTTTGATAGATCTGTTTTCACTGCACTTTTGATATGAAACCTATGTACAGGGATTCTAGATCCAGTTTCTCTCCATATGTCTCTAGAAAAACAAAAAACATAAGTTACTGTCACACCTTATGTTATCCTGTTTGCTGTCTGTGTAATTGAATTGAATTTTATTTCGTTTGCATTTAAGGCTGTGATGTAATGGCTACATTCAAATGTAAAATACTAACTTGTTACATACATGGACCAATGTTTTACAATGCTTGTAGGTAATGCAAGTCACAAAAAGCTACGTATGAATGTTAGTATGTGTGTGTGTGTGTGTGCGTGCATGTGTGTGTAAAGCCTTTTCTGGTCACTTGGAATATGTGTATGATAGCATAAATTCTCCAATGTTTGTAATTCATGCCAATACAAAATGTAGCACAATACTTTTACCTTATTGTATTCAAGCTTTTGTGTCTGTGATATCAGCCATAGAGCCCCAGGGTCCATTATGCAAATTTAAGTTCTAATTTGCATATTCTGGTGCATCTGACTTGCAAAATTTGACTGACTAGATAGCCCAAAGGTTCATGCATTTGTATCTGCGCAAACATAGCCTTTATTTTCTGTAGATATATTGGTTTAGAGATTACAGCAATTACAAAGACAAGGATCTTTGATTCTTCAAACACTAAAACTTCTAAGAAGACAAAATATACTTGTAGAACCTAATCATCATTACACCTGGATCTATAAATTATCATTGTTTGACGGGAACACTGTCATTTTAACTGACCAGCTGTCTTTGATGATGCATAGAACATTGCAGTTTTCAGTGCCACGGGAGGCGTTTGATTGGGGTTTTATGCCAGATTTATGGGTAATGTGTATTTTATTACATGCACATTTACCTTTAAGTACAAATATTTAGGATGAAAGTTGAAATAGCACATATAGATTGGTGTGTATCTTTTAGACTTGGAACACTTCATTTGGCTTTTGCATGTATGTACGTACATGGATTTGAGCACATTGAATATCATCAAAACTCCATACTCTTGCTTAAATCAGCACAAAAATTCTTATTTACAGGGCAGTGTGACTACTGAAAAGAAAAAGAGGAAAACAAACAACTTACCTTCAAACAAGACTTAATCCTTTGTAGAAGTAACTGGAAGAAAATAAAATCTGATTGATGTATAGATACAGACACAATGGTGTAGAAGCTCTGCTGCAGGCTGTCAGTACATGTGTATTGTTTACAGTTTGTGCTGTTTCTCATCAAAGGGACTAAAACAGTCCACCTTGAGATTACCATGTGCTATTATGGATGACTTTGGAGTTATTTTTGTTGCATATGGGCAGTGAGCAAGCTGTTTGTGCTTGCTGGTTGTACCAGCACTCAAATGATGGAACTCAATACCTTACCACTGTATCCCAATGTCATTTAATCTTGAGTCTAATATTACATGCATATGATTTAGTAGGCAAAATGTTTACACTTGAAGCTTTATTAATTGTAGCATGGAGATAAGACTTTGTTTGTTTGTTTGTTTTTTTTAACTGAAGATAAGTATTAAAATAGTATATTATAGAAATGGTAATGCACTAGTTTTATAGACAAAATCAAGGGACTGTTTCAGCAGTTTCTTTTGTACATATATGAAAAAAAATTCTTCATGCAATAGCAGATTTCAGTTGGCTATAATTTGCAACAAATGTTTTGAAAACTAGTGAAGGTGGATACAAAAAATAATGGACGGTAACTCCAGGTTCATTACTGCAAAGAAAGAAACCATAAAAGTAACTTGATTAACCCTTTTCCCAGTAAACTGGCCAAAACCAGCAGGTGACTGAAATGAGTGTGCATCAATGTTACTAAATTTGAGTGTTGGCAGTAGATGACACCTATCCAGATAACATACCCCAGACCAACAGCTTTCCGTGGGATGGATGATTAGCACTTAGTGCCCAACCTCCCTGCCAAGGAAAGCTGCAGACTGAGGCTGAAATGCAATTATACTTCAAAGGGGAAGGGTGAACTCTTTCTGTGCCAAACTTTGGACTGAGTCAACAGCTTTTCTTGGCACGCATTGGACGCAATGCACTCAATGCGTGCCAAGAAAAGCTGTTGACCTGGGATATTCTGTCTGGAACTATAGGCAAACTGGTACTTGAATGAAAGATCTTTTTCCAAGGAATACAAATCTGGGATCCTTGTGATAATTCAAACTAGTTTGACTTAAGTAGATCAACTTAAGTTGCACTTGGTACTGAAAAAGTCATATTGCAGTTCAGTGAGAACACATACACCACAATGTGTATTTAGGAGAGCGTAAAAATGCTTCATTACCATGCACTCTCCTACATGATGATAAATCTCTTAGCTAGGTTGGACTTTGCTGTGAAACTTGCAATATATGTAAATCAAAAGAAAGCCAGGTATGATAACATTTTTGTGGGACAACACCATCAGTTATTGTGCTGAAGGTACTCTTTCTAAACGTTTGAAGTGGAATATTTCTTTGACTAAATCATGTAAATATTGCTGACTGTTATTTGCAGAGCATCTATGACAAATAACACAGAAAACGATGAAGACATATCTGAACGCATTGCCCGTCGTCGCAAAGAGAGGGAGGAACGTCTAGCAAAGATGTAAGTTGATCATTGGGTGTGGCTTATCATGGCTTGTCACTAGATTTATGATCTAATATTGTACATTCTGATGTCCATTTACATCTTAAGTCAGCATCAGTGAAAGTATACTTTGCTCACTATGCCTTTTTTTGTAATTATTTCACTCTACTCTTAGATGCTTTTATAGAGCAATTGTTGCCTCCACAAGTTTACGTATTCTTAAAAGCATGTAAGCCATACAAAGTACCTGTGAAAAACATGATACACTTGGCAGATAATGTCAGATATTTTTGGCCAGGTGACTGGTGCCGAAGGTTGCTGGTTCGAGACCCGGTAGTCACAAAACATATTTGAGTAGAAGGTGAAACTTTTTGTTGAGAATAGTTAGGTGCCCCTGGAGGAACATAAACTTCCTTCTTGTAAAGTGGCTTCTATGTGTTCTGAAAAACAAACAGCTGCAACTTTTGCCCCAATTAAAGTAAAATACAACTCTTTTGAAAATGCTGAGCTCCCCCCCCCCTTTTTTTCGGGGTTACTATGGCAACCTAGAAGATGCTAGAGGCCTACCAGGGAGGACTTTATTTCTGGCAGCAGGCATATGTGGTGGGTATAGAGTTACATTATACTGGGAACTACATCCTAGGCAAACTGTGACGTCAGGTGTCCCTCAGACCTACATATTTCTTGCTCGCTGTAGCCTTGCTAGGGCCGGTTGTGTGCTACAAGCTTCCAGGGACTTTCTATCTCCTCCAGGACTACAAAACCACCACTAAAATGTAAGTTTTGTGGCAAGGTCTTTTTACTGGACCTCTTGGTTGAGTTTCTGTTGCTGTTTTGTGCAGTTTGTGGCTTTTAATACACTAAAAGCAGTGATAAAGACAGGGAAGAAAGTGCAGAAAAAAAGCAGACATTTGCTTACCATATCAAAATGGCTTCTTTTGGTAGCATGCTCTGGGAATATAATCCATATAATGAGGAAAATACATATATTTCAGATAGTAATATTGAAGCAAAAGTTCTGTTCAAAAGTCCTTTTCAGTTTGATTCACCAGCACTTAAAATTAAGTGGTGTGTGACTTGATCATCACATGAAAGGGAAAGTGTGAAAGCAAGTGTTTCAGTGGAACTTTATTGAATAAGTGTCTTTCAGTATTTTCATAACAGACAATTCCATGGAAAGAAAATGATTTGGTTCCATTTTGAAATGTGTGGCTAGTTGTAAGCATAAAACAAGTTTGAGATTTTAATCAATTGCAATAAAGGTGAGATTAATAGCACATCATACTGTGCGTGGCAGGTACATGTTGTGTATGATAAGTCTAAGATTAGCATGGTTAGAGATGATAGAAAGATCTGGCTTGAAAATTCAATAACAATGTTCTCTGCAAGTTTGTGAGTACTTGTGTGTGTTCAGAGTAGTTTTGCATGAAGTTTGAGTACTTTGTGACTTATCTGAGGCCATTCATGTGTGAACATGTAATACCGTAGTGATCACAGGTTTGTGCAAGAGGCATGTGGGTGTTATTTTTATCCCAGGATACGTGTCCAGGCTATACCGCTACTGGGCCTCTGACTGGAGTGCAGGCAACAGATTTAGTACCCAGTCTGTTCAGCATCACATTACCTGCACAGCTATTTATATCTTTTATTGTTTGGAAATGTTCTCCCACATTAAAATACTGAATTAAAAGTCCTGACAGTGTGACACAGATATTTAAGCTTATACAATGGAAAAGCTGTAGGCTTAGGGGAAAGGCAATTGCATGTAAGAACCGTGTGTATCATCATGTCCATATATGGCAGGCCCCAGAACTAAGGAACCAAACTAGCCACCATAGCTAGTGCTCTGCTGCCAGGCTTGTGTGTGGCTCTCTATTTCTAGGAATAGACTCCATACCAGGTCACCAGAAGAGAAATTTTATATGGAATTTAGTCACCATGAACCTTTCTGTTTCCTCATTAGATAAACTAGATCTGCTTAATTACTTAATTGTCAAAATTCTTTGATAATTGATCCATAACAATTTTAAAATTTATAGATTGACACACCCAAGGAAGTTTTGAATACTGGCATTTTGATAAGCATACAATAATGGGAATGATTTTCGATTGGCATATGCATTAAAATTTCATTTATTGTTATCCAAACCATAGTTTTACCAGCAGCCTTGGGAAAAAGTGGTTAACTCACAAGAATGTTGATCATTCTTGTTAGGAGTCCACAACATGTAGGAATCACAAGCTGTGTCTGTAGTAAGACACACTTTGCTCTCCATAAAACCTAGATGCAATACTTGTCCAGATGTGGAGCAAAAATATATCTGAATCTGTCAGTTGATGACATAAAGTAATGTGGTTGAAAGCGCCTCTGCAGAAGGGAAGGAGTTGATGGCAGTGAGACATGTACAAGTTTTGTGGGGTTTTTTTTGCATTATTAACCGCTCCGTGACCACAATGCAGCAAGCAGCCATGTTTCTATGAGAAGAAAGTCATTTTCAAGTTGTCCGGTGCAGTTTGTTAACTCATTTAAAAAAAAAAAAAAATATCCACATGGATTTTGCTTGAAATTTTGTCTATGCCTGTGGAGTCCTATTGGCACCAGTGGTGACATCAGTTGAAACTAGCATCATAGGTATCAAAAACACATTAAGTTGATTAATACATTTGTATGTGATAATAAATTTAGATACCACTATAGAATTTACACCAAGTAGGCATAAGGCCAAAGGTCAGTGCTGGTATAAATTGAAACTAGCATCATACGTATCAAAAGCACATTAATTTCATTATGTGATAATAAATTATACTACCATAGAATTTACACCAATTAGGTGCTAGGCCAAAGGTCAGTGGTGGTGTCAATTGAAACTACCATCGTAGGTATCAAAAACACAATGAATTCTTTATGGGATGATAAATTGAGATACCACTATATAATTTACACTAAGTAGACCTTAGGCCCAAGGTCAGTGGTGGTATTGGTTGAAACAAGCATCATAGGTATGAAAACACATTAAATTCATTATGTAATAATACATTGAGATACCACTATAGAATTTACACCAAGTGTGTGTTAGGCCAAAGGTAAGTGGTGGTATCAATTGAAAATAGCATCATAGGTATCAAAAACACATCAAGTTCATTATGTGATAATATGTTGAGACATGACTACAGAATTTACACCAAGTTGGTGTTAGATCAAAGATTAGACTTTATAAAATGCTGGGTAACCTTGCTGTCTTTTTAAGGACATTAAGCACTTAGTAAATGACACTAAATTCAATATGTTGAGAGGATAAGGCTAATGATACCAGATGTGCCACAAACGTGTATCATGTGGAAGTTTTATATGGATGATTGTGAACTATTTTTTCAAGGTCACAGAGGGATTGTATTCAGGAATTGAATGTTTTGTGATGGTTGTCCGATTACATGACACCATAGCAATAGGCCTATGGGCCACTTCTATATGTTTGTCATAATGTTACTATGGATAAAGTAGTTCTAAATGAATATTTCAAAAATTGCCTTATGGCAAAAAAGAAAGGGAAAAAAGATAACAGAGCTGTCAGACCATGACCATTGAACATCAGGTAGCTGTATAATCAAAGATGAAATCCACAGCCCATCCATCATGGTCATGCCTGGTTTCATCAAGTTAGCAGAAGCAAATAATTTGATTACAGGTTACACTGCATTAACATAAATTTTGCCTTAAGGTATTGGTGTTAAAATGCATGGATTTTGCTCCTATCTGTATTTGAATGCCTCAATTGACCTCTTGACTTACCCCTGCATGTTTGAGTGTGTTGATTTGCTGTTCGCATGTTTGTGTGTTCAGAGCTGCAGAATCCAGTAGTTTTGATGAAGACTTTGAACGCCGTAGAAAAGAGCGCCGAGAGGCCCGAGAAGCACGTCTAAGGCAAGAAACCTAGTTTTAAAAAAAGTTGTTTAAACTGGGAAACTAAACAGCCTTTGTCACTTTGAAAATGTATTTGTTGGAATATTACATGACAGTTTTTTTATTTGGAATTGGTAGAAAGTGTAAACCAAGATATGTAAACTATATTGTAGTCAATGTTTGATCTTGACACATTGTCAAAATAATTTATTCGTTTTTACATTTGATAGCAACCTTTATTTTACCTCTGTACAAGTAAAACAATTTTAACTGTTCTGTCCAGTTTTATATATATTTATATCATTTATGAACAGTGTAAGTTACAAGTTGTATAATTGAACAAAAGAAGTGATGTAGCAGATATTAGAGTACAACTGGCTTAGTGTGTGTGGAAAGTTGCATGTAAATACAAAACTGTTATGAGTCTGCCAAGTTGGTCGGCTCCTTAAATTGATATATTGACAGACAGAATAAACACAGTCTTGAAGTTTTGAGAGTAAATTGAAATGCTCAGATGCTTGAGCCTGGAAGTAAACACCAGTAAAACCTCAGGTCTGTGTGTGGCATGTCTCACTCCCGTACCAATTGCGAGTCTGGTCCTGTTATTCATTTGGATAGGAAGACCTACCCAAAGTTATGCATCACACTTCAAAATATTGAAATTGCTTGTTCTAATATAAATATATCGGTTAACAATTATGCAATTTGTAATCAAACCTTGAGATGACAAATACTTGTGCATGTTTACAAAAGTAACAAATTCAAGTTTGTCAGAACCTATACCATTGTATGTACAGTAGGGAAAATATCTTGCCGGTTTTGCACGCAAGACACTATACTGCTAATAATGGATTTTTTTTTCTGGTGCTCATTGGAAAATAAAGTAAGTGTAATGTAAATGCTTCTCTAAGCAGATTTTAACCGTCAGTTCATCTTGTAAAGATGATTAGTAAACTGGCAGCAGTACGCTAGAAGCTCTTTGTATTTGAACATGGATTGTGTATGTATTGCCAACTCTTCACTCATTGTATCAGCTTTTGTAAAGTCTGTTATAGCTGGTTACTACATGTCTCATCATATATGTGTAATGTAAGGTAACAGTTGATCTTGTAATATTTAATTCTTGTTCTTACGCCTGTTTTTGCTTTCTTTCTGTTTTACAGGGCAGATGTGAGTATGACCTACTTTCTGCATTCTTTTTGGGTGTAATACTACATTGTGTTTACATGTTGCTTATGTGTGTAAAAGACAAATACAATGAACATATACTGTGATCACTTGCAAGTATTTTTAAACAGGACATCATGGGGGGGGGGGGGGAGCAAAAAGAAGCTGCAAATGATGAAAAAAAAAATGATGAAAAAAATGATGTTGATTAATTTATTGTCCGAAATCTTTGATAGTAAGACACAAATGGTTAATGACAGAGTGGTCATGATTGTTGATACCTGTTGTGGAACACAAGGAGAGTTAGATTGGTGGAGCAAAGAACTGTTGCATATTTGTGCAAAGAAGGATGAAAACTCTAATGCATGTAGTTTGAAAGAGTGATGGTAACATTTGAAATATACTCAACTGATCCAGAACAATTTTCATGAGTAAATTGAATGAGGAGAATATTTGTTGCTTTCTTTAAAATTCTTGTCATCTTACCATGGTCTTATGTTTTACAAAGCTTTTTGATAGTGTTATTTACAATCTGAATTCTTTGCAGTAGAATATCATATTCTCTGCCTATATTAGTGTGTTTTTGCAACAGGAAATGTTCTATAGCCTGTTAGTGTGTAGATTACAGCATGTCTAGAGTGTGTAAGCTGTCATGTAAGTCATATGTTTATTTGCTGTTTTTCCTTGTGTATATGCTGTATTGAGTATACAGATCTCATTTGTCTACATCATGTTTCCCAGTTAATTGCATGAGCAAATATCAAGTTAATACTCCTACGCACATAAACATGTGGTGTATTTCTGGACCTGTTGATACTCTGGCATATATGCTTATTGACCCATTCCCACTTAGATCAGCCCCCAAAATGTCTAGATGTCAGATGTTGTCTGCTTAATAGCTTGCACTTTAATTTATTCTTCACGCAAAATAATTTCAATGAGAATTGTAGATGAGTCCTTTAAGGACATCCTACACTAGGTCAACAGCTTTCTTGCTACATGTTAGGTGTATCGTGCCTAACCTGACCAGGAAAGAAGCTGTTGTTGACTCAGTTCTGTTGCCACAAGGAAAGGGTTAAATAATAAGCTTTGGTACCCAGAAACAGGAATTCAGGCACAAAGACCTAATTGCCACATTCCAGCAGGTACTCTGTGGTCAGATAAGGCATGTACTTGTAATGGTTGACTGTGTAAGGAATTAGGGAAGGTGAATAAAGGATTGAGTATTAAGTACACAAAGACAGCTGTGATTATATAATGACGCTAGGACAGGTGAAAGAGCTTGTCATCCAGTGCCAAGACTTGTTTCCTCCCGAGGAATTTTACTTGGCTCATTCCAATGTATACTGGTCAAAGTTTCATTCCTGAAAAATGTGTTGAAGCAGCAAAGCAACTGTGGGTCTTGGTTGTTCTGGCTCCTGTGTGCCACATGTAACAGTGTATAAGTGACCATTAGTATATCATATATCACTCTGAATGCTGCTTTGCAAGAAAATTTTCACTTACAAAGGTCCCAGTATGCTCAAAATTCTGTGCAAAAATAAGGGTTCATTTCATTGGTTTCAATAAACTGGTATCAAAATTACATACATCTAAAATGTGTGTAGCAATGAACTATTTAAATGCAATTTTGGGGTCATGTTTAGAGAAAAAAAATGTTGTTGAAAATTCATATCTGAAGTACTTAATTTAGTGGAAAATGCTGTAATTAGGGTAGAGTTATGAACATATCAGTGACCTTGCACCTTCAAATTTCAAGTACATGCCTGTCTCCATGCAAACTTACTGTGATCAAAATATTCATGAGTGTCTGCTCTCTTCTATCCTTGAAGCAATTTATGAAATTGCAGAACCACATAATTGCTGTATCAGGCCAGGGAGAACATGTTACTGGTGGGTGGTCATGATCCACCTTTGATTGCTTGAATCTTCTTGTGGGATTAAGCACATACCACACAGTGTATGTAATGTATGTGGGATCACCAATGTAATATTCTTACCTTAACATGCCAAAGGGGAAAACCCTCCGACCATGCAGTCTGGTTGATCTGAATTCTTGGAAAACTCATAAATCATTGTCACTATTTTTTTCTGTAATAAGTGTGGACTAGACAGAGGGAGAGTGAACATTTTGAAAACAAAATACTCATTTGAATATTGTTAACTGGGCTGGCAAATATACATAGTTTGTCATATTATCATTAGCCTGTATTATGAATAACCTGATAATACCCAAATAGTAAGAACAAAAGGCCGACTTCAAATATTAATGTGTGTGGGGTATCAGCCTTGTGGCAAGCGAATGACATCCTGATTATCTGTGTGACTGCCATAAAAGAGTTTGATGACTGATTTAGCTCTACCTGTCAGGTGTGGCCCCCAAGGCATGGGTAGGTCAACAAGTGTAGCACAATGTTTACAGGTGCACAGGTGCCATGTTGTGTGAGTGGCAAGTGTAACATCATTAGATGGTCATCAAATCAGTAACTCTGCTTCTTTATTTCGTCTTTGTGTCTGTGCAAATCTGAAAACGTTTTGGCTTACAATATGTGTGATGTATCTTCAGAAAGACAAGCAAAATCTCAGAAAGTTATGCACACTATTCATGTCCCACATATAAAAAAAATTTGGAACTATTTATAGCGAGGATACATCTTGAAATAAAAACAGAAGAATATTGATTTACCTCTATATATAAATATCATAGTGTAATTTTGTAAAATATGTTGTTTTAAATGTATTTTGCTGGGGTAAAAAAGGTTTGCAATCCTAGGAAATAGTTGTTAGAGCAAGGCCAAAAATGTTGCATTTGGGCAAGTTCATGGCATTTCACTTATTGATTTGCAAGAGTAGCGCTAAGCGTGTGGGTATTGAGTTAGCTGTGCTCCTCAGTGCTGTCTGGGTGCCTTGAGTGGAGGCTGTTAGCTATGCCATGTTACAGTATGCTTAAAGAAAGGAAGAAGCAGACAACACTTGACACTCTCTGATCATTTTGAATGTGAAAATTGTACATGTCTCTAGACATCTATGTCAGGTCTCTCAGTATCAGGGTTAACATTTTTGTAAGTCATCAGGGCAGTGAAGTGGGACAACCGTAACAATTTCCTTGTTGGCCTGTTTTCGAGGCCTGGATTTGCAGACGAGTTTGAAAGCCAGAAGAGCAAAATGTGTGTCCCCTCATAGTTGCATGTGTATCAGTAGACTGCATGATGCATGTGTTGTGTGTGTCTTGCAGCAGGAACAGGAGGAAAACTCTACCTCATCATGGCGTTCTCGACGACGGAGAAACCAGGAAGAAGAAAATTCACATGAACCTGAACAAAACAATAATGAAACAAAGGAGGTAGATAAATAATAATTACGCTGGCTTCTAGGGGAAAATAATCAGTAATTTACACCAGGTCTTCTAAAAAAAAAAAAACATTTACATATGTCAGGATGAAGTGAAAGACTTTTTTGATGTGGTGTCTAATTAAACATTCGTTACATGTAGCTTTCTGATGTGACATATTTGTTTATTTAGTTCTGTTAGGCATTCATACACTTTCATAAAGAGAATATATCATTTTTTGTGGCTTTCTTTGGAATGCATACAAACAGTGACGGAGAGTGAACCTTATCAAATATTTGACATGCCTAGTACATTCAGTGAGATAATTGGATCTCTTTTCTGACCTCACTTGCAGGGAAAATAGCACAGTTAAAAGTGTATAATTTTATCGAATAATCCCTGTAAGTAGTCTAAATCTGCTGAACTGGGTAAACCAAGCACATTGTACACGACTAAAAGAAAACAAAAACAAAAACGCAAGTTGGAATGCTTTTCAACCCATGTTACTTGTTTGGGAAAATTTAATGTTTGATTATTCTGCAGCATTGAAATGCAAATGATCCAAAAGAAAAAGCAGGTTACTCCTTCAGTTCAGCTGACATTGTGAATACTGTAGATGTGAATCAAAATTAAGCATGCTTAAAATACATTCTGCCTTTCGAGAAAGCAAGTTCAAAAGTTATCCAACTTTGCAGGTCATATGATTTGGATTTACAAAAACTGGTAGGATAAAGTACAAAGTTGTCTCAGAATGTACCAGTAGGACAGAAATAAAAACTGAAAAAAAAAGTTAAAAAAATTAGCATATGCTGTATTAAAAATGACATTGAAAAGTTATGTGGTTTCTAGCTGGTTTTACAAGAATTATAACACTACATGTACCTCCAAAAAGTGACAGAGCAAAGATCCCCAGAAAATGTGTGACTGTTTTATGCAACACAGTTTAACCCTAATTCCTGAGCATGCTTGTATTTGTCAATGCATGTAACCAATAATGTGCCACTCTCCTACTGTGTAATTGTTTGTTCATAAATGTCGTAACATTTATTGTTGTTTGAGTAACTTTGTGAGCAACAATGATAGTAAAGTGACATTTTGTACTCACCACAGAAAAAGTGTGTGCATGTAAGCATAATATCATTGCTTAGCACAGTGGATTATCCACCAGTGCAACATGATCACATTTTGTGTGTATCAGTTTACTTATTCATCTCTGACAAAGTTTTCTTTCTTTCTTGTTTCAGGAAGAGGTGAGTGTGTATAACGAACTGATCTATCTCTGGCACCTGCTGGAGGACAAATCACAAAGATTTCAGCCAATATTTATAACTTAGTTTATGTTTAATTTGTCTGCAAATTTAAATTGTTGTTTCACGTTTAGTATGTCAGCAACAAATGAAAAGTTAATATGCAAGCAGATATAAGGTAGTAATGGGAATGTGTGGATTATCCTATCAAAATTCAGGATTCCCTGCAAACTATGTAATTATGTTATTTTGATCATTTGCATAATTGGGTATGGGCAGTGGGGAGGAAGTAATGCCTGTCAACATCGCAAAATTCCACTAACTTATCAGTTGAGACATCAATGAACAGGTGAGTTTCTGTGTTAATGTTGTCTAATGGCGTGCAGTAAATACTAGTCCACTTTGGAATATGTGATTGCCAGGTAAGGTGGCATGCAGTGTGTTCAGATGTGTTAACAGTGTGTTTTGCTTGGGCATCTTTTACTACATATTACATTGTTATGCTGAATAGAGAGTACATACACATGCACTTGTACCAAGACAAGATTGGGAGATTTTAAAGTGCTGATTGTCTGAAGTAGTCAGGTAATTAGAGATTATTGTACTTTCATATATACATTTTTGTGCATGTGTTAGTGTGTGCTTTGTTTCCCACCATGCATGCAGGCATCATCTCGTCGCCGTCGCCGATGGCAGAATGGAGATGAAGATGAGGACACCAAAGCCATTGAGGAAGAAACCCGTAAACAAAAAGAAGAGGAAAGAAAGCAAAGAGAGGAGGAGGAGAGAAAGCAAAGAGAGGAGGAAGAAAGACTAAGGGAAGAAGAAGAACAAAAACAAATAGAGGAAGAGAAAAGACTTCGAGAAGAACAGAGAAGACGACGTGAAGAGGAAGAAAGAAAATTCAGGGAGGAGGAAGAGAGACTTGAGGAGGAAAGACGTGCAGTGGAGGAAGAAGAAAGGCGACGTTTGCAAGAAGAGGAAGAGGAAAGATTTAGAATGGAGGAAGAGGAAGAAGAAAGACTGAGGCAAGAAGAGGAAGAACGGATGCAGCAAGAAGAAGAGGAAAATAGGAGAGAGGTTAATACCTATATATTTTTGGGGGTTTGGAATGAGCAGGACTCGAACCTGCAACCTTTGGCACCAGTCACCTAGCTGAAGCGCATATCCACTCGACCAAATCCCCATTCTTATAAAAGAATGGTCCAATGGAGGTAGTTATGTGCGAGTGCCATATCAACACGGTTATACAATATATTTACTGAATCAGCATTTATTTCCAGAATTGGGGACTTAAATCCAGCAGCATTAATGTATTAATCAGCCATTCTTTGCAAGTTATGAATAAAAAAAGTTACCTCTTTTTACCTGGAAGGGTTGTCTTTGGATCCAAAGGTATAGTGGGAGAGGTTAGGTGAGGTTAATACTATGTATTAATCAGCCACTCTTTGCATGCTATGAATAAAGGTTACCTTGTTTTTGCCAGTTAGAATTGTCTTTGGATCCAAAGTTAAGGGTGGAAGGTTGGGTGTGCTTTGTAGTTTTATAGCAGATGCCATTTACAGGGACACTGAATATCATTTGAAAGCTTGCAGCTCAAGCTGGAAATGACCCTGATGTTACCAGACCTGATTGGCTCATTGTGTATGTAATTAGCACAAGGACCCATTTACTGACCGAAATTTGTAAAGGAAAGAAGCTAATCATGTAAAAATTAGACAAAATCAGTTTCCCGTGCATTCCAAAAAATATAGAAATAGAACCAGCACAGCACATTCTAAGAGCTTTTACAAAGATTAATTCAGTTATTATATGTGGTAATATTTATTGGCATGTGCTAATGTAAAACATATTACTATTGTGTAAGTGGGACTAAATCATTGGCAACACCATTTACACAATTACATGTTAATTAAGGCTGAATGCATGCTTCTGAGGAACTTTAGTTGAGTGAAGTGCATGATATGATGCTAGACAGATGTGCAAGAGTGTGTAGCATGCATGCAGTCTTTATGCATGAATACAGGCTGAACGCCAAAGACGGCGAAGGCAGCGTGAACAGGAAGAAAGGGAAGCACAGGAGGCAGAAGAGAGAGAAAAACGAGAGCAACAGAGAAGGGAAAGGAAGGCAAGAGAAGCTGAAAAGGCAAGGGAGGCTGAGGAGGCTGAAGAGGCTGAGAAAAGTAGGATGAGAGACTTAGAGGAGCGCAGAAGATCTAGAGAGGAAAGCAGAAGGAAAACAGTAAGAACTGTTCTCAGCAAAACTGGCAAACAGTAGTGCATGCAGTACAGACATCAAAATTAATTGATAAACATTTTTCATCTTGAGAACTATACACCTGTAAAGTTATCCAGTGAGAAGTTGATATAAGTGTCCGTTGCATAACATTATTGTATTGTGCAAGATGGAATGCTGAAGGAATTAGACTTATGTGTTGTTGAAATTTACTTACTGAAAAGTTAGTTGAGCATGAAAATCTTAACAGATGCATGTTTTGCCCTCTGGAGATTGAGAATACCAATCAGATGAGTGTGGCTGCTGTGTATTTATATGTACAAGTTGACTGACTAAATTCTAAGGAGCAGTCGCATGACATGCAGAATCCATGTATCTTTTGGTGTGGAAATTGACTGTGAATACAAGTAGTGTGTTGGCAAAATGTAGGACAGTTGAGTAGACAAACAGGATTTGAAGGGTAAGGTTGTACATTGCATGCTTGTGTGGAAATTTTCAGGGACCTGAGGAACCGCAGACTCAGCAATCCAGGTTTCGGAATCTGCATGAAAACGAGGAGGATGAGGTACATTGTTGGGCACGGATGGGTGGCAGGGCAGCATGCTTCTATGGGTGGGAGGAGCCTGACAGCCAGGCATCATTGGATTAACCCATTGAGTCCGGCTTGCAGTAGTGGAAAATACTGTTTGATTTTCATCCGTTCAGATATCAGATGTTTTGATGAAGTAATGCCAGAATGTTTTTACTACAAGTTAACAAATACAAAAAAGGAAAAAACCTGCAGATTGAGCTAAATGGGTTAACATGACCACTATCTTTATAAGCTATCAATGTGCAATCAACAGAGGACTCGTGACCTTTGCAGACATGTCTATACTTTGACTGCAGAAAGCAATTACCATAAGCTTAAAATTAAACATACATCGATGAATAGAGCTATATGTATAATTGCTATCTGCAGAAAAGATTTGTAAACAAGGAATCTAAAATTTGCATTAAACTTGCACTATTTGCTCTTGGTTTAGTAATAGTTGGAGGACCATGTAAATATTTCTACTGTCTGGCAAAAGTTAATGCTAATTAGTTATGAATTATTGAATTGGAATCATTGAAGCAAATGTGGTCAGACATGTTAATAGCTGCAGTCAAAAAGCATGATTGACAGCTAATGGTGAGCCAGCCTGGTTGTTGGATGGTCACACTGACTGCAGGGTCAGGGGTATGTTACTAAATGTCAATGTTAATGGACTTTACTCATCACGGGTTGTATACTATGCTTGTTTGGGGCTTAAAGGGTCAATTAAAAGAAGTGGGATGTAAAACTGACGGTATTGACATTTGTAATAATTGTACGTGTAGATGATTTGTGATATGGCATAGACACAGTTCTACCTGTTTCCTGGCTTTGTCGTAAGTGGGTAAAGATGGATTTAATGGGAAATTCTAGTACATGTAGAGTATTATACCTGGGTACATGTGGAGTATTATACCTTGGTTTTGGGCAACCCGTTTGTCTGCTTGATATGCTTCATGTTGCTTGGTTCCTTTGTTGGACAAGGGAAGTCCACCAGGTGGCTTGTCTACACCCAGCTCTCCGCTTGCAGCTAGCTTTTTGAGTACATTATATTTTGTTCTATGTGAGGATCACTTCCAACTCGAAAAATTAGGACGTGTTATTTTTTTTTTTCATTTGATTGTACAAGTTACGAAGAGCATTAGGAAATTGTTGAACTGTAAGGAATATTACATCCATTCCTCAGGTGATGTTGAAAGGTAAGAAGGTTTTAGGGATATTAACAAATGGGAGCTTTTCCATTGGCTGTTCATTTAGTTTTTCAAAAAAACTTGACGCTATATGCATATCTTGACTCATGGAGCCATGACTATTTCCGTTTGCATATTTGAGGCATTGGGATTCAACCAATATAGGTCAAAAATTAAAATGCCTAAAACTTTGGCAAACAGCCAGAATCCAAGTAAAGTGAAATCGCAGCTTGCAGTGCATGCTGGTAGAAGCATATCAGTTGGCCTAGAAACGTGCATTTCCCACATTCCCATGCCAAGAGTTGAAGAACTTCCCGAACCCCCCTGCTGACCACCAACACAGATTGGTAGACAAAGAGGCCCTGCAATGTGGCAGACTTGCCTACCACTTTTGTTGATGGTTACGACTATAGATAGATTTGAAGAAGCAAAAATAAGTAGTTTTTTGTAGAAAAGGTATTCTACAATTGGCATAGAACATATATGTTCTTTTGAAAAGATTTCTAACATTTCTTTTGATGGACACAAGTCCTTTTACTTTTGAAATTGAAACAAATGGGCCAGAAAGGAGTAAACATTTTGAGCATGTTAGGGTTTCAAGTAGGCATTCTGAGCAGCCTAAAGAAATATGAAAATTGTTAGCATGTTAGGGGTTCAAGTAGGGGTTCTATTGAAGCACTAAAATGAAGGGAAGGATGCGGATGGGAGTGGTGGCAACTGGATAGTATAGCAGTAGGCCTATAATGCGCTAGCGGCAGACACCACCCATGGGGTCAGGTTACAGTAGTGGCGGGCCCAGGGGCACAATAGTGATGCCATCTGCTGGGATTATTTCAGAGCAAGCCAAGGAGGAAGCCCGGACAGAAGAGAAAGGGTCTGGGCGGTCTCTCCGCAGAAAAGAAAAAGCTTCTGAAGGTACGCGTCCTAGCCCAGTTGATACTTTAGAAGTGTATCGAGTGTGACAAGTCCATTCCCATCCCAGCCAGCCCCTATAGTACTTATGACTAGTGCATGTCTTTCCAGCCCCTATAGTACTTATGACTAGTGCATGTTTGTTTTTCTTGGGCCCCGTTATGTTTCCTTTAGATTTATGTGCATGTCTTTTGAGTAAGGTATTGCAGGGATGGCTGAAGCTGTCTTTATCAAATACTTACCAGCATGATCTTGGTCTGACAGATATCTAATACTTGTCTAACACTCTACCACACCATGAGTATATATGCATTTTAAGGCCGTAACATTTTCTTGGTTTATCGGACCTTCTGGTGTTTAAATTTAAAGGAAAAGGAAATTAATCTTAATCCAATCACATCTTGGAACATATGCTTTGCATTACAAGTTGCTGGGACGCTTAGGGTTAAAAGGGATATATTATTTTTTGTCTTTAGCAGTACTAAAATGAAGTAACAAGAATTGAGGCATTGCTTGAAATGTCTTTTTCTTTTTTTTGTGATTTCTTGGTCGGTGTGACAGACAGGCATTCTAGTTTGCCATTCACACTTGCCCAGTATCACTATATTGCTTGAAATGTCAGCAGCGAAAATGTATGTGTGGATACACAAAATTACAGTTGTAACTAAGTTATATGTAAAAGTATCTGACAGAATTACATATAGAAATATTACCAAAATAGTTCTTTGGTGTAAATGAATATACTTTTTTCATGTGGTTTCTTATCCAGGATGTTCATATTTAGGTCATGTAGCCGATAAACCAATAAGCAAAATGATGTGGCCAAATGTAACATTGCTCATGTGTATGTTGTGTGTCCGTGTTTCGTTTTGTAGTCACTGTGTGTCTATGGTAAGTTCATGTAGGAGCCTGAGGCAGAGTTAGGCTCCTGCAGCATTCTGGCACAGAGCACGCTGGGTGCACAGTGACTAGTAATTGCACATACTGGACCCAATAGCTTCAGTTTGCACAAAATAACGGCAGAAGTTTTTTAACAGATTCTGCAGTTACAAGGAGTAGCTGAACATATACAGGTTACTGAAATTATGGCCTGTAGAGAATATACAAAGTCCAGTTAACTAAAAAGTGTCTTGTTGATTTAAAAGAAAGTAATTATTATTTTTTTCTTCTCCATGCTTTCAAAAGAATGTCAATCTAGATATAAAGTGTGTATTTGACCCTCTGGAATTGTCAAGCTCATTCTTTATTTCCCTAAAACAGTCTAAAGATTTAATTTTATGTCAAGGAAAGTTTGTAAAAGATCAGATTATATGTCACTTTTTTTCTTTGGTCTGTAGATCTGGGTGTGATTTATGTGCTAAAAGACCTGCAGTGTGATGAAACTTGCTCCATGTGGATTGTCAGTGTCACTTTTCCCACATTTGTCACATGTAACAGCCCTATTAACTGTTTAATACATGAGTGTGGTAAGAGCGGGTGGACAGGTATTGTTGGCCCTCTCCGGAGGTGAAGTGCTGAGAGGCTGCCACAGAAAGCTGTTTAGTCATCATTCTGATGTATCATTTCAATTTTTCGTTTGGGTATTTCATGAAAGTCTGGAAAAAAGATGGAGCAGAGCTCCTATGTAATTGCCATTTGTTGAAGATAAGTTTGAGTGGAGAAGTATGAATGTAGAAGTTTGATGATAGACCTTTTCCAGTTCGCAGGCATTGGTCTGTGACCTTCCTTTTTTTGTTGTCTTAAACACCTTTGGTTGGTGCAAGACGTCTCTCTGAAGTAAAATTGTTGGCATGGCCTTCAAAAATGAACAAAAGTTTTCAAATTCTTTAAGAAAACGGTGACACAAGTTCTAAATTGATGTAAATTTTTTCTTGGCAACATTTCATAAATAAATGACCAAAGGTAGCTGAGTTGTTTAAGCATCAGTGTGTCTGCCAGCAGCAGACGTGTCTAACTACTCTGTTGTGGGTCCACCCAAATACACATATCTTGATTCTGAGGTAGCTAGTCCTTGTCATTAGCTGTTCTTAGCCACTGTTTGTCTTTTGTTTGATTTTTGAGTTGTGTATCATGCCAATGTGTGCTGATCGGAATGTGTTTGTGCATGCTGTTTTTTTTCTGTGTTGCTGTTTTTAGAAGTTGATCATGCAGCGTGCAATGGAAGAGTTAAAACGCGAGGCACAAGAGGAGGCCGAGGAAAAACGGCAAATCTTGGCAGAGCGTGTGGAGCCCCTTGACCTTGAAGGACTAACTTTTGGTCAGTAGTTGTTCAAAGCCTTTGATTAATCAGTTATTCTGCTTATTTAAAGGATTATCCCAAACTTCTCATTGCAATGTAACCAAAGAAATAAACACCAGACATATACAAATGTGACAGGATTGCACGAGAAAGGACTAGGCATTCAGTGATTTGATCGGAATTATCATGAAGTCAAGCAAACTTATATAAATGTATTTAGCAGATTGATGTCAAATTACTCTTCATTGAGAAGTTTGGGACTTTGTCATATTGTGTTTGTGTTAATTCAAGGAGCAGTTTGTCCTGTATAAATATATATATATTTATCATGTAAAGTCGTGTGTACTTTAAAAGTGGCCTATTTAACCAAGATTTTAAGAGAAGTTGATTCAGCATAGTTAATCTGAGTGTGTGGACAGTTGCTCCTTCAGAATTATTATTCCTCCAGTGTTCAAGATTGGTTCTTGTAGGGATGATATCAGCATGTCAGGCTGCACATTTCCTTTCTGTGGAGAGTGCCAGTGTCAAATCATCCATGCTTTTCGTGACTTCTGATGTTTTGGGGTTTTTTTGGTTTGTGGTTAATGCAAACATTACATTACAGTGAGAAGTGTTCCTTGTTGGTATATTATTACACCTTCCTTTATGTTAACCTCTAGTTTATATTCCAGATTGAACTGTTGGTGATGTCTTTTATTTGTGAACTTTGCAGCATATTAAATGGAAGTAACCACAGTTTGTTTCAGGAACCCTTATCCGTGTCCCTGACCCCCACCCCATTCCATAACAAGCCAAATCAGGCTGAATATCAATTGTGGTTCATTCTTATAGAAAACATTCTGAATGAAACTTGTAGATGAGACATGTTGGGATTGGATAGCATGGGTCAGCAGCCTTTCTTGGGTGCTAGGCATCCAACATGTGCTAGAGAAAGCGGTTGACTCGTCCTCATGCATGAGGGAAAGAGTAAACATCTCCTGGGCACCCCCGTGTCAGTGGTAGAGAGGACAGGAGGCTGTTAAGAGAGTAAACATCTCCTGGGCACCCCCGTGTCAGTGGTAGAGAGGACAGGAGGCTGTTAACACACCTTCACCTGTCTTTAGCTGTGTGATTCATGCAGCAGGTCAAATGACTGTTAATTCATTTATTTATTATTTAGTCACACTGACATGCACACAGAATGCAGCAATGTTATGTCAACAACTTAGTGATAGTTAATTTGCTAATGTAACATTGTTCCATAAGAGCGTAATCCTTCATACTTCTTACCCTTTTTTCCATAAAATTTATCCTGCACATGGCATGATCAGAAGCCTTTTTATTTTGCCACAATATATTAGCTCACAAAACTAGTATGTTGTCAGTTTTTTGTTTCCACCATGAATTAAAATGAGGATCGACAGACACTGTCAGTGGTTTCAACATGTGAACAAATGTCGGCATACTGGAAGTACCAGCATTGCAGGCTTTCTTTGCGGCTTTCACTGGTAGTCTTCAGAAGGCACATGTACCTTGTGGCTTACTTATGGAGTTCAGGAAGTTAACAGGGACAGTATCTTTTAAACACTTATTTTTGACTATTACCTGGTTTCAGGTTGACTAAGGGGAAAGAAACACTGAATTTCTAGAAAAGGCTTGACCTGATTAATTGAAAGAGGAACATCCTTGAAGTTTCAGTAAGATCAGTCAAAATATTGGTTGCCACCTGGATGGGCCTAGTTTTAAACTGACTGATTAACCACCCAACAGTTTCTGGGCTATCTCAAAGGCAAAAGTAAAGTGTTGGTTGGAGAAGGTTTCTTCAAATTTTGAAATACCAAAATGACATGGTTCCATTGCAGCTGCTTGTTTTGAATTTTTGAAGAAAAACATGTAGTCTGCAGTAAGCTAAAGGATGCCCAAAGTGTAGTCCCCTCCCCCCCTTTGCCAGCTAGTCAAGCTCTGTAGCCTTCCTCGGGAATACCTGTGGACGGCTGTTAGTTCAGGTTAGCTGTCAGTCCTGGTGGTGTTTTTACAGTATTTTTCCTGTTCCTCTATACAATGTTTGCATCTTTTAAGATCAAGGATCAATGCCTGACAAGTAACAAACATGAGAGTGTTGCCAAGTCCATTATGTTTGTGTTTCTGTGGAGTGAATATAAGTTTATAAAAATATGGCTCTATCTGTTCTCATAAGAACAGGACAATGAGTTACACTGGTGAAGATGTACAAATATATTCCTGTCTACCTTATACTTCCCCCCTCCCCTCCCCCCCGCAAAAAAAAACTGTGACAGAATTTTACTTTACGTTGAATAACTTTGTTACATAAAAGCTTATCCTCTGAAACACAAAGGCCACCAAACACAATTGGGTATATTTACATTTTTTTATTGAGGCTAGTTGAAAAAGCCCTTGACATGTATGGGAACATAATTATATATGTATATATATATATATATACAGTGGTACCTGCTGTATGCAACCACTGCCGTAAGCAGCCGCATTGCTTTTTGTGGTCACTAGCTTGGGACATAGGAGTCAATTTCTTTGTAAAATATACCTGTGGTGACAGGTTACCTGCTGTATGTGGCCACTTTTTCTTGGCTGAAGGGGTGGCCACATACAGCAGGTACCATTGTATATATATATATATATATAGGTTGAAAAATTAGTTCAGAATTATGTTCAGTGGAAGAAGTATCTTTTCGACACTGCTGCTATGATTTGTAGACACTTATTATGCAAAAAGCTGCTGAAGACCTGAAGAATGAACAAAAGAAGAGGGAAGAAGAAAAGAGGAAAGAGATTGAGAAGAGGGTACCAAAACTGAACCTGGAGGAAATGAGTCATGGTACAGTACGGGTTGCTGCACGCCTGTGTGAACCATGCATGATTAGCCTTCATCCCATGCTATATACAGCAGTTTTAACTTTTTGTGGTGTCAAATGTGGAGGGCACAAGTCTTTTGAGCTGACTTAATACCCACAAGCTCATGATTTCAAGTTCAACAGATATTACCATGTTTTATGTGTCATTCTTGTTAATGGCTGTGCATTACTTTTGCCTTTCAGTAAAAAATTTATATTTGAGGACACAAGCCTATAGCAAACACACATCAGAATTCAATCCAAGCCCCCCCCCCTTTTTTTTTTTAAATTTTAATGTGGGCAGGATGTCCTCTTACTTATTTCTACACTTCTGATATTTAGGCTTTATCATAGGTACATTTAATGAAGACCTAACATCAAATATGAATGACCTTGATATTTTTGATGGTCAGATGTCTTTCAGCTTTTGCCTTCAAGTGAAAGATTTCCAATGAAACAGTGTACTCAGTCACATCATGGATGGATCTGAGTCAAAAAGTTTAATACATGTACTATACAAAAAGGTGATCTTTGACCTAGTGGTCATGCATCTAAGAATCAGGAATGACCTTGACTTATGTTTTCAAGGTTATGTTTGGGTCTTTATCGTTGGTGGAGAAGATATTTGAAGTGAACCATGGATGTTCATATCATGATACATGGGGACATGTCTTTGAGGCAGCACTGGTTCTGGCAAACTATGCAGGAACCTCTGATTATGCTCACTTCTGGATCCACACACAGTGCATGTGCATCACAAGCTGCTCATCTTAGCATGGTTAGGGGCTAACAGGTTTTTACAGCATTACCTGTTTTTTAATGATAATGCCAGTGACTTTTATAACTAGAGGGATGGCATTCTTGCATAATTCTGAGTCTGACCCAAGGTGATATATCACTGATCACAAGGCATTTTTATATTTAAGCCGGAAGCACAGAGCTTTTTTCTGTTAAATGTATGTGCAAATAATGTGTTGATCCCCAGTCTACTTCCCATTACTGAACGTTGGTCACTACAAATAGAAGTTCCAAACCATGCTTTGTATAGGCCTATATGCTAAACAACAGAAACAAAATTATGCATTACTCTTAGTGACAAAAGGTATGGGAGGAGATGCTACGGAATTGAGTGTACATGTAACTGTTAAGAACATGACACCGTTTGATTATGCAATAGCCAATATAGGTGACCAATCAGCTCAAATTCTATAGTAACTATTAACACCAATAGTGTCATTGGTTTGCTACTGTCAGATTGCCAAGCAATTCCTGCCCAGCTTTGCCAAATGGAAAAGCTATAGATACAATTTTAGTCACTGCCTCTCTGTGTATGTTCGGTCATATGATTTCCAGGTACTTGCAACCAATTGTCATAAAATTTTCAATAAAAGACAGTTAAAAAAAGGCATTAGAAAGTTGTGTTCATAATATGCTGCATGGTGTAATGTAGCAGAGGATGCCTTGCATGATTAGATATCATCCTTGATGTATTTTTTTGTTCCCCATTCAATAAAGTGAGTAGCCTGCATTACAATCTCTGAGCATGTGTGTGTGTATTTTGTTTCCAGGAAACTGACAGCTGTGTTTACATAATGCAGTATTCTGTTCACTCTTAGTATAGGTGCATTTGCTTTAGTAGACAACATACCTAGGACATAGTTGGAGCTGGAACTTGTTTTGATTTGTCCTGCATTGCAGTTTATGCCCAGTATCTGCCAGCAGTGGAAGAATTGGAAACAACAAATATTTTTTCCATCACATGTATTATTCCAAAATAGTGTTCCTCTTCCATTATTGAAGCATTCCATTTTTCATGTATTATTCCAAAATAGTGTTCCTCTTCCATTATTGAAGCATTCCATTTTTCATTTAACCCAGAAGAATGTGAAACAGGGCCAAGTTGCTATATATATATATTTTCAACTCATTTTCGGTGAATGAGGCCCACATGTAGGCCCCCATTTTCGAAGTCCATGCAACCCTATGTTTGTGAACACCTGTTTCAACCATTAGTTGCTAATTTTGGATAATACATAAGGTGTACATCATTACCAGGATTATTTTATGGGGAAAGGGGTCATAAGTAAAGAAGAGGTTCAGTTTTGCCACTTAAGTCATATTTTTTTAATCAAAAAATCAACAACACTGCTTAATCGGGGGAAAATTAGGCAACTTACAGCATGTTTTATTATGCCCCCCCCCCCAACGGAGGAGGGGCATAAAAATTGCTTTTTCCATGCGTCTGTGTGTCCATCTGTCCATCTGCATTTCGTGTCTGGGCTATGTATCACTTGTCTTTTAACTTAGATTAATGAAACTTTACACATAGGTGCATCCGGATAAAGGGTTTTGTCATGTACTAAAAGTAGGTGGCTAGGTCAAGTACCTGGGTCACAGTGACATATTCTTGTAAATCATGTCCAGGCTGTAATTCCTTTAATATGTAACTTAGATTAATGAAACTTTATATACAGATGCATCTACATGTAAGGGTGTGTCATGTACCAAAAGTAGGTCACCAGGTCAAGTATCTAGGTCACAGTGACATATCCTTATAAAAATTGTGTCTGGACTATAATTCCTTTATTGTTTAACATAGTTTCATGAAACATCACACACACACACATATCTTGACCTAAAATTGTGTCATGAAACTAAAGTGGGTCACTAGGTCAAGTATCTGGGTCACGGTGATACAATCATTTAAAACTACATCACACTTCGTGTTAGGGCTGTAATTTGGTTGTCCTTCAAGTTAGATAATAAAACTTTACACACAGGTGCATCTAGACATAAGGGTGTATCATGTACGAAAAGTAGGTAGCTAGGTCAAGTATCTGTGTCACAGTAACATATCCTTGTAAAATCGTGTCCAAGCTGATTTTTTTCTTTACTATTTAACTTAGTTTCATGAAACTTCACACACACATATATCATGACCAAAAGCTGTTTCCTGAAACAAAAGTAGCTCACTAGGTCAAGTACCTGGTCCTCTGCTATTCATGTCTCGGCTGTAATTCTCTTGCCCTTCAACTAAGATTAATGAAACTTTACACACAGGTGCATCTCAACATAGGTGTGTGTCCTGTATCAGAAGTAGGTCACTAGGCCAAGTATCTGGGTCACAGAATATTCCTGAAAAATAGTGTCTGGGCCATAATTCCTTCAGCATGTAACTTAGATTTATAAAACTTGACACACAGATGCATCTACACATAAGGGTGTGTCATGTACCAAAATGAGGCCAGTAGGTCAAGTATCTGGGTCACAGTTGCATATCCTTGTAAAATTGTGCCTGGGCTATTATTCTTTTACTGTTTAACTTAGTTTCATGAAACTTGACACACATATTTCTTGACTTAAAGGTGTGTCATGTAGCAAAAGCAGGTAACTAGGTCAAGTATCTGGGTCTCCTCTATTCGTGTCAGGTCTATTATTTGTTTGTCCTTCACTTAGAATAAGGAAACTTTACACACAGGTGCATCTGAACGTAAGGATGTGTCATGTACCAAAAGTAGATCACTAGGTCAAATATCTTGATCACAGTGACATATAGTAGGTTACATGGTCAAGTAGCTGGGTAATGGTGATAAGCCTATGTTTATTGACTATAGTCATTCCAAAATGAGACCTGTGATTAGCAAGGTTATAAATGAGGCAAGGGGGCATGGATCTGCGCAATCTTTGATTTCTTTTTAATTTGTTATTTAATTGTGAACTGTGCATAATGTGTCAAGCCTGAAAAAATAATTAGTCCCGTGTACAGGTTGTGTACTCTGTACACCTGTTAGAGTGTTAAAATGCACAGTAAGAAATTTAGTCAAATATTGATGCCTTTTCTTGATAAGCTTATACATGTACACATTGTTTTGATAATTGGTTGCTTACAGTGTCATTATTGTCACAATATATGTGATTGGTTACTTACAGCATTATTACTGTCACAATATATGTGATTGGTTATTTACAGCATCATTATTGTTGCAATACATGTGATTGGTTACTTGCAGCATCATTATTGTTACAATATATGTGATTGGTTACTTACAGAACAAGTGATAAAGAAAGTCCGAGAACTGTACAAAAAGGTAGTTGCACTGGAAGAAGAAAAGTATGACTGGGAAGTCAGGATTAGGAAGCAAGACTTTGAGGTAATCCACTACAGATACTATTAACTTTAACCCTTGCCAGTTATACTGATCAAAGTGCCCAATAATCAAATGGCATATGGGTAAAAGTTTGTACCTTATTTTATCTTGAATGAAAAACATTTTGAAAGAGTGGACAAGACCCATCAAAGTGACATATACTAATTCCATGGACGTCAAGGAATGCTATTGACTTAATCCAAGGGAAAGGGATAACGTGTATGTGGGTACTCGTATCGCACAAATGTAAGTCTTTGTGTTACATTGTCACCCTTTTCCGAGTGGAACTGTTAGTGAAGTGCATGTGCACTGTAGCCAACATTATATTTTACAGTGGGGTGTTTAATTGCTGAGTAGAAGCTATTCTGATCTTGTAGCTGATTTTTGCTTTAGGTATTTAAAGGTATTTTAAGGATTTAAAACTTGCTTAAAGAGTCATAATGATCCATGGACTTCAAGCATTATATATTGTGCTTTCGTATTCAAATATGTGTACTCTTGTGACATAGAAAGTAGATGTAGGCTAATCCAGACAAGGAGATGTATGCAAGCCTTTACAACAACGTGAATTCAACATCCAACAGTATTTCATCCATTTGGTTCAAGAATAACTTCCTTAAGTTTTGAAGTATACAAATGAGAAATAAAAACATAAATAGCCAGATTATGACATTTGTTACAGAAAATTAAGCATATGAAGAAACAAAGTGAACTGTATATTTTTATATCGTAACATTTCAGAGCATATACATGTGATTTATGACTGAATTTGGTTGGGAAGAAACTCTGTGTGTCTGATCTATATCATTACTACTGTAGCAAATTTAACAAACTAAAATGCGGCAAATTAATTAGCCTTTGATAAGATGTCCTGAAACATTTGAATCACATACTGTCTGCTTGTGTATTAATGGAGCAAATCATTTGAAGTTGTGTTGGGATATTTGGACATCTACACATATAAACAACTGATGCTAATGCATGTTAGAATCCAAAAGAGCTTACTCAGTCAGCAGAGGTGTGAACACATATTGGAAATGTTGCATTGGTATGAAGGATTCATCGGTGTCACTGTCCTTTGGACGTGGAGGACAGTTGCCCATTAGCTTGTGGTATTAGTGATCATGAAGTGACATTACTACAGTGTAGGGCGGCTGCAGTAGCAGGTTGATGCATGGACATGCAAGGCTGCTATGTGAACTTACTGTACAATATGTTATGTGGAGTCACACTTTTATGGACAAGCAAATGCTATGTTTTACACTGGGCCTATTTCATCCAATATCTTAACAGTACACAGTTTGTACAATTATCAAATTTTATTTTATTTGTTTGTATTCTCACTTCACAAAGATTTTACTTGCAATTTCTTCTTTTGATCAGATGGTCTGTCTTTGTAAGTTACATGTCAGAAGTGTTCAGTTGCATTTTTTATCTTTAAAAGAGAAGGAAATAATTTTAACGTGAGCCTGATATCATGCAGAGTTCTCTGAAGACTTAATTTGTACTGGAATATTAATCGGTAGTGAAAGGTATGTACAAGAGACACACATAAAATGTACCAGCACAGAACTATGCAAAGTGCACAAATGTTGGATGAATATGGTTCAGTGTAATTAAAAAATTGATACACAAATCATTACATTGGAATCTTCTCTTTCAGATTAATGAACTGAATATTAAAGTGAATGACATCAAGGGCAAGTTGTAAGTAGCCATGTTGTGTCTTCTCTCACTTTTCAGATTAATGAACTCACAATTAAGGTCAATGACACCAAGGGTAAATTGTAAGTACGTCTGTGATATAGAGCTACCCTACTACCTGTTTATGTACTCTTATTCTTGTACACCCTGTGTTATGCTAAATGGTGGATTGATTATATGTATATTGAACCCTTATCCTGCTGAATAGTTCAGGTGCGGCTTTGGTGATACGTGGACTGCTTTGGTGATGGGAAGCAAAAATGGTTTTCAGCATGTTGTATTAAGGTTTTGTTTTTGATTTATTGCAAATGCAAAGTCAAATTTTGTAGATTTTGTTGCAAATTGATGTTGAAAACTTAAGTTAGGTGGCAGTTAAGAGGAATTTGTCAGTAGGGTAAGGGTTACAGCATGGGAATTTCTTGTCGTCTGATCATGCAATGAGTTAATGTCAATGTCCTTTATGTTCAAAGAAACAAACACACGAAGCAAAGTAGAGGTTAAGCCATCCATGTGCTTTGCTGTTATACTTCACAGTGCACTGGGGAGCATGACACACCGGTGGTTTGGGGGAATTTTGAAGAAAATATATATACACAAAAGTACATGTACTGTAGATGCAAATGCATGGTTGTGTCAGTATGTGTAAGCACTGAGACCAAACTGTTTTCACAATATGGTCTATGCATAAGTTCACCAAATGGGGAAACCCCAGCAGAGATTCCGATGTCAAAGCCAGGCGTGCACAGGTTTCTGGGTAATTTGCGGGCCACCCAGTCTTAGCGCACAGGCTACAGCGCTACTGAATACAGCAAGTAACGAGGAGTGAAACACGGACCATGGTTTCTTCAAAAAACAGAATGTAGGGTGGCTGAAAAAGTATTTGAAAGATAAAGGAATATCAGTTGATGGAAGGAATAAAGTGGTACTTTTATTTTTGATATTCATCAGTTTGACGTGTCTTCCTGGTATCAACATTACAGCCCACTACACAACAGTCAGTGGTGGTTTACCATAATAATTCGCCTTGTCACTCAACGTTCTAACTATCAATGCTTTCCTTACTCCCTCCACCAACAATCTATACAATGGTAAACTTCTATACACCTCCTGTATTTGGTCCATGTCCTGCTTTTCTGTTCATGTTGACACGAACAAGATTAGTGTCCGCCATCATGCATTATCGTGACCACTTTTGAGAAGGTGCACAGTGCGCCATCTGGTAGCAAAAAATCAGCCCGCATGCCTCGCTTTCGTAATGGGACAACTGCCGGGGTTTCCCATTTGGTGAACTTACGCATAGACCGTATTACAATTGCACATCAGCCATTCTTTTTGGAACAACTTCACACACCACATTGTGTTAATGTGCATGGCAGTTCAGTTACACCCCCTTGTTTCTGTGTTTGTTCCTTTCCCAACTCCTTGCAGATCAACATGCATGTTTCTCTTCTTTCAGGGAACATACTGGTTCTGTATGCTATTAATGCTCTCTTTGTACATAATCTGTTTTCAGCGTCAAGCCAGTTCTCAGGAAAGTCTCCAAGACTGAGAGCAAGTAAGTTATTTTTCTATTGCATCAGAGGAAATTTGTAAATACAGTAAAATAATTAGGAATATTGTTAAGGTAGCACATAGGGAGTACAATGCATTACCAAATGGAGATTTTTGCTTTGAGGCAAGCCACAAAGTGATCTTAAATCAGAATTTTTTTTCTGTGTGGAGAACAGTCTACATGTACAGTGGTACCTGCTCTTAAGACCACTTCCAGTTTAAGACCGCATGTCTTTTTAAGACCACTCTTTCAAGACCCTCTGCTGTATTTACATGTTAAATATACCTTCAATTTAAGACCACCTGCAGTATGAGACCACTTTTTGTTCGCTGTAGGGGTGGTCTTAAATAGCAAGTACCACTGTATCCGTGTTTGGGTCATACATGGAGGATTTAATTATGCAAATGATTGAAAAACTGGTATGGTATCTGTAAGCATTTAGTGACCCTTTTTACCAAGAAAAGTCTAATTGTCACTTATTATTTTACAATATAATGCCGGTTTAAAGATTACACATAAAGCAAATTCTAAATGGAAAGAAATACAAAAATGCTGGTTTTTAAACAGAAATGTACATATACATGTGGTATTGCAGATCTGCCATTATATTAACAAATAACTGGGATATATATATATATATATATATATCCACGGCCCAGTTCTCTTTCTGGAACAATGTTAACAGGTGCCTTTTGTATGTATTGCAGGCTGGCCAAGTTCGACAAGGCTGCACTCAAGGGCAAACTGGGTGGTTTCCGTGACCAGCTGAAATCCACAGGACAGTCAAAATTTGCCCTAGAAGAGAAGGAAGAGGTTGGTAACATTTTAATGTGTATATCTTGATCCTTGTGGGCTAATCAGAGAAAACATACAAAGATGTGCATTGTACCCTTCTGATGGGCCTGCCAAAGACAATTCCAAAAGTGTTTTTTCAAGGCAGGTGGTTCCTCATAAGAGTGTATCTAAAAACACTAAAAACAGCAAAATATCTTTAAATGCGTGTGGCCCAGTGTGACATGCACCACATGACATGTAAGAAGTAGACCAGTGTTTTAGATTATACCAATATTGCTGGTGGTACAATTTTCTCACTCAACAGGGACACTTTTCACATTCCAGTAAATTGTGAAAGAGAGAAAAAAGAAAAAGGGAAGGAATAAAGAATGAGAAAATGCTGTTGCCCCTGTCATGTCTGGTCAGAGTTATACAGTCAGTAATTACTGATGTATTAATGCACTTTATACTGTGATGTAAGCCAGAGTACTAAACATTTAACTCATTCCATACTATGGTGACAGGCCTTGGTCTGTGCCAGAACCACTGACTTAAGACTATAGGCATGTTGGTACTTGAACGAAAGCTCTTTTCATGAAGAATTCAAATATGTAATTGTCCTCTTAAATCTAGGTAAATATACGGAAAAATCAGGGACTGGTATGTAATGAGTTAAAGCAGTCAAGATTGTTTGTGCTATTAAATTGTTGCAGGTGAAGAAGCCAGATTGGTCACAAGATGCTTTGAAAAAGAAGGAAGACGAGGAGGGTGAGGAAGGTGAAGGTGAGGGCGAAGGTGAAGCCGAGGAGGAAGCTGCAGAGGAGGAGGAAGCACCAGCACAGGAGGAAGAGGAAGAGGAAGAAGAGGAGGAGGAGGAAGAAGAATAGTTTTTGTTACTGCCCTAGCAGATTTTATGTCCACCCATTGTGAATAAGAACTATGCGCTGTTATCAAACATCAAGCCCAGAATTAAACTGAACATTTGGCTGAAGTAACTTGCCAATGTACATCAGGAAATTCTTGCTGATTGGACAGCTGGTGTACCTAAATTAGGGCTCCTGGGTCTTTCATTTGTATATGGACTGCATCTGCACCTGTCCTTTCCAACAGTGGGTGGTTGCCAAGATCACATTTGCATGCAGTTAAGTTCCATATTTATAATCAGCACCAAGACAGTTGGCTCATCTGATCTGTGATACTGAGAATTGTAGTAGGTCAGAGTCAAGGTCAAAGGCAAGCTCATTATGCATGCAAATGAGAGAAACAGGAATTTAAGCAACAGAACCAGACAAGTGTAACTAACAATACAAGGACTGATATCATTATCACATATTGTACACTTGTGATAATCTTATTAGGACTTAGTAACTTAATATGTCAAAGTTAGTATTAGTGTATGTGTAAAACAAAACAAAACAAGAAAAAAAGTGAAAGACAGCTGACACAATGATATAATGTATTTAAGCCCAGATGTTAACAACTGATAGCAATCAGAGGGGCTTTCTGGTGAAATAAGTGGCAAGTAACATTTTAGCATTTCGTGGGCCATAACAAATGGAAATACAAAGAGTCTTCCACAAATCATCCTCCTCCAATGTTGTTCAGGGCATTTTGTTATGAAATAAACACTGTTTTTGTTGTGCCAAGACCAACATCACGGTCCTAGGTCCTTGCAACAGGAGATCCAGCAAGGGACATCTTTGTGATACATTAATGTCAAGAAATGCTGACAATGAGAGCACTGAAGCAAGCTGCAGGCACGGAGGTACCAAAACAGACCTTGATACGTCCACGTCATAAATTAGATGAACATGTTTCTTTTGTTTTTTGTTTTTTGTTTTTTTTTTGTTTTTTTTTTTGTGATTTCCCCCTTAACTTGTGTGTCCATATTAGCAAACAACTGGTACTGTTAGACATGGTAGGCTATTAAGCATGGAGAAGATAATGATCCCACAGGACTTTAAGTCAAAGGTCAGGTCAGCTACATAGTTATGACATGTTACATATGCATCCAGAAATGCAATGTTTTAGTGTGTAGGTTTAAGCTTTTTCCTTAGTACATTGTTAGATTATAGGAAATTTTAGTAGCAATAATCTGGCTCTCTCGGCATGTTATATTTAACATGACTTGCTTTTTCATCAAAATACCATGACTGGTTTACATGGCAGGGTATTATTGTTTTTTTTTTTTTTATTATTGATTTATTGTTGATTGATGTCACATTTATTCTTAATGAACATGCCTAATATAATATCCCATGACAGGATCTTGTGATTGCTGCAACACAAATAATAAAATTATGACTTTGTAATATAGATGTTTGCAATGCCAGTGTATAAAAGCAAATCCACGCTCATCTACCATTTTGTACTGAAAGAATCTAGAAGATTACTAGTCTTTAAAATGTATATGTGTGATGCGCGCTCGCACTGCCAAGCCAGATAAGATCATGACAACATGTGCCCTGGATCCATACCAAATGTTGCTGGTTACCCAATGTTGGTCTTCGTCATCCAGGCATAATGTGATGAGTTAGAGACCTCTTTTTGTTCTTTTCTTGATTCCAATGTGGCAGAACCATGGTCAGTGCATCATCATTTTGTATATTACCAGTACTGGCAACTGTTGGTGTGAAAGCACAGATACATTTTGCTCGAGAACAGTGATGTTTGTATTAATCTTGGCAATAAAACACTCTTGTGTATGCACTAAATCTTCATTGTCTTCACTACTGTGTGTGTGTGAATGTATGATTTAAAAATAAAAAGAACGCATGGATAATTGAAATGGGAAGTTGTGAGCATGACACCTGATAAAAATTAAATACATGACTCCTGTGAAAATTTTAGTTGCCTTATCTTGAAACTACAAATAAACTGAGAGGGAGATATTCTCCCCTATACACAAGTTCAATGACCATATTAAAAAACAATAAACCTTGAAATTTCTTTGCTGTGGGGTCAAGTGCATCAACCGGACTTGCTGTATTAGTGAGGATTTTCGCTGCTCATAGATCCAGGGAATGTCTGGCATTTCTCTTGCCTCCTATTAGTGCACACTTTCCCAGGATTTTAATTTTTAAGTAAGCTGAGGTAAATGTTCACAAAAAACTTGAAGTATACATGTCCCATGTTGATACTGACATTTCAAGACAGACAGAAGAAGCATTTTGGGGTATATCTGTGTGCCAAAATGCTTACCTAGTACAAATCAAGGCTTGACTATTCTTGCAAACATTTAAAAAATAATGTGTTGTTTAGTGAGCATAATCCAAGCATTTAAAATCTGACCATGCAAACATTTGACAATTCTATTTTTTGTACGGGTATGATGTAAAGATTTGAAATGTGACCAAAATGTCAACTTATTGTGAATAACATGTTAATCTCTGATCTTGTGAAGGGCCACACATGCCTTTGGAAATGACTTGGACAGTTTAATCTGATTCATAATTTTTATTATATTTTATTTTATTTCATTTCATTTCACTTCACTTCACTTCACTTCACTTCACTTCACTTCACTTCACTTCACTTCACTTCACTTCATTTCATTTCATTTCATTTCATTTCATTTCATTTGGACAATCTATGTGTACTTGTGTGGGTAACAAGTATTTTCATGGATTCTGTGGAGCACATAAGCTAAAACTGCTGTGTACACATTTTGGGTCCCTTCAAGCCCGAGAGGCCCTAGTTTAGGAGCTGGATGTGAAAATGCTGTGACTTTTTTCAGTCACATTGATATGTCACTAGTAAAATTGGAATTTGATTAACCTATGAAGTGTAATTTCCACATTTGTGACTTCACATGCTTGTCACATCTGATTGTGTACATATTGCCTCACAAAATTGACATTGTAGAACTGCCTTCATACTTCAAACGATTGGATCATGCCCTTTAATAAAGTAACTAATTTTTTTATGTTTGCACTGGAAGTTTCAGCATATGAAGTTTGATAGGTTTTAGTCTCCTGTCCTCCTCCCCCCCCCCCCCAAAAAAAAATAAAATAAAGAAAGCTGTTTAGTGTATCTTTTGTCCTCTTGTGAACTTTTGTGTACTTCAGTGAAGAAAATAACATGCTTACAATGGGATGCATGGGAAGGTGACTGATTTGTAAATCTATGTGAGAAACCAAACAAGCTGGGCTGGGGCGATCCAAGGCTGACACTAGAGCAAGACCAGTGTCCCAATTTGCAACTACCCCTTCTTCCCTGCCTTGCTCTCCTCCTCCCCCCCCCCCCCTCCCCAAAAAAAAAAAATTAATTAAAAAAATAAATAAAGTGTGCAAACAGTTTAAGAACAATGGGAGGTTTGCAGCCAAATTTAAAAGGATGGGAACTGTAGGGGGGGGGGGGGTTAGATGACCCGGTCGTGCACAAAAAAATGTTCATTGTGGTGTGACCTTGTTTTATGAACAATAAGCCCTCTCTCTCACAAAACTTAAAAAAACATTCAACATTCTAAAGCTTACAGGGAAACGAGATCAGCTACCAAAGAGTTTGTCTGAGCAAGGATCTCGTAAGTATGTGTATCAATGTGTATCATTTCAGTGTACTGTGAAGTTTTTTTGATCTGTCCTTTACTTTCAAAAATCCTATTTTAAAGGGCAAACAAAGAATCGTTCACCTTGTAATATTGGAAGGAACAGATTGCCTACCTTTTTCATGTCCTTTGTTAGAAAAGGGCTCACAGTTAGTGTGTTGTTAAAAAAAAAAATAAAAAAGGGACGCAGCGAAGTATACATGTTCTGAAATAGAACTTCTCCATGTATTTTTGGCTGATAAAGACCATAACATTGATAGTTTTCATTTCCGTTGGAAGTGACCAGAAGTGCGGCTTTTTTGTTTGTTTTTTTGTTTTTGTTCAGTATAATTCTTGTTTAGGGGAGCTTAGAATGAATCAAACGGATAGAAATGAAGGAAATCAGAAAACGCATAGGAGCCACTCATAATTCTAAATGAAACCACCATAAAAAGGGAAAATGAATGAATGAGTGATGGATGAAAACCATTGCAGTTTGCCCAAATTGTTGAAATTAGTGAAAGAAGGAGGGGTACAATTAACTCCCTACTTTTCAAAGCTTAATTTTTATTTCGCACAGTCCGTAACAGCTCAAATTTTCAAATAATCCAATACATTGTGAATAAGAAGAAGAACACTTTTTATATTTCATGCCATTTTTTATCTTAATTTTAAAGCCGTTTGAAAAGTGCAATTTATTTTGTATATATTGTGGAATGGTCCCTGGTCGTCAAAGAAAGCAAACAATCTCACACTGGCATGTCATTTTTGCCAAATTACGGCCTATGAATTTGGTTAAAAAAAGTACTAGTATGAAAATTGCATTAGCAAATGTCAGATTCATTTTAAAGTGCACAATTTTCAAGGATACCACCCTTGTAATTGCACAATGAATGCCGTTTATTACCGATGGTGTATTACATCTGGACTGCTGAATTGTCTCGTACACATTCGCAATTTTCCGGCCAGGTACGTGTGACAACGGCACTGTTCTTGCAGAGGAGTGATTTATCTGTTGTAGCGTACAATATTATGTATTAACGAGAAAAGAGCGATCCCATAGCAAAGTAAATTGGAACGATTTTAGTCGTTCCTTCTGGTAACAAAATGCAGCTGAGGAGTTCCATTTACGCTCCCACCGCCAACCACAACCCCCGCTCCAAATTAAAAGGTGCCTTTGGCTTGGTGTGCGCGCGTATCTTCCTACTTGCCTGGATATCTGACCCTGTGCTACATCAATTCATTGATATATATATATATATCAGTGCTGTCCAGCTGAAAATCTCTAGCAAAATTTTCTTTACTTGTAGCTTTTTTTCCATTTATTTTACATAAGAAACACTTATCTCTTGAGAAAATCTGTAGCAATTTTGAAGACTTTTGTAGCAAAATTTTGCTACAATGCTCCAGTTGGACAGCCCTGATATACATATATGTATATGTGTATATATATATATATATATATATATATATATATATATATATATATATATACATACATACATACATACATACATACATACATACATACATACACACATATATATATATATATATATATATATATATATATATATATATATATATATATATATCAGCAGCGGACGACACGTGTGCTCAGATGTTTGCGCGCTCGATCCCAATGGCAATCGATCAGTGCTTCATTCAACATAAAAACAATTCTGTTTGGAACATCAACAAAAATGAATTCAAAGAATATGGAAATTTTTAATGCTGTCCACTATTACATAAAAGCAGCTGGAAGATTTAATGTTTGACTCCTGTTATCAATTTACGTAATGCTCACAGACTGGCTTACCCTCCCCTTCCTTCTTACCACAGTCCGTAATGTCCTGTTTGTTATCTATTCGTTATCTAGATCCATTTACTTGTTGTGTGTCTGTTACATGTACAAGAGGCCTTCATATAGGCATCGCCTGTTGGTCAATTGTTTTTGCAATAAAATATGTTTAAAACAATTGATCAGTGATATGAGTAGCCCGGGGTTGGAGGCCTGTGAGTTTTTTGCAGTCAGTGAGGGCATGGGCGTGTTGTACGGCCATGGTTGGGGAGTACGTATGATATGTCCATTGTAAATTTTGAGGGACATGGTTACAGATTGCCCCCCCCCCCCCCTCCGCCATGCTGTCTTTTAATTTCTGTATTTTTACATCTACCGTCTAAAACGAATTATGAGGAATGCTAAAAGAAATAAGCGATCATATGAAATACAGATCGCTTTATTTGATTAAATTGAGACAATATTTGCATGAGAGCCGGGAGGGGAGGGGGGGATTCCATGTAGGATTTTACTGGATATGTGCCGCGGGAAAGGTCCTGTTTTCATTACTCCCAGGATTAGAAAAGCCCCCCCCCCCCAAAAAAAAAAAAAAAAATGTACAAGGCTGGATTATGATAGGGGTAACAATTATTTGCGTGAACTGAATGTCTTACTCATTTTTTCAAACAAATGTGCTGATCTTGGATATAGGCTGGAGAAATAGGATTGTGAGGGACACGGTTACAGATTGCCCCCCCCCCCCCATGCTGTCTTTCAATTTCTGTATTTTCACTACCGTCTTAAACGAATTATGAAGAAATGCTAAAAGAAATAAGCGATTATATAAGATACGGTTCGCTTAATTTGATTAAATTGAGACAATATTTGCATGAGAGCCGGGGGGGGGGGGGGTACTTCCATGTAGGCTTGTACTGGGTATGTGCCGCGGGAAAGGCCCTGTGTTTTCATTACTCCCAGGATTAGAAAAGCCCCCCCCCCCCCCCCCAAAAAAAAAATGTACAAGGCTGGATTATGATAGGGGTAACAATTATTTGCGTGAACTGAATGCCTTACTCATTTTTCAAACAAATGTAGAGATCTTGGATATAGGCTAAAGAAATAGGATGTAATTAGAAATTGGGGGGGGGGGGATTTTGTGAGAAGTAAGAATATGCTAAAACTTGTTTCAAATTGGAATGTTGGTATCCAAAATGCACCAGGATGGACCAATGCAGCCTTGCTAGGAATAAACATAATGAAAATTTACTATGGTGATCAGTGCAACGTGTTGACACATGGAATCTAACAAGACAACTCGGACCAACACTAAACCCACCTCTCAGTAAATTATGTTTCAGCTCTCATGCCCCCCTAGGGGGTGGGGTGTCACATACTCAACATCAGGGTGGGTGTGTGCATCGGACATTTTTATATAATACCCTATCTTAATCCTACACCAGATGTAAAAAGGTACCCTTAACTAACCCTGTTGTGTGTTGAAAAGAGTGCTGCATTGGTGCATGCTGGAGACCAACATTTCCAATTTTAAACAAGTTTTAGTATATTCTTACTTCCCACAAAAAATTCTCCCCAAAGAACTTACTAATTATATACTATATCTCCAGTTCACTCAAATAATTGTTACCCCTATCATAATCCAGCCTTGTACATTTTGGGGGGCTTTTCTAATCCTGGGAGTAATGAAAACAGGGCCTTTCCCGCGGCACATACCCAGTGCAATCCTACATGGGAGTACCCCTCCTCGGGCAGTCCACCAAGCCTACATCATATATTGGTGGACTGAACAATACATCTCTCTCTCTCTCTCTCTCTCTCTCTCTCTCTCTCTCTCTCTCTCTCTCTCTCTCTCTCTCTCTCTCTCTCTCTCTCTCTCTCTCTCTCTCTCTCTCTCTCTCTCTCTCACACACATGGTTAAGTAGAACTGCAGGTTGTGTTCAATTATACACTGACAGTGAATTTAGTAATTGTCAGTATTCAGTAGTTTGGATGATTATTCTGTATTCGGTAAGCAATAGTGGTATATATAGGCCTAACTATAAAATAGCGTAAAATCAATTGGTAAAAAAAGTTTCAAAAACAAAAGAAAGAAAGAAAGAAAGAAAGAAAGAAAGAAAGAAAGAAAGAAAGAAAGAAAGAAAGAAAGAGAAAGAAAGAAAGAAAGAAAGAAAAGGAAAAGTGTGATAAGAATTATGCTGTATTCGAAATCCATACGCACATACTTTTTTGGTTTAAAAATATGTTTTATTCCATTTTCATTCATTTATTTATTTTGTTTGTTTGTTTGTTTTGTTTTTTTTAGCATTTTTTCGATATTCTGTGACTTGTTTTGATTACATAACCAGTCAAAAATACGCAGATCAGAACATCTCCCGCGCTATGTCTATGAATTAAAGGAGACAGAAAGAGGAGCGTGAGATCGTGGTCGCGCGGGAGTTAAAAATAATCAGTGGAGCAGCACTGTACAGTCTCGGAACAGGCACCTTGCAAGCCTGTGCGTAACAAAGTATTATCCAATCAAAGTGCAAGTTGTGGGTCACGTGAGCGTACCATCTTCTCTCACCTCGGACTGAACATCGCTTGGAATCTTGCAGTCTTGCGGCAAAACTTCTCATTTGTTTCGGTAAGTTTGAATTGAATGGACATGAGTAACAGTTTACGAATATTTCTCTCCATTCATCAAGTTTTATCGACATGCATGGCCCAGAAGTATTTGAAAACGGTAATAGAAATTGACATACAGGTAGGCTTATTGAACTCCTGACAAGTTTGGAAGTTGGAGAGTAGGAGGGCTTGTTTATAATTGGGACAAGTGGGAACTAGGTCGATTTTCCGGGAAGCATTTCATCGGAGCATGCAACTGTTTCCTGTCCGGGAGTGATCAACACATGCATGGAACTCAGAAAAGTTAACAAACACGTTTTGGTTTAGTTCGCACTTGTTAATTTCAACACACAAATTACAATATAACATTCAAGTCCTTGGACTCGACATCAGTACATGGTCACGATGAAAGCAAGTAACGGGCGAGGTGAGGTGCGCCTTGTCAGTGTCAGTTAAGGACTGGCAGGATCGAGTCCCGCCGGCTTTGATGTTGTCTGAGACGTTACTCGTTAGCAACTGCTGGCATAACTGTTAACCGTCAAATCACAATCGAAACACTCCAGTTTCAAGCAACAGCCTCATATTTTCAAAATGATCACCAAATTTCTTCATATTTTACGATAGGTCTTTCCTTGGCTTGATCCAAAAGAAGAAAAGCTGCACGTTAACGCTTTCAGTGCCACGTTTTGGACTGAGTCAACAGCTTTCCTCGGTGTGCTGGGAAGATGTTGACCTGGCCTATTATATTCTATGTAACTGCATGCATGCGGGTACTTGAATGAAATGTCTTTTTACAAGGAACATAAATTATAATTCAGAGACAGCAATTCTTTTGAGATAGATCGGTAATTTTATTGACATAAAACAGATAGGCCAGTTCAGTCAGTAGTAGAATTACATAAATAATCAGTGACCAGCACCATATTTAATCAAAGACATGGTATAATAGATAGAGCGATTTGACCAATTTCTTGTACATTGAAAAACTTCCTATTACTACCCATGCAATAATAAACATACAACAGAAAAACTAATCGTAATCCAGTACTTTACAGCGCCACACAACTAATCAAAAAAAAAAAAAAGGTCCTGTGCAGCACCACCAAACTAATAATAATCCAGTAATTTACAGCACCATATTAAATAAAAATGTAAACGTAACTAGAACAGATGATTTGCTGCATGGCAAATCAGTGTGCGCCTGCAAAGCTTATTGGTATGACAATGTACAATAGGAGATACACATATTAAGTTCCCGCCCCAACTGCGTACCTGATTGTCTAGTCTCCCTTGGTGAGATATGGCGAGATACGAGTCGGTATCTGTGGGGACCAGCGGGATGTTACTAATATTTTGGAAATACAGAATATTTATGAAAGACATGTGGAAATTTTTCTTATATATGGCTCGGGAAGTACTTGAAGAATACCAGTTTGGCAATTGTGAACTTAAATTTCTCAAAATTTGCTAATTTTGTGAGAAATGATCATATGGCCTGTCTGTAACAGTGATGCGACCTGTACATCCCCTGTGATTGCCAGGTCAAACCTGTGCTTTGTGGAAGGAAATTAATATGCATACTGCATATTGGTATTTCAGCACCACAGTGTATTATTGGTACAACAATGTATGATCTATAGGAAAATGTTGCAAAAGTGTACAATGGGCACTTTGATACAAAGTGTATTTTCAGTATGACAATGTTACCACAGTGTGGGATGGGTACTTCAGTACTACAGTGGATAACAGATACAAACAGGGTAGCCAACTGGTTTTCAGGAACAATGTTGGAAAGCCACACTTGACACAAAGCAGCCTCAGTGTAACAAGCTTCAAGTCTTACTTCAATGCACTCAACTGATCTCTTGGACGAAGGAAAACACTTTTTCAAATTGCCTCAAAATACTCTAGCTCAACTTAAGTTCAACTTTACTACATAAACCTCCGTGTAATGTCTTTTGTATGTCTTACACAGCCCAGTCAAGCTTAGTTTGTGTGCAAACCTCTGGTGTAGGTTATGCAGGTAAAACCTGCCAGTCTGCATACAGAAGTTATGCAACTTTTACGCATACTATTTGGCAACATCTAAAACAGAGCTCTGTCACAGCTGATGAACCAAGTGAGGAGGGAGATGGATGGATGGCTCCACCTGACTTTTATACTAGTGGTTGTGCACATGTAAATGAAGCTAGTTAGATTTCACTTGTTACTATTTATTCCAATTAAAGACAACATATCACTCAAAGCCACACTGCATCTTCCACCATACTCCTATCCTATGGTTCTACTTTCACCAACATGCCCGGTCTGTTGCTAGGCACCTGGCCTTGCCCCAATCTGACAGTAGGAATTCTGGTGTCAGTCCCAATTAAGATCCAATGCATGTGTGCATACACCCAGAAACTGATTTTTTTTATCTTCATTTCACTTCATTTAACTGGATCAATCAGCTACACAGTCATAGAAGATATAAATGGAGGTTAATGGGAGGTTCACAGGGCTCGAAAATTTCTATGATCCGACGTTCCAGGACAAGCTTAAGCTCTTCTCGGACAAGTGACTTTCAAATTCAACTTGTCCTGCAGACAAGCTATTTTTTTTTTTTATGGACTGAAATTACGTCTGTTTGCATGCACGGCAACATTGATAATGAGCAGTCAGAGCCTTCGCGACTCTCCATATGCTGGCGATCACTGTGGTCCATGTGAAGAGAACATACACAACAATGCAGGCATGTGCATGGGGACGCCAATATGCAATAGGTGATGATAATCCCCTGGCCAAAAGTAAACAATCCAGGTTGAAACAATTACATGGTCAGCAGTTGTATTCGACAGGACTTGACTACCAGGTATTTTGACCATTGCGTACATATGACTACGAAATCAAAGGCACCAGCAGTAATGCATTGGGGCGTATTGGCTTTCGTCCGTTTTCAGAGCTAGGTCACAGTACCTCACCATCAGGCTAATCTGCCCAAAAAATGACAAAGTAACACAAAAATAAAATTAAAACTGCCACCTTGTTGACAAATTCAAATAACTGCATTGTGACACAAGTGTAAGGAGAATGATATTTCACCCAATCATTAATCATTCATGCTTAAATATAAAAAAAGCGAAAAAAATAATTATTCTGTTTTTTTCCTAGAAATTGGCCAGCTCATGTTGTGCTAAATGGACATGATAATATTGCATACAACCAGAAAGATCACAAAATTTAAAAAATAGATATATCTATGAGATTCATGTCCGGTAAACGCAGTGAAAGATTTAGACATTTTTTTATGAATTTCATTGTTCATCCACATTAGGACAAACAAATGTATCTGCAGTATCAATGATTGATGTACTTGTGCTTACTCAAGGAGAAGAATTTGTATTAGCCATAGGCTATTTTTCTAAATCTCAAAAGAAATAAGGTATATTAACAACAACGACAAGCAAGCCACATACCGGAGTTCACTCCTATGATTGACATGTTTGTAGATTTGTGGCTTAAACATATGAGGACGTTTATTTAAGTTATTATAATGTCTATGTCAATGTAATGGTGCATTTATATGATGAGTTACCATGTATGTAGGGCAACTAGGTCATTATTGACCTTTAGTGTTGTCAATAAAATTTTTGGTTATTTATTTAACAATTCTCATTGTTTGAATTTGAGAATTTCACCTGATCATGAGAAACCACAAACTTTTCAGCATACATGTGTTTATAAATATATAATTTGGGTATTGAGTCAGCATTCAAAGTTATTTCAAAGCACCTTTGTTTTGACAAAATCACTATAATTGCGATGTTCATAAACAACGGCGGGTGTGCAAGAAAGGTCGGGTGCAGCCGGACGTGCAAGCTCTCCCTCCTTCCTATTTTGTACTCCTTGATTGTACATAAAACTGTACTTGGTGGCCTACTTTTGGGGTCACCATGACCCAAAGATTATGAGTTTGGCGCTTGTCTAAGTTTATTGTTTTTCATCAATAACCCAAAAAGTTATCAACCAATTTGAACAAACAGTCCAACTATGGAAAGCTGGAAAGAGGGCACAGCTTTTTGAACAGTAACAATTTTTAATCTGAATCTAAGGTCAAGGTCAAATGACTAGTTGTGAATGCTTTGCAACCACCAGTTCATGAGTTGGGCACATATAACTTTAGGACTTAAAAAGTGTATAAAACTCTACATGCACTTAAATGTTGAGGGTACAGCGTGCATTACTATGTAACATATCTGGGTCAAAATGTGAAAATCTTGTGACCAGTCCAGCATCCTTAATTTTTAGCTCAGTTGGCTTGTCAGTCAGCTGAGCTTATAGGATGGTATGTTGTCTATCTCTCCATCCACAATCTACATTTTGGACTTCTCCAAAACCATCTGCCAGATTCACTTCAAACTTGGTGGGAATGTACCTTGGGTAGGTCTCTACCAAGTGCCAGATTCACTTCAAACTTGGTGGGGATGTACCGTGGGTATGTCTCTACCAAGTTTGTTCAAATGGTCACGTTCCACAAATTTAGATTTTTTTAATTCTTTTTTTCAACAAATCTTAAAAAATCTTCTCCAAAACCGCTTACCCAATTGCTTTGATGTCACACAGGAACACTCCCGTGGACTCCTAGTTCTTAATTTGTTCACCAGGTGGCACTGCAATTTTTTACTATTTGGTTTGTGATTTTTTTGGTTGTGTTTTTGCTATTTTTTGACTTCTTCTTCAGAACTTTCACTCTGACTAAACTGAAACATGGTGGATATGTTTCTTGTGGGAAGGTCAAAGTTGTTCACTAGGTGGGGCTGCTGTCGATTCCTGATTTTTAGTGATTTTTTTTCAATTCGGATACTTGTCGGTAAATGCACCTTTCCGATTGATATCTATGCAAGTCAATGGGCATTTTAATGCTAATTCACATTTTCCACTTCTCCGAAACCATGAGACAGATTGACTTCAAACTTGCTGGCATTGTACTTTGGGTGGGTTTCTACCAAGTTTGTCTAAATGGTTGTGCTCCAGTGATTTTTTTTTTTTTTTATATTTTGAATGAAATTTTTGTTCTGCTTGGGGGCTAATCTTTTCCAAAATGGCTCATCCCATTGCTTTGATATAATGCAGGAACACTCCTAGTTCTTAATTTGTTCACCAGGTGGTGCTGCAATTTTTTAGGATCTACCCCATAGGGGGTCCCTTTTGCTTTTTGGGTTGTCCACCCGTCTGGATGTGCACATTCTCGTTATTGTGATGTCTGCAGAATGCCTCCATGTATTTTGCTCAAATTTGGCAATGTGCTAACCTTACCTGGCAAGATGAAGTGATTAGATTTTGGTGTCACAGTGACTTAATTTGAGCAAATGGCAGCTTAATTACATGCGCATTCGGGCTCATTACCGCAATATCTCCAGAATGCGTCCATGTGTTTTGCTCAAATTTGACAATGTGCTTACCTTACCTGGCAAGATGAACTGATTAGATTTTGGTGTCACCAATGACCTAATTTGAACAAATGGCAGCCTAATTGTATGATCATTATTGCTCCTAACTGCGATATCTCCAGAGTGATTCCATGTATCTTGCTCAAATTTTATAGTATGATTATCTTGTATGCCAGGATGATCTGATTATATTTTGGTGTCATCATGACCTAATGTGAGAAAATGGCAGCCCAATTACATGTTTGTTAGGGTTCATTATCACAATATCTCCAGAATGCTCTTATGTATTTTGTTCACATCTTGCAGTATAAGTATCTTACATGACCATATGAACGGATTAGATTTTGGTGTCACTATGACCTAATTTGAGCAAATGGGAGCTTAATTATGTTTGTTAGGGCTTGTTACCATGATATGTCCAGAATGCCTCAATGTATTATGCTCTAATTAAAGTCTGATAGGAATAATTAAGGGTTCACCCCATAGGGGGACCCTTTATGTTTTTGGGTTGTCTGTCCGTCCATCTGGATGAGCACATTCTCGATACCGTGATATCTAAGTATGCCTCCATGTGTTTTGCTCATATTTGGCAATATGCTTATCTTACCTGGCAAGATGAACTGATTTGATTTTGGTGTCACCATAACCTAATTTAAGCAAATGGCAGACCCTTCAGTCAATGCTTGCGTTGAAGCTATGTCTAGTTTCTATTTCTTAAATGATTTTTTGTGTGTTGTTACTATTTTTGACTTCTCCAGAACCGTCACTCCGATTAAGTTGAAACGTGGTGGATATGTTCCTTGTGGAACAGTAAAACAAGATTATCTGCCAGGTGGGACTGCTGTGGATTTCTGATTTTTAACAATTTGTTCAATTTGGGAACTTATTGGTAAATGCACCTTTCCTATTGATTACTACATGCAAGTCAGTGGGCATTCTAATGCTAATTTTTTTTGGACTTCTCTGAAAAAACTGTTCGTCAGATTGACTTCAAACTTGGTGGCAATGTACTTTTAGTGGGTCTCTATGAAGTTTGTTCAAATGGTCATGCTCCAGTGGTTTTTGGATTTTTCATGATTTTTTTTTTTTTAATTTGAAGAAGTTTTAGTAGACAAGTTTAACACGAGAATTTCTTGTAATGGTTATAACTTAAATAATTTTGGCCAGATTTGTGTCAAACTTGGTAGGGATGTACCTTTCATAAGCGTCTACCTATTTTGTGCAAGTGGTCATGCTCCAGTGATTTTTGGACCTTGACCTCATTCCCAAATTCACAGAACAGCTGACATGAAATTTACTGTTCAGTTGATAACTTGAGATCTGTTTTGAGTTAGGACATTGAGTTGCACATGTTAATGTTTCTCTGTGGGTCATGCTTAGACAGTTCATGAGTGACCTTGACCTCATTTCTGGGATCATAACGCAACACACATGAATTTTACTCTTCGCTTTAACTTGAGAGCTACTTAAACTGGGATCTTGATATTGCACATGTTAGTGTCCTTGCATAAAGGTCAGACTTACTCAGTACATAGGTGACCTTGATCACACAGCCCTCTTGTATAAGAAAGAATCTTCATGAAATCTAATGGGATTTTGGGAGGAGGTCAAAAGCTTGGTTGCATGTGATACTAGTGGCAACACCTATACCTAGACGGAAATTATGTGTTAAAATGTCTCGAAAGATATAAAAATCCATGCATTGAGAAATAATTGAATTAAACAGCTAAATTTACACGATATATAGATCATGTCCAATGCTAATATGTTATGTATTATCAGTGACCTTGACCTATTTTTCATAGGTCACCAGGCCTGTAAATTGAAAGAGGCAATTTTGTAAAAGTAGGATGAAGTTTGGACATTCATGGCAAAGAAATTTTTGATGATGGTCGACAGATTATCTATCAGCAGAGCATTAGGGCCATGAGCACTTGTTTTGGTCTTTCTCACTTCCTCCATCTCCAAGGCCCCATTTTTGTGTGTGGTTTGTCTGTTTGTTTGTTTGTTTTTTTAGGGCGGGGGGGGGGGGGGATTTAAAGGAGAGAGAAAACTTTCTCTCTTGAAGGTCTGACTCTTTGTTTTTTTCCTGCAGTGTGATTTTTCATGGTAATAAACATGTGCCCCCTGGCCTGGGCCCCTGCAAGCAAGCAGAGTGCAGAAGGTTATCATTATGTTAAGGGGCACTCCTGATCCACCCCCACCCTGTCCAATCAAATACTGTGTCACTGGTGCTTAACAATGTTAGCAAAGCTGTAGACCTGGGGTATTCTCTATGGAATTATAGACATACTGGTACTTGAATGAGAGACCCTATTATGAGGAATACAAATCTGGGATCCCAATATTAATTCAGACTAGTCTGCCTAATGTAGATCGACTTAAGATGCTATTGGCACTGAAAAGAGTTAAAAAGAGATGGCATTTCTTTAAAATGTGACCAAAATTGTTACTTGGATGCCTGACTCCACACACAGCAGTTCACAGATTCTCCCCAACTATTTCTCAGTTATGATTTAAAATTAGGTTTACTTGTAATTTGGCACAAAACAGCTTATCGAAGAAAAAAAAACAAAAAAAAAAACTGACAAGAATCAAAAGAAAAAATTTTAAAAATGTCACCCCATACTTTTTGGCCACCAGTCTTGAGAGGCCACTTTTGGGTCTTTCCTTGCGGTGGCCTCTCAAGCCAAGGACGACTGTATATATTTTGACCAACATTGGAGTCAAAATTGATTGCTGATATATCCACCCACTCAATGCAAGATGTCAAATAAAATCACTTTGGTGTGGAAAGTAGTTCAGTGTGACCTAACTACAGCTTTCCAAGGATTATGCCAAACTAAAACATAAACAAAATAAGTGTGGCGCAGGAAAATGTATGTTTATCCGCATAAAATAATGGATAAAACTGTTACTGTTAAAACACTTTTTGAAAGGATCACAACAAAACTTTTCGCATAAAAAGCTTGAAATTAACAGTCATGCAAAGACAATAGTATAACTTAGGTAACCAATTTTTTGTTTTCCGTTAAAAGGAATGATTTTTATGTTATTGAATTTTGAAGCTTCTGCAATTTGCATTTAAAATGGAATATTGCCAAACAAAAAATGGTTACCTAGGTAACAGGCCATTAAGAAGGATGACTAAACTCTTGTCTTTACATAGCCCTTAATTTCACAAAGATTCATCCATCCAGTTTTTAGTGAGGCTGTCTCAAAATTACCAAGTCTTGTAAAATTGTTTCTGAGACATTCACTGCCAAAGATAACCACTGAGATATGCTGACTTTAATTGCTCACAAATGACATCAGCTCAGGCCATTAAGAAGGATGACTAAACGCTAATCTCTTAAACTCTGTCATAACTTTGACCTATACACTTAAAACAAATATGGTGGTTCTAATCAGTCACCTATGAAACACATCCAGTGAGGCTTTGACTGTGAATGGTTATCTAAACATCACCATTATTGACCATGTCTGATAGCCAATTAACTGACTGACTCCGTAAAGCTTGTCCTAACAGAGGGTAACTTTTTCATCTTTAAGTTTTACATAGAAGTAAACATGTTACAGTGAAACTATTTGGCGTGGATAAAGATTGGCATTTCACCATCCCAAAAGTAACGAAAGCTCAATTTCACTGCTTGAAGGTCTCAGGTATGCCGGACACCTTAAATCAGTATACAATGCTGAGTAAAGAGTAACACATCCTTAAATTTAACCACAGGGCAAATTTTGAAAGCCTGTAAAAAGAGCACAACCGTTGTGTCCCTTGTCCAAAAAGGGAATCACTCACTCTCTCTCTCTCTCTCTCTCTCTCTCTCTCTCTCTCTCTCTCTCTCTCTTCTCTCTCTCTCTCTCTCTCTCTCTCTCTCTCTCTCTCTCTCTCTCTATCTCTCTCTCTCTCTCTCTCTCTCTCTCTCTCTCTCTCTCTCTCTCTCTCTCTCTCTCTCCTCTCTCTCTCTCTCTCTCTCTCTCTCTCTCTCTCTCTCTCTCTCTCTCTCTCTCTCTCTCTCTCTCTGCCCCCCCCCAAACTATTCTCATGTACGTCAGCCTTGGACTGGACACATCTATTTAATCAGAATTTTAGATTCAGTCAAAACTCGTTATAATGACACATCTGTTCCCTGAGAAATAATAGATAACTGAAGGTCAGATAAATGAATCAAACAACAAAGAACATAAACTTTTGCCATTAAAAACTTGTGTCATTATAATGAATATGTCAGATATCTGAGTGTCGTTATGATGAGGTTTTACTGTGTCTGTAATTGGAATTATGAAAATATGTCTGTAATTGGAATTATGAAAATAGAATTCTATTTTTTGAAAGTTATAAATTTTAGATGTCTAATAGATGATGAATTACAGAAATTGAGAAAAAATGATTGTTTTTATATATCATTAACTCTGCATCTTTTTAGGTATCAAAATTGAATTATCGATATCTATAAAAATGGCCTTAATTCCTATAAAATAATTCATACTCACTTGTTATGTCTCCCCGTACAACGGGGGGACATTGTTTTTGCGTCCGTTTCTTCCGACTTCTTCTTGTTCTTCTTCAACTCATTGTTTCATGCATTGCGGATGTGATAACTCAAGAAAGATTTGACTTGGGAAGTAGAAATTTTACGTGAAGATGTTCCTATATATAATCTTGCTTGGGATTGCAGGTGGGTGACCTGGACATATTTTTTAAGGCTACATGGGCATGTCATGTAAAATTGACACAGACCCAACAACTCTGCAAGGATTTGACTGAGGAGGTTGAAATTTTGCATGATTATGTACCATAATGTGAACTAGGTTGGGATTTTAGATGGGTGACCTTGACCTATTTTCAAAGTCACATGGCCACTTTTTAAAAATTATTGCAGATGCACTCAAGAAAGATTTGACTTAAGAAGTTGACATTTTGTGTGATTATGTTTCTATGTGAGACTTTTGTAAGACGTTGCTTGTGACTGCAGATGTACGACCTTGACCTATTTTTCAAGGTCACATGGGCATTTCATTTAAAATCCATGCAGATCTGATAACTCCACAAGGATTTGACTTAGGAGGTAGAGATTCTGCATGATTATGTACCGTAATATGAACTAGGTTGGGAATATAGATGGGTGACCTAGAGTGTACCTTCACCATATTTGTAGATCATTGGAATTGGTATGCCTATTTATAAAAATAAGGGTGACAATAGTAAGGGTGCACAAGGGGACATTTGATTTTCTGTTGGAAAATCAGCCTGTTCTAGTTAATGAATGCTTTTGTTTCCTTGTTCCTTGACCACCTCTTGCTTACTTCACTTTGCTGCAGAAGGGCTCAAAATTTGATAATATGGGAAAGTATCTGTATCAAATAGAAAAATACGAGTACATCCAAGTGGGCTGGGTAAATGTGATGTGGAGATATGATTTCTTAATAATAATTCGACTGCTTCCCAAAATTTTTAGGACCACTTATACATCAGGGACATCAAGGTCTGTATTGAATGTAGTGGTGGGTCACATGATGTGGTACAGCTGGATGTCATATGACATATAAATACGTGCACAGGATTTACTCTTGTGGTCCAGTAAAACCTGTAATTTCCCAAACACCACAGGGACCGAAATAAAATGTTCAGGGATTGCAGGTGTTCAACCTCCGGAGGTTTCGGACGGGAAGGTGGGGAGGGATATACTGAGAGGGCCTGCCATGGCTGGATGTTACATATATGTTTACTCTCTGAAAAGACTCGTCAAGTGCATGTACAAGCTAGTCTTTCTTAGTTAATTCCTTATAAAACAAAATAGATAATGAATATTGTAAAAAATAAATGAGGGGCAGTCATAGGGTTGAGCTAGAACAGGCCAGGCCACAAAGCAGTCCTGGCGAGGAATGAAGAAGGGTCTTTTAAACTTTGACCGGTTTTGGTCGCATCCATTCTGAGGCGCTGCGGTGGCGGTGAAAAAACATATCGGCCAACCAAAACATGCAGGTTATTTTGATAACGTGTTGCCAGCAGGTCTACAGCTGGCAACACAGTGTTGGAGGACCATGAACTGCACTGGAAGCTGTGGTACAGAAGTCTGGGCGACATCCAACAAAGGAACAAAGGCGAAATTCATACAGCCAAATGTTCTTTGCTAGCAACAACAGTGATATTTGCAAGCTTACCTGCTGCATAATCCATTGCATCACGCTGTATGTAGAATACAGTAGTCTAAAATAGATAATTATGTTCTTTTCGTATTTATTGTCAATACACTCTGACACATAAAGTTTATTTGCATCTCCAATGATCCACTCAGCAGAAGCTATTCCAATACCCAATGTGCAAAATAGCTAGTACCGTTGGTAGCCGCTAAAGCGCCAGGGTCATTTCCCAGTGCACCTTGCAGCAGTTTAGGTCGTTTCAATACAGCAGCCATATGGCGCCATAGTCAAAGTACAGGGAAGTAAAGTCAATTGTTATTTTCCAACATACTATGGAAGTATTTACAAGTTCCAATGACAGTCTACAATTGCAAAGTTCCTGACTGTAAGCCAGACACAAGAAAACTGGATGAATTTGACAAATGCCACTGGATGTAAGGGGTAGCTTTCCACAGTTTTCTCCAAAGAACATAGAAACGACAGGTGTGGTTGAATATGATGAAAAGACCAGAAGATTATGAACACCAGGCAAATTTGACAGAATTTGTTCAAGACATTTTGTGGGGGGGGGGGGGTAAAGGTCCGACTCAGAGCACCAGTGCCCACTTAATTTCCATATAACAACTGGACGATTGCAGAAAAAACAACGCACAACAAACCGATGGCAGAACCCATGTGAGACGGCCGACCTACTCAACAACGGAGAAAGGCCGGTTGCCAAGTAGAAAGCAGGGGTGCGATCGCTGCGTTGCAGGGGTAGCTCACAGTACTAGCTAATTTGGACCAAGGCTATTCCAATGAACTAGCTTCTTCTTATGAGCCTATTGGGCAACTTAAATTTGTTACTCTGTTGTATATCACCAAAGCTTCAGTGCTACTGTTCACAGCGCTGTTCTGACAGTAGGCTTAACTTTTTTGGCCATCGTCGTATCATTCTGCAACCCGTGTCATCAAAGAGCACCTGTTCCCTGATCGGCTGTCACCGACTGAGTGCATAAAATCTATAATGAAACATGAATCAAACATATAATTGATGTTGGAATGACACCCCTATGGATAATAGTTTTGCAGACATCCATCACGTTAAAACACTGGTAATTTTGCATACTGTAAATTGCTTTAATTTTACTGTATTGTTATCTTTTTGCTGATGGCACAAACCGTGAAAATAAAAACACAGTCAAATAATTTTTTAACATTGTTTGAATGAGAATTTTGTCCAAAGCATTGAAATTAAAACAACAGTGAAATGTAAAAAAATACAAAAACTGTGAAAAATTATACACGTGAAAATAAAGCAATTTACAGTATTGGCCAAAATTTGCATAAATCAAAATCTGACAGCTTTCAGTCACTGTATATTCAACGTCCCCATAGCACAAACATACATATGTAGAATTGCAGTCGAAATGACACCTCTATCTGTAATAGTTGTAAAAAAATGCATCAATATTCAACACTTTAGTTATTTGTGGTGATCAAAATTTTTATAAATTAAAATCTGACGTGTTCCAGTCATTCAGCATAGCACTAACATATAAATTGAAGTTGGAATTACACCTGTGTCCTGTTAATATTCAACACTTAAATTTTGTGTATTGGTCAAAATTTGTATAAATTAAAATCTGCCAGTTTCCAGTCACTGTTAATTGGATGCACTCACAGCACAAACATGTATATAAAATTGAAGTTGAAATGACACCTCTATCTATAATAGTTTTAGAGATACTTATCAATATTCAACACTTCAATCTTGTGTGTTGGCTGTAATGTGCATAAATTAAAATCAGAGTTTTCAGTCACTGTTCATTGGATGTATCCACGGCACAAACATATAAAATGAAGTTGGAATGGCATCTCTGTCTATAATAGCTTTACAGATATTCAACACTTCAATTTTCTACTGCCAGAAATTTGCATAAAATCTGAATTTTGAATCATTGTGTAGTGGATGTGCCAATGTCACAAACATGCAAATTGAAATTGGAATGGACACCTCCATCTATAATAGTTTTAAAGATATTCAATACTTCAATTTTGTGTTTTGACATAAATTTGCATAAATTAAATTAGACACTTTCAGTCACTGTTTATTGGATGTGCCCATAGCACAAACATATAAGTTGAAATTGAAATGGCACCTCTGTCCATAATAGTTTTAAAGATATTCATCATCATTTAACACTTTGATTTTGCATATTGGCCAAAATATGCATAATTTTTTATCTATTGACAATTGGAAGGATATGTGCCAGACTTCACTATAGCATATTTATAAGTGCTGAGAGAGAGAGAGAGAGAGAGAGAGAGAGAGAGAGAGAAGAGAGAGAGAGAGAGAGAGAGAGAGAGAGAGAGAGAGAGAGAGAGAGAGAGAGAGAGAGAGAGAGAGAGAGAGATGAGAGAGAGAGAGAGAGAGAGAGAGAGAGAGAGGAGAGAGAGAGAGAGAGAGAGAGAGAGAGAGGAGAGAGAGAGAGAGAGAGAGAGAATAAATATGTTTTGTTTGATCATGGAACAGTTGGGTCTCAAACCAGCAACCTTCGGCTTATAAAGTTAAAAATGAATTGATTATGTTCAAAACAAAATATACATTTTACATATTTATATATTTGTGTGTGGTGAGAGTACAGTCTTGATGACAGAAGGATCAGCTGTGTTTACACATGCCTCCCCTCTCGCTAGCTAAATATACATTTATTACATTTAGAAAGCCACTGAGTTTGGTATTTTAACCCTGATTCATTGCCCTCACCAGCAAATTTAAGCCTTTTTATTACTAGGGTTACCGAAGCCCCAGGCTGAATGTGGTTTAGTGCAAAGAGTAATAAACAATAGCTATTGTTAATGTGTTAACTAACTGGTCTGCATAAAGTGTGCTGTGGCACTGCTGAAAATATCATTGGTGGTGAAATTTTAGCTGTAGGCCATATATACACTCACTACACTGGCTCGGAAACCAAGGGGAAGAGTAGGTGTGCTGGGCAGGTTTAAAGCACTGTGCATCTCATATTACACCTTGCCTATAAAAGGACTGGCCTATCTCCATGATGCAGCAGCAATTGGTGCTTGTAGTAGGCCCTGCAGATTATCTCTCTGGTAGAATTATCCACTTTATTGTGGAGGGATGAAAGGTAATGTATGTCAGATCCTCAAAGATTATATTTTTGCCACTTATATGTTTTTCTGAAATAAAAAAAAAAAATCTGTGTAAAATGGCATTCGACATATTGGAAGTAGAGTTTGAATTAACCGTGTCAGTTTTTCTTTGCTGGAAGGATTTGAAGTGATCTGAGCCGCCATGTGAGCTAGCTTATACCCCCTCAACCAATGGAATGGAAAGTCAGTTTGTGGGCATGTATTCTAGCATACAGTCTCTTTGCAGCTGAACCAGGATCTCTCCATACATTCCACTGCCTCTCTGGACACCATATTTCTGGGGGAACTTTGTCTAGGTAAAGTTTTCTAACTTTTATTTTATGAAAGGCAACTTTTTTGGTTTTGTGTGAAATTTAGAAATATCTGACTGCAACTTAAAGCTCGGCTGTGTGCAGAGCTGAATACCATGTACTTTATATCTCCATAGCTCTTTGAAACATAGTGCTTGAAGTGAACATGTCTGAAATATGAACTATTTTATATCAGTGTCTTGCATGTACAGGAATAAGTATTATGACGATAGGTATAATCAAGTTCAGGTGTGCTTTTTGATTCTGAGTAAAAAATGCCTTGGGATACATATGGAAAATTGCATACACTTAATACCATACGTGACTGTCCGAGTCATAGGAGAGGATCAGTGAAGTCAATGAATTGATGGCATTCAGAATAACAGGGACCAACATAATCTCCAACTCATCAGGGCATACATGAAATATGTATATATATTTATATATATATTTGATTGGAGCTGCTATGAGTCTGCATGCCAGTAAAACTATTGCACCTGGTGGCATTGTAAACACTCATACAGCTTTTCGTTTTTGAGCCGGTACATGTGATTGCTGATCTAGCTATATCATGTCTACAGAGCTGCAGGCTCTTTGCCTCGCCTTAATCACCTGCAGTATGATCGGCTGAAATGCACATTTACCAGGCTTCCCGGCCTGTGAAAATAACGCCAAAAATTACTCGTTTTCTTGTATGTATTGTTATGACATAAAAATATATACATACTTGTTTCCTCAGTTAATGAATGTTCATGCTGATACTTGTACACATTCCACCTTACCACCAACAGATCCGTCTTATGACAAACAAAGTTGATATTACCTAATTTTGTCATCCACAATGAAATTGTTGAGTTTTTATAATAAAGTCTTGTGTTTGGCTGTAGGTCCTGTGTCAGAACTATGTATTTGGATGCTGTGACTCAGAGACAGCAATCAACAGTGTCGTCAGTCTTGCATTTGTTATGCAACTAAACACATAATGATGAAAGATAAACTATAATCTTGCTTTGTTTCACATTTTCTTGGCCCACAGTGATTTTGCCATGAGTCCAAGAGAGGGAAAACCCTGTACATGTACATGTATGCATTTATGCAACATTTACATTTGAAGATGAGCTATACATGAGTTTTACAGGCATATACCCTCAGGCATCTTTCAACATGTTTAATGCACAAAACTCCATTATTTTCATGCACATTTGAAGTAGCGAGTTACGTAGGGATGAAGAGTTTGTGTATTCAGATACGTGCACGGATGAGGAGGCAAGCTATGAGCAACCAGCTAGGCCTTTGGTGCAAGCTAGGACAACTGTAAACTGCTAGTGGAGCTCGTGACTTTCTTTTCAACATCTAGAGAGTATTTACAGCAGTATAGTCTAACCCTTTCTCCCTGAATGAAGACCCAGTCAGCAGCTTTCCTTGGCATGCATTGACTTGGCAAGATTGTCCAAAAGTGTAGAAGGAGGTGTGATTTAGAGAGCGGCCATTTTTGAATGCCCCAGGTTCTCCTTAGGTAAGGAGAGCAGGGTTTGCAGGAAGCCATATAGCAACCCAATGCCAGGCTAGCTGTATCAGGGAGCAGAGCTGTGTGTGCAGTGCAAGCACATGTGCAAATGCTGGGTATGGCACATACAAAAGAGGAGCGTTGAAAAAGTTCAGATTTAATCTGTAATTTGGTATGTTTCAGGATTCTAGTCCCAAGACACTTGTCTTCATGAGCAGACCACTCATAATTTCTGGATGATTAATTCCATGAGTTATGACTTCTAAGAATTGGTAGCATTGCAAAACTTTCAATCTCTTGAGTTTGTTGTGCACATGGGTGACCTTGACCTACTTCTTAAGCTCCTGGGCACTTTGTGAACAAGGGCCATTTGACGTCGCTCTTGGAAAATATGTGTGATTACATGTACATATATAGGTGACCTTGACCTGATTCCAGACGGCAACTTGAGCATGGTTTGAGTTAGGACTGATATGACGACATGTTGAATGCCAAAGTCAAAAGTCACTTAAGTTAACAGTACTTTGTTTTCTGGATGACTCATGTAACTGGAGAATGATTTGAGCTGTGAGGCTTTTGCATCAGACAAAAACCTTAAGAGCCCTGTCAGGAGTAGGTTGAGATTTCATATAATGGGTGACCATAACCCAGCGAAAGGTCACAGGTTGATTTAGGTGAGTTTGATTTTAGAGTGATGACAGTTAAGGATGCTTTTCAGCTAGAGCATCAGAGTTGTCCCTGAGTTTGTATTGTTTGTCATGCAAGAGTGAATTTGGTCTCAAGGTCACAGGCAAGTTTACATCAGACATTTTGTTCACTGCATGGATGATAACTTTTTACCCATGGAGCTACAGTTTCATATTTATCAGAATCGCCAATATGTCCGAGGTTTGGAGTTGATGTGGGTGAGCTTCATCTAAATGTCAAGGTCACAGCACAAATTATGTGGCCACATACAGTTGTAATCATGTTCTAGCTGATAACTAACAACCTGGAGTCAGGAGAGTTGATGCAGTATCCTTTCATATTTTTACTTCTGAACAAGGCCAGTTCATGGATTATACATGGACAACCTTGAACTGAATTGGAAGGTTAGGAGTCCAGTTGTTAAATTGATTTCTTGGGGCATCAACAGTTGCACTTGTCCTTTAACCTGTTTGATCCCAGGCTCAAAATTAAAATTCATGAATATCATTTCAGCTATATATTCATGGCATAAGGGGATAAAGTGGGTTAATTATCTATATACATGTATTGTGGTATGATTATTTTCAAGGACATTCATGTCTTTCATAATTGACATGAGGCCACAGATTATGGGTTTAGGGTCAGGTAACGTGTATTTTTAGGTGACAAAAATTATTTTGTATAGCCAGGTTTGTCACTTTCCATCACAAGTTTGTAATGCTGTTGTTTCCATTTAGAAATCAATTTTTTTTAAAAAGTTGGGTCCCACTCAGAGGGGTACAAGGGTACTCAGAGAGGGGTACTAGTGTACTCAGAGGGTCACAGATGGTGAGTGGATTGTGAGAGGGGTACCAGTGTACTCAGAGAGGGGTATCAGTATACTCAGAGAGGGGTATCAGTATACTCAGAGAGGGGTACCAGTGTACTCAGAGAGGGGTATCAGTATACTCAGAGAGGGGTACCAGTATACTCAGAGAGGGGTACCAGTGTACTCAGAGAGGGGTATCAGTGTACTCAGAGAGGGGTACCAGTGTACTCAGAGAGGGGTACCAGTGTACTCAGAGAGGGGTACCAGTGTACTCAGAGAGGGGTATCAGTGTACTCAGAGGATCTTAGATAGTGAGGAACATGTAGTATGCTTGTTTTAATGTACTGCTTGAGAGTAAGAGAGGGGTAGCTTACAGGCGTACTCCTTACACACTCAAAACAATGATGTCAGTTGTAAATGATTTCTTACTGGTGCATACATACAAGCATGGATCTATCATCTTGTTCATACCTCCATGAGGTATGACGAGTAAATGTATTCCCTTTCCCCTTTTCTATTCTTTCTAAATTGTCTATTGCTTCAAAATGGTGAAGCCAGGTGATAGGCATGCAATACACTCCACTTGGCAGGAGTCTGGGCAGCAGCATGGTTCTTGTGTTTTGACCCCCTGACCACCCCCTGTATGTCTGAGTGCAATAGCCAGCAGACTACCCTCTGTATACAGTTGCACCAATGCTGATATTGCTCAATGGGGAGGGAAGTATCCCCTCTCTCCTAAAGTACTTAGAACTTTTTAACAGGCCTGGAGACATTGGATACTGTTTGTTTATAATAGTAACCTCTTACCTGCAGTACATGACTATAAGTGTACTGTCTTCTTGCTGGAACCCAGATTTGACCTGATGTTAATCAGCTTATTACTTTATCTGATAACAATTATTACAAAGTGTCCAATGTAATAACTGTCATCCCCGTCTGTTTTGTCATCGGGATATTGCACCATTAGCAGCAGCTGTCATCACTTACACCAAGAGTGCTTCAGAGAAAACTGCTGACTCAGACCCCAGAGTGCTCAAGTCTGGCCACACATAGGACTCGGTGGCCAGAGTGTTAAATTCTGATCATGCATAGGACTCAGTGCCCAATTGTCATACTTCTTATGTATGTTTTTGCTGGCGAGATAGGCCTGAAAATGCATAAATAAAAATTCCTTAGTATTTATAAACCCAAGGACAATATTAAATGCTACAGACCTGGTGTAAATTACTATAGACTTTAATACTCCTCATCCAGTGATTGTGTGGATTCTATGACTGACGTTGGATATCATGACTATAGCACATAGCACTGAGGTCATGATGTCTGACAGAAGTCATAGAATCCACACAATCACTGGATGAAGAGTATTAAAGTCTATTCCATCAAGAAGGGTAGACTATTTCTACCCTCCTTGATTCTATCACGGCTAGACTTGATTTAACTATAATTACCCACAATGCAGCACTTTTTGCATAGCAAGCCTACAGGTCTACCAGCCACCTAGCTGATCTTCTAGTGAAGACTAAAGTGGCACTTCACTGCTATCACTACCTGTAGTGCCAAATTACCGTCCTATAAATGTTTGTAAATTAATGCAAGCAAAGAGTTCCATTGATTCTACCAACCTTAGAGCATCACACTCACACACAAACACTTTTGGAATTGATTAGGAATGCCAAAAAGTGGAAACGGAAGGTCAACTGTTTCAAATGGAAGTTTGCAATTCTGTCAACAAATGACGCTGAAATATGTAAACAAAGCATGGAAACACAAAATAGTTTATTTTGGCTAGCTAAATGTTATTCACCCGTATAAAACCCCCGAAAAAAGTTCATAAATTGCTCGATGGAGCCGTGGTTAGTGCTGATACTACCACATGGTCAAAGATTAAAATTCAGCCATGATAGAATATTTCTTTTTTTCTTTCCAAAGTTTAAAAAAGGAAAAAATGGAACTTGCAGGACATTTCATACATTTCCAGAAGTAAATTCTTCCAAATTATCAGTTTTGTGACTCGGGGTATGTATGTACTGCCATTTATTAATAAATGTGAATGATATGATTTCTCCTCCCTGCCCCCCTCCCCAGGAAAGTTACAATCTGTTTACTTGTGAAAGAGATTGAATGCCACATTCAATTGAGGAGCCTCGATGGGATTTAGTTGATGCAGCTGTAAACACTGTTGACATAGGATGAACATGACAAACCAGACACGTGATACACATACAGCAAGAAAATATCTACCTGCAGGAAGTGAAAGAGCCTATGTGGTAGTCTGTATCAAGGACATCATATTGACTGTTTGGATGTATATGGGCAGATGATTTCCTCTTGCAGTTTCCCAGTTAATTGACATGGTAATAAGCCTCATTTAGCAAATATTCGTGTATAATTTATATGCTCATCACATGATGATTTGTGTATATATTTGAGATTTCATTTAGAATATTGACAATTTGACATGCATTATTGAAATCAATATTAACCCCTTTGGTTTCAGGCTGACACAAAAAATAGAGAGATCTATTTCGTAAATAGATGACATAATAATAATTGGATCAAATAGCACAATACAAATTTGACGTTTTGAGGCAGCACAAATGCATATTGTTTGTATGAGGCGCATTAACCCTTGGACCAGGGGTTTCATGAACCCTTTTACCAGAGACTTCATTAACCCTTTGACCAGGGACTTCATTCCACTTTTCAAAATGTGTAGAAAACTTTTATCAACTATCCCACATTAGAGTATGTCAATTTACTGTATGTATACCCAAATTTTCTTCTAAAATAATAATAGCAAGTGTTAAAAGTCATGAAAAACCAAGTTTGGCAACTTCTGCTGAGCCTCATTGTAGATAGTATTTATCACCATTCTCTGAGTTTCCCATTATGATTCTTTATTTCATGTGGAAAATTGGAAGCCCTGTGGGAGGTAGATGCAGGCCTGTGATAGTGCATATGGAGGATCATTCTCACAGTTGTATGGTTGATTAGAATCTTGCCAGATGTAAAGAATACAACAGTGAGACATGGCCAGGCACACTGGAACTGTCTGGAAACACAAAACATGTACATCATAGCATGATCAAACAATCAATCTTTGTTCAAATTGGGATAGTTTTGGAACCACACAAGCTCCATTATTTCTACTTGTGGTTTAAAGTGGGAACTCATTTTTGTGCTAGGTTATTGTAGAACACCCAGTAGCGGAGCATCCTCTGCACTTGAATTTCATGACTACAGCCCTTTATTAGGCTGCTAAGGGGGCGGGGCCTTGGTGAGCATTTTCAGACAAGCACATGTATAGGTTTTATCTATTCCTTTTTGGCTGGGGAGGGTGTGTCTCCTGGCTCTGACAGAAGTTGCCTGTGTTGACACCTGTCCCTCTGTCAACTGGACTTAGTATTATCACTTCAGGTGATCTAATTGAAAGTCTGTTCCGGATTTTTGTAATACAATGGTCCATATCTTATAAGGCTACCCTAATTGTTCCAGAAGTGCAGCCTTATAGGAAGGGTGGCCTCTCTTGAGGGGGTAAATATAATGCAAAGACCGTCACTGCCACACGGAGAAATGGCCTGTCTGCAGAGGGGCCTTTCAAGAGGGAGATAGCTGTACACTTTAGTTCTTACAACATCTGACAGCAAACTCATGATTTTCGTTTTCACCCTCAGTGAAATTCAGAATATTATCCCAGGCAGTAGATGGTCATCTGGAAGGGGGGGGGGGGTCAGGAGGACAGTGCAGTCAGGAGGACAATGTAGTCAGGAGGACAGTGTCGTCAGGAGGACAGTGCAGTCAGGTGGACAGTGCAGTCAGGAGGACAGTGCAGTCAGGAGGACAGTGCAGTCAGGAGGACAGTGCAGTCAGGTGGAAATTGAGTGTTTGCTAAAACAATGTGAACAGAATTCCAACTTAGCTTAAAATGTACATTCACATATAATTTCGGACTGGGCTGCCACCAATTCATGAAGTCCCACAAGGGCGGTGGTCGTTCAGTCCACTTTCAATCGGGTCAAAGGTCAAGTGAGATTTCATTGTTGGGATTGTCTCAGATGACAGGTTTCAAATTGCTAAAATTTTAGTCCTTCCCTTTACTGAAAACTGAAAGCATGGCCATACACCTAGCTGCTCTGTTTAAAGATGAGGCATGGATGTCCAACCCTGGAGTGTCACATTAAGATAATCCCATGATACATTGATAGTACATGTGGGCCCATAGTACATGTGGGCCCATAGTACAATTATTTGTTGGGCCATGAAACTATCATGCATTCTTTTACTTCTGCTGTGTTGTGTACATGTATATGTTAAAACCTCACAAAGTAACAGATGCAGAAGTGCATTGTTTTAGCTGATAAATATTTACAAATACAGTAAATGTCTTATTTGTGTGTAGCTATCTCCTGAAAGGGGCTTCTTAGTGGGTGCAACTGTATGGAGATCTAGGACCAGGCAAGTGGTATGCAGCTATATGATGATGCAAGATGTTTTGAACTGCAACTTAGTGTATTCATGGTTTGAGCTATGACTGAAAATAATGTTAAAACTAATTTTAAGCAACAAAACACATTACAATACCTGGCTTGCACTTGTAATTTTTAAAACTAGCCAGTTTGGCTAAAGTAGCATTAACATCTGTACCCAAATGTTAATTATGTTAGCCAAAACATTGAAAAAAAAAGTCACTTTTTGAAATGATGCTAACTAAATCTAAATGATTGAGCAAAATACCATGACTATATATGCATCAAAAGTCAAATAAATCACAAAATATCCTTAGCCAGTTTGGCTTAAGCTTACAAATTTTTAGCCAAAACTCACTCTTTTGCCACTGGCTATTTGGCTAATGGATAGTGCTACCCCAGCAGTATTTATAAATGATGGAATTGATGAGTGCGCTAAGTTGCACATGCACACAGGAGCTTAACAATGCACATGAAAGGATATGCAAAAATGACATTTAGGTGATCATTCAGTGATTGTACGAGTTAATGGACATCAAAGTGTTAACTCACAAGCATAGTTAATTTATAATTTATTGTAATTGCTAGGTACAAATTGTGACAATGAGTGAACATGGAATGAGTGGACATGTAATAGGCTTATGCAGGATTCACACAAATCTGCTTTAAGTCATTGAAAGTACTTCAATTTGGTACATGCATTTTCAAGGCCTTGAAAACCTTGAAAGTAAAAGATTTTGGACAAAAGTCCTGGAAAATTCCATGAATTTTGTTTTTAAGCATCACCTGGTGAACCAAGTTCCAATGTATTGCCAAAAACTGTTTCCCAAACTCTTTGCATTTATGTTCTTGAATCACATTTTGATTGAATATTTTGTCATTTTCCTTTGAAGTGGCTGGGGATAACCTATTTGTCAAAATGTAACACTGCAAATGACAAAGTATCTTTTTGCTTTTAACCCCCTTTTAACCCATGTGGGCATCACAGTTCTCATCCAGTTGGGTGGAACCAATCAGGTGCAGCTTGCTTTCACATACAGATACAATGTATCAATCAGGTATCAGAGTTCAGCAGCTTCCTAGACCAGATGGGAAGGAAACTAGTGCCTGCCCTGTATAAACTGTTCTTATGAAAAGAGTGTCTTTAGATTGAAGCAGTTGCAAAAATTACTTTTTATCTGAATATGTAGATTAACTGCTCTGTACAAAGATTTTAAAATTTATGTATAATTTGATTAAGTAAAAACCCAGTTTATGGTTAAAAATGATACAACAATAAGTGGGAAAACAGCAGCCAGATGAGTACTTGGATTATGAAAATAAGGTCTTGGCAAAAGTCCTTGAATTTGATATTTGCCAACCTGTATGAACCCTGCTTATGTACAGTGAAACCTCCGTAGCCATGAGCTGAATACCTCTCAAACCCTAAGATCTTGCTTTGGTCCCAAGACCTAGGGAGGTGTCACTGTAGTAGTATGGGATGAAGCACACTTTTTTATCACAATCTGGAAAGATTGCCTTTTCAGGATACTTTGTTTGGTACTTTTTGTTGTACAAGTACTTCCCATGAAAGGCCACCTCAGAGACCACAAGTTGTTCAACCCCAGGGGTGTTGTTTAAAGAGGTTTTACAGTACATGTACATGTATTTTAAACTTGTAATTTTTTAAGCTATTAAGAGTGTGGACCAATTCAGATTTGCCCCATGCTGCCCCAGTAGGCATACATTTCAAAAAGATTCAACTTCAGTTACCTATATGGTCATAATTGATTTAGTCTGGTAACAACTGGGATGTGACACCATGTCAGCTTGTAGAGGTGCTTCATTGTTGAAGATTTCAGCTGCAGGTTACTGATGTAGCCTATAGATTAAGTGGCATGATAAGTATTCTGTGTGTACAAGTATGTGTGGTTGAGGTTGGTATTCTGTCGACAGACAGACCCACAAGCAAGGCTTATGTAAGGAGGTATGTGCAATATTGTTCTTTTTGTATAATTATGCAGTTTCAAGAGTCTGAACTTTATACAAATACCACAGATGCTTTGTTTGAGACAGCCTCCAAAGTGCCTTATTTTCTACAAAAATTCAAGGTAGATGCACCCAAGTTTGTTACCAGGCACGGCTGGTAAAGGTGATACATTAAACTGTCCAAGTTTCATCAAAGAGGTATTTCACATATGTAGCACATTGTATGACCATAACTAGGCATAAGAGTAACACAATATTGTTTTTAGCTCTTATGTAATTCGTTGTTTACATATATGTAATATCTAGACATCTCTGTGCCATGAATGCCTTAAGAGTTGAATGTCCAGACCTTCACCTCAGCTGCCTCAAATGACACTATTTGTACTGGGTGTGTTCACATGACACTGTTTGTACTGGGTGTGTTCACATGACACTGTTTGTACTGGGTGTGTTCTCAGGTTTGATGTACTTTTGGAAATTCAGGTATGTTTGCATTGAAAAAGCACTTTAATTAAACTATCTGCAAAAGGTGATTAGACTTAATTCTACCCAGGGATGAGACTTTGACTCCCATGGGGGGGGGGGGGGGCTTTTTAGTAGTTTGATGTTCTCATCCTGATATATTACAAGGAAAGTAATTCTAGCAGTGTTTCTCCCAAAGTACTTAAATATATCATAGTATGGCAAGGATGCTAGCTCTGTTATCATAGAAATGTTTGTAGCTAATGATCTTATCATGAATATAATTTCAATGCCAGCAGATAGCTGTCCATGACTGCTGTCTGAGGGGATCAGTTTGGGCTATTACTGTAAGTGATGGTCTCTGCAGCTTTGAAAGAGGGCAGGGGAACTTTTTTTTTTTTAAAGGGCACACATAATGCTCAAAAGGGAGCAAAAGCATAAAAGGGGGCGTAACAGACTGAAAATATTAAACATATGTAAAGATGCTTTTTCATTTTGTTTTTATTTTCATAGATTTATGCCATCTGCGAAATGGGCAAAAATAAAAGTACAGTGAAATAATGTGAATTTGCTTTCAGAACATAATGAATCATGGGGCGAGCAAAGTCAGGCATGAGCTAACATAATTGTTTTTGGATAGTTGCCCAGAATTCCTCTTCTTTTTTCCCCTCACACTTTGGAGGCAACCAGAGGGTTAAATTCCTATTGAGTTCTGAATTTTTGGTTGCCCTGACTGAGATTCTCGTTGGCCCAGGCACAGAGCTTGCCCGGATGCAGAGCGCTGGCGAAGCTGAACTGAACATTTCTGGGGAGTCTTAAGAGTGACAAATGTAACAGTGTATACTGGTATCAACTGTTTTGGGCCAAGTTTATGTTAATACTATTTCATTGTGTTTTTATTTTCGTAGTTTTGTGTTATCAGCAGAATAAGCAAAAATCAAAACACAATAAATTTAAGTGAATTTACAGTAATTGGTAATCTGTTGTGAGAGGAATCAATTTATCTTTGAGTTGATCAAAATTGGTACTTAGGACTAAGGTCTGCCAGATTTGCCTGCAACGAGTAAACTACATGATGGGACAAATTAAAATTTAAGATCCTCTACAGAGGGTCAACTAGTTGTCCTGAAATTGTGAAGAGATAGCTTTTGATAAGACTCCTTATGTCAAAGATGTGCAAATTGTAAATACAGATTTACAAGTTTAATGCCATCAAGGTTAATTACCAATTTTGTGAAACATTTAGAAAATTGTCACATTTGTGGTTCTGAGTCATAAAACATTGATTTAGGAACCACAGCTATTATGACAGTGCTGTCCCCATTACATGTACAATGTGTTATGGTAAATTAAATGTGGACTTCAGAATTTTGAAATTTTTTTTTGTACAGTAGCTGAGCTATATATTTATGAAATTAAAGTTTCAATGAACATTCACCATGCAAATGTTGTGACCAGCTAGCATTGTAACAAAGAGGTGTACAGAGCCCCAGTGGGGAGCAGTTCATTAAGATCTTGACTTGCAGGGGGCATAATTAGGTATCATGATTATGTGCTTTAACTGTTAGATATCAACTGATAGTTTGTGGCATGATCCACTGTGGGTGGGTGTATTTATAGCAGATTGATAGTGCATCATACAAGATTATTTTGGGCAGAGCCTGTGCATATATGTATATATACATAACAGTAGTCAGTGTACCTGCAGTGATGAAAAACACTTTTGGTCAGGTTTGATTATATTTGTTTCACTTTTGCATAATCTCTTAAAAATTCCAGTAGTAAGAAGTGTGATGGAGTAGCCTGCCAAGTAGGGCTGACATTGTGGCAGTATGAGAGTGGAATATGGTCCAGTGTCTGCAGACTGGTGGGAGTTAGCCAGGCAAGGCAGGTTATTTCTGGCCATGGGGCAGCTGGGGCCTCTGCCAGGCTATACTGCAGTGCATATGGTGCCATGTATAAATATGGAAACATGTGGCTTCTGGTCTCCCCGCATTTCTCATCAACTGTGCAGAGTGCCCCACTATACCCACAATATACTTACCTGATACAAGTCATGCTGTTTATTCAGAAACAAATAGGGGATTTTAACCCCGTGTGATATGAAACCATTTTTAAAGCCTAAGCAGACAAATCAGTTCAGATGTAACTGCTGTATACTTAATGGAGCATCTCAGCTGCAAAGGACCTTGAAAGTTCAATGATGTTTTTTGATCTTAAACATTTACATTTTGGTGTCTTCTTTATTTATGTGTGTGATTTTAACTGACAGGAGTACAGATCATGTTTATGTCAGTTTAATAACCATATGCATAGAAAGTGTTTAACATGAGGTGTAGGACTTGAGAATTGGTGATGTGTTTGTCAGATTGAACCCAAGTGATGAAAGGTACATGTCAGTAGCATACATACGTTAAAAAAAAAAAAAGAGGAGAAAAAAGAAAAAAAAGTATGTAGTAAGTACAGGGAAAAAACTTGCACTTGAGCACTCAGATTCTTTATGTTTTTCAGCAATCTGCTACAAGTCATATTCAGCTGAAAATATTGCAGCTTTCACCATTCTATCATTATGTTAACACATCTGCCTTATGTGTGGGATATGTTACTGTCTTGAGCACTGGAGGGAGCATCCTGTATGTGGGGCTGGCGAAAAGTGATGTGGGGCTGTTTTTGTGACTGATCCAGACAGGATAGAGTTGTGCCATCATATCAGATGTCAGCTTGCTAATCCTGGCAGAAGATCCAGGATTAGCACATTCTTAGCTGCCACTGGGATTAACCCCTTGGAACTTGTATGCACCATGCCTTCCAAGTATATCTCCAGTGTATGTGAATTATGAAGCCAGCTGAACTTTTGTGCACTTTGGATTGAAATTTTAATGCAAAGATTTTGTGATACAAGCCTGAGATGTGCTGGATATCAGTTACTGATCTATGGATTTAATCTTTTTGTTCTGGTTCCTATTAATGCAAGGCGTGCTGGGCAGACACCCCACAGGTGAACAGCTGGATTCTTGTGTACGTTACATGAGCTAAAGAGGAGTCTGAGGACAGAGGCTCTGGGTTAATGCTCCCTGCACTTGTTTAGGGAAGTTATTTCTTCCATGGAAGGTACACTTCATGGATCACATTACACGGTGTCACAATTTTAACCCCAGTATCAATGCAAGTTGGAAGTTCATTTGGGGTGCGTTGGATTTTACTGCTTGTGGGAAACTAAATGGTTGGAAATGGATGGTGACAAAGTACATTTGCTGGGAGTACTGACCAGTGCCATAATGTTATCACTGGTCAGTGTTGCACCATTTCAATAAAGCTGTGGGACAAAAGTATGAGGACTGAGTTGTGGTGACAGGTAGTTTTGACAGACAGGAGAGTCTTATCCAGGCTGATAGCAGTGGACGTAAATGGATCAGCTGTGAAGCAAACCGGTGAAGACATTGAGATCTTGAGCAGTGATTTGGGCACAGAACCAACTTCTTGTACCTTTTTAATTGTCAGAATATAGTCCTGCATGTATCTGTTTACTAATGACCTTTAATTGGAATTGTGGGAAATATGACTTGTGGAAAAGGTACATTCAAAACAAGACATGCTAGGTTGGTGTGATCAAGATAGTGGTCAATATCGTGAGGTTCCTGCTGTTTTTTTTGTTTTTGTTTGTTAGTTTTATTATTATTATTATTATTACTATTTTTTGTGAAGTAAACTGAACTGTGTTTTATTTTCTATTTTTCAGATTTTTTTGTAAATAGCTTAGACCAATAAATATGGCAGACGAAGAAGAAAGACAGAGACGCCGTGAGGAGCGCCGCCGCAAGAGGCAACAAGAGTAAGGATACTTTTGTGTAATGTTTGTTACATCATAAGAGAGAGATCTACTTTCTTGTAATGTTTGTTACATCATAAGAGAGAGATCTACTTTCTTGTAATGTTTGTTACATCATAAGAGAGAGATCTACTTTCTTTTAATGTTTGTTACATTACAAGAGAGAGATCTACTTTCTTTTAATGTTTGTTACATCATAAGAGAGAGATCTACTTTCTTTTAATGTTTGTTACATCATAAGAGAGAGATCTACTTTCTTTTAATGTTTGTTACATTACAAGAGAGAGATCTACTTTCTTTTAATGTTTGTTACATCATAAGAGAGAGATCTACTTTCTTTTAATGTTTGTTACATTATAAGAGAGAGATCTACTTTCTTTTAATGTTTGTTACATTATAAGAGAGAGATCTACTTTCTTTTAATGTTTGTTACATTATAAGAGAGAGATCTACTTTCTTTTAATGTTTGTTACATTATAAGAGAGAGATCTACTTTCTTTTAATGTTTGTTACATTATAAGAGAGAGATCTACTTTCTTTTAATGTTTGTTACATTATAAGAGAGAGATCTACTTTCTTTTAATGTTTGTTACATTATAAGAGAGAGATCTACTTTCTTTTAATGTTTGTTACATTATAAGAGAGAGATCTACTTTCTTTTAATGTTTGTTACATTATAAGAGAGAGATCTACTTTCTTTTAATGTTTGTTACATTATAAGAGAGAGATCTACTTTCTTTTAATGTTTGTTACATTATAAGAGAGAGATCTACTTTCTTTTAATGTTTGTTACATTATAAGAGAGAGATCTACTTTCTTTTAATGTTTGTTACATTATAAGAGAGAGATCTACTTTCTTTTAATGTTTGTTACATTATAAGAGAGAGATCTACTTTCTTTTAATGTTTGTTACATTATAAGAGAGAGATCTACTTTCTTTTAATGTTTGTTACATTATAAGAGAGAGATCTACTTTCTTTTAATGTTTGTTACATTATAAGAGAGAGATCTACTTTCTTTTAATATTTGTTACATTATAAGAGAGAGATCTACTTTCTTTTAATATTTGTTACATTATAAGAGAGAGATCTACTTTCTTTTAATATTTGTTACATTATAAGAGAGAGATCTACTTTCTTTTAATATTTGTTCCATTACAAGCAGGAAAAAGAGTGAGATCTACTTTCTTTTAATGTTTGTTGTAACATTACAAGAGGCATCAGTAGTGAGGTCTACCTTGGTTTTTGTTGCAACAAGAGACAACAAGCCGGAGTTCTACTTTGTTTTAATTTGGTTGTAACATTACAAGAGGCAGCAAGCCAGAGTTCTACTTTGATTAGATATTTGTTCCAATGTTACAAGAGGCAATAAGAGTTAGGTATTTGTTTTAATGTTATAATGTTACATTTACAGATTTTTGTAATAACCAGAAAGAGTAATTTCTGGAAAAAATGCTAGAATACTAATTGTAATGTATTTACTGAGCTAAAGAAAAAAATGCTAAAAGTATCTCCCATTGAAAGAACAATACATCGGAGTTTATTTACCCCTAGTTTATCTTTTTGACATTCATTTATGAACAAAAATTAAATGTGAAAATTTGAACTGTATTTAAGCAGTGGATGATTAAATATTATCTAATATATTGCACACATTATTAGTCTTTGTTTCTGTATACATAAGACCACTAAGCTCCTAAATTAGTTAAGTCTGTTGGCTTCATTTTAAGGTAGTTAGTAAAACACACTCATGTACGATAAAAGGTATGTGTGAATGCAACAGAAATGTCAAATGTTGAATGGAAAATGTTTGGCAAATGTTATGGCACCTATCTTAAAAATTTGTTTAATTTCACCTAAATTACTTTAATACTTGAGTTAATGTTCTTCTCTGTGAAATTTTATTTATTTCCTTTTTTGACTCATTGTATATGATTGAAGTGTATGCTTATATTCTTGTCAACATATGACAATTTGCACAATCATATTTTATAGTTTTGGTCCTCACACTCCTTTACACTCTTCATTGGCAGACTGTGAAAACCTTGCTATTCCTTTCACTCTGTAGTGTATTGTGTATGTACCTTACGCTAGTAGTTAAATAGACTGGGACAAACTATATGTGTGTGTATATACTGCATTTGTAATGTGACAACATATGCTTTATTTCTTCACTTCAGAAAATGAAGGACCTGGACCCAACTGGTGTCGGTACTTGTGTGCACCGTGGAGTTTGGGTTTAACATTTTCACAAGACTGCCCATTGCAGTTTCAGTGCTCCATTCTTTCATCACTGCTCATAATTTCGTACTCATTGCATCACACATCTTCTCATTTCCTTTACATAGAACGTTATGAGGGCTAAACTAAATGATTGAATATGTTTTTGAAGTTACCTGGCTTGTAAGATGCATCCAAGTTGATGTAGTTCATATGCGTGCCACTGAGGGGCAGCACAAGCTGGACTGCTTGTGGAAGCCATCTGACAGTTGGCTGCATCCCTTCACACCTAATCATGAGCTTTCATTTCTACATTCCTGTCATCTGGCAGGGCCAGTAAACAAGTCTGTATGGTGCCCCAGCCCAAGGTTATGCACAAGTTGCCATAGTAACCTGGCTTTACGCACTAAGTTGTTGGCACCACAGGCTAAAATAGATATTTGGCTTACAGATAGGCCATGCTAGCATTGGCTTCTCCTTAGTTTGCCAAATATACCTACCATGTAGCTCTTCTGGAAGGGAGGCCAGGTATTAGTACACATTCCTTGTATAGATGCAATTTTAATACAGTGACCAAGATGACTTCTGCATTGGTTGGAGGGTTCCTTACTGGGTATTGTGACCAACAGAAAGATTCCAACAGGCCACCAGTAACTGAAATAAAAAGACTCAGCTTTTGTGCATGACTTGAACACAGCCAGAATTGTGACCAGAAAACTCCTTTTCTGGATATTAAGGTTGTATGATTTAGCAACTGTATACTAGTTTTAACTATTACAATAAGTGAAGTAAATTTGTGTATCCACATCACGTGGATTGCCAGGATTCTTTTGAAGTATATAAATATACATTTAAGTCAGGCCACTGGACATTCCGTCATTTATCTTGGCCCAGTATGACTGGCCTGTGGTGATGAGTCGGTTTGGAATCTGAATAACTTGTGCTGAGATAAGTGTCCTGACTGCTGGTAGTGCAGACTGGTAGATCTGAGCGACTTCTGGCTAATTTCTCAAACACTTCCCATTTTGTATATTTTTTTTCTTTACTTATTTAATTTTTTGAAACATGAATACTATTACATGTACATTGTGCAGACTTTCCTAGGCTGCTATGGTGTGGAATAATCACTGGCTGTGCCCAGTGATGTTGTCTTGCTGTTAGTTTATATAACAGTCAGCTAAATTGGGTATGTACATGTACATTCCTCGATTAATTTGGCATATGATAAACGAACTTAAACCATCATAGAAATAAATATCACACTTATTCTAACTACTCATTATTCAACTTTACTGAACAAGGTTTTTGTTTTTCTTTCAGACAATCAGTCGATGAAGGGTATGCTATCAATCCATTCCTTATCTTTGAGTCTGGGAAACACCTGAATTGTTAAGCCGCGTGGCACACTCTGCATGGTGCTTTTTATAGGAGCATGGTGTCTACTTCATAGTTCAGACTGTGGAATTACCTTCTGCAACCACCTCAAACTCTTACAATGATATTTTTAACTGGATTTTATCTGCTAGGTGACATGAGAGAAACTATATATATATGTATACAGTGTTCCCTCTTTATAACGCTGGTGTTGGGGTCGACATGGTATACCAGGATATAGCAAAACCGCCTTATAACAGAGGGACTTTTAACATAGAAGTAAATGGGAAAACTATTTCAGTGGGAGCCATGGTAACCACCGTGTTATATCAGAAGCCGCCTTATATAAAGAAGGAGCACTGTAAATATAATATGTGTGTGTGTGTGTGTGTGTGTGTGTGTGTGTGTGTGTGTGTGTGTGTGTGTGTGTGTGTATGTGTATACATATACATATAAACTCAAAGTTGTTAAGTTTTTATGCAGTGCTGTTACCAAAAGTATCAAAATAATTCCTGTCAAAAACATTCTTTCAACATTTGACCTTTTAAACCCAAAGTAAATACAAAAACCATGTAAAAGGAAGTGCAGGACATATGTTGCTTTAGATTTACAGCAATATAGCCTGGCCCTGTACTTTGATGCAGTCATGTTTATATCATTGAAAAAACAAAACAAAAACAAAACAAAAACAAAAAAAAAAAAACATGTTTATATCATCTATAGTTACTGGTTTGTTGATTTTCAAAGGTCATGATCTGTTACATTCCATTATGTTTTTTATTTTATTGTTATTTGATCATTTTAAAAGGATGAATGCAAAATTTATGAAAGCAGTGTTGTTATGCATGTAATGTCTTGGATGGTTACACAAGGTATTTAAGTCATGAACTGAGTTTTACCATGCTCCAAGTGTGCCAAAGAAGTTTGGAGTGTTTTTGATCATAGTAAATAAAAGTCACTTTCCCTCCTTGCCACCAGGAGGCTGTGCAGTCTGGTAGACTAAAGGTCCCAGCAGACTGTTGGTCCTTGCTGTGCTGGAATATTAGTGTAGTTGCATGACTGATGGTTTCTCAGTTGCACAAGGAACCACCAGGTGGCAGCAGAGGATGGAGACTTGCCCAATTGCACCACTTCTGCATCAGACATTAAAAGCAGGCCTGCGAATGCGCTAGCTAGCTAGTCCTATTCAGAATAATGTTGTTGCCCCTCAGACCCTTAATCTGCTGAGATGTCTCCAAGCAAATTCAAAAGAAATCAGCTGCAGAGTAAGTTTGAAATGCAGCTGGTACCAATTTTGAATCTTGTGATTAAGTGGTCTGGGGCAACAACTTGACTTATTGACTTTTCAATTTTGTTCAGTTGAAGCAGTTGAAGATTTCACAGACGAGTTTGTTGCTTCTACAGTTTTACTGAACATGATACCTATTCTGTGTTTCTGTTTTCCTTTTTTACTTTCAAATTATGGATCTGCATGTGTTTCTCAACAGGTATGTGAACAAATTCCTTACTTGGGTTTCTCACCTGATGATTGAAGAAAAAATAATTTCATGAAGTAAAGAACCTTAAGATCCTTTCGGTCATGATTTAAGCCATTTTGGTCAAAGCTTTTAACAAAAGCAACAAGGAAAAAATCAAACAGAGGCAAAGGGTGAGATCCTGTGGTATGATAAGATGTAAAGCATCAAATTGACCAGGCTGATCATGGAAGTAGTGAGATGGGTGGCTCTCTTCTTTCATTTTATTAAACACCCAGGATGAAGGTACAGTTCTCTGTACACGTTTGCAAACTTTGTCTTCTAAATCATCTTTTTTGTCTGGTTCATTTAACCACTGCGTTTGGTCCCCCACCACCGAAGGTGGCATCAGGGGACATAGAATTCACATAGTAGGAATGGGGCAGTCAGTTCACCTGTCTTACATGGAATAGTAGGGATAGGGGCAGTCAGTCCGTCCGTCTTACATAGAATAGTAGGGATAGGGCAGTCCGTCTGCCTGTCCGTTACAGCCATTTGGCCCAACACCTGATGAACTCTTGAAGACAGGATAATGAAATTGTTACCATACACATTCCCTATTTAGGACATGTGCAATGTAGCATCATGGTGACCTTGACCTCTTTTCAAGGTCACATGGGCCCAAAATGTGACAGGTCCATAGGGCCCAGTAACTAATGAACCACTGAAGATAGAATAAGGTAATTTATACTTTAGTACATCCTATGAAGGGCATTGGACGGGTTGCTTTAAGTGGACCTTGACCTTTTTTCATAAGGTCACTATTACCAGGATAGCCACAAGCTTCGACTTTGAAGCATATACAGTCTGTGCTGCATCACACATGCATCATATTCAAGACATGTGTATCATGACTCCTGCAATAGCTAGACTTTGCTTTGTACAGCATATAGTTTATACCATAGAATATCATATGGACAGGTATTTTATGCCATGATGGGGCTTTTGGGAGAGTAATAAAGGTATGTGTTACGGCTATAACATCTACTTTCCATATCACATTGTACCACATTACATTTCTAGAAAAATGGACTGAATCATCTGCGCATGGCAGTGTAGGTGGTTACGCTTTTCTACATATTTCTGGCCTTTTTTCCATCAAAACTATTGTTTGTTTTCTACTTGAACAGATTATTCCATAGAAACATTATGGGATAAATACAAACTATCATTCGCATGTGTTTCTGGTTGGGACTCCATGATTCTGCAGAAGGAAACCACCGTCCACTCTGTGGCTTGTTGCTTCCTGCCCACGATCATTTCATCCCGACCAGAAACGCCGCTCATGACAGTTTGTATAATTCCACTGATAAACCCATAGATGCAGTGTTGCAGTCTTAATAAAATATGGCTTGATGGGGGAACATAGATCCTTTGGATCATTGTATTATTTTTATGTTTCTTTGATTTAACCAATCAAAAAAAGTTGGATAACATTACACCTGTACCTTGTAAATCCCCCCCCCCCCCGCCCCTTTTTTTTTTTTTAAAGTCCTACTCGGGGGGGGGGAGTTCAGCCAATATATATAAAGTACTTGTTGATGTACAGGCAGTCAGAATTTGATTTTATGATCTTGCTGTCAATCTCACTACTTCCGTGTACATGCAGGACAGCTGGAGTTGCCAGCATACTAACAATGTGTGCTGTATTGACAAAGCCCTTTGTTTTGGAATGCAGAATGCAGCATGCAGCAGACAGTTGTTAATGGCATGAAATGTATAATTGACCATATACAGTGAACACAGCTGAGGCAAGGTAGAAAGTGTGGTTTAACTTACCATCTTTATGCATATCAAGTGCTGATGCAATGTTTATTTGAAAATGTGGTATAACTTACTTTTATGTATATAAGATTTGTAATGTGGCAGATTTGAATGAGTAAAATCTGAAGCATGGAGCCATGAAGATGGCTTGTGAAGAGACCTACTGGCAGTCTCCAGGCTTGTGTTTGGGATGTGTTGTGATGGTTCAGAGTCCATGTCTGAAAGTTAAAATCATTTTTTATTTTGTGAGGAATTTTAGTGTCTAGTAGTATTTTACATAATTTAGATCCATTGTTCCTAGTGTGATTATAAATTTTTTATTATATTGTAGGAATATTTAGCCAGAATTTCAGTTTAATTTTCTTTGAGCATGGTGTAGTAATATTGACCTGGTGTGGGAAGCAGGGATATTTTGTTGCTTTCACTGCTTTATCTATTGAAATGTATGACGGCAGAATTATGATGCACTTAAGTCTGTGGTTTGGGATAACAGTAGCAAGGATAATCAAATGTAGGGAGTGATCTAGGTGACAGATAGAAACATTTTATGTAAATTTGAAAATATATAAATATATATATATATATATATCATTGTGATACAAGATCTGTTTGTGTTTTGGGCCTGTGTACATTATTGTGTGTTTGCATACTTCAACAGGGTTAAATATTGAAAATTTGTTTTTTATTTATTTTTTTTTTTTTGTTAGCTCTGCTAACCATAGGATGCAGAACCTATGGCATCACTCATGTTCCTCCATCCACTTTTGCTTGTGTGGATGACCTTGACATATTTTCTCAAGGTCACAGAGAGATACATTTCAGGAAATGATTTAATTGTTATGGTCATTACATCTGAACTTGTGCATATGTATCAATATTATTATACACACATAAGTCTGACATGTGGAGTCATGGTGGTGCCATTTTGTGGTATTAAGTGGAGCTAGCATTGTAGGTATTAAATGTACATTAGATTCATTATTTTGATTATTAATTGAGATAAAAAACTCCTAAATTTACCCCAAATATGTGTCGCGCCAGTGATCGAATTTTGTGAAATTTTGGGTTACCTTGACTTATTTTTCAAGGCCATTAAAGACATAGTAAAGGACTTTGACTTACTTTCTCAAGGTCATGGAGATAATGCATTATCAGGAAATTATTTTTATTGTGATGCCCATGACATAATAAATTTGTAAAAACTGCTAGACATACACCAAAAATGCATTAGTCTAATAGTCATATTTTGTAAGATGTTGTATGACCTTGGGAAGGTCGTTAAGCACTTAAAAGCACACTGCATTCAATATGTTGATAAAGAAAAAGGCAAATGATACCAAATGTACCACAAGTAAGTCTTCATATGGAAGTTTCATGTTGCATCATACAGATGACCTTGACTAATTACTCAGGGTCATAGAGGGAGTGCATTGCTGGAAATCAATTTTTTTGTGATCATGGTCATCAGATTATATGTCCGCAGAAGATTAGGCACATGGCCTCTTGTTTTTGTTATTATTTATTTGTTATTATTATTATTTTTATTTCTTTTTCTTTGGATTGAGTACCCTGATATGTCTTTGAAGCCTACAGTTATGCCTGCTGCATGGGGCAATTTTTGTGAAGGGCTCCATCTTGTGGCCACATTTCTAAGTACCCAGGATGAGCCAGCAGGGAAAGGTAGCTTATTGTATATGGACACATTTTCTGGGCAGAAAGGGTAGCCACGTGTACAAGCGTGTGTACCATTGTAAAAGTTTTGTCTAATTAGACAAGATTTGAATGAAACTGGGAAAGTTACTTTTGCGTGCATCTGCAGTTTGAAATTTAGATGTTCACAAGTATCTGTACAAGTAAGTAAAAATTTTGTTGACAACACTAAAGGTCAAATAGCTTTCAAAATGGACCCCCTTGTTTGATGGACATATTGAGCTTTGACCAAAGCATGGACTGGACAGGCTGCCCCACTGCTGAGTGGTAGGCAGCTGTGACTGCTAGATGTAAACAGTCGATCTGATGTGATGTACTTGATTGAATATACTTGTACTCACCCACAGCATGATTTGTCCCTGTTCAGTGTCCTCTCATGTGGATTGTCCAGCCTTATTATGTACAAAGAGACAGCTTGCTTGCACTGACATCCGGTTTTGCATAGTTGGGATGCCAGTCACTGCCATTTGGCAATGCGTGTATTGGTTGTGCTGATGCAACCCCAGCGTCTGGACCACACCGGCAAGTATTGTGGCCTTAACCCGTAACATCAGAAAATGGTGGGGGCTAGTGGGTTAAATCAGTGGTATGCTTCTTTTTGCCTGCTCCACCAACCATACTAGACAAACTCATATTGCGTGCTATTTCTATATTTAAGTGATACATGGGAGAGTATTTAAAAACCATCAGATTCAGTTATTGTGTAGAACCTCAGATGAAAGGAAAAAGGAAAGAAGAGAAGAGGTTTTCCCAAGTGCCTGAATGTTTTGGACTCATTTTTTTGTTTTTTTAAATGGCCATAATAGAAATAAAAGTAACTTTACATGTTATGACACTGGGAAGTGTGTGAGGCTAAATGAGGGCAGAGTTTGTGAAAATGCTATCTTCACCTCTAATGACTCTTGTAGCAAATGCAAGAGCTGTATACAGTAGAAAATAAAAGTAAGCCTTCAGTGACGAGAACTAGGAAAATGTAATTGCATTCAGCTCAATGTTTTGGGCTGCTGCTTTGGTAGCAGTGGTCAAAGGGTACAGTTGTAAGTTGAGTATTTACTTTGTACAGTGAAGGGGGTGCAGACGAAGCCCCTGCAGAAGAAGCCCCTGCACAGGAAGAGGCGTGAGTACAGCTCTGGTGTAGGCATGCCCCGTGTGCTACCCCCAGTATCATTACAGATACAGATATACATGTGTAACCATGTGATGATGTTATCATATGTAACCATGTGATGATGTCATTATCATGAGTAACCCATGTGACAGTGTCATAATGTGTAACCATGTGATGTCATTATCATGTGTAACCATGTGATGATGCCGTCATGTGCAACCATGTGATGTCATCATGTGTAACCTATGTGACAATGTCATAATGTGTAACCATGTCATATTGTCATTATCATGTTGGAAAAACACCTCTTGACAAACAGATCAATTTGCATGGTGTATCTATGCAGAAAAAGAAAGCAGTGTGGAGATAATGTATGATTTAGTCAGGACAAAACACAAATTACAGCTACTGTGGAAAGGACTGGATCACACATTGTATCAGTTCTGGAAGTGGAGGTGGAGAACTCGTGTTCTGCAGTTTTCTGGGTGCACTTCTTGACAGTTTGGTTGTTGATGAATTCATGTAACACTGCAGAGTACACATTTTTTATTCTCAAATTTCCATCTGGTATAATGTCTGTAAACAGTTTCAAAATAAATGATAAAATGAGTAAAGGAAGAAAATAAACAATTATACATAATTTTGATTACAACTATGAATCTTTATCACTCCTTATCAAAATACAAAGTGAACAAAGTTGAGCATGAATGAACTTGTTTATGAACATTTGGAGTCACGGTAGCATAACATAATTATTTGTGTCACTGTGAATCTCAATGACTCCTTTTTGAATAGAATTTAAAATTGGAGCCTGTCCGTGTTGTTGTATAGGAACTTGGTGTGTGGCAGATCTGTGCTGTAGGTTGAGCATGCACAGCACTTTTTCCAAAACCGATTTCAGATGATCAATAAACTGTGAATGTTTCAATTGCTTGTCAGGGAGGAGGAGGCAGAGGAAGAGTCAGCGTGAGTTATACACAGTTACAGCGTTGCCTGCGTCCTTCCCCGTGGGTAGCAGTGTAGATATTTCACGCGGTCACATCATTGTGGATGTGGTCATTGTGCATGGATTGAGTGTGACTCAGACTAGAAATAAGAAGTAGATAATCAAGTCTTTCATAGGTGCGTCTGCTTACAGTTTGGCCTCAAAATGTGGATTATATTTGTTGGCAAATTTATTGTGGCAAAAAAGTGTCAAGTTAAAGTGAGTTTGAGTTTTATTTGGTCATTTATGCGTAGTCAATGCCTTCTATGAGAAAAAAAAAATCACAGAAATGTGGTATATGTTGTCAATAGTACATGCCGATAAGTCTTCTTTGGTGATTCCCAGACCAACAAATGAAATGTGATGTTGGCAGATATCATGTGTGTAATCACACTGTTAACTCATTCCATACCATGGTGAGAGGCCTTGGTCAGTGGTTCTGGCATTGCCTGGCAAGTCATGCTGCAGTTGTCCTTGCGGCAGCTGCACCATGACTTGCCAGGCAGTGCCAGAACCACTGATTTAAGACTATAGGCATGTTGGTACTTGAATGAAAGCTTTTTTCATGAAGAATTTAAATATGCAATTATCGTCTTAAATCCAGGGTAAATATGTGGAAAAATCAGGGACTGGTATGGAATGAGTTAAATCAACTTTATTGTCAGTTTATGAAATCATCTAAAACGCCAACATTGCTATGTGCACTTTGAATATATTCCACATACACTGGGTCAGAATGAGTGACTGACCACAGTGAGGGACCATATAGACTGCTTGCTTTTGTGACATTAAGTGAGTCCTAGAGAACTGGTTGGATGTAGGACCCTGTCTGATCATATTTCAGGTTGTATTAGTTGCAAGGTTATTCAAAATTTAATGACACCTTAGTTTTAGTTTTGAATTTATCCTGTCCATAAGAAGTACACATTCAAATTTAAAGAAGATCAATAAATATGTGGCCAAACTAGCATACGTTTTGAGGAAAAAGTGAATTTCATGGGCCAAATTTGAGAAGTGTGAATGGGAACAAAAGTCACAAATTTAGACTCATTTTATTTAAACACTGAATATTTAGTTCTTAACGGCTCAGTTTGTGAGACTTTTGGCTTAACACTTACCAAAGGTTTAAAAAAAAGTGCCACATTTTAATATTTCTGTTATTTCATGATATAGGAATTACATTTTCTGGTCGTGTTCCAGGTTGCAATGACAGACAATGTCATTGATGTAGTTTTAACTTTCTCGATGCAAATTTCGCGAACTTCAATGTGTTGAGACTTAGTTCAATAATACTAGAATCACATGCTTTGTAAACTGACCTTCCATTCATGTATCCGCATGGCCTCCATCGTAGTGACCATAAGAATGTCCCAGGTCCACATCTTGGCACTGAGAGAGTTAAGTCAAGTTTCTAGGTGTGTGCCTCAGGAGTACACTGTGGTATATGAGCAGGGTAAGCTGAGTAGACCACTGTAGTATATGAGCAGGGTAAGCTGAGCAGACCACTGATATATGAGCAGGGTAAGCTGAGCAGACCACTGTGATACATGAGCAGGGTAAGCTGAGCAGACCACTGTGATATATGAGCAGGGTAAGCTGAGCAGACCACTGTGATATATGAGCAGGGGTAAGCTGAGCAGACCACTGTGATACATGAGCAGGGTAAGCTGAGCAGACCACTGTGATACATGAGCAGGGTAAGCTGAGCAGAACGCTGTGATACATGAGCAGGGTAAGCTGAGCAGACCACTGTGGTATATGAGCAGGGTAAGCTAAGCAGACCACTGTGGTATATGAGCAGGGTAAGCTGAGCAGACCACTGTGGTATATGAGCAGGGTAAGCTGAGCAGACCACTGTGGTATATGAGCAGGGTAAGCTGAGCAGACCACTGTGGTATATGAGCAGGGTAAGCTGAGCAGACCACTGTGATATATGAGCAGGGTAAGCTAAGCAGACCACTGTGGTATATGAGCAGGGTAAGCTAAGCAGACCACTGTGATATATGAGCAGGGTAAGCTAAGCAGACCACTGTGGTATATGAGCAGGGTAAGCTAAGCAGACCAGTGTGAGGCATGGACACAGATTAGTGTAGGTTTGCATTGAGTGTGTGGATTTTGGGGGGCAAATTTGATGAGTGACAAAATGTAGTTCCATGTAGAATTCCAGAGTGTCCCTGTATCTCCATTCAATTTTGGTTTGATGTGAGTTTCTTGTGTTGAAATGAACAACCATAAGGGGATATATGTGGTTTTCTTCATTATTTGAAACAGTTGATGAGTACTGTCTTGCAGGTTGTCAGTGTATACTCTTAGTGGTTGTGCTTGCGGTGATCTCATCAGGTTTTGATGTTTGCAGTGGATTTGTCACTACAGAGAGTACTCCATGTATTCGAAACATGAGCTTGATACACTTTTAAATCACATGATAGTCAATAATCCTAGGACTTTTTCTAAGACATGTTCCATATTGAGATAAATTAAAAAAAAAAAAAACTGGTAACCAAATTGCTGTCAAATGTATAAGCCAGAGACTCCACATCACACCTGTTCACAGCAGATTTTTTTTTTCTTTTCTTTTCTTTCTTTTTTTTTGGGGGGGGGAGGGGGTCCAAATTCTCCCATTTTGCTAATGTTTTCTTCCACCTTTGTGAGATGGGAAAAATGCATAAGAAAGCACCGTTTCAAATGTCTGCGAGATTCCTAGAGCAGGGGCCCCATCCCCACCTGTACCCAGCCCAGGCTCAGTTACTTGGCTTCTTTGAATCTCTAGCAAGCACATTCCTGATACCTTATGTTTAATTAATATTTCTTTCACATAAACATCAAATGTTGGCCACAAAAACAAACAAAAAAAACCTATTTTTAATGCCTGTTCACATAGACCCTGAAAAGTAAAGCACTCCACTGGCCTATTAAGTATTTAGACTTCCAGATTTTTGACAAATATCTTTGTTCATGTTTTGGTTAATACCTGTAACTGCATAGAGACACATCTGGGGACCTCTGGACCTTACTTTGTTCAACAGCTGGTGCTGCAATTTTTTGTTTGTTTTTGTTTTGAACAGAATTTCACCTTTTTTTGCTTTTGTCAAACTCCTAAGTTGGTTCTTTTCAAACTTAGTGGGAATAAACTAGGACTTGATCTCCATTAAATTTATTCACTACATGGTGGTGGTTTTATTTCCGGATTATTAACAAAATTATGAAAATTGGGATAAATTTGTCATATTGGCATGTATCTTAGTAATGGTGAACTTTGTCACTTTTCATTAAAAAGTGACTCATGAATTGTATGAGGTAAGACGCATATTATACCTATGATGGTGTTAAACAGAAGTGAGCTTGATATCATTCTGAAGTTCACAGGACCACTTCAATCTGTGTGTGCAAGCTTAGCTGAGCACAGGTATGTCAGTCCTCATGTTTAAACTTGACTTAGTCTTGGGAGGGAGCCCCGCCCTTTACCACACAACTTCCCTGGCTTTGTGGCTCCATCCACTCTTTCAATGTCTTCATTTTGAAAAAAAAGGAGACTGAGAGGGAGATTCTCCTAGTTGCACCAGCTCTATGTTGGAGTCTTTGCAGTTTTTTTTTTTTTTTTTTATTTAAATCATGTTATCCTTTTTTGTGATTGAAGGGCTGGGAACTTCAAAATAATGTATTAACTTCTCATTTCTTTCAGATTTACAATGGACAGAATGCATGCTGCATGTATTGGTTTGATCTGTTCCCATAAATATGTCTGTTGTGTCTGACCACAATGTCAGACAGACTGTTCCTATTACTCTTGCCCTACAATAAATTTCAACATGCCGGTTGTGTCTCTTTGCCCCGTCTAGGCCTGCTCCTGAGCCAGAACCAGAAAAGTGAGTCTTGAAGATCACTCTTGTGTGTGATGAGCACAGTGTTTGTGGGAGAGGGCAGTTTTGTTGTAACCATTGTGTTTACATTGTTTTGCTGGTGTGACCATTGTGTTTACATTCGGTTTTGCTGGTGTAACCATTGTGTTTACATTCAGTTTTGCTGGTGTAACCATTGTGTTTACATTGTTTTGCTGGTGTAACCATTGTGTTTACATTCATTTTATATGGCTTAAAGTGTGTGGGCGTATTCTCTCTGCCTTAACATGAAGTCACACTTTCTTTATTCCATATCAAGGGGTCTGTCTTTTTTGTATGAAATGTGATGATACAGTCACCATGTTTAATAACTGTAGGCATGCAGTGCTCACACACCAGTGTTGTTGCCATACGTGTATATGTGGTGTTATCAATCATGTCCATGTTCACAGTGTGGATCTTTACACCAAGCTTACAGTAATACTGCAATGCACAGTCTTTTCTACCTAGCACTTAGATTATGTGTATACACTGTACTTCATGGTTAACTTAACCCCATTCAAACTTCAACCCATAATGATGTACATACCACAATTACTTCAAATATCTGCAGTTCTAAGAGTTAGGAATTATTCACTTGTAAATTTGTAGGCTTTTTTTTTTTGAAGAAAGTCAGAGAAATGTAACATTGGTGAATGTTGACATTTTTGCTATTGATAAAAAAAGACATCATGAAATCTCTGAACTATATCTATTGGAAAAGGGGCACTATTTTTGTATGATTTTTTATTTATTGTGCAGCAAGATTTTTGAAGTTAAATTTCTCGAAGGCAAGTCTTTTAATAGCCTTTCAAAATGAAAATGTTTGGCATTCTTGGAATATTGATCAGCCATGAGTAGACTCCACTTTGTTTCTGGACCAAAAGTTATATTCAGAAGTTCTATTGCAATGGCTTGCCCAGTTTATTGATTGGGGTTTCAACATTACAATCAACATACAAAGCTCTATCAGGCTCCACACATACACAGACCCTGTGTGGGGCGACCTACAAACCTTCCATCAGGATGCATACATACTTTCATAAGGCAACATAAAAACATGTCAGGCTGCCTACTAAGGCTGCTCACTAATCCTCCATCAGGCAACATACAAATATTTTACTGGGCAACATACAAAGCTTCTGTGAGGCTTCATGAAAACCTTCTATCAGGCACATACAAACCTCCCATCAAACTGTACACACCTTTCATCAGGTAACAGACAAACCATCTATCAGGCTACATATTAACCTTCCATCAGGCTACATGCAAGCTTTATCAGCAACATACAAACTTTCCATGAGGCAATATACGAATGTTCAGTGAAGCTACATACAAAACTTCTGTCAGGCTATATAAGACCTGACACCAGGCTACACACAAACTTTCTGTCAGATTTTTGTGTGTTTGTCAGGAACACAAACATGGGCTAATTATTCCACTGATTCCTTGAAGGGAATAGGGAATGGTACTTGTTCCTTAAGACACTTTTCTTGGAAATATTACCGTATCAATGACACCTACATGGAAAAATGTCGAATTCAACTTTTTTTTATCTTAATAGCATATATCTTCCAAGAAACACTACAATTGCTATATCAGTACAGATAATCTATTTTTTTTTTTTTTTTGATATGTGTATTTTAAAATAAAAAAGAAATTTGACACTGTTTTGGGAAAAAAATCAGAATTTGGTAGGCACTTTGGGATTTGAGCGTGAGAAACTGTGTGTCTTTGTACAGTGTCAGCATCTGGACATAACGTGGGCATGGTGCCATTTCAGTGGGACATTGAGTTTTAAGATCATGCAGTGTGCAGTGATTATGTTTCACATTTTTGATGTGTGAATATATGTGTACATGACCTTTAATTTGTACGTAGAATGGATGATTTTGATGTGTTGATAAAATAATTGAATCAAATTGAGTGTATAATTTAAAGAATTGTTACTTGTTACTGATGTATGCATGAGAGTGAAATATATTTACTGGTGCTTTACTTGTGTGCTTTTAATCCTGTTCCACTTGTGGTCTAGAAGCACCAAAATGTAAATTGATGTCAGCTTGGTCTTCTCATGTTATTATGTCACTTGGAGCTGTGGTCTGTCAGCAGAACGTGCCTCAGCTCAACAGTTTCCATTGCTATGGTTGGACACTTAAGTTCCAAGCTGGACCAGGGACTGTTGTTGACATGGTCTCATTCTGGGCAGGAAAGGGTTAAATACACATAAGCACAACATGCGCTGGTTATTTTCTGATTTGTTAAGAATTTGATGCCATATTTATGCTAAGTTTGTGTTGATGTGCCTGATATCTACCGTTCAGTTGATATTTTTGTGCAGAAAGTCACCATTAAGCAGGTCAAAAAAGAGTGTAGAAATCTAATCATACCTTTGTTGACATCTACCTGTCGTGTTCAAGTCTGCATGATGGGACCATGGCATGACACAAAATTTAATTTAGTGTTTATTACAAGAGTTCATGCATTTGAATTTTAGACTTATTTGCACTTAAGTTTCAACTGTGTGTGTGTACATACATTGTGTGTGTATATATATATATATTCACATATATACATACATATAGCAATATTGTGTAGCAGATATTAAAATAATCAAGCCACCTCCATTGCTATATACTACATTGTTAATATAGATCAAAACCTTTTTCTATAATGTTTGATCTCAGCCTTTAAAGTTATTCACTTTGCTATAATATGTCTGTCATAACTACCATATTAACATATTGCAATCTGAGTATTATGTTACCACGGAACCTTTCACTTTACCTACTATATAAGTTACTAGAGTTTACCTAAGGTAATTACTGCCTTCCTGTAGTGCAACTAATAGATACAACTGCAGTTTTAATTGTAAAATTTGAAGTAAGTCCTTGATGATCTGTGCCCCTAGATGCTATGCATGTTAACTGGCGTAGCCCTAAGTAAATGCAATAACAATCCTAGAAATTGCTGATTGAGAATCATTGAACATGATGTTACAGAATGGAGGAGTTGTCATTGTGTGATGCTCTACATCATGTACCTACTGCAGATGAAAAGTCTGATTTCTTGTGGAATAAAATGTGGATGTGAACACAGTATATGACAGGTTGGGTTATGGTCCAGTTGGTGCAGGTCGTGTCTGTTGAGTTATAAAATGTCCGTGCCTCAGCCATCTCATTGCCATCCCTAGGGAACCGGAACCAGAAGCTGAACCAGCTGAACCGGCTCCTGCCCCTGAGCCTCCTGTGGTCAAGTGAGTTGTCTTGTTTGTGCCGAGTGCACACTTGATGCGTCGGTTTTGTATCACCGTTGGAATTCTCTTATTCACTTCATTTCGTTTCAGTTATACACTTTTCTTGTACCTGCGATGGAAGTGGGAGTTCTGTGCCATTGATGTGGTTCCTATGATGGTGGAGCATATTGGCTGCACTTTACAGAGTGGTTCTACTCACTGTTTCAATCTTGTTTATCAGTATGTCTACTAAACAGCCACTTCTCCAGTCTTGTTTTGTCTTTATCTGGTGCTGGACATGGGCTCAGATACAGGAAGATTAGCTGGAGAAGGATATTTAGAGTCGGACATACCTTTCTAGCATGTATTAATTGTGTGTAGGAATGCTTAAAGTGGTCAATTTACACTTTGCACATGCTTCAGGTTACTGAGCACCACTGCTATGTCAAGTTGTGGAGGTAGTCAGCTATTGCACTCACAAGTTGGCTTCAAAATGCCTGCATGCAACCTTGTATATGTGAACAGCTGTATCACAACTAATTCATGTGTTTTGCTGGAAAAGGAAGTTTGAATGCTCTCGCCTTTGTTGGCGTTATTTTTTTTGGTAAAATCATGATGTGATTCTCTGTGCAGTCTATTATAAGTCCTATGTAAACAACAGAGGATGTTTGGGGAGGTAAATTACCTGTGCCATTATGTTCCGTCGAACTGAGTCACATACAACATCAGTTCCTGTGGACAACCAGTAGCCAATCAGTGAGAGTAGATTTGTGTACCAGGTGGCTCCACATAAAAAACACAGGATGCTCAGCCTATGTTACCAGTGGTGCCCTCTACAACACATATGCTCTCTTGCTTGCTGGGTGCTCTAGTGTTGTTTCCCTGTCATTGTGTAGCATGTAGTGACTGTTCTCATGGTGCACTTTCTTTGGTAACTTGCATCATACACAGCCAGCTGTATTTATGTACTTGTGTTGTGTAAGGCGTTCTGTCTCAGAGCCCAAAATACTTATTAGTGCTACAAAAACTTTTGTATCTTGGTGGGAGTTTTGTGCACATACTAGTGTTAAAAGATATAATTTCATTCATTGGTCACGTGTATTTGGCTTGATGGGAACAGGGGCCATATTTATTACTGGTAAACAACTTATGTTGAAAAAAGAAAACAAAGATCTACTTATCTTAAAGATTGCTAAGGTAGAACCTTAGAACAGTGGTCATTATTAACCCTGAAAGCACTGATTTAAGATTGAGTCAACAGCTTTCTGTGGGACACTTTGCGCAATGCGCGCAAAGTGTCCTGAGGAAAGCTGTTGACTAAAACTACTTTTTGCCTTAAACCAGGCTTGCTGGTATTTAAATGAAAGGTATTTTCATGAGGAATTTGAATCTTTTAACCATTATATGTTTAACAGTAATGAGAAAATGACCATAGCTGTGATTAGCATTTTGAAGGTTAATAGAGCCTTAGGACACAGTACTCAGCAGTCTGGTCTGAGTGTGTTGGTGGCAGTTTCCATGCTAAAGTAGAGCACTTACAAAAGGATAACTGGATTATGATTACATGTCCCCACCAAACGAGAAACTAACAGTTTTAACAGTGCAGGAATTGTCACCGCATTAGACCAATGCAAACCATTCAGTTCCCAATATTAACAATATGCTGTGTAATCTTTTCTTTAATTTCACGTATAATGACCCATCTCTGTAGTATAACACTTCTTTGTAATTTGTTTCACACACAAATGCATAGTGATCACCCTTAACACTCATCATATAACTTTAATCAAAAGTTAAGAGACTTGTTTGTCAAAAATGTGATGGGTATTTTACCTCCATAATCATTCATGGTGACAGAGTGGAATACCCGTGTTTCATCCTGTGATTGATGACGGAATGCAACACCTGTGTTTTGTCCTGTACTTGATGACGGAGTGGAATATGTGTTTCGTCCTGTACTGGTTGACGGAGTGGAATACCTGTGTTTCGTCCTGTACTGGTTGATGGAGTGGAATACCTGTGTTTCGTCCTGTACTGGTTGACGGAGTGGAATACCTGTGTTTTGTCCTGTACTTGTCCTGTACGTCACCCATAACAATGACTGTAATAATTTGCCTTCTGTGGATGAGTCCTGGATTATCCCATTCTTTCTGCACAAGACAGTTGGAAGATTTTTTTTGTGTAGTAAAGATGTGTTGGGTTTCTGTCTAGGTGACTGACGAGTCTTGTGCCCAGTGTGGTGGTTGGCAAAATGATGCTGGTGCTGTGGCAGCAGAGACATGCAAGGGAGACATGTCTGACTTCCAGACAATGTTGTTTTCAGTGGTCTAGCTATTCTATCGCTGTCTGTGTCCATGATTTTGTAGGTCCTTTTTGTTACTTGTCTGTGGAATAGCCCTTTGTATGGCATAGTCTACTTGTCTGTGGAATAGCCCTTTGTATGGCATAGTCTACTTGTCTGTGGAATAGCCCTTTGTGTGGCCTGGTTAACTTAGTTTGTCGGAAAAGATTCCTTGTGTGTCCTTTGACAGATATGTCCCAGGTCCTTGTGGGTAAGTTTTCTGATTTAGATGTTGCTGCCTTTTCGTTGCTATTTGGAATGGCTGATTTTCTGAGAGAACAGTTCAACGCCTGCATGAGCAGAGTAACTAGAGCGATGGTTACTATAGTGCTGTGTGGGTAGCAGACAGAAGCTTTCTTACCTCTCAAGTAGGGACAGTGGCTTTCTGGCTACAAGTAGACGCCACGTGCAGTGGGGAGATTTGTGGCATTGGTACTTTACATTACTTTCTGTGGGAAGTCAATAAACATGTTTACGTTCCATTGGTGAATTTATAATTTGCTGGAGCAGCCGTGCAGAACTATGTGATATTGTAGTAATGATGTGTCCCTTTACACCATATAGTGAGGAGGAGGAGGAGGAAGCAGAAGAAGAGGAGGAAGAGAAGTAAGTGGTGGCTGCAGAGGTACACGATAGACAGCTGCTATATGTAGTCAGTAGGGCTGGATGTATACAGTGTGCTCACTGTCATGTTATGGTAGTATGAACACAGTGTACTCAGTGTGATATGGTGTACTCAGTGTGATATGGTGTACCCAGTGTGATATGATAGTGTGAACACGGTGTACTCAGTGTGATATGATAGTATGAACACAGTGTACTCAGTGTGATACTATGTTAGCAGGGACACCATGTACTCATTGTGATATTAGTGTCCCTTGCTCCTTGTTAAAAAGTGCATGTTCATTTCATTGGTGGACTATTCTGAAGGATGTCTTCGGTGTGCTGTGCATTTTATTGATTACCTTTTGTCAGTTCCTTCTGGAATGTTTTGGTGCATGCTTAAACATTGTAAGTGCTAAGATTTCCAGGTTGCAGTGAAATGGGTGCTTAAAGAATATGTTTTCTCTTATTCACACCTTCATAAACTTTGTCCCACCTCACAAAAATTACATAATATTTCAGTTTTTCCCAGCCCTGTGACAAGATAAAGTAGACGTCCATTGTCCGTGACCTGTCTGTGTTGGCCCATTGCAGTGACTGCTGTGCTATGAGTGGAGCAGTGTAGTGTGCATAGTTGACCTGTAACCTTGACACCTTCTAGTGTCATGCAGTCAGTGAACGTCCCTGGTGTAGAGCCCCTGTAGTCCAGGAATATCCTGTGTGTTGCTGTGATAGAGTGATAAGATGGTACAATATTCACAAATTAATGTTTTGTTCCTGTGAAGTGGAGAGGTTAAATTTTTCAAGAAGAACCAAAATGTCAGTGAGTATGGTTTCAAGATGAGTGGAAGGTGCACACTGTATGTAGCACGCTTGTATGTATACTGCCCAATAACCCGGCCCCATTTTGATACACATAATATAAGAGCAAACTTGTAGGATTGATAAATGTAGACAAAAGAGTAGGAAATGTAAGAGAGTCCAGTCTTGGGCTAGTGACTCCGTCACCTCCCACCCTCACCCTCACCCTCACCCCCGAAGTGAAGCTGAAACTTGAAGTGGTCTCCTGTTTGTGTTAAAATCAACATCCAGAAGCAGTTGTCAGTCAAAGGGTAGCAACAGGAAGTGTCTTGCTTTTTGGTCTAGAAGAAAGGGTTAGCTTTAAGTCCCAAGCCCAGAGAATTAACCTGCCTATGCTGTCTGTGTTTCTAGACAAGAGCCCGAAGAACCAAAGACTCCCGTTAAGAAGTAAGGACATTTTTTATGACAGCAGCATGCCTTTATCATTGTTTTTACTGCAACAGTTAGATGCATGTCCTTGTTCCATGTATACTTCAAAGTGCACATATTGGCAAGAAACCAGAGCTGCCAGTTAATGTACAGGTAGAATGGAAGGGACCCTTCAGGGCACATTGCACATACCTTTGTCTTCATTAATTGATTACATAGACTGGTCCAATGACTGTGCAGCTCTGGTAGAAGCAGCTGTCACATCCTGGTGAAACAAAATTGACAGCTGGTTCGTTCATGAGGATGTGTGCTTGTGATTGAGTTCTAGTTTGCTGTGAATCGTTAGCTTTGAAGTCATTGTACTGTTTTCCTGGAATCTCTGAGCGCATATATACACGAAAAATACATTTGATGTATTTGAAAAATATTTTTTCACAAAAAACTTGTTTTTCAACAAATTATCACCTTACAGAGAGTTAACACAAGAAGCAGAGCATTCTGGGTTATGAAGTGCATCAACTTTGAGGAAAACAGTCCTTGACATCATCATCTAGAGTTTTGATGGACAAATACCTTGGTAAAGTGTAAAGCAAGTAAACATTCAACATTGAAAGTAAACAGTGGCCATGATTTAAAGATAGCAACATCAAGAATCTATAATCTATTGGGTATTTAAAGTGAGTGTTACTGCATGTGCGTGGGTTTGTTCAGGTACATAAAACATTGGAGTGCTGCTTTTCCAACCCTTTGTTTACTGTGGATGGTGAGATGATGTGATGCTGGGCTCGGATATAAACACAGGTTGTGAATGTGATGGGTGTGATCTCTGCTGCTCTGCTGGCAAATGTCCTGGGAATCTGGTTTCATAGAGCACCCTGGCAGGCATACTGCAGTCAGTGAGCACCACCTGCATCTGTCTTTTATCGTTTAGATTCCAGTACCACTCGATGGGTTTTCTATTTGAGCCTATTCCCTGAACTTTAACATTTAAGACCAATAAGTGCATAGAGAGTACGTACCAAATTGTAATGGAACCAATGTAATTTTTCACAAAAGATAGACTATATTATAAAAAAATATAAGCTTTTCAAATATCATAGGACACATGGCTGACTTTCATTAACCTTGATGGTGGATTCAGTTGAAGAGTGTGATTGGTCAGAAGGAAGACAATGCTAAGCCTCATTGCCATGCATTATGCCTGACACACACAGTGCCAGTGAACATTGAATGTTTCTTGGAACATTGTCAGGGGACCGTTCTAGGTTAATTGCACAGGACTGTTATGGGGTGCTGTTCATATATTGATATATTTTTTGTGCATGGGGAATGCACATTCACGTGGGTGTGATTGAAACGAAGCAGACTGGTTCTGAAATACAGACATACACATAACATAATTTTGCAGCATATTTCTCCTAATTGTTTCCATTGCTTTCTTAATCCCTTTTGGCCTTTTTTCACATCAGATTGTGCTAATATGTTTCAGTTGAATTTAGTTCATTAATTATAAACATTATGGTATTAATATTTCACTTTATACAATAAAATTACCTTGCATCAGGTTCTAGTACAAGTGATCTTTTAAATCTAACCTAGATCATTGTTTCTGTATGCATATCACTTTTACCCCTATCTGTCCCCAGATACTGGTGACTATTAATGATTGGTTAATTAACATTACAAATTAAAATTAACCTTTTTTTACTGATAATTTATGTTCATAGGTGGATCAAAATTCCACAGTTTACTGTGAAATCCATTTGATTAATCAATTTACTTTATCCCCAAGATATTATGTTGATATAACAGCATGGAAATATTTAAAAAAAAAACATCATTTAAAATTCAGCCTTTTATTTCAGTGCATTGCTTGTGAAGCTTTATGTTACTGAGTGTCAAAATGTGAAATTTATGTACAATGTGTGTGTCTAAGTGTAGAATCTGTCGGAAATGCACCAATTTTCAGACATATCTTTTTAGTTTGTGTATGTTCATGTGATTGTCTGTTAAAGATAAATCTCCCATTTAAAATAGCATTTCAGTTGGCGATAGAAGGGAGGGGACGGGGGTCCAAGGTGGGTGGATAGTGGGGTGGTGAACGTGAGAAGCTGTATAGGGCAAGACTGGGTGATGCCCATGTGGCATTGCATCATGGGTAATCTGTGGTGCAAGCCCAATTGGACATAAATTCTGCACTTGTTAAGCCTAGAAAGGGCTTCGTGGCTGGTACCTCAATCAGGATATTCATGGGTCGGTGTGGAACACTTATAGCCAAAATGCTGTGAAAGGGGCTCAGTTGAAACAAAGGGTTGTTAATCGCTACCAACTGTGATTCCGTAGTGTGTGTCGCCTGCATGGCCCAGTCCCATAGATCTCATGTAATCACTGTCAACACACCTACTAACTACCAATGTGTATGTTACTCCTCTGTCTCAACGACTGTCAAAAAGCTCTCTGTATAGCGTATCGTTTGTAAATTCATGTGGCCAATTTTGATACAGATTGTCTTAATGGACACCAATGCATGTCTCTGTGTTGTGTTCGGATGCTTTATAATTATATTATGCCATTCAAGATTTGCCTCTGACCAATTTCTCGATACTGTCATCTGTTTCAGGGCACCGGAGTAAGCCTCCCCTTTTCCCTTTTTCTTGAAGGAAATTGGAAGTTAAATGGGACAGGCAGTGTACCACTGGAGCTCTTGGGAAAGCCATTGTAAACTGACTGCCTTCACATCTTGTTAGTTGGGAATTTTTTGCATAATTTTGTGAAAGTATGACATTTTGAAAACAAAGTACTGAAATGGAAACCCATTTGATAGAAGGCATTTGTTAAATAAATTGCATAGTTTCTACAGGGGCTCAAAATTTTAGCTTAAAATATTAATCCAACATTCAAGGTATTTCTTTTGATGGTATCATGGAAAGTCCATACCTTAAAATAAATACCAGCGGGGCTATCATAGAATTATTGATCACAAGTTAAAGGCATATTGGTTCCCCAAGTGACTTTCGTGGTTGACACTTGGCTGGACCAATTCTGATTCCTTCCGTTTTCCTACCCTTTTCCTACCGCTGTGTGATCGTCATGGAGGTAGGTTGCATGGGTCGACCCATAGGGTAGGTGGCGCTGTGATCTAGACTTCACTTTGTTCATGTTTGTAACAGTGTGCTGCAGTCAGGGCTTCTGTCCATCTTCCTTGTTGAACATGGGCTGGCTTGTGTCAAACGCACAGCAGTTTGCTGTTCCCAGATAATGCAGGCTAAGTTGATATAGAAGTTCTCAGTTTCTTAACATTTTGTAGAAGCAAATTACATGTATGTGAGGGAGTAGTGTCAGTAGTTTGGGGCCTTCAGTTAGCTCTTAGTAACTATGCTGAACAGAGCAATTGAGTTACTTTGTACGTATCTGAGCTAGGATTATGATATGGTTGTTAAGTTTGAATCGTCAGTCCATCTGCACAGCATTCTGTGGTGAGCCGCTTCTCCTTCCATGTGAAAAACGTTCTGCTTGATAATTCAGCAGGGGCAACTACTGACAACCTTAAGGCAGTAGGAACTAACTGTAGTCAACAGTTTAGTCGGACCTAACATATACCCTCGTTACAAACCTTTGTTGTAACAGTAAAGTTCTCTAGAACAGTCCTTGTAAGTAAGGAGACTGTTTTTTAGAGCATATATTTTAGATGGATAGGAAGAGTCAGTATTGACTTGACCTGTTGTGCAGTGTTCATTCTAGCCTCCTACTAATCCTATCTGTACGTCTGTCCTTCCCAGCTTCATAATCGCTGTTGCTCTGTCATACGTTCTGCAGCCCTTGTCATTAGGACTGTATTTGCCTCGCTGTCACTTTCCCCACCACCTGCAGTGCAATGTTACATTGATATATATGTTTACATGACATAAACCCTGAAATGTCAACATTCATGTATTACTTATGTCTGAATCCTACCTTGATGTCCCTTCATGTTTTTAATTTCTTGATCTTATCAGTCTTGTTCTACATTTTCTGGTCCTGTGTGTGTATCTCTGCATACTCTCTGTGTTTCCTTTCCATTGAACGCTAGCACAATGACAGAGTTGCACTGTGAACATGTCCTTATGTATTGGCATTAATGATTTTTTAGAATGGCACCCCCAGAAGACACAGGACCTTCAGAGGCTGAGCTAGCAATGCAGGTATGTCACATATTGAACAAGAGAACAAAAATAAATGACGACACATTAGTAAAACCTGGCTATTAGGACCACTTCCAGATAGGTTGAAAAGAACAGTTGAACAGCATGCTGCACATAAATTTACAGAAGTAGTGAAGATCTAGACTTTTACATTTGGCGGCTTGAAAAGGCACCAGGATTCACTCTTAAACCCAAGCTAGTGACATACATGTACTTGTGTGTTAATGTGAATGGCTGCTCAAATTGTTCAAAAATGCCTGGATATAAACTAGCCACTGTAATGTGTTCAACTTGAGATTTCTCATTAACAGAAATACTTGAGGTGAGAGTTGTAGCTAAGACGTACCCTGGTAACATGCTACAGGTCAACAGCTAACTTCGCTCATGTTGCACCTAACTTATGCCAACAAAAGCTGTTGACTCGTTATCATATGCTTTTTCCAGAGTTGCACTATCAAACATGCGTAAAAGAAACTCGCAAATGTGTGGTTGTTTAGTGGTCTGTGGGAGGTGAAGTTGATGAGTGACTGCCATTGGTCAGGGCCTGACCAATGGCAGGCAATACCAGACTGACTTGAAAGGAACATATCTTGGTAATGCTGAAGGAGAGTGATCTGACAGCAGCTGAAAGTTCTATAAAGACCACTGTGTAACATATGCATGGGGGGTCACCTGAAGAACGAGGATAAATGTGCAAAATGTTCAGTTCTCTGTTCCTCATAAGTGGCAGACAGGTTTTGCTTTGTGTCGTGTAAAGGGATAACATGTAAAGTGATTAGTTGCTGGATGACCGATTATGAACATTCATAACATCCAGTACAAAAGAACCATATTCAAGATGTGTGATCATTCACTAACTGAAGTGACTTTGTGGAAAGTATTGTTGTCCAAAGTGCAATCCTGATATCTGTGTGGTCATTAAGGATGGCCACAGCGAGGGCAGAACTTGGTCATTTTCAACATAACGACAAGGGTGAAAGTTTGAGTCATTTATGAATGGTTTTAGATCACTCAAAGCCTGTACAAAAAGCAAAAAACTAGATGGGGGCTTACACTTGTTTAGCATTGATATCTATATAGCAGGTAGCCCCCATAGGAGTTGTGAATGTTCATGGTTATACACATTTATATTTCGGTAAAGTCTTAATCCTTTTGCATGAGTGTATGATGTACAAATTTGAGTTTTCTCAAACATATACCTTCTGCGGTCAATGGTGTTAATATAATGTTGATTGGTACATTCCATGTATATCACATTGGAACTTCTATTTGTTTTAAACATTTTATTGATCAATTGAGGAGCAGGGATTCCCTGCATGAACCCTTCTTGTGAACCTCGCAATTTTTATATGTAAGGAAAAAAAAACACACATACACACACCAATAGCTTACATAATTCTCATGATCTGAAGAAAAACATTTCAGTCTTTGTATAAAATTTAGTTTTGTTATTTTAACTACCGATGGAACAGATCAAGATCTACATTTTTTCAAGATGCTTCATTATTCACTTTTGATAATTACATGTATTCACAATTTGTTAACTGTTGTACACGATATTGCCAGCTGAATTAATGATCATTGTTATCTTTCATGTTTTGTTTTAGGTAAATTGATTGTATGAATTTTGTGTATTGTAAGTTTGTAATATTTTAGACTGAACAGAAATTAAACTTGCATGTAAACTTCTCATGTTTGTAAATTGATGTGAGTGTATGAGAGGGAAACAAAAAAGAAAAAGAAACACTCTAAGAACTAAATTGATTAGCTCTTAAACGTGTCCAAGTGTTTATAAGTTCCAATACATTGAAAGTGGTAAATTGTAGAATTGTGTATCAGCTACATTGTCATTTAGTTTTGCATAATGCTTGACTGGCGGAAAAAAAACACACTCAAGAAAGATACATCAACTGATGAACATACAAATGCAACTCAATAATTTCAGCCACATTAAGGCAAAGTGAAAAAGAAGAAAGAATCTTCCTGAACTTGTTTACATATTGGATGCTACATTGTTTTGCGTTTTGATGTATTATTGAATATAAAAGAAGTAAAGAGCAGATACTGTGTGCTGATGCATGATGGGGCATCGGTAGTTTTGTGAATGTCTCATGATGTCTGTGGCATTGGACCTATCACTTTCAAATTTGACACATAGAAGCGACGTCAGCTATCACAATCGACAGCAGACATGGACGACTTTACTGCAGAGCTGCTTGAAGCCAATCGCCTTGAGCGCCAGAAGGAGGAGGAAGAGATCCAGGCCTTGCGAGAGAAGCGTGTAAGTTTGTATGAGGTGTAGTTTGCGCCCGGGCATACTGTCAGCACTCCTGCAGATTCATGTTGTGTTTTAACTTGCCTTTGTTGTACAGAGGCGGAGAGAACAACAGATGGCCTCAGCCGGACTCGACACGGATGCACAAGAAATGCTTGAGGCCAATCGTGTAGAACGCGAAAAGATGGAAGCTGAAATTCAGGAACTGAGGGAAAGGAGTGTAAGGGAGATTTAGATTGGGCTGACTGACCATTGCTGTGATGCTTTTCTGACGCTCGGCTTTTTTATGTCCACAAAGATTTGCACACTGTACTCCTGTGACTTCTGGTCTTGCACTCTGAGCTAGGTGGTGCTTTTAATTCCCTCTTTTTGTCTGACTGTCACATTTGTTCCCTTCCCTGGCCCTTTTGTTCTCACAACATTGGTGGTCATTTTCATCATGTTAAGCATTGGACTTTGGAAACAAATTTCCTGTAAGGCATCTGATATAAGTAGTTTAACAGTAGGTCTAAATAATTGATATGTGTGAAGCAAAATCTGTATGAATAAATTAGACAAATATGTGTTAAATTCATTCCAAGTATTTACATTAGAAACAATGTAGATTACCACCAAGATCTTTAAACATTTCTGGCTTACGTAGGTTTATTCTAAATTTTCATTGTAATTTGTTAGTTTTTTGCCTGTCCTTGTGTGGGCATACGTAGAGGTACAGGGAGACTTTATTATAACGACGCTCAGATGTCGGAAGTATTCGCTTAATGACACAAGTTTTGGGAGGCCTGGTATTACTCCTCTATCTGACATACTGAGATATCAGACTCTTTTTGCAGGGAACAGAAGGTATAATAACCAGGTTTCACTGTGTTCTGAGGCTTTAAAAGGTCTGTTTGAGGCAACAAAGATCTGGTTATGAACAGGAAATTACATGCTTAAGGGGTTTTGAAGTTTACCATGTGGTTAGAGACCAGCAGGGGTAATACTGGAGATGAAAAACATTCATAGCCATTCAGTGATAAACATCTGACACAGTTCTAAAGCAGTGAAACTAGACAAAGGAGAGAAAACTGCACTAGTTTGAAAAGATCATCAGAGGGAAATAAATATAACAAACTGCTTTGGACTTTACAGCAGTTTTGTTATTTGGCCATAATAAATAATTGTACGTGTAATATCCCACGTATAAAGTCTACTTAAAATTCTAGATGATCTCAGTGTTGCTGGTGATGCTGGGACATGGAGTTCTTACCTGTAGATGTGCGTTTGCACTAGCCTTATGATATATAAACCAACATAGCAAGCGTACAACTTGCAGTGCACCAGATTAGTACGTAGTGTATCCTGATGTGCCTGAAAAGATTCTGGTCAATGCCAGAGAGGTTTGTCCAATTAAGGTCCCTTTAAATCCTGACTGATATGGATTACTCTTGGTATGAAAGAGGTTAATTATATGACAAGTTTAGTCCTGTATTTGTAAATTTGCCTGTGCCATCTCTGTCAAATGTGTGTATTTTTTTTCCTGTGCAGTGGTCTGGGCTGGGTGGGGTGGGGTGGTGTGTGTTGGTGTGTGTGTGGTGGGGTGTGTGTGTGTGTGCGCAAAACAATGCACCTACCACACTCGTGAAACTTGTAGTGGCCAGGGAATCTGTGTTTGTTAAACCCTGCAGTGGCAGTGGGACCTACATTTTCTACAACACAGTACAGTGGTCCCAGGCTTGTGTCTAGGCTTTGACATAATCCCTCTGATGTTTATCGTTGCGGTACTCCCTCCACAAATCCCTCCATGTTGTGATAATCCTCCAGCTTATGTTTGGTTTCTTCTACTCTTGCAGCATAATATCTAAACTACATTATCTTCTAATCAAGTCCCCATGATCCAAATTGCATTTGAAGACGTGTCGATTTTGATATTGTGTTGTGGAAATCTCTCTGACTCCAGTGGGAGATTTTTAGCAGCCCCAAGCATGCATGGTTAATTACATGTTTCATCATTTGTTTACCTTTGCTTCCAGTTTTGTTTTTGTTACAATTAAATTCATGAGATTAACTGTATGTTTTTATCGAGGAACATATTTAACTCTTAAGGTTTTGCTTGTTAATTTATTACTCGTGAAATGTTGTAGTCCCCAGGTTGGCTACCAGAGGGGGCTATATGACACTTGGTATGACCTCCATTGTCTGATGAAAATGGTTCCAGATTGTTATGGTCAGACCACACTGGAATGAGACACATTCCTAGACATCCATGTCATATCCAGTACAGCTGCATAGCTCACTTTGTATATGAGAGAAGATTTTAAAATCCTTTGCTGAAATTTTGGAGAACTAATGGGGGTTGTCAACATTGAAGGGAAAGAAAATAGATTGGTTGGGCAGCACGATACCCACATATACTAAGGGTTATGTAGGACATTATGACACCCAGGATAGGATATCACGATAGCCTGGGTAGGGCATTGTGACACCCGGGGTGGGGATCATGATACCCCTGGCAGGCCATCATGATAGCCCGGGCAGGCCATCATGATACCCTGGGCAGGCCATCATGATACCCCAGGCAGGGCATCATGATACCCCTGGCAGGCCATCATGATAGCCCGGGCAGGCCATCATGATAGCCCGGGTAGGCCATCATGATAGCCTGGGCAGGGCATCATGATACCCCAGGCAGGGCATCATGATACCCCTGACAGGCCATCATGATTGCCCGGGCAGGGCATCGTGATACCCCAGGCAGGGCATCATGATACCCCAGGCAGGGCATCATGATACCCCTGACAGGCCATCATGATAGCCCGGGCAGGGCATCATGATACCCAGGGTAGGCCAGTGTTGGAATTAATCCACTCTGATATTCATCATATAGAGCTTGAGTTTGACTGCTCAAAGGGTGCTACTGGGTGTGTCCAAACAGGTCAGATGTCTGCATAGAGACGGGATAAAATCATGTAGCAAGATGTGATTGTTTTGAAAACAATAGTAAATGCATTACACAGAGCCCCATACTAGGACACCTGCATTTGTGTGTGATAACTACATAACTCTGATTATGTTAAATTTTATGGTAAACCTTACTTGGGGACTTGTGTCTTATGGACACATTGTTTTGTGACAGGATGTACATTTTTATGAAAATAAGAAATTCAAAATGAAATGGTTGTGAAGTGCCCAATATGTCATCTTAAATTAATATGAAACTTGTATAAGTTTGATTGTCTCGATGATCAGCTAGAAGGGTGTGCCTGCTTTGTGTCTGCCGTTTGTGGCCATTGACAATACCATAAAACATAGTAAATACATTATTGTGAGAAGGCAGTAGTAAAATTGTGTTGTTTTTACACCCGAGTGCTGTCTTGTAAAGTGTTATTTGCTGCATTTAGATCATTGCGATGCTTGTGAGTAGTAAGCGTAGTTTTTCTCGGCTATTATCCAAAGCATTTAAGTGTTTTCAGCAAACTGTGTTTTAAGCATGGGCATCTGTATGCATGGTAAATTGATGTGGGCCTCCAGTCGGTGCATATGGGCTTCATATTTTTGCAGGAGCGACGCAAGAAGGAGCGTGAAGAAGAGGAGAGGCGTATGGCTGAACAGCGAGCTCAGGAGGAGGCCAGGAGGAAGGCAGAGGAGGTACTGATGGAGTCAGCTCTATGTATTGAGTGACAAGTAGAAAACAGTCGTGTATTCAGTTATTGTATGTTCTATCACAGTAGTTGAAAGTTTCTGTTTCAATCACAATCTGTAACCATGCCAATTGTACCAAAAAGGTTTCCTGTATGTAGTGTATCACTGTATTTATTGTGTATTCATTACCTATACAGTAATTATTGGCATCAATTTTTTTTTTTTTTGTATTTGTTCACAGTTTCTAAAGCCTCACAAGATGAACTGTCTTGTGACTCTCATAAAGTGCAAGTGTACAATACACAGGCTTACAAAGTACAGTAGAGTGTCCAGTTAGACCACCTTTGTAAAGAGACCTTTTCACCATTAAGACCACAAATTTACAGCCCCATGTTTCTTTATCCACGTCAGTCCTTTAGTTGGTCAAAAAAGAGAGATTCCATTGTATATAACATTCATACTTTCAAGGTACTTACATTGGTGTAGCATTTTTTCCAGATTTGGGGGGATAATGGTCAATTTCAATCCATTTAACAGGATGAAAGGCGAAGACAGAAGGATGAGCAAGAGGCCAAGAGACGAGAAGAGAGAGCTCAAAAACTAGCAGAGGCAGAGAAATGGAAAAATCCTCCAAAACGCAACTTTGTCATCACAAAGAAATCTGGCGGTGGTGAGGTAAGTGATTACATCACAACATGAAAGTCAGGAAAATAATTTAAATATTGAAGATAATTTGTGTTGCACTGTTTCTTTGCAGTTTATTTTCTGTACTATAAATAGAGTAGTGGAGTATGCAGGCCAGACTTAAGAGGAGGATGGGGGTTGTCTGTTTATCAATAGGAAGAAATAAATAATATATTGTGGTGTCAAATTATCATAGGGAAAACATACATCAGTGAGTTACTTTAAGTTGTTTTTCAGTATTGGTTTAATTTGGCATAAAACAGCTGCTTTTTCTTCAAGTGACAGGGAGGCGGTGCCCTTTGGGCCCATCTCCACGTTACTGGCCTCCCAGGGGCCCCAGGGGCCAGGGAGATGACGATGTTTATATTAACTTTGTTAATTCTCTGCGGCCATATAATCTGAGCAAGCTGTAGTTGACAGAAATCCAGCAAGTGCTTGTGTTGTTTAAGTTTTACAGGTCATGATCCCCAGCAAACTTGCAAGATAGATACATGTATATGTATGATACCATATTCTACCCCAATGAGTACCCTTTCTGTGTTAAGATCATGCATACTGATACTCATGCCTTCATTGGTCAATCCGTCACCTTCCTGACAGATTTAAAGTTATAAATAAGTGAAGAAAATGTAGGGACAAGTTTCCAGTTAACTGGTATCCATTCTGTATTTTATAGAGAACTTGTGCAGTTAAGAGTCAATTTAGGATGACTGTCATGCTGTCACCTGTTCCTACGTGCAGCTATGTCTTACTCAAGGACCACCAGTGCTATTAGCCAGTTAGCCAAATGCTAATGTTTCGTTCATTTAGCTAAACAAAGTTGCAAATGGCTAATTTATTCTGACATGAATTACATAAGACTGAGACTGTATTTTGTAGTGATTACTCTTTTATTTTTCAATTTGGCTACAAATGTTGGAAGGCTAGATTTGTCTCTTTTGCTCAGTACCAAAATAGTCTTACATGGGACACCATTAACGTATACCTGATACACTCTTGAGTTTCCTCTTTGTGCCCAGTTCTACCAGTGGCACAAGTTGTCAGTTATAAGACTTCCTTTCTATGCTGTTTTTCTGTACCTGCTTGCACGTCTGATTCTGATGTGTTTCATGCATCAAGTCTGATTCTGATGTGTTTCATGCATCAAGAAAATGCCGTTTTTCAAATTTATACTGAGAAGGAAGAATAGCATTTTGAAAATAACTAAATTCACCTCAAAATACGTGCCCTTCTAATTTTAAAGTGAAGGTACCTAAATTCACCTCAAAGTACTTGCCCTTCTAATTTTAAAATGAAGATAACTAAATTCACCTCAAAATACTTGCCCTTCTAATTTTAATTTGAAAATAACTAAATTCACCTCAAAATACTTGCCCTTCTAATTTTAATTTGAAGATAACTAAATTCAACTCAAAAAACTTGCCCTTCTTATTTTAAATTGAAGATAATAAATTCAACTCAAAATTCTTGCCCTTCTAATTTTTAATATGGAATTTTATTTGAACTAAAAAGCAAACATAATGCCACAGCTTACAGAGCTTGCAGCATTTGAGGGATACCATATAGTTTGTTGGCTTTCAGAATATCTGTTCTGAACAGGAGTATATAATGAACCTTGGTGCTGAACTGGTGGATTATATTTTCCTGTAATCTGAGTCAGTTCTGAGTATGCCATACTTGTATCTGGGATGTGGCAATATCTTTAGTCACTTGTCCCAAAACTTGTATGGATAAATTGCACTGCTTCCAAACACTGTGGGTACTAATTGGGTTAACTAGAACATGGCCAAGATGTTGAACTAATTTTGAAAGCAAAACATATTATCTGAACATTCTTTCTTAGGACGATGAAGAAGGCAGTCGGGTAAGTGTAGTATGGAGTAGTGGAGGACTTTGATGACGCAGTGGTGTTCAGTGTGTTGACAGGCAGGACACGCCACAGTTTACACACATAGGTGTGAGCTTCTTGTTTGATGTGCTAGGAAAATACCCAAATAGGCAGGCAAGATGTAGCAAATAATGGCCACTATAGTCTTTTTTTTTTTTTCTTTTGTGAATTGCTTTCCCGAGGATTTCTTTTAGCTATAAGTGAGGCTTGAATTGTGTTGTCCTTAATGTCTAGAGTGTAGGGTGGCAAGGTGGCTTGATTTGCTGTGTTAGAATAATTGCTGCTTATTACTCATACACTGTGTATTGGGTCCACCAAAAGTTAGCTGTGAATTTATCAGTGCAAAAACTAAACAAAATTGTTTCAGAGGCTTAACAGCAAATTGATTACTGATGTAAATAAATACATCAAATGAATCGACAGAATTTTTCACACCAACTTATGGGAATGGTTTGTGCATGCCAGAATAAAAACAAGAAAGCCGTAATATTCTGTCAGTACTGATTGGGAGTGAGGGTACAATAATATAGACTAACCAATGCTGTACTAGAAAATTTGGTGGTACAGGGTAGCTTTTGATGTTATACATATTTTGATATCACATGTGCATGAACATTTTTGATTAGTTCTGCTGACCCGAGGTTGCAGAGCTTAATGCAGTTACTCATGTCTGTCTGTCTGTCTGTCCATCTGTCAATCCATCCGTCATTCCATCTGTAAACTTTTGCTTGTGAACATGATACAGTCCAGTTTTCAAGGTAGCCCTAAAAATTTCTAGGACTTATCAAGGGTATGAAAATCTAGCTTCAGTTTGATTTGAGTAGCACAAGCTGTAGCGTAACATAATATTTAGGCCAAAATGGAAACATTTTAAGAATGCTATTTTTCAACAAGTTTTAAATGCATCATCTCAAAATTTGTCAGGAATGTCAATGAGGCTAAAACTTGAAAACAGGTTAAAATTTGGTGGCGCCATTTACAGTATTACAAAAGATATGGACTAAAATGTGTTGAAACACGTTAAAATGAATATGTTGAGATAGAACAATGCTAATCATACCAAATGTGCCACAGATGTGTCTCTTATGTGGAAGTTGTTTGGTGCTTTTGGTGGTATTAAGTGGACATATTGAGAATTTAGAAGGCTAACAATACCAAATGTACCACAAATGTGTATCATTTATAGAAGTTTGATATTGCATAATACAGGTAACCTTGACCTACTTTGTCAAGGTCACAGGAATGCATACCAAGAAATGTTTTTATTAGTGATGCCCATGACATAATGAATTGAAATGAAACTACAAAACTTACACCAACTATGCATTAGGTCAAATTTTGTAATATGTTGTATAACCTTGACATATTTCAAGGTCATTGAGCACTTATATTAAGAAAAAAACACTAAATTCAATATGTTGATAAAGAATAAGGGAAATGAAATGCCACAAATGTGTGTTCATGTGGAAGTTTGATGTTGCATCATATGGATGATGACCTTGACTAATTTCTCAGGGTCATGAAAGGAATGCATTAAAGGAAATTCATTTTTTGGTGATGGTCATCAGATTACATGTGTAGGTCAGCAGAGCATTAGGCCCATGGGCCTCTTGTTTTTAAAATTCCTTTATACTTTTTTGTGGGAAGTGGTCTTCAGGTCAGGCTTAATTGCAGTCAAGTATAAAGGAGTGTCAGAATGTTTTTGTTAATGTGCTCAGACAAGAAGTAGGATGAGCAGAGATTACGTCAGTTAAAGAGTCACAAATCAAGGTGTTCCCGGGAGATACACAATAGATATTTTTGCTGAATTAGCCAAACTAAAAAAAATCTTTATGCCTTTTAAATGAGCTGCATTTTCAGCTCAAGCTAGGTCAAAGTGGCATATTTCTATAAATGTTGAACCAGTGTAAGCATTAGCTGGCAGTTCTGATCTTTGATGCGAACGTGCTGTGCATTTAGATAGTGCTAGCACTAGTGGATTGGCTCCTGCTGTGGTGTAAAAGTTGTGTAAATGTTGACAAGGTTGGAGCTGTGGGTGGTCTCTGTGGTATAAGCGTACTATCATATCATGTACTGTATGTGGCTATTTATAACAGTGTATAGTTAGGTCCCTTACCTCTACCCTGCAATGTAGAGTTTGAAATGTGTGGTTTTAAGTGTAAATAGTGTTTGTTAGCGATTTAATTTCAATCTTATCTTGTCTCCTATAAGTCAGTTTCCTGTTCCCTATTTCCTGTTGTTCTATGTTTGTGTAGTTTATAGTCACCCCAGTAATTTCTTTGAGTGTTCATGGGTAAATGAAACATGATGCTGTGGGGAAAAATGTGAAAGAGAGACCAAAGATTATTTCAGTTAAAATGTGCATGTCATAACCTTCCTCCATTATCACGTCATGCATACAGACCCATGTTCCTGTAGACTGACTCAGTTATTACTTCATTATTGGCTGCTAAACTTTGTCTCACTGCTTTATTTATGCCTTACTTTACCATAATCAACTGTTTAAGTTTTTAACATGTATAATTTCAGTATATTATCTTGGTTCATTATAGTAGAAATATTTACTTGTTAATTTTATTCACTAGATGTTCAGTTTTTTGTTATGTTTAATTCTTATTCATTACAACCCTCAATTTATGTTATATTCCCATAACTCGGATTCAGTAGTTGCTTAGAGAATAAGAGAGGAGCGACTGTTTGGAGATGAGTGGAGGTGACACGTGTTGGTAGTCATTGTACACTTAATGGCACAAATGTAGGTGCAGTGAAACCTCATTATAATGACCTTCAGATGTCTGACATCTTAACTTTATGACACAAGATCTGAGGGACTTCAAGTCAAGTTCCTTCGCTGTTTGACTCATTCATCCGACACTTTGCAGGGAACAAATGGCATCATAATAATGAGGTTTCATTGTGATAGTAATGCAATGGCAGGTCTGCTATGCATCACTAGCAGACTTGATTGTCTCCATAATTTCACACAGCAGCATTTTTTGGTTAAAACCTATATTTATTGTGTGTGGGCAGTATAGACCATGACCTCAATGAGTGCCTACATTTTTAGCCATGACAAAAAGTGAGTGGTATCATTATAAACCATGACCTTAGTGAGTGGTGTCATCATAAGCCATGACCCCAGTGAGTGGTATCATTATAAGCCATGACCTGACAGAGTGGTATCATCATAAGCCATGACCCCAGTGAGTGGTATCATATAAGCCACAACCTTAGTGAATAGTATCATTATAAGCAAAGACCTCAGTGAGTGGTATCATTTTAAGCCATGACCTCAGTGAGTGGTATCATTATAAGCCATAACCTCAGTGAGTTGTATCATAATAAGCCATGCCCCTAGTGAGTAGTATCATTATAAGCCATGACCTCAGTGAGTCGTATCATAATAAGCCATGACCTTAGTGAGTAGTATCATTATAAGCTATAACCTCAGTGAGTCCTATCATAATAAGCCATGACCTGAGGGAGAGATGTCCACAGAAAAATTCACTGAGTTGTACCCACAAGCTTGTGTATAACAGTGGTTTTGTCAGTCCTGTGATATAAAAGGAAGTTCTAGTCATGAGTCAAATAATGATAGATGCTCATGAAGTATTTTAACATAACAGAACCTTGGGATACAGATGTACAAATGAATATTCTCCTGTCCATCAAAGAGTTATGCAGCTGGAAAAAAAAACATGCCATAAGATATGAGGGTGCTGATCACATAGCTGTGGCCTCTGGGTATGATAATCTTCAATTTATCCAATTATGGGTGAAATATATATTTTACATATACGTATGCATATGTGGCGTGTTATGAGACAGGAAAATCTGACCACAGCAAGCTAAACACATTGATAGCCGCATGTACTAATATAAGTACATGTAGACCTTTGTCAGTAGCCCTCCAATTGTGAAAAAGCCCCTTGCTGTCAAATAAAAGAAATTGAGGGTTTAATGTGGTGTTCACACATATAAAAAGCTATCAAAAATGAAGTAAATTTTGTTTTACTGCCTGCTGGTCTGTGTGCAATACAGAGCCAATGGGGAATTTGCACGAAGACCATCAAAGTACAACTGTATGTTTTGTTGGTTGACAGCTGACCAGTGCAGCACAAGGCTCCCAGGATGTTCAGAAGTCCAAAGAGCAACAGGAAGCAGAGAAGCAGGCCATCTTGTCACAGAGGATCCAGCCTCTCAACACAGAAGGTTTCAATGAAGAAAAATACATGGAGAAGGCCCGAGAGCTACACCAGCTGCTGCTCCGACTGGAGAGCGAGAAGTATGACTTGGAGCAGCGCTTCAAGAGACAGCAATATGATGTAAGTGCTGCTTCATAGTCGTCATTCCTCTGTGTACAAAATGAAACAAGGAGGAGAAGGACAGTTTTAAATGGTTGCTGGTAGACCATTGTTCTCAAAATGGCCAGGTTACCTGCTGATGCCGTCTTTGGCCTTTTTCTGTAGGTAGGAAGGGCATATTTAATTGTGTATAATTTTTGTGCTGTAAAGTTTAATCTCCTGTTTTAAGAATGACTGACATGCCAATGGGAATGCTCATATTGGTCTAGATATTTTGACACTTTAGTCTAGATTCTTGCAAAGACAGAAATGCAAAATTGGAGCTTTTTTGTTGTATTATGAAAAGATGATCCTTTGGGAAGTGCTGTTAAAGTTACTACCAAGTGTTCAGCAGCTAATATCTTAACCGTGTAAGTGCTAATCACACCAAAAGGCATGCCTGTGTAGAGGACTGGAGTGATTCTACATTCATATTTCTCATAAAAAGACCTTTCGTTCAAGTAATGACATGCCAGGATATCCAGAAAGAAATTAATGGCACAGGTAGACAGCTCTCCCAGCATGCTTTTTAGACCAGATTCATTAATAAAATGTGATTACATTAATTGAGTTGAAGATGAAGGGGAAATACAAGGAGTTAATATTCAAAATGAAATTGTCATTTCTGATGTTGTATAGTGATTTTAAAATTTGTGGATTGAAGTGAATGAACGAAAAAACCCAATTTGTTGTTTTCAGATGGTTGAGCTGGCAGAGAGGGCGAGGCAGATGAACAAAGGAGGGTAAGTCCGACTGTGTGACAGGGTGCATAATGTACAGCCATGTAACAACTAGTTCTGCACTTTAGTCTGTGTAATATGTAGGTATATTCATACTGTGTAAAATATAAAATTGAACTTCTTGAAACATTGGATAATGCAATACACTGTACAATTCTTATTTGTAAAGGAGGGAAATGCAGTTGAGGATATGGTTTCTTCTCATAGCCAAATTCTTGAATTCATTAAATATTTGTACACTAAATTATTGAAAATATTTACATGCATGTATGTGTGTAGCCTATTGTGAAGGGTTTTATAATAAACAGATTGTAGATGGCCTGTTGATGGAGCTATATATCCAAAGATTAACAATTTGTTGTAAAGTAATATACATGGAAGCTTGCTCAGTTATATGATATGTAACATACATTAAGTTTGTTTATTTTTGCTCAGTTTCCTAATAAATACAGATAATGATATATGTAAAAGTTCCTTACAACAGAGTTGCAAATTGTTTTGTGGTGCACTATTGTGTTTTTTTCACTTTGTGAATATATGATATGTTTATGTATCAGTTGCAGGGAGACCAGTGTCTAATTAGTGTGTTTGTTGATTTGAATATGAAAAAAAATATACAAGGCAATTTGTTTTCTTTGTTTAAATAAAATTTAACAATGTTTATTAATTGATTTATATAATAATAATAGATTAAGCCATAAAGCCAGAAGCAAATTAAAGATGTGCAAAATTCTCACAAAAAAATAGTATTTTCTGAAGCACAAGAAAGAAAGGCAAATTGAGAAGTACATTCTCAGGAACAAAACAGTCCAGAAAGGACCATGTGGTGATTGGAGTGTGTCATACTTACTTGGACATGTTGTTTTATTGAATATCAGGGACAAGAAGAAAATGTTTGGAAGTCCTGTCTCTGGCCAGTAAGTTGTTGTTCAGTAGCAAGTAATAGCAGCTGCATCTATATAGTTTCAGGCAAAACCTCATGAAACAAAGGTCCACATGAAGTTGCCATATCAACAACAGGGGCACGCATTATATTCTCAGGTGCAACAATTATTAGCTTGTTGAAACAAAAATAAATATCTACTCCAAATCCAAAATATCTCTCATACAGAAACTTTCAAAATGCCCAGAAACTGGTCAAAAAACTGTACCTTTAGGAATAACATGCTTATGAAGTGTTCAGATTCAAAAAGGCAAATATTGAAAGTAAATAGCTGATGGAAAGTTGTGTACAAATTGTAGGTAATGAGTGGAGTGCCGGCCCCATGCGTTGTTATGGTGTCTCTCTGTGCCTTCTTTCATGATGGTGGTACAGTGGGTGTATTAACCCTTGGCACATGGTGGTGGCACCTGGTGATCAATATCAAAACCTTTGTGTCCCTATGTAATTTACAGCAAAGGAAAGAAGGCAGCTGTGGAGATAGATCGTGATCAGTTGGAGTAAGTAGCATGCATGGCAGTCCACAGACACCATGTCACGTGTGCAGTTTGGTCATAGATCTATGCATGTCTGCTACATATGCTCCGATGAAGTGTCCAATACCACATTCAGCCTTATATGCACTCAGATTTTGAACTTTTGCGTCTGTGCAATACTTCCACCAAATGTATACATGAAATGTGTTCTCACATTCAACTGTCTCCCTTTGTTTATATTTAAAATTTGTCCTTGCAGAGTGAGAGTGTTTCATATCAGGCAGAATGTTGTACAAAGTCCTGTTTGAAGTCAATATTTTGCATTACATGTGTAAGGAAGCCTGGGTGCCACAAAGTCTCTCAGAACTGACCAATGGGAACCAGTCTTGCATCTAAAATGAGCCGTTTGGTGGTTTTGATTGGTTTGTTGTGGTTTTGAAGCATTTTCCTTGCTATCAGCCTAAACAGGGGTTTAGTTATGGTGATATTTGATTTTACTATTTTTTTAAAATTACGTTTCAATATGTTCTACAAGCTGGCTGCCTTTACTAACTCATTCCATACTATGGTCACAGGCCTTGGGCAGTGGTTCTGACACTGCCTGGCAAGTCATGCTGCAGCTGCCCTTGTGGCAGCTGCAGCATGACTTGCCAGGCAGTGCCAGAACCACTGACTTAAGACTATAGGCATGTTGGAACTTGAAAGAAAGCTCTTTTCATGAAGAAATATAGAATTCCACATAGCCATGTCATGGGGAATGGATTTTAGACAGCACGAGTTTTAAAACCATTCACTGCGAGCCTTTGGCAAGCAGTGAGGGTTTTGAAATGAGTGCCATCTAAATCCAGTCACCAGGACACAGGCATGTGGAATTTTTTTCTCCCACAGAGAGTTAAATCCTATGTTTTTGTCAAAAACCGACTTGGTTTAGCGTGCTTGCAGCAGCCATTTTGACTCCATTTTGTTCACTTTCAACATTGCATTGCTAAGGTACGTAACTCGAGAAAAAACTTCAGTTACTCTTTTCTCTCTTACATAATCTTATTGGCTTACAAATAAAACAACAACCAATAGGAATCTCTTTTATTTCATTTTGGTTGTAAAATCGTTCCACACATATGTTGGGAACGATGGTGTTTCCACATGGGTAACTATGGGAGAATGTAAATATGCAATTGTCATCTTAAATCTACATAACTATACGGCAAAATCAGGGACTGGTATGGAATGAGTTATGGGGAGGGACAAGAGATTTTGTTTGCTGCTGTTGGATTGCTTTAGTCCAAAAATAGGATTACCTGTTTTTTTATGGGTGCAGTGTTCTTCCAAAATAAAAGTACTTTAGTTTTGCTTGACTGTAAAGTGCACCATTTTTGTTTGACTGTTCTAGGACACAAAGTGATCTTGACTGGTACATTACCCCTGAGTCTTGCCTGACTGGTACATTACCCCTGAGTCTTGCCTGACTGGTACAGTACCCCAAGTCTCGCCTGACTGGTACATTTACCCCCCACCCCCACCGAGTCTTTGCCTGACTTGTATAGTACCCCAAGTCTTGCCTGACTGGTACCATACCCCTGATTCCTGCCCAACTGGTACAGTACCCCTCAGTCTTTCCTGACTGGTACAGTGTCCCTGAGTCTTTTTAGATTGGACAGTGCCCGAGTCTTGTCAAACTGGACTGTGCCCCAATCTTGTCAGACCAGACAGTGCCCAAGTTTGTCAGACTGGACAGTGCCCAAGTCTTGTCAAACCGGAATGTGCCAGAGTCTTGTTAGTTGGGCAGTGCCCGTGACTTATAAGACAGGACAGTGCCCGAGTTTATCAGACCGGACAGTGCCAGAGTCTTATCTGATGGGTACAGTGTGCCAAGTTTGCTGGACTGGTACAGCACAAGAGTTATACTTGGTACTGCTGGTCTGCTACTCGTGTTGGTAGACAGGATGCTGTACACCAATTGTGCTTAGCTGGACCAGTGTACCACTTATGTTCATCTTTGTTCCAGTTGTGTTCTGTTGGTCCACTGACACTGTGGCACTTAGCTGGAACTGTGAACAGTTGTGCTTGAGTTGGTCAGTGCACCAGTCATGATCAACTAGTGATCAAATAATGGTACAAGATGTTTTTTGTAGCTAGGGCAGAATAATAGTTACACTTGGCTGGTATCGTAGGCCAACAGTTATATGTGAGACCTAGAGTAATGTGAGCCTGGCCTACAGTAATGTACTTCAAACATGCTAAGCCAGTAAGTAATCAACCCCATGCCTGACTCACACACTAGATATAGTGCAAGCAGTTTCCAAGTAACATTTGACCACTCTGACAAATCTTTGTTGTTGTACCTGAAGTATCTCCAAGACTGATAGATACAAAGGACATTCTGACCTCTCTGTTATGCTGATCTGTTTTTTCATAGTTACACAACATAACCAGTTTTTGGTCAGCTGACTTGTCAGCCAGTTCTTGTGCTACCACAGCATCAGCCAGGCAGACTGGTGGCTCACCATGTCATCCAGGCAGACTGGTGGCTCACCATGTCATCCAGGCAGACTGGTGGCTCACCGTGTCAGCCAGGCATACTGGTGGCTCACCATGTCAGCCAGGCAGACTGGTGGCTCACCATGTCAGCCAGGCATACTGGTGGCTCACCATGTCAGCCAGGCAGACTGGTGGCTCACCGTGTCAGCCAGGCATACTGGTGGCTCACCATGTCAGCCAGGCAGACTGGTGGCTCACCATGTCGGCCAGGCAGACTGGTGGCTCGCCATGTCGGCCAGGCAGACTGGTGGCTCGCCATGTCGGCCAGGCAGACTGGTGGCTCTCCATGTCGGCCAGGCAGACTGGTGGCTCGCCATGATGGCCACATAGTTCCAGCTCTTCTATTAGATCACTTTTGAAAACATATAAAAAATTGTACTACCGGGTATCAGTCTCTTATCTGGCAGGGCTCAACATGATAACTGAAGAGAGTTGTTGCCTTTTGGACCAGGTCCCATCGCCCATCCCCACAACACACTGTCCAATCATTGGAGACTGATCAGTGGTATGCATATTGGAGATTTTTTGCAGCACAACTAATGCAGGGTTTCATTTTGGACAGCTTGTGTGTCGGAAATTACACTGCAGCTCCAGAATATCATATCTTGCTTACCCGGCAACCTGCATTAAGGGGCCAGGGTCATGTCAAACACCCAGTCATTCCAGAATTAATATTGTGTTTATTTATTGTTTTTTTTTATTCATTTATTCATTTTATTTTTTTTGGGGGGGGGGGGTTGAAAAGTTGAAAGGGGGAAAAGTCAAATGGTTTCACTGCTCTCTTGAATGTTGGTTTTGTTTGTGGTTTTTTTTTCTGTTTGTTTGTTTGTTTGTTTTTTTTTTTTTAAGAAAAGTAGCTTCCCTTGCTCAGTGTTACAGAGGGTTCTCAAGTAATAGTGTGTTACAGTATGTACTGTCTGTTTCAATTTTGTGACATTTTCCATGCTATGGTGTTGAATCTTGTGTGGATTTGGACTAATGCTGTAATGATGGCAGTCTATAGCCAGCGTTTGCCTTGTGAAGGTGATGACTAACTCAGACGCTCCAAGCTGACTGCCAACATAATTCCTGGTACATGTATGCTCAGTTGGTCCCCACCAAAAAGACCCCCTCCACCTTGACAAACATCTCCCTCCATATTAGAGGCTACTTAGTAGAAAATATGGCATTCCCATTATGTTGTACCCATCCACAAGGGACACCACTCTAATATGGCCATTTCTTTATTTACAAGGGGTGGCTTATCAGAGAGGGACCGTTGTGCTTAACCCCCCCCCCCCCCCCCCCAATCTGAGCTGAGTCAACAGCTTTCCTTGGCTTGGGTTGGGTGAAAGTTGTTAAACAAGTTTATGTTATCTTAATATGTCTCGGTTGCAATTCTCATTCAAAATGTTTTCCTTACTGTTGAGGTAAGATCAAAACATTGAATGAGACAACATTTGATCAGTAGTTTATTTTGGCCAGTTCAAGAGGAAAGGGTTAAAAATGAAGGGTAAAGCACCTCTGCCTTTCACACTTGGTCCTGTTTCATTTGTTGAAATAAGTGTTTTGTAACAAGAAGCATGTGTACATAGGTCTTTTCAGTTGTGTGTTACTAATACATACGTATTACACAAATAGGTTCATGTGTCGTTAGTCTTTCAGTTCAAAATTGTCAGCTCCAGAATACATAATAGGCAAAATATTTTTGTTTGCCTGTGTAAGGTATGGACATGAAAACACATTTAAGAATTAGTGTGTTGTACGTGAAGATGGTGTAACCAGTGTTCTCAGGGTGTGAATGTTATTATATATGGTATAAAGGGCCGGTACAGCAGGCTTGTCTCTGCTGTGTAATGCTGGAGATGGCCAGCTTCAGTGTGTGGTGAGGCATCGGAGCCTGTCATGTATGGGGCCTGTATTTTTCCGTTTAAAAAAACTAGAAATTCTGTTTCACCTGCCAGAAATTTCCCAAATTCCGTTTCAGTAGTTCTCTTTGTATGTAAAACACATTTAGGCAAAACAACAAATTCCGTTTCAGAAGTGACAAAAATTCATTAATCCGTTCCGTTTCCGTTAAAAACGGAAAAATACAGGCCCTACATGTACAAACTACTTGTATGAAGCTGGCATAGGAGACAACACATCACAAGTTGTGACTTGTGTATTTAGCATCCTTAATTGGGTCACTATTTCCATTTTTAAAAATTATGTACGAAACTGTTTTTCTTTAAGTATTCACAGAATACTCATGGCAGGTATGTTAGTTATTATGTAGATTGGAAAAATAGCATTGATAATTTTATATTTCTGTAAAAATGCTTTCAGTTGTAAAACGTTTTGTAGACTCCATGTGTGCATGGTGATAAACAATAACCTGATAGTTAACATCATGTTGGTAAGATGTAACCTGATACTTAACATCATATTGGTAAAATGTAACCTGATAGTTAACATATTGGTAAGATGTAACCTGATAGTTAACGTCATATTGATAAGATGTAACCTGACAGTTAACATCATATTGATAAGATGTAACATGATAGTTAACATCATATTGATAAGATGTAACATGATAGTTAACATCATATTGGTAAGATGTAACCTGATAGTTAACATCATATTGGTAAGATGTAACCTGTAGTTAACTTCGTATTGGTAAGATGTAGACCTGTACAATGTAGAAGGTTTAACTTTTGATGTAGGGTTATCCTAAGTTCTTAGAACCAGGCAGCTGTATGGCATGAGAGTTGATAGGAGAAGGGATGGGTAATGCCTGGTTCATTTGATAAAGACAATTAAGAGACATTATTTCAGATACAGTAAATTGTTTGTGTCACTTATTGGGTGATTGTTGCTTTCAGAGTTGACAAGATCCAGGAACGTTTCGCAGGTGCCCCAGTAAGTATGCTCTCTGTGCTTTGAGAAAGTCCCTGATTCTCACTCTGCTTTGAGAAAGTCCTTGATTCTCTCTGTGCCTTGAGAAAGTCCCTGATTCTTTCTGTGCTTTGAGAAAGTCCCTTGTGTTGTCACCTACAGCTTCTGGTCCAGTTCAGAACATATTCTGTAGATATTAGGTGCAGATGTAAAGTTACAACAATATAGCAGTGATAAGATACTTTGTGTAACCTCAGACCAAAGGATCTTTAAACATCAGTAGCCAAGATACTGTTATGTATTTATTTTGCATGTTCCATCACATATGATCACTGAGTTATTGTATCTCCTCAAGAAAAATGGGTGCCATATTTTTTGTAACCTATAAGGTTGGTATAACATGGTAAAATATGACCTTATTTTTCATGTCACAACATCTAGCTCAAAAATGTAGTCAATTGATATAACATGGTCCAAGCTTGGAGGGATGATACAGTCATAATGATACCCTGTTTATAGACAAATTGTAAAATAATTCAGTGGTACATTGGAATACTTATTATTGTTATCACTATCATTATTATTATTCAAAAAATATTTTCTTGCTTTGTTGTAACAAATCACAGCATATGGTAGTGTCCCATTTGCCACAGGTACCAAAGTATACCTATGGTTTCATTATGCTTTCTCCTGTGAGTAGATTAATGTTATGGTATTATGGGAGCTGATCTTAAGGTCTGCTGCTGTAGCTGACAATATAAATCCTACATAATCATGTGTAGGTCTCTACAGGTCATGACACAATCACAGAACTGTCTCGTGGTGGTGGGCAAAATTGATTCCACATGCGTGCAAGCTGACTGGTACTTTGCATGCCTTTTACAGCCAAAGGTAGCACTAGCCAGCAAATATGAGCGCAAACGTGACACCAGAACCATCGCAGAAAAGATCTTGATGTTCCAGGGAGCAAGATGAAGGTAAGAAATCACTTGTGGCAGAAAACCTCTAAAAGATATCTCTGTACTGTTTCAGCCTAAAATTCAGCTGTGCAGTAAATATGAACGCCGCAAGGACAAGCGAGCATACGTAGAGCGTCGCAAGGTGTTTACTGGCCCCCAATATCTGTACCCAGCAGAAAAGATCAAAGCCACGAAAAAAATCATCTGGGGAGAGGGTGGTCCCGAGTACGACGAAGGGGAAGGCGGAGAAGAGGCAGTGGCCCAGGAAGAAGAGCAAGAGCAGGAGGAATAGGTGACGCCCTCACTGACATACGAATGGATCTGCTGTGACACCCGCTGCATGACTTATGCCATTGATTTTTGGTTTCTTTGCAGATGTTACTGTGTGTGCATTCATTCCATGGAGGATTAATACACGTCTCCTGCAGCATCTTGAGTTTGTCCTCAGAACGTTGAAAATATGTTGTTCAAAAACACCATTGACTGCTTTGGGTGAAATGTGAAAACTGAAAATGTTTGCAATAATTGAAGTACTTGTGGTTTTTTAAGGCACTTTGGTATTTAGCTGTGACACAGTTTTGTTTTGCATTTGTGAGCTGCATCCTGAAGGGACAGGCTGCCTCTGAAAACTACTGAAATAACCCTTTGACACTCAAAGCAGCCAAAAGTGAGCAGCCGTAGACTGTAGTCTGAATTCCTGGATATAAATTTCACAATAATAGAACAGCTTTTGTTTGAGAATATTAGATGAAACTCAGTGGCTTTCATGGCATGATTTTGGAGCTTAGTATCTCCCCATGCCCATCAATGCTGCTGACTCGGCACATTTTTGATGAAAAAAGGTTGACTGGCTGTCGGCATTGCTCAGCCTGTGGTCAGCTTCACAAATTTGGTACATACAGAGGGAACAGTCAATACTTAAAGAGACTCTGGCTGCCAAACTGTGCATGTCAAGTTCAACCCTTTAGCTCTTAAACCATCCTTCTTTGGATATCACGTACCCGGTGATTTTTGGTAATGCGAACTGTTATAACTGAGAGTTGCTGAGGAGGCCCATTAACCCTTTCCCCCTTGAATTAAGACTGAGTCAACAGCTTTCCTTGGCATGGGTTGGGCACTAAGTGCCCAACCCATGCCAAGGAAAGCTGTTGACCTGGGGCATGTGATCTTGATAAGTCTCATGTACATTTCTCAGTCAAATTGTTTTTCATAACTGTTGAAATTAGTTAAAAACACTGAAGCAGACGACATTTGACCACCAGCCGGTTTTGGCTGGTTTGAGGGGGAAAGGGTTAAGATAAAGTGCCTTTGGTCAACATCTTTTATGATGAGGGCTTAGCAGTCAACCCACACCAAGGAAAGCTGTTGACTCCGCCATTATCCAAGGGAGGAGGGGTTAAAATTTCCATACTTTTAGTGTGTGATTCATTTATAACAGCCTGCAGCATGCTGGATTTGTGTCTAATTGATGTTTTTTTTCACTTTGCAGTTAGCATGTATAGATTTGTGTATTGCCAATAGAATCATGTGTGCCAGCAGCATTAGAGAACATTTTGTGACATCTGTTCGTGTATTATTCAGTTTTTATGACAATATATTAATTAGAAAAAATAAAAAAATTCCATAACAAATGTCACAAACATGCTTTCATATGCAAAGGACACAAGAATCATTTTCTCACAGATCTTGAAAAGTATTGCCTGCTAAACAGACTTTACTTTTATTGTTTCTGATTTGTTTATCTTTGCTGGGGAAAGTACTAGCCACGGGAGCTGAAGGCCTGCTCCACAGGCAACCCAAAGTGCTAAATTATCCAGAGATGGACCCTGAGCAAGCTGCTGGAAGCCATTTTATTGTTGCTCCCAACAGAACATATTGTTGCCCTCTGGTCGCATGTTTGAACTGGTCATTTTGATTGGCTAACCAGTGGCTTTATAGTGGCAGACAGCCAATAACAGGATCCTTTCAACCAGTTGAGGAGTATGAGATTGCAGTCTGTCTTACCCCAGATGTCCTGTACGTCTTGCATTGGTCAATACCTTCGGGTATGTGAGAAAATGAGATAACAGTTCAGGCTTTGTCATCATAGTGACCTCTTTATTTCAGACAACTGTTCATGAAAACATTCCTAAATTTACTACCAGATGGGAGTTCTGTACTAAAGTGAATGTACTTTGTGGTTTCTCCAAATGTGTCGGACTGTGATCAATGCTAATAGTATTTAATATTTAATAGATTCAAAGTGTAGCAACATTCTTCAAAACTGACATTTTTGGTGAACCTGTTAATTTTAATTTACGGCCAGCTTGACACCCTCTTGAAGGCCTCTTGAAAGGCCATTTCTTTTCCAATGTCACATTTTCATTGCCACAATCCTGGCATTTTAGACACTGAGTGTGTGGCAAGAGATGGACTCTGTGGGTCACGTTTCACTTTGAGGGCTGGTCCTATATGACAGGATCACTGCAACATTTCTTGTTTGTTATGGCTACAATAGATACTGTACCACAGCAGAACCATTGTCATGGTATGCATTTAACCACTTTGAAACCAGTGTTGAAATAACCATTTAGTATCGACCCTGCATGAAATGTGTGCTGCATCAGAAATGTGGGTGACTTCTACTTAACAGGATTGCCATAATTATGCTATAAAAAGAAAAAAGTTTTTATTAATGAATCATGAGTTTTATTTCAAAGATAAAGCCATTTAGGAAATGGTGCCCTTCTAAATCATTAATGTCATTTTATGATGCTGCAGCCATGTAAATATTCTGTATCTCGCACCCGTATCGTCTTGCGACCGAAGGTCTCGTGATGATATGAATGCTTGGGAGCTGATACAGGGTGTGATACAGCTACAGCCATGTGATAACCTATAAGTATACTGGTGTGTACAAGACTGTATACTGGTGTGTACAAGACTGTATACTGGTGTGTACAAGACAGTATACTGGTGTGTACAAGACAGTATACTGGTGTGTACAAGAGAGTATACTGGTGTGTACAAGACAGTATATTGGTGTGTACAAGACACTATACTGGTGTGTACAAGACACTATACTGGTTTGTACAAGACAGTATACTGGTGTGTACAAGACTATACTGGTGTGTACAAGACAGTATACTGGTGTGTACAAGACTGTATACTGGCGTGTACAAGACTGTATACTGGCGTGTACAAGACAGTATACTGGTGTGTACAAGACAGTATACTGGTATGTACAAGACTGTATACTGGTGTACAAGACAGTATACTGGTGTGTACAAGACAGTATACTGGTGTGTACAAGAGAGTATACTGGTGTGTACAAGACAGTATATTGGTGTGTACAAGACACTATACTGGTGTGTACAAGACACTATACTGGTGTGTACAAGACACTATACTGGTTTGTACAAGGCAGTATACTGGTGTGTACAAGACTATACTGGTGTGTACAAGACAGTATACTGGTGTGTACAAGACTGTATACTGGCGTGTACAAGACTGTATACTGGTGTGTACAAGACAGTATACTGGTGTGTACAAGACAGTATACTGGCATGTACAAGACTGTATACTGGCGTGTACAAGACTGTATACTGGCGTGTACAAGACAGTATACTGGCGTGTACAAGACAGTATACTGGCGTGTACAAGACTGTATACTGGCGTGTACAAGACTGTATACTGGCGTGTACAAGACAGTATACTGGTGTGCACAAGACTGTATACTGGCGTGTACAAGACTGTATACTGGCGTGTACAAGACAGTATACTGGCGTGTACAAGACAGTATACTGGCGTGTACAAGACTGTATACTGGCGTGTACAAGACTGTATACTGGCGTGTACAAGACAGTATACTGGCGTGTACAAGACAGTATACTGGCGTGTACAAGACTGTATACCGGCGTGTACAAGACTGTATACCGGCGTGTACAAGACTGTATACTGGTGTGTACAAGACTGTTTACTGGTGTGTACAAGACTGTATACTGGTGTGTACAAGACAGTATACTGGTGTGTACAAGACTGTATACCGGTGTGTACAAGACTGTATACCGGTGTGTACAAGACTGTATACCGGTGTGTACAAGACAGTATACTGGTGTGTACAAGACTGTATACTGGTGTGTACAAGACAGTATACTGGTGTGTACAAGACTGTATACTGGTGTGTACAAGACTGTTTACTGGTGTGTACAAGGCTGTTTACTGGTGTGTACAAGACTGTATACTGGTGTGTACAAGACTATACTGGTGTGTACACTTTCTTGTATCTCCTACTCTCACTATAGTGTCATGGTAATTGTTTTTACAGCTGGTGAAGTTAGCTGGGAATTTGATGGTACTGTGGCATGTATTGAGATTGTATACTGGTGTGTACAAGACTGTATACTGGTGTGTACAAGACTGTATACTGGTGTGTACAAGACAGTATACTGGTGTGTACAAGACTGTATACTGGCGTGTACAAGACTGTTTACTGGCGTGTACAAGACTGTATACTGGCGTGTACAAGACAGTATACTGGCGTGTACAAGACTGTATACTGGTGTGTACAAGACTCTATACTGGTGTGTACAAGACAGTATACTGGCGTGTACAAGACTGTATACTGGCGTGTACAAGACAGTATACTGGCGTGTACAAGACTGTATACTGGCGTGTACAAGACTGTATACTGGCGTGTACAAGACTGTATACTGGTGTGTACAAGACTGTATACTGGTGTGTACAAGACTGTATACCGGTGTGTACAAGACTGTATACCGGTGTGTACAAGACTGTATACTGGTGTGTACAAGACAGTATACTGGTGTGTACAAGACTGTATACTGGTGTGTACAAGACTGTTTACTGGTGTGTACAAGGCTGTATACTGGTGTGTACAAGACTGTATACTGGTGTGTACAAGACTGTATACTGGCGTGTACAAGACTATACTGGTGTGTACACTTTCTTGTATCTCCTACTCTCACTATAGTGTCATGGTAATTGTTTTTACAGCTGGTGAAGTTAGCTGGGAATTTGATGGTACTGTGGCATGTATTGAGATGTTCACTGAAGTCAAGAAAAGTAGCTTCAGAAAACTGAAGAAGAAAGGTTCTAGTTCAAATTATATCTGAGAATTTGTACTCCATAATATCGACAGAAAAGCAAAATATAATCTCAAAATGAAAGTGTAATTCATGATTAGGTGGTATTGAATATATTGATTTTTGCATGAACTTACAGACTTTATTTATTTTTCAGGCTGCAACCCTTAACCCCTACACGTAGGGCTCATTGTTTCGGTTATCACATAGATCCAGGAGACATGTAGGAGTTCTACAAAGCACATCTTTCAACTCTCGCCCTCCTTGGTTCACAGCTGACATTTTATTCACACAGTATACAGACAGGGTTTCCAAAAATATATTGTGGAAGTTTGAACTTTGGCAAGCTTCAACTGTCAATGACAGTTTCGACACAGTATATAGGAATCTTTACATACTTATATATTGTAGCTTTTAACAATAGTTTTTTGGAAACTGAGTGGGTGGATGGAAAAACAGAGGCAAAATGTGACATATTAATATTATATAGTCCCTATCGATGGAGGAACAGACTACTTGTACTGCATACTTTAAATATGGAGATGCTATTTATTCACTCGGCTGTTAATGTACTTTAAAATGATAATATTTGGTGTGCAACATTTAGGTTCCAGTAGTTTAATCTTCTAGTTCTTTCATAGTTCCTGCCCGTCCTTGCTGCAATAAAATTTGCTTGGATTTTTACCAACAGCTGATATTTGTGTCTTTTGTTCCTGGTGTGACCCCATGTTCCTTGGTTTGTTCCAAGTGGCCTGAGGACTTTGCTGGTAAATGATCAAGTGTTGATTGCTGGCAGTGATTTAGGACCGAGGACATATTTTAACATGGTTGTTAATAAATGTATGCAAATGTCTTTTGACAAATATCTTAATTTTCAACTGTGCTAAATACAGAATATAAATTTGTTAGTTGATGTTGATTACTACAGTGGTGCACAAAGTATCAATAAGGATTGACCATGAATCCTGTGGGTGTTGATTGCCCCAGTGGCCCACAAAGTATCAATAAGGATTGACCATGAATCCTGTGGGTGTTGATTGCCACAGTGGCCCACAAAGTATCAATAAGGATTGACCATGAATCCTGTATGTGTTGATTGCCACAGTGGCCCACAAAGTATCAATAAGGATTGGCCATGAATCCTGTGGGTGTTGATTGCCACAGTGGCCCACGAAGTATCAATAAAGATGGGCCATGAATCCTATAAATGGACAGAATGTCATCTGCTTCAGTTTTAACTTTAATGGAAACTTTCTCAGTCCATAATTGTCATCATTTTTATCTATGAACAAAGCATTCATTACTTTTTGCTCCTCCCCCCCCCCCCCCCCATTATGACTAAAATCATCATTTTATTGATGCCAAGCCGACAAAGTCCTTGTTTTTATAGAGAATGCTATCTTTGGATGTAAAATTATGAAAACACATACATGGATTATGCTAAAACAAGATTTCATTTATTATAGACAAAATTTTGACTTTCGTCAAATCCCTCTTTGGTGTAAGTATGCAATACACTATGTACAAAAGCCTTGACACCATAAAGTGCATTGGTATGTAAGTTTAACTATAAGGTATAAAGCTACTTTTTGTGGTCCAAGTATGATAATAAAAAAGTGTCAAAATCTACTTTTCAGATTGTCAGTATTATAAAGAATTGTATGACACTTAAATTTTGAAAGTTTTCTGGTTCATGTAGTGCTGCTGTATAAATGATAATAATTAATTGTCCAAATCTATGATTTAGCATACCATTGTAATAATGAATTATTTTGCTCATTTGAAAGGTCTCTGGTTCATGTAGGGCCATTATATAATATCAGAGAATGTCGCTGTTATAATAAATATCTTTGTCTTATTGATGAGCCTCCAAATTTGATTTTTAATTTATTTTAAAAAATAGTTATGACCAAAAATCATTTAATTCTGACACCACCACCCCCCCCCCCCCCGCGGCGAATGTTTGTTCATAGATAATCACAATTATGGATGGTCCCTAATAATAAAGATGTAGATGAGACCTATCAAAATAACCTGCCCTTAGTGAACAGCTCAAAGTAACATGGCTGGGGTAAAGAGCTCAAAATAACACCCTGAGTCAACAGATGACCTTGGCTTAGGCTGGGCACAAGGCACCCAAGTCCTGCCAAGGAAAGCTATTGCCATTCAAGGGGAAAGGCCAAGGAGGTCTGGCAGGGTAGCAGTGAATCAGTTCTTGCCTGTCCTTACCATAGGTCACAGAGCTTCTGCGATCGCCCCTGTCCTTCCATCAGTAAACAATTTGCTTGTCAACGAGATAGCATCAACAATTTTAAAGTCAGCCTCTTGAAGTTTTTGGACATGTTCATTGAATCAAAATCTAGATTCCTTTCGTTGTTGGTGGCACGACCTACATGATTACATAATACACATACCAAAAAGTGAAAAAAATTGAAAACACAGGTGTCCTTGATTTGTGATGAATCTGGATGAAATTTGGTGGAAAAGTTTAGGAGGCTAATATGTGGAATCCAATAGAACCGGTGACGCCACCTACAGGTTCATGGAAAATATGAGCCAGTATGTGTTCAGACCTATGAAGTTAATTATCATGAGAAATAATCAGGCTAACTTAATCAAATGTCACAGAGTATCTGAAAGTACAATATTACATAATATGGGTGACCTTGACCTACTTTCTCAAGGTCACCGAGGGAACACATTTCAGGAGATAATATTATGATGGTCATTCTATCTTGACGTGAACATGTGTGCATTTTACCGCTAAAAGAATATTACACAGAGAAAAGTTAGTGATGCGTGGAGTCGTGATGGCGCTACTTGTGGTTTTCAGTGGAACTAACATAGTTGTAAAAAAACATGTTAAATTCAGTATTATGATCACAAGGATGGAGCTTTGAAACTTACAACTATGCATTGGGTCAATGGCCAACTTTTGTAAAAATTTGGATGACGACTTATTTTTTGAAGGTCCATATACAAATTGCATATGTCCTTGATAATCAAGAAGTACAAAATATAGATATAAGTGAGCTGGGGTTAATAATAAAATGAAAATATTTTATACTCCATGAATGACCTTTAACCTACTTTTTAAAGGTCACTGTTGGAATAAAAGTGAAAAAAAACAAAAACTTATGGACAATGTTAGGGTCCCTAACTTGTCATGGAACACTATGAAATGTGCGGAGAATGTTGGAGAGGCAAAAATGTTGGAAGTACCATGATATTGATGGTGGCATCTGTAAGTCGACGCAAAATTTCAGGAAATGTATTTTGAAGATAATTCATTACCATCAAAGAGAATGAGACTATGATGATTCTAGATGTACATGCATTATAAATGTATACCCAGTGATTTTTTTACACTACATAATCTGGGTGACCTTGATCTTCTGCCCCAAGGTCACTCAGGACAAAGTTAAGGACTCGCTCATTGTTGTCTTGGTACATGCAATAATATTCGTCACAGGAATTGCACAAATAAGATGTGATTACACAAGTGGAGTAAAGTGCCATCTGGTGGATAAGTCGGATGATAAAATCACTTAAGCTTTACATGTACCCATATATACATGTACCAGCAGAGCATTATGCCCATGGGCCTCTTGTTTGTTCCTTGATGGTACTCTTTCTTGGCTGTGTTCACCAGTAAACATTCATGGAAATAATCATTTTTATGGAATTGGATTCAGATCATGTACTTTTGTGCATTTTGACATCAGACTTGGACTTGCGGGAAAGCCAAGATCATATTGTAAACTGAAATATGTCACAAAATTTGGTTAAGGTACTGCTCTTGCGACTTGCGAACATATTTTGAGTGAAACAGATAAGACTTCCAGACTGCATTTTTGACTCTCCAGTGATACAAATATAATTTTTAGCTCTCGTGATCAAAGGTTGCAGAGCTTATGTGACCACTCATGTCTGTCCGTCTGTCCATAATCTTGTGCTCATGAACATGATACTGTCAACAGTTTTCAAGTTAGCCCAATATAACTTTCGGGACTTATAGGGTGTAGGAAAATCTAGGTCCCTTTTGATATTGGTAGCGCCACCAGCATTATTATGTAATATAGGGGTCAAAAGGTGAAAATCTTGTGAACACTCTAGCATCTTTAATTTTTGGTTTGTCATCACCAAATTTCGTGGGATTGTGGGGGAGCTTAAACTCTAAAGTGCTAATGATATGAGTGGCGCCACCTATAATTTGATGGAAATTATGAGCCAAAATGTGTTTAAAGATGTAAAATTCCATATTTGGAGATGTAATTGGATTACACATGTCAAATTTATATGATGTATTGACCATAGCCAAAGGTAATATATTACAGTGACCTTGACCTATTTTGTGAGGTCTCCATGCCTGTAAAGTTGAAAAGGTGATTTTGTGATGGTAGGGTGTAGCTTGGACATCAATGGCAAAGAGAATTGAGCCTTGAGATCAAAATTTCACTTGATTACATGATGCATAAAACTGTACTTGGTGACCTACTTTTTAGGACACTGTGACCCAGTAACATATCCAGTTTGGTGCTTGTCCAAGTTATTTGTCAATAACTCGAAAAGTTATTACCTGATTTGAACAGACTATATATGGATAGCTGGATGTAGGGCACATATTTTGATCTCCAGCATTTTTTTTTAATCTGAGTCGAAGGTCAAGGTCAAATGGCCGGTTTGAATATAGGTGTCATCTCGTGAATGCTCTGCACCCCACAATTTTTTAGATAGGCACACGTAATGTTTAGGAGTTATAAAGTGTATAAAAATCTTGGTTGATGTCAATGTTGGTGGTGCCACTTTGAGGACCATACTGTACAGGTCAAAATGTGAAAATATTGTGACTGCAATACCATCCACACTTTCAAGTTAGACCAATATAGCTTTCAAGACTTCTATGGTGTATGACAATCTAGGTCCATTTTAATATTAGTGACACCACCTACAACATTATGCAATATCGGGGTCAAAAGGTGAAAGTCTTGTGAACGCTCTAGCATTTGTAATTTTGGGCAGATTGTCACCAAATTTTGTAGGATTGGGGGGGGGGGGGGAATCAAAGTCTTACATGCTAATGATACTGGTGGCATCACCGATAATTTGATGGGAATTATGAGCCAAAATGTGTTTTAAGATGTAAAATTCCATATTTGGAAAAGTAATTGGATTAGTCTTGTCAAATTTATAAGATATATAGAACGTGGCCAAAAGTAGAATGTTATGTAATATCAGTGACATTGACCTTTTTTGTGAGGTCACCATGCCTGTAAAGTTGAAAGAGGTGATTTTGTAATGGCGGGGTGTAGCTTAGACATCAATGGCAGAGAGAATTGAGCCTGCAGATAAAAATTGCACTTGATTACATGATACCTAAAACTGTACTTGGTGACCTACTTTTGGGGTCATTGTGACCCAGTAATTATAGAGTTAGGCACTTGTCCAAGTTTATTGTTTTTTGTCCATAGCTTGAAAAGTTATGACCCCATTTGAACAAACAGACTATATATGGAAAGCTAGATATGGGGTGCATATTTTGAACAGCAAAAATTTTTTTATCCAAGTTGAAGGTCAAGGTCAAATGACCAGTTTGAATATAGGGGTCATTTTGTGACTGCTCTGCACTCCACAATTATAGGCCCATATAACGTTTAGGAATTATAAAGTGTATAAAAATCTTTGTTGACATCAATGTTGGTGGCATCACTAATAGTATTATATAATTAACAGGTCAAAATGATTAACAGTACCATCCACAGTTTTCAAATGAGCCCAATATAACTTTCAGGACTTATAGGGTGTATAAAAATCTAGTTTGTTTTTGATATTGGTGGTGCCACCTACAATATTATGCAATAAATGGGTCAAAATATGAAAATTTTGTGATCACTGTAGCATCTTTAATGTTTGGCAGATCTTCCACCAAATTTAGTGGGATTGTGGGGGGAGGTTAAAGTCTTAAGTTCCTAATGATACAAGTGGCGCCATCTGTAATTTTCAAATTATGAGCCAAAATGTGTTTTAAGATATAAAATTCCATATCTTGGAAAGTAATTGGATTAGACTTGCCAAATTTATAGGATATTTAGACAATGTCCAAAGTTAGAATATGATTTGATATCAGTGACCTTGACCTATTTTTGTGAGGGCACCATGTCTGTAAAGTTGAAAGATGTGATTTTGTAATGGCAGGGTGTCTGGACATCAATGGCAATGTCAGCACAGCACCAGGCCCATGGGCGTCTTTTATCACATGATCTGGGTGTCCTTGATCTTCTGTTCCAAGATCAATGAGGACATAAAGTTAAGGACTCGGTCACTGTGATCTTGGCACATGCAACAATATCCATCACAGGAATTGCACAAATAAGCTATGATTACATGTGGAGCAAAGTGATATCTGGTGGATATTTTATACACTAAATGTACAGAAGCCTCTTGAGGACTCCTAACTGTGAAATGAACAGGTGCAGTATAGCCACGGTGCCGGCAGAGCATTAGGCCTATGAGCCTCTTGTTATACTTATGATGCTAGTTCCATTTAATACCACCAGTGACACCACCATGACTATATATCTCATAGACTTTGTCTGTTTTGATGTTCCTGTAATAGTATATTGATATATGTGCAGAAGTTCAGGTGTAATGACCACCAAAGAAAAAAACAAAAACAAAAAAATACTGAAATGTATTTCCTCCATGACCTTTAGAAAAAAGGTCAAATTTATCCAAATTACGCAATGTAAAACTTCTTTCATAATACTGTATGTACTGCCTCCAAATTTCAATGCATTTTTGTCTTTCAGCCTGATTGACATCTCTGCCAAGTTTTGTGATGATGAAAAAATAGCATACTCAACATTTTCACCTCTCATATGTAATACTGTAGGTGGTGCAACCATTATCAAACTTGACCTAGATTTTCATACACTTGATAAGCCCTGGAAGTTATATAGGGCTAATTTGAAAACTGTGGAGCTGTTGCATCCAGAGGCAAAAGTTTACAGATGGATGGATGGACAGACATGAATGATCACATTAAGCTATGCAGCACTAAAAACCAAGCATCTTTGTTTTTGGATTAAAAATTTTGCTGGAACCCATCAAAAGTATGATGTGTTGGCAACTATTAAAAACATTTCTAGGTCATTAATAAGTGAACAAAATTTGACCCTTGACCAAACACACATTTGGTTTGAATTAAGTTAGTGAAATTTACACTCAAAATAACAATATATTTATAATTCTGATGCTACTTTTTAATGACATAGGTGGCACCAGCAGCACGTCCCAACTTTCTGTCTGCAGAACATACTGGTAACGTACATGAACATTTTACCACAATGTAATGACTATCACAAGAAAACAACTTCCCACATTTTATGGCAAGGACTTGGGAGTCGCAGTAATCCATATTCAGCAACTTTTTATTCCCACACACTTCATGTAAATTTTGTGTAAATTTGGCACAAATTGCCCACATGTACATGCTATGGAAGCCTTATGATACCAGAGAAAATAAATAAATAAAGGTAAAATCTCAAAATTTTGATATATTTTGATTTTTAAATCTCAAAATTTGGCGATTTTTCTTGAAATTTCAACTTCAAGAATTCAAATTTTGTTTCAGAAAAAAACTTCAATTTTCAGAAAAAAGTCACAATTTTGAGTTTTTAAAGTCAAAATGTTGTGATTGAAAACTCACATCTCAAAATTTTGAGTTCTTGAAGTTTGAAATTTTGAGAAAAATCACCAAATTTTGAGTTGTACAACTCAAAATAACAAGAAAATAGCTTGAAATTTTGAGTTTTTACTTTCCTCTGGTCCTATTAGGCTTCTGTAACATTCTCTCTTGGGACTAAATTTTAAGATCTCTCAATGCATTTTAGCTCGTATATTTCTGAAAGCTAGGTGGTGCCACTAGTATACTGGTTTGAGATCTTTACTTGGCCCTTATTTCAGTCAAATTGCATTTATACCTCAAATATTAAAGACATGACAATTCTCAAGTTTCATGTTTCGGCCCATAAAACCTTGTAGCACCACCAATATCATAAAAAACTTGAGATTTTACTTCATAAAGTAGGTCCATAAATTTACAAGTGGTCAAAGCCAAAATGGCATGTGCTGTAGCATGAACAAACCATGAGTTGTGGACTGGGCGCAGAGGACAGTTAGGACCTTGAAGTACCCAGTTGTTACCTCTCGGATCTTTGTTAAAGAGAGTTTATTTCTACTGTTAATTTTGTAGATTGGGTCATGTATACAATTGACAGCCCAAACTTTTCACTCTGGTATTTTGGCACCCTTTAGAATTTCAAACCAAAATTGGCGCAAGGAACATTGTAGCAGCAAAGGCAGAGAGAAAGATTTCAAAATTGAATCCCAGTAAATAGCACATGATGAGACCCCGCCAATTGTATGTGGCCACTTCTACCTTCTTGATGACATGGCCACATACAGGGGTATTAAGGTCAAGGACAACAAATCTTAAAATTCACAGTCAGCTTTATTTCACAAAATAACACACAGTTTGAAAATATACAATTACCATCTATGAGGATCTATGAAGTAACTTAATGAGGCAGAGCAGAGGTGCAGCCTTGCTCCGGCGTGCCCTGATATGTGGCTGTAATGAGTACAAAGGAAGCATGCCCTTGCAAAGGAAAGCACACTCCACTACTTCATAAGCAGAAAAGCCCTATCAATGTTCAGCGTACATATAATGGAACCAGCGTATCATGTCCACACTGAAGACACTTGGAAAGCAGTCTGCAATAGACGGGTGATTACACAGGGTAACAGCTTTGCATTTAAAGATTAAATTCAAGAGGCTTTTACAGCCATGATTGCAAGATATTCACTAAGTAGCGACATTTATTTAGGGTCTTTCTGTGCACTTTGAAGGCAAAAATATTACATGCTTTCAACAGCACAAACATTTATTCATAACTTTACAAATGTATTGTTAAATATCCAAGATGCATTTTCTATGGTTAGCTGGCTTACTTGATAAAAAAAATGGTTGAAAAGTCTCAGTATATATCATAACAGCTGCACTCTGCAATACAAATATACTTAATAAGATGATTGCATGTTGCTTTAGACAGGGTGATGATAGCTTTCTGCTTTGGTGATTAATAGTATTGCACAGTTTAGAACTGTTACACACTGTCACGCAAGTCTTCCAACAGTGTTACTAATTTTTCAGAAGTGTTACGCACTGTTGCCAAGTTTATGTTTAATGTTACAAATTTCTGTATCATTTACAGTCCTGCCAGTTTTTCACTGGTGTCACACATTTTGGCATCATGACACCCTGTGGAGCAAGTCTGTAAGGATGTAACACTTTGAAATGACCACTCTGTCAGGCAAGTCTATCAAGGATGTAACACTTTGAAATGACAACACACTGTCAGGCAAGTCTATCAAGGATGTAACACTTTGAAATGACAACACACTGTCAGGCAAGTCTATCAAGGATGTAACACTTTGAAATAACCACACACTGTCAGGCAAAACTATCGATGATGTCACACTTTGAAATGACCACACTGACCGGGAAGTCTGTGAACTGTGTCACACATTTCAGAATCATTACACAGTGTCCATGAAGTCTGCTCTCAGGATCACTCAATACAATATACACATAAAGACTATTCACTGAGCTATGATTTTTGTCATAAACCATTCCTCTTTTGACACTGCCTGTGCACAAATAACACTGCCCAGTCCGTACATTTACTTCCAAAATATACAGTGTTTTCATTGTCAGGTGGCCTCACCTTCTGCACTAGTCTGCTTTCCACTGCAAGAGCATGTTTTCATTATGGAGATCACCACATGAAGCCCTCCAACCAAGTCTACCCTACAAATATGGACTTGTTTGAACAGAACCTTTTATTCAACATCTGGATTTCTAATTGATCACTTTATAAACAAGACTTGAGAAAAATACTGAAAAAAGAGCACAGCAATGACGTCCAGCAGCAGCCAGGACATCCAGCAGCACAGCAAGGACATCCAGCAGCACAGCAAGGACATCCAGCAGCACAGCAAGGGCTTCCCGCATTACAGCCGGGACGTCCAGCAGCACAGCGAGGACTTCCAGCATCCCAGCCAGGATGCCCAGCAGCACAGCCAGGACCTCCAGCAGCACATCAAGGACATGCACCAGCACAGCCAGGATGTCCAGCAGCACAGCAAGGACGTCCAGCAGCACAGCAAGGACATCCAGCAGCACAGCAAGGACTTCCTGCATCACAGCAAGGATGTCCAGCAGCACAGCCAGGACATCCAGCAGCCTGATGCTCCCCAGCAACAGGTATTCAAGTGAAAAGTTTCATCATTTTTGCTATGTCTTGACTGCCTGGCATATACCAAGATCACCACTTTGTTGATGTGGGCTCAAGTTGTGTTGGGTGCCCTTTAGAACCCTTGTGTTGGGTGCCCTAACCCTTGTATTGGGTGCCATAGCCCTTGTAGTATGCCTGAGGCAGAGTTTTGTCATTGTACAATTGAATGCTCAGCACTGAGTCCAGGTCAGCAACCAAGCTACCGACCTTTGGTACACAATCCTCATAGGGTTTGGCAACAATTCTCAATCAAAACATAGCACATCTGCTTGTATTTCCTCACCACAGGCTAACATGGTGAGTGTCTGGATGTCAGGGCCAGCAGACCAAGGGCCTCCACCACCCTTTTCCTCCATTAACCGGCCAAAACCAGGTGGTGGTCAAATATCATCAGCTTCCCTGTTTTTGACTAATTTTAACCGTAATTAAACACAATTTTGAATAAGAATTGTTGATAAGACCTATCAAGATGACCCAAGTCAACAGCTTTCCTTGGCATGGACTGGGTTCTTTGTGTCCAACCCACAACAAGTGAAGCTGTTGACTCATTCTAACTTCAAGGGGGGTGAAGGGTTAATGCTTAGCCACAGCACCTGTAATCTCCTGCACTCTTGGCCAACTGCAGGCAGTTTGGACTATCACAAACTAAGGGGATTTTAGACCATACTCTCATTTAGACCTAGGTGTAGGCCGACAAGTTGCCAGTGTTTTTGACAATGCAAGATGGCTGAAAGCTGATTCGCCATGTCTCTGACTACATCAAGGCCATTGTGTATGGTACAGGTATGTGCTGCATAACTCACAATGTCTCTGACTACATCAAGGCCATGGTGTATGGTACAGGTATGTGCTGCATAGCTCACAATGTCTCTGACTACATCAAGGCCATGGTGTATGGTACAGGTATGTGCTGCATACAATCCTCAGGTAAAGTTAAAATCATTATCGTGACTGCCACAAAATATCCAACTGATTACCAGAAGAATGATCTACACTTCAATAGCTGAGTATCACAGATTATGATAGGATTAAACTTTTCAGAAGTCTTTCTTTGTTAGAGCTAAAACTTACATTTGATAACACTTTTTCTCCGGCCACTGTGGCTAGTGACACACATATTTGACAAAACAAACCACAAAGCCATCGGAATTGGTGGAATCAGCACATGCAACATTTGAGCTGCTCAAGATCAGTAAAACTGTCACTAGCCAAAGCGGCTAATTATTAAAAACCTCTACTTGCCACTTGCTATTTCAACATGTTTTTTTTTGTGGCAAGTTGTAGTTTTGAAATAGTTCTCATGATCACTGTCACATAGGTTTTAACATGCAAAACTTCTTACAGACATTTCTGCACTGTGGACAGAGTAGAACTAGAACCACATATTTCTAAGATATTGACATATTGATGATATCTGTCAACTATAGACACCTCTCTACTGTGCATCATAGACACTTTTTCTTGATACCAAAAGCAGAAATGACCTATTGACTGTGGACACAACATGTGGAACAAGTGTACATTGTACTGTTTCATTGTACATTGTACTCTTTTCAGTGTACATTGTACTGTTTTCAGTGTACATTGTACTGTTTTCAGTGTACACTGTACTATTTTCTGTGTACATTGTACTGTTTCATTGTACATTGTACTGTTTTCAGTGTACATTGTACTCTTTTCAGTGTACATTGTACTGTTTTCAGTGTACATTGTACTGGTTTCAGTGTACATTGTACTGTTTTCAGTGTACACTGTACTATTTTCTGTGTACATTGTACTGTTTCATTGTACTGTTTTCAGTGTACATTGTACTCTTTTCAGTGTACATTGTACTCTTTCATTGTACATTGTACTGTTTTCAGTGTACATTGTACTGCTTTCAGTGTATATTGTATAAACTCCTCCCCCCTCTGAACTAGCTGGTCATCAAATGTCCTCTTCTTTGAGGTTTGTAAATAATTTAACAGCAAAGAAAAAAAAATGAATGAGTCTAGTGGATGAGACCTGTAGACATGACATGTCCCAGATCAACAGCTTTCTTTGTTATGGGTTGGGCACTTGGTGCCGAAACCATACCAATGAAAGCTGTTGACTCAGTCTTAATTCAAGAGGGAAAGAGTTCAGGTGGCTTATGGTACATGTACCTGGCCATCAATGTCTGGACGATGGAGGCCCTCTCACTCCACAATCAAAAGCTAATTTAAATCCATCATTCAGGGGCTTCAATCACTTTTATGCTCAGCCTGCTCAGCAAAGAAGCCTGGACTAACAGACCAGTCCTGACTGAGCCTACAATTGCAAACCTGCCATCATCCAAACTGAACGTTCCATATGAACAAGTACCATCCAAATTGTTTGAATCTTTTGCATCTTGTTAGGATGTGTTTTTGCCTTTTGTCACATCTGAATTTTCTTTAACTTTTCATTAGAGTGACTACACAGAGTAAGATTGACCAACATGTGCATATATGATGACTGTATGTGTCCTATACTAACAGGAGCAACATGTTCGGTGTAGTTCTAAACCCCTAAAATTAGCACAATCCAATCTGTCTATGCTCCATAACCAATCCAGTCACTGTCCAGGTCATAACATGTAGATGATGTACCTTAATTTGTCACAATTATCACATGTGATGCAAAAATTCAAAGCTTCAACAGCCAAATGGCTTTATCATCAGCAGGAAGCCATCGAGCATGTTCTGAAGCCTCATATTCTCTGTGTAAGTTTATTTCTGCTGACATGAATGTGTTCAGAGGTTCTACAAGCACAGCCCTATCTAATCCCACATGTGCATGTTCTGTATACACGTATCTGGTCTTGTCCAGACATCTGTCTGTTGCAGACACTTTTTTCAAGAGGCAAAGTTGTCCACAATAGACTTATTTTATTGTAATATGAAAATTCACCAGGACTATTTGACACATTGATGATCCCATGTATAAATATCCAAGCCTATGTAATGACCTGGAAGCTTTTCTGGACCCTTCAATTGAAAGACAGGACAATTACGCCTTCCAGTTCCTTATAATATACCATGTGCCATGTGCTGCAACTATACTGGAAGGATTCCCATGCACTGCAGGACAATATATAGTATCAAAATATAACAGACTTTCTGGAATTCACATGACTGGAATGGACACAGTTCTCCACTATGCACAAACATTGGTATGTGGGTGGATGGCTGTACACAAATAAGACTACTGTCCACCTGCAGTAACCCTTTCCCCTCGAGTCACCACTTGGAATAACCATTTCCCCTTGAGTCACCACTTGGAGTAATCCTTTCCCCTTGAGTCACTGCTTGGAATAACCATTTCCCCTTGAGTCACCACTTGGAATAACCCTTTCCCCATGAATGCACTGCTTTCCTTGTGGCAGGCTGGGTACCTAGCACTTAACCCCTGAGCTGCTGAACCAGGGCATATAGTCTTATCGGGCTGATGTGTCAACAATTATTATTCAAAGCTTGTTTACTAACATGAAAATTGATGACAAATGATTGAAAGAAACAACATTTGCCCTCCAGCTTGTGGGCAGGGGAAAGGATTGTGACTCGTCATCAGTTACCTGGGTATGGGTTAGGCAAACAAGCACAAAGCAGCCATTCTGGCCTGGGGAAAGCAGGTGACCCTAATGGGGCTGTCTTAACTCATTCCATACTATGGTGACTTCCCAGGCAGTGCCAGAACCACTGACTTAAGACTATAGACATGTTGGTACTTGAATGAAAGCTCTTTTCATGTAGAATTTAAATATGCAATTGTCGTCATAAATCCAGGTAAACATACGGAAAAATCAGGGACTAGTATGGAATGAGTTAATAGATCCCCTCACCAGTAATCATTCAGTGTTTAACATTAATACAAAATAGCTGCAGTGGATGACATTTGAAATCCAGCCAATTCATGAGGAAAGGGCTATGGAATGTGACAACATATCAGACACATTGCTGTGACATGCCTTATGCCAGAGCTCTGTAGCATTTAAATCTTATATATTTATGTGCATACATGTATCTTAAAAATATACAATATACAGATCATCTAATACAACATGAAGCATAACTGTAGGAATAGTATTATAAGGACATAACATGTAATTTAGCATTGTATTATTTTGAAAATTATATACACTGTACTACTGTACAAACCAGTGGACCCTTTAGGTCTCCAGAGGGCAGCACTTAAGGGTAATCATTTGCATAACAAAAATATCTCTTAAGCTTTTGTTAAGCAAATAACCAAATGTATGTAAATTAACATCACATGCTGCCATCTGGTGTCCTAAATTTCACTATTTGCAGGCTTTATTGGTTTGACTGATGCTTGACAAAAGACTGCATGTAGGCCTTTGACCCTGGTTGGAATTGGGGTCATTATTCTAAACAGACATGTCTGCCAGGCAGCTGAGCAGGCAACATGACACAGACAGTGGTCACAAAAAGGCTGTCGTGGGTGTGATATACATGTCCCATGGGTTCATCAAACTGTTCAAGGTGGCAATACAGAGCAATACAAAGCAATACAGAGCACCAAGGTCTTCACCTGTAAGATTTACAATATAACAAAACTTCCTCATTCCCCAAAATGTAACTTTGTGTTAGCCACAAAATTTGTAATAATATTGTTTAAATTTTGCCTAGTTTGTCACCTCTATGTGCAAGATCAAGAGTTTGCATGCACACAAAGTATTTCTTCAGTGCTACAGGTGTGGATCATTGGTTGCTCTTTTGTATTCTATACGAAAGACCTGGGCTGGTGGGAGTGTACATTATCACTGTGTGATACCTTTGTGACATTTTCCTGTGACTGCATGGTATGACAATGGCACAGGGACTTGACATTGACAATTTTCACAACCTTAGAAGACTGAGGTAGGCCCAGCGACAAACAAGGGCGACAGCACACTTTGACAATGGCACAGGGTTTGAGACAGTACAACATTATAGCATCACATCATCGTCCTATGACCCCAGTTTGCATGGCTGGGGCTGTTATGATGCACCATATGGCATATATTGTGGAACTGTACCATTATGTTAACATAGCACCCACATGGCGTAACAGCATTGCGTAACGTTACTGCACTGATAACAGAGCACCATATGGTACAAATAGTATTGTGTAACTGTACTGCGCTGATCACACAGCACCATTTATGGCTTATCCCAGGAGACTATATGTCACCCACATTTTCATGACCCTGCAACTATAAAAGGAGAGGTAAGGAACTTGGTACAAACATAGGTTATTCCAAAGATGTAACAGTGGTGATAATAACCCTTGTTATCACTTGGGAAACAAGTTTTATTAACTGACAACCAATACCTATATGGCAACAGGCCACTCTGACCATATATGACCATATGGCATATGCGGGGTAACAGTACCAACCTGACTACAATCTGCACCATGCATAGCACACATTTTGCCACATTACCACTAAGTCCACAGAGATCCATGTGATATATTTTATGTTACAGTGGCCAGATAGAACCATGTGATAAAATATTATGTTACATTTAACAAAGGACTATATATGGCATATATTATGTGATAGCACGACTGACAGCATGAGGCTGTATGGCATATATTATGTAACAGTACCACAAAGACCATAGATTGTGTGCCATATTGTTTAAACTATAGCCATACACAAAAATGTATTTGAACAGTGGTACTCTGGCACCATATGGCACAGAAAGGACATTGCACATTGCACATATGGTAATGGATAGATAATAACATTAGGACACTATGTATGACCAGGGAACACTGACCGTGCACCAGTTCACTGGCAGGGCCATATGCAACATTTGTAAATGTATTGCACTCTCACAGTACGGCACAGAATTTATTGCCACAACAAAGTATCCCTTGTGGCAAAGAAAGTGAATGCGAACATTTCCCCCACCCCCACCCTCCACCCGCCATGAAAAACAGAAGCAAACACAGTTATGGCACAGAATACAGCATACAGCACCACTGTCACATGAAAATTAATTACGTGATAAAGGACCGAGAGCAGTAACAGCAGCCACTCACAAGATTATGTGGTACATTTGTAACATTAACACACAAATCATGTGGTACATGTGCATCAAAAATAAACAAGACCAATGTGGTAAATGTGTAAAAACAAAACCATGTGGTACAACACACGGGACCATGCGGTATATGTGTAACAGCAGCACATAAAGACCATGTGGTATATGTACACGTGTAACACCAGCAAACAAGACCATATGGTATATGTGTAACAGCAGCATACAAGATCATGTGGTATATGTGTAACAGCAGCACATTAAGACCATGTGGAATATGTGTACCACTAGTACATAAGACCATGGGATACATGTATATACGCCAGCACACAAGACTATGTCGTATATGTGCAACATCAGCACAGACCAACATGTTGTAACTGTGCAACAACACATAAAACTGGGTGGTATACATGCACCAGCAGCACCAATGACAATGCGGCATGTGTCTAATAAAAACCAAAAGCACATGGTACATGTGTAACAGCAGGATACAAACTAATGTGGTATATGTGTGAAAGCACACAAAACCAACTGGTACAAGTGTAACAAGCAGCACACAAGACCAAGAAATATGTGTGTAATGGCTACATCTCAGACCATATGGTACATAAATGATGGCTGACAATGGCTCTATGGCATATGGCATGGGATATGATACAGTGAAGCACAGTGTTATATATGAAAGTATGGTACATGTTACAGATGCACACTTTAACCTTGTAGTGTATAACTCCTGATGACTGCATGGTATATATAACAGGTTATGTTCTTTACAGTGTAAATCGTGCTGTTGTACACTTGCAATATATGACAGTGTACTGGAGTTCAAGCATGAGACCATGATTATATGGAACAGAATGTACACAGTATGCTGTATGTATTATGGTATATTTCTAACAGAATATGGTGGCAACCTTGACAATTATGCACACAATTTTGATTATACACAAGGAAAGTGTCTGCCCGTACAGGAGAATTAACCTTTCCCCTGTATTAACATGAAGTCAAAGCTTTCCCTTGGTGGGGAGTGGCCAACCTGGCCCAAGGAAAGCTGTTGACCTAGGGCATGGTATTCTGATAAGGTTCATTCACAATTCTTATTCAATTCATTTTTCATTAACACTGAAATTAATGAGAAATTATTGAAGGGGGGGGGGGTAAGAGGGGCCCCTAGTACACTGGTGAAAGTAATAATTTTGCTCTAACACAAGGTATGGAATTTAAAAAGGCTTCCAGTACATAAGTATGGCAAATAAAAACGCCCAGTATGCCAGTACGGAAAACCCCTTACCCCCTCCCCCAATTGAAGTGCATGAAATTTTAAATGCAGGCTGTTTTGGTGAGCTTGAAGTGGAAAAGGTTGAATTAACATCTCAGGGTTTAACACTGACATTAACATATTTTTCTTTAAACATCCTTTTGGGCAGCAACATTATCACCAACAACACAAAAGACAGCAACCCATGAAGTTATGAAACACTGATACATTGAGACTGCATCTTTGCAACATAAATGTTATGAAGTAACAGTTCCTTTATGACCTTTGGAGCCACATTGTTTTTGTATTGGGATGGGAATACAATGAATCTGTACACATCCACTGTGTGATATTGCACCAAGTCAAGATGTCCACTGATGACATGCTACCACCCTGCTAGCAATTTGGTTTTTCTTTTCATTTAGAACTTTTCTTGCAAATTTTCAAATTACAAAAATAATAATAATAATAATAATAATAATAAAAAATAATGATAATAATAATAATAATAATAATAATAATAATAATAATAATAATAATAATAATAATAATAATAATAATAATAATAATAATAATAAATAATAATAATAATAATAATAATAATAATAATAATAATAAATAATAATAATAATAATAATAATAATAATAATAATAATAATAATAATAATAATAATAATAATAATAATAATAATAATAATAATAATAATAATGAAAATTAAATAAAATCAGTTCCCATTACAGTGAAACCTCATTATAATGACACTCAGATATCCACCATATTCACAAGTTCTGTGGGACATAAAATCAAATTCCTTTGTTATAATTTGAATCAGTTGATATATTCTGATATCTGACACATTTTGCCAGGAACGGATGGAATTCATTATAATGAGTTTTCACTGTACTATATTTACTGGTAACAGATGATATTCATTATAATGAGTTTTCACCGTACTTTACTAACTGGTAACAGATGGTGTCGTTATAATGAGTTTTCACCGTACTTTACTAACTGGTAACAGATGGTAGTCATTTATAATGAGTTTTCATTGTACTATATTTACTGGTAACAGATGGTAGTCATTTATAATGAGTTTTCACTGTACTATATTAACTGGTAAAAGATGGTGTCATTATAATGAGCTTTCACTGTAATATATTTACTGGTAACAGACGGTGTTCATTATAATGAGTTTTCACTGTACTATATTTACTGGTAAAAGATGGTGTCATTTTAATGAGCTTTCACTGTAACAGATGGTGTTCATTATAATGAGTTTTCACTGTACTCTATTTACTGGTAACAGATGGTGTTATTATAATGCACTTTCACTGTAACAGATGGTGTTCATTATAATGAGTTTTCACTGTACTATATTAACTGGTAACAGATGGTGTTATTATAATGCACTTTCACTGTAACAGATGGTGTTCATTATAATGAGTTTTCACTGTACTCTATTTACTGGCAGCAGTCTGCTAGGGCTATCTTCAGGCCATCAAGGTCTGGTCACCTGGAGCAGCACCAGCCGTCTTCTCGTTTTGTGTTTTTGTCAGGTTTTACGAATCAAAAGCACAAAGACGCACACAGAGACCCAGTCCCCAGTGTTCTCCCAATTGGACACCAGATTGTGGACTGTCTTTATCACATACCATGCATACCTAAATGAGGTAGTTCAATATTGAATTTGCTTCAAATGTTCTCAGTTTTACTGTAAAATAAATGGATAGACCAACACTATTCTTCCCATCAACTCATACAGACACAGTTTCTTAGTACACTCTTTCTGTGTACTGAATCCAGCTCTCCCACCCCAACACTGAGATGACATGCAGATCACCATAGGTTGATGGACAGGAAACCCGAGATTTCCCAAATTAATGTGGATTAGGGTATGCCAGCACCACCCTAGCGCCATCTATCTGCAGGGTCAGTGAGCAGACTCTGTGTGACACAGAGACGTCATGACTGTCTTGTCATGGGTCTCACATCAAACAGTGTTTGGGATAACAGGACTGACAAAAGTATCAGGTATGTGAGAGAAAGGGCTATTAATGCTGCATGTATGAATATTTCATACCTTGTCAAATGTAATATATGTATCTTGCAACATGTACACTGTATCATTTCATTAGATAACACACATGTTGAAACATTTTTTCCTAATATCAGTCCACAGATTTCTTTCTTAGAAACAGCTACTCAGGAAGCTAATTTTTTTTCAAATGCTCCTGCACAGTTTGACAAAAAAATCAATGACCACAACGAAAAAAAAAAGGAACAATATAAATGATGATAATGTTTGCTTCTACATGTATAGGGAGGTTTTAATTCACAACCTTTGTAAACTAGATTTGCTTAGAAAACAGAACTAGGCATTCAACTGCATTGGCCAAGCAAAACTGTGCATTCATAAACTATATATTGGTATATTTATTGGCCACAGCAAGACAGCATGTTTCTAATATCCTATGGTTTTGAGGTCCCTTAAAATAAATGTTGCTGATCTGAATTAACACACAAAATACTTGAGTAAAATGTTTTCTAGGATGAAGTGAATGATTATGAAATATATACCATTACAAATGATAAAAGTCTCCCTTTTGTTTCCTTTACCCATGAAAAAACAAGACAGCTGTAACAGTCCTGTGCTCAGCTGAACTTGGGTGCACACACTGAAGTGGTCCTGAGACCCCAAAAATGATATCAAGGTCACATTTTCACATGAAAAGTGGCAGGATCCACTATTACTAAGATGCCTGTCAGGATGCCAGTTTGATCTTTCAAGATTACTCAAGGTCAAAACAACACCAAAATAAACCCAACAGGTACTTTCCTATCGGCGTTTAATAGTAACCATGGGTCTTGGATTCACTATTGCCAAGATATAAGTAAGCATGTCAGGTGTGTTGGTGTCCATCAGTACAAATACGAACGCGTACACATACTCTTACCAATAATTCCTAATTTTGATAACTCGTAAGAAATCAAGAAATGCCAGCTACACCACACAATGAACAAACTTGAGAGGAGATCAATTCCAGGCATATTCCCACCAAGTTTGAAGAGAATCCAGCATAAAGTCAGTTTGGGAGAAATTGAAAATAGTGAAAACACACAAAAATTTGTCCAAAAATATTGCAGCACCACCTGTTTAACAAGTTATGGTCTAGGGGTCCAGAAAAGTATCCCAATGCAATTTTGAAGCAACTGACCAAGTGATTTCAGAGACAATTTTTAAAGATTTTGCTAAAAAATGAAGCCTAGTTACCCCCCCCCCAAAAGAGAGAGAGAGAGAGAGAGAGAGAGAGAGAGAGAGAGAGAGAGAGAGAGAGAGAGAGAGAGAGAGAGAGAGAGAGAGAGAGAGAGAGAGAGAGAGAGAGAGAGAGAGAGAGAGAGAGAGAGAGAGAGAGAGAGAGAGAGAGAGAGAGAGAGAGATCACTGGCTGATAGTTTTGGATCAGAAGTTGAAAAAATTGAATTACCATTGCAATTTTCATTGGCTTACATAGTTGTCAATAGTAATTTTTGTGTTAGCTGACAAGTACCTGAATCTAAAACTTCATTAAAAAATACCAATAAAAAAGGAGCATCACCCGCTAGTAAAAAACTTAACCATTCTACAAGGTACATTTCCATCAAGTTTCAGCGCAATTTGAGCAACGGTTCTCGAGAAATTACAAGTAGCAAAAACACAAAAAATCTGTTAAAAAAAAGAACGAAATATTGCAGCATCACCTCTTGAACAAATCAAGGTTTAGGGGTCCTGAGAAGTGTTCCTATGCAACTTCAAAGCAATTGGCTGACTGATTTCAGGTACTTGCTAAGATTTTGACACAAAATGAACAAAAACAAAAGTCACAATGAAAAAAAAAATGCAAACATCAATGGAGCTTGATCATTTCAACAAACTTGGCACAGACTCATCCAAGGTAAACCCCTCAAGTGGATCTGACCAGGGTTTTTTTTGAGAAGTCAATTCTGGGTGGACAATGGATGACCACCTATCCTGTAAGGTTGGGTGACTGACAAATCAGCTGCATGTGCTAAAAATTCTGAGCACTAGGGATTTATCCTGTAATTTCTATTGTCAACAAGATTTTGAGGAAATGACAACAGAAAAAAGACTTGCACTCACAGTCTACATAATTATTGAAATTAACTTGTCAACATATTGCACAGGTATAACAATAAATGCATGCTAGAGGGGAATGTTTACTTGTTTATAATATGTCCATTACCCTTACCAGAGACATGCTGTACACAGCCAGTCCCTGCCCAATCAAATTATTGGAAATAGAGGTACTGCCTGAAGATGGCACCACTGTCTAGGTTGGGTACTATGATATTTACTTCCTCAGCTCCTGCCTGAACAAAACAAACTTTTATCAAGTTCCACTGATCTCTTTGTTCTATCTCAAACTGAGACGTGTCATGCATTAATCTATGTACTCATATATCTGGCCCAGAACTGATGTCCACAGACCCACTGGAGCATGTGTCCACCTAAGCTACAGGTACGTGATGCACCTATGCATGTAATACCATAAAAGCAAGCACAATGGACATCAATTGAAATATTTTCATCATAACTTTTTTCAGATTGAAATGAGAAGATTTGTCCACAAATGCACATACAGCTACAAGTGTAGAATATAATAAGTTTAAATGTGTGTGTAAAGATAAAAATTAATAAAAAAACTGATGTTGGAAACACAGCAGCATTATATGAAACAAATAATCTGATGCTGGTAACAGCAGCATTATATGAAACAAATAATCTGATGCTGGAAACACAGCAGCATTGTATGAAACAAATAATCTGATGCTCAGGAAGTGCATTTACACCATTGAATCAAGTGGATTTTTCTCTTTTTTTAAACCATGCACTACAGGTCTCAGACAGTGGAATAATATGCATGTGTACTTAACGATCAACGCTTCTTCATCATGCAGTATGTTGTTAAATATTGTTACTTATTGTGTTACATGGACAAAGCACCCACAAAAATCACAGTCTTTGGCTGTGAAAAAATGTGCTGTCAAATCCAGTTTTACTATTTATACAAAGGTTAAGTCTTTTTACAAATTTACAAAAATAGTTGAACAATACCAATTTCTACATAGCCATGCAATAGTCAAGGCTATAGGTCTTGCCTGACAAACAGCAAGATCTTAAAACTACCAGACAGCTACAAGGCAGTGGATGACCCTGTGCAGTCTCCTGCCTGAACAGCCAGGCCTTGGGCTGAAGATGCATGGACATAGGCCGGTTTAAACACTCATCACTCTAAATTAGAGATAAAGGAGGAGCTGTGTTCTCATGTGAAGAAAGATGAATTCCCTATGGAGAATTCATACTGACACAAGCGTACATGGTGCCAGGTCCTGTGGTAAGAGAACAGCTTGTGACATGGTGATAACCCTTAAAGAGCTAATGAAAGCTATAGGCGTTTTCTCATTACTGTTAAACATATAATGGTTAAAAGATTCAAATTCTTCATGAAGATACCTTTCATTCAAATACCAGCAAGCCTAGTCTAAAGCAAAAAGTAGCCTTATTCAGCTTTCCTCGGGGCACTTTGCACACAATGAGTTAATCAGCACTTTAAGGGTTAACATTCAACAGCTCAGATCCCAAAACCTGCTCCCTAATAAACCTGAGCAGCACGGAGCCGGTCAGTACAGGTAACAGGGATCATAATGCCAAGTTTCCTATTGCAGACAAAAAGTCCAATTGACAAACACACAGAAACCCACCCAACCCACCCTGCAGTTAATTGTCTTCACTGGAAGTGGTGTAAAGAGACAGAATTACACTGACCACTGTAAGGTGGGGTTACATGGTTCCTGGTAACTGTTGTGCCTTAGGCTTCTATGATATATATATATATATTTTTAGTCACATCTTAGGTCTACATATTTTAGGTACAGTGTAGCCTTGAAAACAGTATTTTTATTTTGGAGACAAATTAAATTCCAGGTAAGAACAGAAGATAAGCTTATAAATCACCAGCGAGCCTTCCCCACACATTTTGCACCGCCTGAGGCTTCCACAGCAGTGAAGAGGCTCAACCTTTACCTTTTATTGAGCAGGTGCATCAGTGAAGAGTTTGCCCACTGATTTCAGACATATTTCTGAAATCACCAATTGTGAAAGTGAGCCTGTCTATGTATATGGTGTAGCAGCAATATGAAACTGAAAGTGTTGTGCCTCGTGACTCCATTTCCTGATAATAGGAGTTTGCAGTGCAAAAAGTTAATCTTGGACATATTTTAAAAAAAAATTAACTTAGACTGGTGAAGTAATGCCTTTGCGGTTATTAAAGATGAATATTTACATTAATTATTAAAATGTAGCGCACTTCCAATCTTATCTTGACGATGCTATGGACTTTTCCATTAGGTTTTGGCCTGTTTTGGAAGCAACATCGTTACAGCTCTAAAACTGCTAGTTATGGAATACTACTTACACTGAAACAGCAATCAGGTCAGTCAGGTGTGGAAGAGTGAAATACACGTAAGCTGTATCTGTATGCAAAAATAAGATACTAAGTCTGCTCATAAATATACTCTTTCAAAGTTATGCTAAAAATATACCTATCAACAACTGTATATCTAGCTAGGCTAGGTGTAGAAACTTGTCTATCAGTTTCAAAAAACTTACAAATTTTTTTTAGTTTATTCAACTCCTCTTTTTCCCTCCAAAAAGTTACTTTTAAAGTTTTCCTTTATGCCTACCCACATGTTGATAATTATTTTATTTTTAGGGGAAGTTACAGTACATCAGCTTTGAATCCTATCAACCATTCCTATGTACAACAAGACGGCTGTCTGAACAGCCCATCCTCAGCTAACCTGGCTACTTTGAACTTGAAATAAGTCCCACCATGTTCCAAGGGTACCCAGAACCATTTTTGTGCAATTTCAAACCCATATGGATCTGGCTAAGAGTTCTACAGGAAAAGTTAAAATTGTGAAGTATCACTGCAGTCCCCATTGACCGCCATAGTAATCAATAGGAGTGTATGCATTAAACCAATGAGTATCCAAACTAAAAAATTCATTAAAAATCAGGAATCCTGAGTATCATCACCTAGTGGACACCTTTGTTAGACCCTTCTACAAGCTATTTTTCCAAGTTTCAGCACAATCTGCAGAATCGTTTCAGAGAAAAAGTCTTAAATAGCCATAACATACAAAAATTCTTTAAAAACTAGAAGAAAAAATCCTAACGTCATCTGTTCAACAAATCAAGGTCTAGGGGTGGCTAGAAATGTCCCTTTGAAATTTTGAACCAATTGGTGGTGCGGTTTCAGAAAAGTTTTTTTTTTTTTTTCCCTCAAGATTTTGCCAAAAAATGAACAAAAAAAAAAAATTCATAAAAAAAAAATCCAAAAGTCATTGGACCATGACCGATTTGAACAAATTTTGGTAAAGACCCATCCAAGGTAGACCCCCACCACATTTGAAGTGCATCTGACCAACAGTTTTGGAGAAGTAAAAAAAAATGTAAATTGTGGACAGATGATGGACAGTGGACACTCCGTATAACCTCAGCTGACTGACAAGTCAGCTGAGGTAACAATGAACGCTCCTTATCTTAACCAGAAACAGTGCTTTCCTACCTGGCAGACACTGTATTTTGTACAATAATGTGCTCATAGTATTTTCCTTTACAGCTATCACTTTCAAAGTGAAAGCTTTTAGCCCTGCTTGGAAAGATTCAGAACAAGGAGACTGCTGTAAATGCATAAAAATAGACTTTTTCTTTCTTCCAAGTATTCGTGCAAATTTTTTTTTAAAAAAATGAAAAAAAAAAATAAAAGGTGGTGTGTGAATATTCCTGTGACAGTGCACGGGTGGTATGAGTAATGTAAATATAGTTTACTCGTGAACATGATAAAAACAAAGCATCCTGAAGTAGGCATGGTTTCTTATCTGACAAGTAAAGTTAGTTATCACAACCATACATGCATATGTATTTAATGACTCCCCACCATACTCTGAAGATGACTTAGTTCATCTATCAGCTGAGTCTCCTGGCTGGCTCTTGCACACACAAGCATGTATTTGACTCTTTGTTCTCTTTGTACATCATCCTCAATTAATTTCTATCATTAGTTGATTATATTTTCCTGTCTCATTCTGCAATTAGCTTGTGTTGTAAATATTTGATGCACCTTTGAAATAAATATTGTAAATATTCCCATATATGGTGATAGGAGGGAATAAAACAATCCCACAATGAGACACGGAACTTTCCATTCTGTATTACATCAAGGTGACAGTAGGCTTAGAGTGCTTAAAACTAGTTATGTTGTTATCAAATTGAACTTAATTTACATGAATATATATACAAGTATTCTGTCTATCTCTACAAAAAATTAAACAAATAAAAATTAACAGAAAAAAAACACAGAGGACCCAAAGATGATTGTCATATGGTATGTGAACCACTCCAATTTGTACACATTAAGCAGGTGCATGTGGACAGTGGTCCCTTCTGTGAAGGACAAGCAGCCTGATGGAAAAGGGATTTTTTCATGAGAGGACAACTGCAGGACTGTATGTTAACTAACACTTTTCAGCATAAACCATTTAAGATTTTGTAAAATCAACCTTCAATAATTTCTGAAGTCACCACAACACAAAGTGACATCAATTGAACAAATATTTAGCCCTGGCAAGTATACGAGTATCATTTCACTGGCAATCAACAAAACTGTTCACTCCATAATTTACATTCTTATATATATACACAACACAGTCTCTACGTATAAAGTTAATTAACGAAAGCATCAATGTGTCAAATTCTTATGCCACTCTGATACATTTCTGTTTGGAATGTTGGAACTGTCAGACAAAGTATGACTGCTACAAGAACAGGTATATGTATGCCCCAGTTTTTGTCTGGGATTGAAAGAAAGGACTTGTAGTGCCATCTACTGGCAGCGGCTGCCATTAGATTCAGGTGACATCTAAACAGAAACATTCCTTGAATGTTATCATGTTTTCTTAGAAAATATGTACAAACTACTTATGTGAGACAAATTCCTCATGTTTGTTTTTGTTCCCACTGTTACGTTTTGAGTATTAGTGTTATGAGTCAACTAGTAATGGTAATTTCCTCACTTGCATTCTAGAAAACTACTTTGATTTGCTTAGATGCACCATACAATAGAAAATACACAACTTGTCTCCCATTTTAAACTAGAACACTTTGACCATTCAATGTAAAAATATAATATCCATAAAATACTATATCTCTGGAGGTAAAATAATTGACTATTACAGAAGCATGTTACATGGTGACAACAGGAACAACGCCATGCACATAATAACTATGTAACAACATATTGCTACTTTGTCTGCAGTTTGTGAAATTTAAACATATGTGCATGCAATGTTGTTTACCATGCTCCCTAATTAACATCTAGGACTCTTTAAAATTTATGTTTCGGGGATTTTGCTTTGTTTGTTCCCCATGGCTGTTGTCTGGGAGTGAGAAAATATTAGTTTACAGATGTAAAGTAAACCACAGTAGCCATATAAAAGACTGTTAAACTTTGACTTGTTCAGACCTCCCAGATGGAGTAGACCAGTTGGACAGCAACAAGCACTTAAGTGCGCACATCCTAAACACAACATAGGATATTCTCCTCTGCATTTTAAGACACCTTTCTTTTTGTTATATCCCATGAAAACACGGGGAAAAATAGAAGAAGAAAAATAACTCAAGGATGCCAATTCTCAGGAAATGCTTTTCCACCTTTCTCAGCATTTACACAATCTCCTGAGTAAGTTACTGAAGATCCGTAACATTTAAACACTTTCATTTTGCTTCCACGGAAGCTTGACCGGGATGATCTCCTCTTCTTCCTGCGTTTTTTCAGACGACCAGCGTGAGGATCTTCAGCTGTTGGTTTCCATCTCCCAAAATACCAAACAAGTACTCCAAAACACAGAAAAGCAACGATGCTTGGGACAAAGGCGATGCCCTTGATGCCCAAGTGGTAGCCATAGTACCGAGAATACATGACCATATCATCTTTGATATATGTCTGGTTGGTGGCCGGATTTGTGTTGTTGGAGCGCCAAGCATAGGACAGCATGGACTGATTGTGTGACGCCAGCATGGCTTGATCCAGCACTGTGTGTACCATGCCCTCGGGGTCTGTATATTGACCGTAGTCATAGGGTTGGTAGAATATCTGGTTCTTCCACATGTTCAGGTCCAGGATCATTACAACAAAGATAATGCCGTAGTTGAACCATTTGCCTGGAATGTCAACAAAATTAAAATTTTTCCCACTGTATGCATATGAATTTGAACATACATACACACAAAACATGCATAATTGCCTCCTTTACTACTTCAGCAAGTCAGTTTTCCCAAACAGATCCTGGTCACCTGTGTTAATTCTTGTAGTGCTGCTAACACTTATCTGGATTATCATAATTATCGCCTCTTCAAACTCACACCGCAACCTCTCCTCCAGGCAGCCACAGGTCTCGTCTAAATCTGCTTGTTCCAGAGCAAGCGGGCCAGGTCAACATCTTTCCTCCCCACACTTTGGGCTTTTGTGTGCAGGGGAAAGCTGTTGACTCGTTTTAAAGGTTGATACAGCCACTGGTAACTTACCGACATTTCTCTGTGTAAAATTACCAGCTTTCCATTACAGGCCAACAGGTACAGGCATGCAGCTTGATGCTTGCATTTTTTTTTTTTTTTGCAACCTACTTGCAAAATAATGCACACATTCTTAAATTTACAATATACGTGAATACATATGAGATTTTGTGTACTATATATAATAATTCCAACAACAACATGTGCTGTTCATGAATAAAACTATATAGTATTACACATTGTATCATGTACGTACATACTTCAGTTATTTTGACACATCACACACATCAGCACTTCAATGAAACATTATTTTCTTTGTTTTCTTTCTTGGACATTGTTAACAGAAATTTTACACATCACTCTCACACAAACAATAAAATGGAGGAAAAAACTCACCTGTGTGTGTAAAAAAAATGCATGTTTAATTAGGAATTGAATGTCCTTTCAACTGTATTCCTTGGCGGGTGATTGCAACTTGATGACAGGCATTCTTAGCAACTTTGTATTAGCAATGTCATGTGAATTTGCCCATCATTTAGTTGAAATCACAGGATGATGAATACAATTGACTGAATGTTCAATTCTTATACTTACATCCAAGAAACATGGTAGGTTACCTTAATATTTATGTCTTGACCGTTTATCTCATTATTCTTGTGACAAATAATTTGAACCTGCTACGGTGGTGGCAGGCAAATGTTAGTCGAGCACAGATTTTTGGCCTACCATCACAAGCCAGACTAGTCCTGACACTGTATACTGCATGTGCTGTGCAAGATAGTTGCTATGATTGCACATGACCATATAATTGACTTCATTCATGGAAAACATGAATGTCAAAATTTATCCTATTCTTCTAACGCTAAAGAAAACACCAAGTGTAGTTATATGAGATATGGGGAGTAATATCATAATTAGCAAGTACATTTATCTCTCGACCACCATTTGCCAAGACCTCTGTGCCAGGGACAAACGCCCATGAAAATAGAGTTGAGTTCACTTACTTGATTCCTGAAAACCTGACGGTCCTGTGGCACCATCTCTCAGTTCCAGTGGAACTGGTGGTGACTCTCAGTGTGCATCCTCCCTATCTCATCCTTCCTCTTTTGGAGATTAGTCAGTTGACATCAGCTATAAGAGGAAGCGGGGTTGGTCTGGTGGGCTTCTCTGGTGGTCAATAGGTAAGTGTACTTACTAATACTGATATTACTCCAAATATCTGGTATCAGTTAAGTTATATTACTTCTCGACCACCATTTACCGATATACAAGCGTAAAGTTGTCGGGTGTCATATTACTAGCACACTGACCTCATATGACCAGTGGGACTGGCAGCCTGGGGGAACGATCGGTCATAGTGAGGAAGTGACGTCTGAAGGGAAAACCTCAGACCTATGTGGAGTTGAGGCCGCCAACAACAAAATCCAGCTGCAACCAGAAAGCCTTCTTACCGACCAGCATGGGACCGCACTAAACCCCCCAGTGCTCACCCGCCAAAATGACAGCTGTCTGCCTTGTGGGCAGACGTTATCAGTTTCAGCTCCCTCAGACCTGGACATCTTAACAGAAACTAGTCGCAAAACTGGCGGGCACAGGTGGGTTATGGTTCCTTGGCCCAAGACGACTCCCGTGTCCGACCGGCAATAGCCTGGGACGACAGGAAAAACTACCTGATACTGTTCAAGATTAGGTCAACCAGGCACGAAGCCCTACAAACCCCACTAAGAAATGCGCCAATCTATAGGCCTGCATCAAATCTAAACCACACGAGTGCCATAAACTGGAACACAGTGGCTGCTCTGATAGGATCCAAAAGGCCTAACAAACGAGTTTCAGAACCTAAGCAAAGAAGTCTGTTACACCTGCCAAGGAGTACATGCTGTCTTCTAGCACTATCATGTCATGCAAGTAGTGATCAGTGAACATTGTGGACTATTGCCAGCAGCGGGACCGCAGAATGTTGACAACTGCAACGTTCTGAAGGGCGCGCCAGGAAGCAATGAAGGCTTGCACCTCACGAGCTCTGGCTGAGACAAACTGCAAGGCACCAGGCCTTTCCAGCAAGATCTCATAGGCCTTAATGATTGTCTGCTGAGTCCATGAAGATATCATGTTTCTGCAAACTTGCTCCTTATGTGGGTTACTCAGTGGTAGAAGGAGGGCAGACCTCCATCCTCTGAGTGCCTCTGTGCGAGAAAGGTACCAGCGGAGAGCTCTCACTGGGCACAGGGTGCTTTCCTTGAGAGGAAGAGCAGCATCCATAGCATGTCGGGTAAAATCCTTGAAGGCTGTAGCCAGATCTCAAACCACTTAGTTTTTTGCAGGAAGCCCAAGAGAGGCCTCAGTCACCTGGGAGTGGTCAGGCGACCATTGGAATTAGTCATAAGCCAGAGTGTGGATTTTGCTTCTCCAAGCCCCCAAAGCAAGTATTAATAGAGAACAAGTTTTCCACCTCCAGTACTTGAGGGAAACCCACTTGGGGTCCTCAATGCACTCAAATGGCCACTTCTTCAACATGACTAAAACCAGTGGTAGGTCCTACTGGGGCAGGACCTGTCACGTCAGTGTAGAAACACGCAATGAGCCCTGACAGATAAGGATCGCTCCCAATGCGAGCGTCCAGGACATTCGCAAGGGTTGAAGATGGCTGATCGGAAACCCTCCACTGTTCTTGACCTCTTGCCTACGACTTGCCACTGATACAACAGGAAGTCAGCGATGTCCGCAATGCACGGAGACCAAGGGTGAATTCCCTTACTGGTGCACCAGTCGGAAAACATGTTCCATTGAGCTGAGTAAACAATTAGAGAAGAAGATTGATGTCCTCTCTGGCAATTCTATCTGAGACTAATTCCGAGAAGCCTCTGTCTTGGATGTGCTGTGAGACAACCATCAAGTGTGGAGGTTGAGCACTAGAAGGTTCCTGTGGAACACGTTCGCTGTGCCTGCGCCAGAACCTTCAGCCACGCTGGTAATTGTAGCGGAGGGTCAACGCTTAATTCCAGTAGGTCTACCGAGCAATTGCTCTGGGCCAGGATCAGATTGCAACCTTGGGGCTGAACCTTGAGCAGTATCCTCAGAAGGATCTGGCAGGGCGGAAAGGCGTATGCCCACAGGTTGCTCCAGTCTATGTCTAGAGTGTCCACCGCTAGGGCCCAGGGATCTGGGAGAGGCAAAATGTAAACTGGCAGTTTCACATTCTCGCAAGTTGCCCACAGATCCACATGTGGAGTTCCCCGTCTAGCCCACATGGTCCGAACGACCCTGGGGTGGAGGGACCACTCCGTCCCTACTGGCTGACCCCTTCTCAAGAGTTGGTCGGCCGGGACATCTTGATGTCCCGGGACGTGCCTTGCATGTGTGGGGACGTCATGTTTGGAGCATTATCTACTGGTGTATCCTGCTAACTCTGTTAACTGCTTGCACCGTGTCCCGCTCTGCCTGTTTAAGAAGACTACTGCCGCAGTCCTCTTTTCACACATTATGAGGACATGTTTGTGCTCCACCAGGTCTCCAGAGTGGAGGATCGCTAAGTGAATTGCCTCCAATTCCAACCAGTTTATGTGGTGAGATGCGAAGGACGCCGGCCAAGGGCCCAAAGCTGTCCGGCTCTTCATGTGAGCTCCCCACCTGCACAAAGAAGAGTCCATGTAAATGGTGAGATGGGTCTGAAAAGGTTCCAGCATTTGTCCCCTCATGATGTTCTCCCTCACAGTCCATCACAGAAGGTATGGGCGATCCTCGTTGCCACAGGGGACTGATAGCCCTGGGCTCTTGTCCATCTGCCGCACACAGCAAGCTGCAAGGGGCGACAGTGAAAACAACCCAGTCGGACCTGGGAGTCCATCGAGGACAGGGAGCCCAACAGGGCAAGCCATTGTTGCACCCAGCGGTCCTTACTAGTCATAAAGGCTCTGAGCAAGGACCGAAATCTCTCACACTCGTCTTCTGAAGGGCGACAGATGTAACAACCATGTTGAACTGGATGCCGAGAAAGACGAAAGTCGGCTCTGACTGAAGACTGGACTTAGGAAGGTTCACTATCAGGCCCAAGCATTGGCAGGGTTCCAGAACAGTTTGTGTGTGATGCTACGAACCTAGGCGCAGAAGCAATCCGATAAGCCCATCCTCCAGATACACAGGAATGTGGACGGCTGAGTGGTGAAGGTAAGCAGCAAATGTTTGCATGAACCTGGTAAACATCAGGGGTGCCGAGACAAAGATGAACGGAAGCACCCTGAACTGGTTTATTTGGCCTGCAAATGTGAACTGCAGCTATTTCTGTGAAGTCTCAGCGATTGGCACATGAAAGAACGCATCCTTGAGATCCAGGGATGCCAGCCACTCCATTAGCAGTAGGGCTGCATGCTGCCACCAACTGGGGGGGGGGGGGGTGTCTCCATCTGAAAGGCCGGAACCTCCAGAAAGGTGTTCAGTGTTGACAGGTCTATGACTGAGCACCATCCTCCGTCCCTCTTGGGGACTAGGAAGAGTAAGTTGTAAAAGCAGGGAATACCTTGATACTCAACTGGCTCTATGGCACACTTGCTCCAAAGCATCTGAACCACCTGGGCCACCTAAGCTATCTCTTCTCTGAACAGATTTCCTGAGAAGAACAGCCTCGTGTGGGCTCGTCTGTACACAAGGTCAGGCACAAGGTCTGTCCCTGGAAGTAGGCGTCCCTCTGCAACAAACAAAGGATTGTCTCCAGTGTGCAAGTACAACGCCGTAAGGATGGATTCCCCTGGCATCCTCTTCCAACCATGCCAAAGCCTCAACAGACACCGTATTTGATTCTTGGCTGCCGGGTATCAAACTCCTCCCAGTCTAAGTCCACCAGCCATGGATTGACATGAAGATCTGCTGGGGAGCAGAGTACCACTTACCCTGGACGTCTGGCTTAGGGAGAAGTTACCCCTGCCTCAAATAGCCAGATGTCGGATGCTCCACAGGAAGCTGTGTGCTGCGAGTCTTGGCTGTGAGGTGGTCGTGAAACTCAGCTACAAATAGCGAAAAAGGTATTGGTGTGCATTGCTGAATGTCCTCCAGAGACAAGCCCCTTCTCAAGCGCAGAGTACCACTTGCCCTGGACATCTGGCTTGGGGAGAAGTCGCCCCTGCCTTAACAGCCAGATCTTGGATGCTCCACAGGAAACTGTGTGCTGCAAGTCTTGGCTGTGAGCTGGTTGTAAAACTCAGCAACAAAGGGCGAAAAAGGTATTAGTGAGCATTAATGCATGTCCTCCACAGACAAGCCTCTTCATGACAGAGCAACAGAACCCAACCTCTCCTCCATTGGTGGCACCACAGCTTGGTCACCAGCCAGGCTCTGAGTAAGAGCTTTGACATGGTCAAATCCCTTCACAGGAGCAGGTGTCATGTCCATTGGAGCAGGGGCTGAAACCTCTACAGAACCCGTGGTCACTGGCTCTCTGTGCCTCTCAGAGCACGAACGGCGTGTACAAAGGGCCCTCGACCGCGGTTCAGATCTGAAGTAGTACCAGCCACGGTCGCCGCCTCGACCTGTTCGGCCCAGGAAAGGCTGGATAAGGGAGAGCCCTTGGCTGCCGCCAACAAAGGCATCTGCTGGCTGGAGGGATCTGGCTGGATCTGCGGGAGGCTGCTATTTGAGACCTTGGCCATCCCGACTGAGAAGTCTGCAGGCAGGAGGGGTCTGGAGAGAGTTCAGGGAACTTCCAAGCCTCAGGTCAGAGCAAGAGCTGGCTCAAGGCGAAAGCAGTGAGCTACTCCGCCGACACAGTCTACTCAGACTCGGCAACAGCAGTGGTGGCCCATGCGGAAGAAGACAGATTCTCCGCCCGCAACTGCTGATCCTCGTAGAGCTTGAGTTCCTTTTGCCACTCAAGACACAGCGGCAGCATACCCGACTGAAACTCAGGAACAAGCGGGATCGCCAATTGCTCACTCTGGGGCAAAGCCACCTGAGGCGCAGATGGGGCTGCCATAACTGTTGGTGGGCCAGAAGGTTCCCCCTGGACCCACATAGGTGATGCCACCACCAAACACCCACTGATGGCAAAGGGGCCCCTACAGGTCTGGGTGTGTTCCTCCGACTTCCCCTTTGCCTTTGCTGACAATCCCAGCTCTCGGACCTGGGAGCTCGGGAAATATGCTTAGGCACCAGTAGTTTGCCGGGCACTGTGGACTTCAGATCCGAGCACTAGGACCTGGGCGCTGGGACTGGCTGAGGTGCTGGCTTTCAGTACTTCACGGACTTACAATCCAAGCACTCAGACCTGAATGCTGAGACTGACCGAGGTTCTGGAATACCAGGATGGGAACCTGTAGGTTTCCAATCTGGATGCACCAGTTTGTGATTGCTGTTCCGAGCGCTCGGACTCAGAGGATTGAGATTTTGACAGCTGCAATCTATGCTTGGCTGACTTCAGAGCATATCAGTCTGCATCTTCATGCTTTGTGACATAGATTCCAAAGCAAGGGTGAGTTTTAGGTCAGTGCCAAGAGCAGAAGTGGGTGCTGTTTGGGGTAAAGACGGGTGCTTCTGATCCCCATGATCTTGCTTCCCGACTAAGGACTCTGACATCTCTTTGCCTTACTCTCCTGTGGGGTTTCAGGCATTGAAAGGTCTGTCACATGGGACTGCAGATGAACCCAAGTAACTCTGCCCTCTTTCCCATCAGCCACATGAGACTGCGGATGAACCAAAGTAAGTCTACACTTTTTCTCATGGGGGTCTGTGGTGAAGACTCAATGGAGTCAGTCATCTCAGCCCAGCGTTTGGCAGCTATGACCTGCTGCCTACGCCTCACACAATAAGACTTTCTCCATGCCTGCTCGAAGAGCAGCCATTTGTCTTCTCCCCAATCATGACATTATTTGCAAGTTCCCTCGCAAGAGCAAACTTGACCCAACTGCAGGTGACAACCATAGCAGTGTGGATGGTCATCAAAAGCTGCCATGTAGTGGTTCCGTGAATCCAATTTCTGCCCTCATCCAACAAGGACAAGAATGTATGCAGAGTGGTCACTGCGTCAACACCCATAGCCTGACGCCGAAAGGAAGCAACAGCAAGGTGTGCACTGCTTTCCCTCTCTCTGTGATCTGTTTGCCAAGACACCATCTTGAAAATCTAGGTCTCAAGCCAATTGACCAGCTTTACTCCCAACTATTCCAGTGGTATCTGAACACAGAAATCAGCTTTCTAGGTCTCCGAAGATCCCTGGACCGCTGAGAAAAGAATTTCCACAGATTAGGGCGTGCGTAAAGCACTATAGCAGTGAGTGTGAACGAAATTTCACAGAGCTTCAATTGGAAAAGGCAAGCCAGTTATGCTGCCCAAAAGAGGAAGGATGAGACAGGGAGCATGTGTACCGGGAGTCACCACCAGTTCACAGGAACCGAGAGATGGTGCCACGGGACCGTCAGGTTTTCAGGAATCAAGCGAATGAATTCAACTTGATTTCATGGATGTTTGACCCAGACACAGAGGTCTGGACAAATGGTGGTCAAGAGGTAATGTTACATAACTAATATAGATATGTTTACAATGTAATTCTATCTCATGATCTTATTTTTCATTTATTACATTACATGTTCACATTTTGTCACTATAGGATAGTACGTTGTAGATATCCAGTTGGGGACATGCCATCAAATGTCATGATATACCTGCAGTGACAGGCCACCTGCTATATGCAGCTACTCATAGGAAGTACAATTATTTTGGCATGTATTGTCCCAAGTCTCTGCATGGCTACATAGCACAAGAGACACAAAAAGGTAGCACATGTCTTCTCACCTGTAATGTGAATGGTCCACTCCTCTTTCCTCAGACATTTTGGAATGGTAAATTTGAGGTCTGCAGTGTTGAGTCCAGGAAGTTTGATGTCAAAGTTGTTGATGAAATGAGGGAAGTCCCAATCCTGTATAGAAATCACTCAATCAAATATACTTTGTCATGTAAAACCTTCCATAGCACAGCAGAAAGCTGAACAGTCATTCTCAGGTACCTTAAATAAGTAATACGATATAACCAGATATATGTATTACACCTTTTCCTGCTAACTGACAGCAAATACACATGAACCCTCTTACGAATCCAGAGGGCAGCACCTGACAGTGTTATTTGTAGATGATTTGCTCATTCGCACAACAATGAACCTTTCTCAGCTTTTATTGTGTAAAACAGAAAATTTATGCACACTGTAAATGAAAACCCTCAAATAATACCATGTGGAGTCCTAAAATTTCACCCATTAAAACACAAGGAGAGATGGATCACTGATAGACTGCAAGACTAAAATAACATTCTTAGCTATGCTACATTGTAAGTGTTAACACTTTTGTCAGCTATGATCAAAATTTCATATTAAAGATGCTGCAAAATCTAGTTTTTTTAAAGCTTTTCGAGGTTGGCAAGTCTTATTTTTTAGGATTAAATATTATCATCAACTACATTCACACATTTCTTAACAAAGGTTCCAGCAATTCCAAAACATGTAACTCAACTGCACAATCTGTCAAAAATAGATATCTCTAAGCCAGCTTTATAGTTACAGATTTACCCACAACAGTACATAAAAAGATGATGATTTACAACACTTTGACACAGTTCAATACACTTTATTAGTGAGGACAGAGCGGGTGACAGCGACCTCTGCTGGAGTCTTACCTGCATCACAATAAGCAGGTCCATGACCAGAATGAAGGAGGCCAGGAATGAACGAGATACCTCATTGGTTGGCAAGAAGTCTCGGTTAAGCGTGTCCCAGCTGATGATGTTTGTGGAGATGACAGTAATCACAATGACAGACGTGACCACAACCGTGATCCAGAAAAGAATGATGCGATTGTAGCCACGGTTCCACCATGCCCTCAGTGGCTTGGCCCAATGTGGATAGAGCTTGTCCTGCAGCATGACGTCTGTCACCTGCAGCAATACAATGACCTCTAACATACAATAACCTCTAATATACAATGACACATACTTAACAACGACCTCTGATTTGCAACAACCTCTGATATACAATAACCTCTAATATACATATACAATGACTTTTGATTTGCAATGACCTCTAATATACAACAACCTCCAACTTCATCCAACAGTTTCCATCATATTCTGTTAAGTGCTAAAGTGTTCACCCTGCAGCTGCCCTGGGGTATTGTCTCTGGAACTATGAGCATACTGGTACTTGGAGGCATGTCACTCAAAAATTTCAAAATAAGTGAATTTGCACAAGGGCTGACCCCCAACAACTAAAATTTTTCAAGATAATAGCAAATTCTGAATTCTTGGACTGAGATCACTCCTTTTTGTTTTCATACATTTTCAGAAAAAAAAGTGAATTATTGCTGATAAGTGAATGAATGACATGCCTGTACTTGGATGAAAGGTCTCTTTATGAGGAATACAAATCTAGGAACCTAATGATCATTCAGACTTGTCTGACTTAAGTAGATCGACTTTACACATGATTGACACTGAAAGAGTTCAAATCATATCACAATATTGTTATTAAAATGACAACAAAATACAGTTTCAGCTCTTTTGATGCCACATATATTAATGAAACTTAATTAAACCCCCACGTCTCAGAATAATTGATATTTACATAAAATATATCATTGAAGTAACTGCATCAGATCATATACCCAGATAAAAAGAAAACAAGAGACCTAATATGCACATGTACTAAATCATTAGAGCCCTGTATTAGCCACTAGAATATCACAACCAGAAATAAAAATATACAAGTTGACTATGCAGAGGACCACAGGCTGCCCTTGGGCTGGGCAAGTCAATCATATAACAATTTAGATTGACCTGAAACAAAATATATGCTGTACTGATACACCATTCTAAACAATAACTATCAGAACCATGGAAGAGATCCAAAATTGAATAAATAACGAGACAGATTATCATGAAGACAGACAGATTATCATGAATTATGAAAAAGAGAAGCAGAATAGAGTTTCGGGTACAAGTATTCAGCCTGTGTGCACATTTTTACATACATGGCCTGGTGTTTGTGGTCACCACCACTTACTAGTCTTGCCAGTAGCTTTTGCAACACTGATTTGCAGCCCACCCCTACTTCCTTCCCTTTGAACATCAACAGCAATGGTGCTGCACAACCACAGGTAACACATATCATCCATTAAGGTTCCAGGTGGAGAGGTGGGCTACTTTCTGAGAAACAAGAGGCCCATGGGCCTCGTGCTCTGCTGACATATAGGGATAAATAATAGAATAATGGGTGAATCAGGAGACAAGGAGAGATGTTTTTAAACATGATTTAGTAAGTAAACTTATATGTGTAGAAAGATAAATATAGATCACATGTAATGATCTAATTAATGACTTTGAGAGTGTAGGTTATCACTTAAATGAAACGTAGTTGTTACATGAGCTGTGATCAAATGTTTGTTTTGTATTTGAAGGTGACAAATGATAGGTCCAGTTGTGACTTCTTCTTACTTGCACATGTGACTTCACATCCTCACAGGCCCTCACATCCTCCCCTTCTGTCACTATCCATCCACATAAAAAGGCTCACTATCCTCACAAACAAAAAGGCTGTTGAAATCTACTTAGTTTTTCCCTTTAACACTGACCAAGAGTACCTACCATCCAGGCTGTGAACAGATCACCACACCACGTGCCACAGGCAGCAGCCTTCATGAAGGCTGAGTTCTTGAGGCCCATCTTGTCCGAGATCCAGTAAGGCTTGGTGCTGTCTCCTCCGATGAGAAGGAATGCATTGTAGATCCAGGAGAAGGTAAAGAGGAACAGTATGGTCGTAAAAAACATCACCATCCACGAACCCATGTCATCTAAAAACATCTTTAACTTGAGAAGGCTATCTGGAAATCAGGAAGAAAAAAAAAAAGAAAAAAAACCAAATGAAATCAAACCTTTTCATGCAGACTGGAAAAGACAAAGTACAAAGTATTGCACTGACAAGAATGTTAGAAATAAAGGAACCTGATCAAACTATTACACTGACAAGTACACTAGAAATATGGGAGCTTGGTCAAAGCACTGCACTGATAAGTACGCTTATAATAAAGAAACAAGAGGCCCATGGGTATAATGCTCTGCTGGCATCGTGGCTATATTGCACCTGTTCATTTCAAAGCTGTGAGTCCTCAGGTGGCTTCTGAACATATAAAGCTTAATGTAAAAATTGTCCACCAGATGGCACTTCGCTCCACATGTAATCATAGCTTATTTGTGCAACTACTGTGATGAATATTATTGCATGTGCTAAGGCAACAATGAGTGAGTCCTTAACTTTATGTCCTCAATGGCCTTGGAACAGAAGATCAAGGACACCCAGATTATGTAATACAAGAGGCCCATAGGCCTGCCTGGTGCTGCCCTGACATTACCATTGAAGTCCGAGCTACACCCTGCCACTACAAAATCACCTCTTTCAACTTTACAGGCATGGTGACCTCACAAATATAGGTCAAGGTCATTGATATATACCATTCTAGCTTTGGACATTGTCTATATATCCTATAAATTTGGCAAGTCTAATCTAATTACTTTTTGAGATATGGAATTTTATATCTTAAAACACATTTTGGCTCATAATGTCCACCAAATTATAGGTGGTGCCACTAGTATCATTACCAGCTTAGACTTTGACCTCCCCCACAATCCCACCAAATTTAGTGAAGATCTGCTGCACTTTAAAGATGCTCGAGTGTTCACAAGATTTTCATATTTTGACCCCTATATTGCATAATATTGTAGGTGGCACCACCAATGTCAAAAAGGACCTAGATTTTTTTACACCCTATGAGTCCTGAAAGTTTTATTGGGCTAACTTGAAAACTGTGGACAGTACTGCGGTCACAAGATTTTCACATTTTGACCTGTATATTACATAATATTATAGGTGGCATTACCAACATTGATGTTGACAAAGATTTGTATACACTTTATTACTCCTAAACCTTACATGGGCCTATCTCAAGAATTGTGGGGTGCAAAGCATTCACGAGATGACCCCAATCTTCAAACTGGCCATTTGACCTTGACCTTTGACTCAGATTAAAAAATTATTGTGTTCAAAATATGCAGCCAACATCCAGCTTTCCATATATAGTCTGTTTGTTCAAATCAGGTAATAACTTTTCGAGTTATTGAGGAAAAACAATAAACTTGGACAAGAGCCAAACTCCATAATTACTGGGTCACAGTGACCCAAAAAGTAGATCACCAAGTACAGTTTTATGTATTAGGTAATCAAGTGCAATTTTGATCTGGGAGGCTCAATTCTCTTTGCCATTGATGTCCAAGCTACACGCGGCCATTACAAAATCACCTTTTCAACTTTACAGGCATGGTAACCTCACAAAATTAGGTCAAGGTCACTGATATTGGATAACATTCTACCTTTGGCCATGGTCTATATAGGGGAGCTAGTGGCAACATGGAAGGCGGGCATGCAGGCTACACAAAACTATCTGCCAAGTGCCTCCACATGGCCCACTCCATGAAGTGGCAACTGCTCCCCCACACATAAACTACAAAAATACATCTCCATGTAAAGTATTCGTTGAAAACATGGAGTTTGTCAGACAGCAAGATAAAAACTGAATGCAGAACAGATTCATCTGGGCCTTTGGAAGCCATTCATATATATATATACATATATATATATGTATGCCCATTCTCCTGAGCTATTCTTTCAACCATCTGCATTCCTTGGGTGTGATCAGGGACATGTGATAAACATAATATTAATGGTTGTGCTGTCTTCACTGATATGGACTTTTGGCTGCACACAAACATGCATTAGCCATGTGTAGATACAGGGCCAGTGAAGGGTGCTCTTTGATTGGAGTACAGTTTGATTGGGGCACACTTTGACTGAGGTATGCCTTGACCTGGAATCAAAACAAATTGGTTGTGATTACTATGGTACATCACAGCATTGATTGTTCGCTGTTAATGAAGGGACATTTCTGCAGTCTTGCATGGTCTACATCATATACTTTATCTCATTTTAATGTTAGCTTGAAGTAAATGGTAAGTAATGGCTTCAGGGTTCCTCTTGAAATACAACCCTCATGGATCATAAAGATTACCTTTAATTCCTTGTAGATTCTATGAATGTCTTGGGATAATTGCTGCTATGTGCACTGGAATCTAATATTGCTACTGGGACAATCTTTAATACTTGCTTTCAGCATTCTGAATTATGAGAATTTCTGCATTACTGAGATTAAATTAGAAATGGAATCACAGGAGAAATTCTGGGAAATTCTATTATATCCTACAATGATTTTCAAACAAAACTGAAAATGAATGAGGACTGTGACAGTCCTGTGCTCAGCTGGCCTTGGATGCACAGAGTGAAGTAGTCCAGCAAACCTCAGAATAAAATCAAGGTCAGCTTTCTTTGAGATCCATTTTCACTGTTCACAATATTAAAGTCTTCACTCACACAGATCTGGAGTCATCATTTTTTTAAATGGCATTCAGAGTACGGATTACATTTGGCACCCACAATCTTTTTTTCCTCAATTCTGCAATTTTTTGAGACTTTGCAGTAGAACACTTTACATACAATTTCTACATTGTTGTCTATGAAATTAAAGAGCACTTTTTGATTTGTTCTTGGGGCAAGTTCTGGTGACAGAGACCACTGTACTGTGCATCACTCAGACGGCCATCAAATAAATACTTCAAAAGTTTGATAACAAGTTTAAAAATAACAAGAGGAAGCTGATTTTCAATAGGAATGTTGTCCACAATAATATACATCTCTGATGAAAATCTGGTGAAGCTGCATCAATACTTCTTGAGACATTATGGTAACGTCGTCTCCTTGTGCACCACTCAGACGGCCTTGAATGTAAATACTTTAAAGTTTCATAAAAGGTTTATAAATACAAAAAGGATGCTGATTTTTAATAGGAACCTGGTCCATCATAAGATGCATATATTACAAAAGTTTGGTAAAGCTGTGGTTAATATTTTGTTAGATATCGCGGTAATGTCATCAGGGTTGATGCCACTCAGACGGCCTTCAAATAGATACATTAAAAGTTTCATAAAAAGTTTAAAAATAATCAGAGGAAGCTGGCTTCCAACAGGAACCTGGTCCATCATAAGGTCCTTCTGTGACCCCCCCAAAATTGGTACAACAGGGTGAATTTTTTTTGAGATATTGTGGTAATGTCGGCAAGAGGGACGGATGGACGATGCAGGGGAGACAATACCCTCCGGCACTTTTTGTGTTGAGGATAAAATGAAAAGGGACATGATCCACTACTACCAAGGCATAAGCCAATATGTCAGAGTTATACTTTGCCCATAAATACATTGAAATACCATGTGCTCTAAAGCTATCTAATCCTTGCTATAAGCCCTTAAATTTGATGATGTATGTGGAATAGAAATGATGGTACTAGGGGATATATAATAATGTTCCACAGATAAAATAAAGCACTAGATGATGATTATTTAGCAGCAATCAGGATACATTGTAATTAATTTAGATCTAATAATGCATATGATATATTTGTGGGACAGAGTACATCTTCAGTCCTTGTTACCACCTGGTCAGAAGTTTGTGCATGTAACTTGTGAGAATCCTTTTTCTGTTTTGCCAATACTGTGGGTCATACTGATAACCACAGCCTCAATGGGGAAGTAAATTGATCATGGTTGGTCATATTACTTGTCAATTTAGGCTTTGTCAATCCATCACTGTTGTATTTCAACATCAAATGTCTATCAAATAATATGACGAAAACATTCATCAAGTTTTAGTGCGACATTGAAATCACTGCTCAGAGAAACTGGTCTCACAGACAGTAGGACAATCATTGGATCTTTTGATCATTTATATAAGTCAACAGTCACCCTCACAGACATGGTCAGATATACATTATAAAAAATATGGTCACTTCATTGTAAGGGTCTAAGTTCCATAATAACATTGCAGAGATGAGTTTTCTGAATGTTATACTGTCCTAACATGATGTAGTTGCCTTAATCTTCTATGATGACATTGACCCCTAGGGGTCTCTGCTGTATCACTGGCAGCAGGCTGCCATATATGACCACATGACTAACTGATAGTCCTGCTTTGTTTTGGAAGAAGAAATTTTGCTTTTTTTTTTATGCTAATGCTCTGCTGACATATACATGTAATCTGATGACCATCATAGAAAATCAATTACATCTGTCTTTCTTATTTCTTAAAATGTAGAATTTAGTGTCCTTTACTCCAGCAACTGAGAATTTTGGCCTCCTCCACAATCCCACTAAATTTCAAAACGATCTATCAAACATTAAGGATGCTATAATGGTCATAAGATTTTCACATTTTGACCCATACATTACATAAAGCTGTAGGTGGCACCAGCAAATATCAAAGTAGACCTAGATTTTCATATACTTGATAAGTCCTAAAAGTAATATGGGGCTATCTTGAAAACCGTGGACTGTATCATACTCACAAGCGAAAGTTTACAGATAGACAGAAATGAGTGATCACATGAGCTCTGTGACCTATAGTTAACAGAGCTACAGCCAAAAGAAAAAAAATCATAAAAATCACTGGAACATGACCACTTAGTGGGTAGAGACCCTTCCCCCTCCCTCCCCCCCCCCCCCCCAACGGTAAATCTCCACCCAGTTTCAAGAGGATCTGGTGATGGGTTTGGAAAAAAAGTTCAAAATATAATTGTTGACAGACTATAGATGACCACTGATAGATGACAGGCAATGGAAGGACAAACAACATGTGGACCAGAGAGACAGACCCATCTAAAAAGCTCAGCTGACTGAAAAGTCAACTGAGCTAAAAACTTGAAAAGATGCCACAATCAACTATTGACACAGCCTGATTCTGTTGTCACCATCATATTGCATGGACCGTGAGTGGTCAGTTACTGACACAGCTTGATTCTGTTGTCACTACCACGTTACATGGATCCTGTGTGGTCAGTTTGCTGCTGGACAACAGGAAAAACAGCATGTACACACAATGGTACAGTCACACAGGGTGCACACACAATGATAGGGTCACACAGTGTGCACACACAATGATAGGGTCATACAGTGTGCACACACAATGATAGGGTCACACAGTGTGCACACACAATGATAGGGTCACACACTGTGCACACACAATGGTACAGTCACACAGTGTGCACACACAATGGTACAGTCAGCCAGTGTGCACACACAATGGTACAGTCACACAGTGTGCACACATAATGGTACAGTCATGCAGGGTGCACACACAATGATAGGGTCACACAGTGTGCACACACAATGATAGGGTCACACACTGTGCACACAATGGTACAGTCACACAGTGTGCACACACAATGGTACAGTCAGCCAGTGTGCACACACAATGGTACAGTCACACAGTGTGCACACATAATGGTACAGTCATGCAGGGTGCACACACAATGATAGGGTCACACAGTGTGCACACGTAATGATAGGGTCACACAGTGTGCACACACAATGATAGGGTCACACAGTGTGCACACATAATGGTACAGTCACACAGTGTGCACACATAATGGTACAGTCATGCAGGGTGCACACACAATGATAGGGTCACACAGTGTGCACACGTAATGATAGGGTCACACAGTGTGCACACACAATGATAGGGTCACACAGTGTGCACACACAATGATAGGGTCACAGTGTGCACACACAATGATAGGGTCACACACTGTGCACACACAATGGTACTGCCACACAGTGTGCACACACAATGATAGGGTCACACACTGTGCACACACAATGGTACTGCCACACAGTGTGCACACACAATGGTACAGTCAGCCAGTGTGCACACACAATGGTACAGTCACACAGTGTGCACACACAATGGTACAGTCACACAGTGTGCACACACAATGGTACAGTCAGCCAGTGTGCACACACAATGGTACTGTCACACAGTGTGCACACACAATGGTACTGTCACAGAGTGTGCACACATAATGGTACAGTCACACAGTGTGCACACACAATGGTACTGCCACACAGTGTGCACACACAATGGTACAGTCACACAGTGTGCACACACAATGGTACTGTCACACAATGGTAGTCACAGTGTGCACACACAATGGTACTGTCACACAGTGTGCACACGCAATGGTACTGTCACACAATGGTACAGTCACAGTGTGCACACACAATGGTACTGTCACACAGTGTGCACACACAATGGTACAGTCAGCCATTGTGCACACATAATGATACACACAGTGTGCCCACACAATTTTGATAGCATGTTTTTGGCATAAATGCTAATGACTTTCATTCTTTTCTGATATGCCTAAATGCACATTTACTCAATATTTTAAAAATTACTCAAAATTGACAGTATTTTCTCAAATGTCACAAACCTGACACATTACGTTGACACATTGACTCAGGGTTGGCAGTGAAATAGAGCTTAATTGTTTGAGGAGTAGGTGTCATCATGGAGTTTGTTTTACATCTCTGGTGCAGGATGTAAATTGTTGCAGTCCTTGTTAGGATTTCCCTTGGTTTATACAGGTGGTCTAGCTGCAACTGTTTATTTTACAATCACTGGGACTGAGTATAATGCCCCAGCTTGTTTCCATTTCAGGTAAACATTGGCGGATAGTTTAACTAGGATAAGCTGTCCAGTTACAAAGGGTACATATTGGTTCAGGGGTAAGTCAAATTGTTCTTATCTGAACCTGTACTATGTAAAGTTGGTAATTATGGTTTGTTTGACAGGTATTCTTCTTTTATATGAAGCTCTGCATTTGTAAGCAAAACTTCACGTATTTAGCTAATTCATCAATTGCCACGTTCATATTTATTCATTATTATGTGGGTTGTCTTTCCTGAATATTTAGCTTAGACAAGGAGCCGCTAATCAGAGAGACATGTACGGGTAAAAAGGTCCGAAGCATGTTGAGTAGTTACCCGCTGAAGACCCTTTAATTTATTTGGGCTAATACAGCCTATGTCAAAATTTTACAGAGGAATGTGTGCAATATGGACAATAGTACTTCTATGTATATAACTTAGACAGGGACAGGTTAGTTTATGGAGAGTAAAGAGTTCGGACTGCAGAATAGGGTAATGACTACTAGGAAGTGGTTTTGGACAAAAAGACACAAATACAATAGAAAAGACACAAATACAATAGCGTGCACACACAATGCCAGTCACACAGACCTGTTTCATTTGAGGCAACGTATCCAGCTTATACTTACTGAAAAATAGTTTATGCATGATGAATTTTCCCACCAACAGTGCACACAGGATGGCCAGCAACCACAGAAACACTTTGAGCAGGCTCCAGCCATTTGGTGCATATTTCATACACACAAATGAAAAACAGTTTCCAACCACAGGAATATAACATTCTTTTTCACTGTGGGCAACAGGGTCTTCTGCATATATAAGGAAATTACAAAAAGTGACCAGATATGCAATAGAGAGTCTTGCCACGGGATGCTGGAAGAAGAAACGGAAATCTTTGTCCATGTACAAGGAGAAAATACTGGCTCTGTCCACTTCATCCAAGCCTTCCTTTTTCCTGGAATCTTTAGCCAAAACCTGCCCATCAACACAATCTGGAGGTGACTGGGGACCATTTGGCTGGCTGACTGGTAGCACTTTATTATTGTGTTTTGGAGAGCAACTAGATGGAGACACTGAGGGTTTGATCTGGTCACTTGACAGCGTCACATCCTGTGAGTTGTTTCTTGATGGTGGGTTATACACAGCAGCAGGGGGTGGTCCTTTCTTGTTTTCATGGACTGGAGAGGACTCTTTACTTGATTCATCTATGTAGGGAAAGTCATCTGTACTTGGTCCCTGAAAAGAACAACATGAGTGACTTAAATATACAATTATTCACAATCATCATAGGCTCAGACTATAAAATATACGTACATCAGACAGTTATTGCGTGTTTTCCATGTTGAATTGTTAGCCAAGGAAGATGCACGACAAAATAGCTTACAATGTACTTGTTATGGATGAAAGTTTGCTGAAAGGTCACTCAATCTATTGTGTGTTGTGCTGAGTCATTGTTCACTTGTCAAAGTGACCTGTATCAATAGACTTGAGCCCCATGACCCGTGGGGACTCACCAGTGTTACATGTTATGGTCAGGTAAAAGAACCTTTATGGAGTCTACTTAAAATTAGGACCAAAGTGTGGATTAGTAGACAATATTCCATTTAGTTTGGAAGCATGTATATTTCTCCACAAAAGGTATATAAAGAGACCGACACAGCTAGTCAACATTGCAGACACACTGATTCTGGCACTGTGTGTCTGACTGACTGAGGTTCCTGGAGGAAGTTCTTGCAGGAGCAGTCAGCGCAAAGGGGGAGGGGCGGAGGTATAATAATGTGTAGGTAAACTACATCCTGCATGTGATGAGCCAGTGTTACACTGTCTATCTGTTCATAGATGTGTGTGTTATCCTCACAGAATATGTTTATTTGACATAAGGAATACACTGTGAAACAGAACAAATATAAAACATATAGTGCAAATAACTGTGGTTAACAAAATAAAACGTAAATACAACAAAATTGAGTCAGGATGACCCCAGCTAAGGATTAAGAAACCCACTATCGCTGGGGCCACCTAGGGAGATAAAAAGAATTTAGATTACAGCATTTGTCACAAGGTTAACATAATTACTAACATTACTAGCCACAAAATTTACCTATTACATACATAACAATTTGTTCTGGTACATTCATTATTGTAATTATTGATATAATAACACTTTGCGTAATGTGAGAAACCACAATACGAATGTGATTCAATGTTGTATTCAATTTTGATATATGTTTTGTGACCATGGAACTGGAACCAGCAACCTTCAGCACCAATTATCTGGCTGAAAATGGGAAACGCACATACCAACCACACCAAATCCCCATTCCTAAAAAAAAAAAAGGTACAATGGAGGTCAGTATGCGTGAATGCAAAAACCAATTCAGCCTAGTTCATTGTATTTATTCCACTACAAATGAAGTACTGTTTTCGGAGTTGTCCCAGATCATGGATAGCATTCATGTATATGCAAGTCCACCAGCATCAAAGGAGCATCAGAAATATACATGATGTGTTTTGTGACCACGGAACTGCCGGGTCTCGGAACAGCAACCTTTCACACCAATCACCTGGCTGAAAATGGAAATTGCACATACCAACTGCACCAAATCTCCATTCCTAAAAAAGAATGGTTCAATGGAGGCCGGTATGCCCTGTGTGTCACTCAGTGAAGAATCTTTGAGCACAGAAAAGAGTAGAAGATGCAGGGCTTTTCTTGAATCACTGTGGACCTGATGATTTGGATTTGTCCTGCCAAGTGGGAGGCATGTCTCATAGGCTCAATATGGCTTATTTAGAAATTTTCTTTTTGTATATACCAGGTTGACAGGCAACTCTTTTTGTTATACATGTATGGTATGGATCTATATTGTGTACATTTGTCATCTCACCTTCCTCAAGTACAAGTATAAGGAGTATGAGTTGCCTGTGATATTGTCAATTGAAGATTTTGGTTACTGTCCTTAAGTCGTGGCTTTAGCGAAACCTTTGTCAGGACCTGTGCCCCATCCTTTGACATGTGGACTAAACAAGAGGGCCGTCTGAACAGCCTGTCCTCAGCTGACCTTGATACTTTCAACCAAAAATGAGTCCCACCGTGTTCCATGGGTACCCAGAACCGTTTGTATGCCATTTCTAGCTGATTGGCCTGGTGGCTTTACAAAAGAACATTTCTAAAATTTCCCCCCCCCCCCAAAAAAAAAGAGATTACCAAAAAATAATTGAAAAAAAAAGAATAAAATCGCAAAAGTTCCCAAAATAACTGGCACATGACCACTTGAAGGAATTTAATAGAGACCCACCCACGGCATAGCTCCACCAAGTTTGAAGTCAGTCTGGCTGATGGTTTTGGAGAAGTCAAAAATGTGATTCACTATTGCAATCCTCATTGAATTACATGGTAACCAACAGGAATGTACACATAGGCCAAAAAGTACCCAAACTGAAAAAGAAAATTTAAAAATCAGGGACCTGGAGCATCATCACCTGGTGAAAAACTTTGATTGAAGCTTGCCTAAGACACATTTCTACCACGTTTCGGCACAATCTGAGCAACACTTTCAGAGAATCTGAAAAACAGCTTTAACACAAAAAGAGAAGAAAAGAAAAAAAGCACCACCTATTGAACAAATTAAGGTCTAGTGGTCCCTAAAGGTGTCCCTGGGCAATTTCTAAGCAATTGGAAGAGCACTTTTGGAGAAGAAGATACTGCCAAAAATGAACACAGAAATCCACACAACAAGAGGCCCATGTGTCTAATGCTCTGCTGGCATCGTGGCTATATTACACCTGTTCATTTCAAAGCTGTGAGTCCTCAAGTGCCTTCTATACATATGAAGCTTAATGTAGAAATTGTCCACCAGATGGCACTTCACTCCACATGTAATCATAGATTATTTGTGCAACTCCTATGATGAGTATTGTTGCATGTGCCAAGACAACAATGAGTGAGTCCTTAACTTTAAGTCCTCAGTGGCCTTGGGACAGAAGATCAAGCACACCCAGATTATGTAATACAAGAGGCCCATTGGCCTGCCTGGTGCTGTCCTGACATTGCCATTGAAGTCCAAGCTACAACCTGCCATTACAAAATTACTTCTTGCAATTTTCCAGGCATGGTGACCTCACAAAAATATGTCAAGGTCACTGTTATTACATATGATTCTTGAAATCCAAGTTACACCCTGCCATTACAAAATTACTTCTTGCAACTTTCTAGGCATGGTGACCTCACAAAAACATGTCAAGGTCACTGTTATTACATACGATTCTAACTTTGGGCATTGTCTATATATCCTATAAAATTGGCAAGTCTTATCCAATTACTTTTCCAAATATGGAATTTTATATCTTAAAACACATTTTGGCTCATAATTTGTCAAATTATAGGTGGCACCACTAGTATCATTACCAAATTATACTTTGACCTCCGCCACAATCCCACCAAATTAGGTGAAGATCTGCCAAAAATTAAAGATGCTAGAGTGTTAACACGATGTTCACATTTTGACCCCATATTACATAATAATGTAGGTGGCGCTACCAATATTGAACTCGGCCTAGATTTCATACACCCTATAAGTCCTGAAAGTTATATTGGGGTAACTTGAAAACTGTGGATGGTATCGCACTAACGAGCAAAAGTTTACAGATGGACGGACCTGACGGACGGACGGACAGACATGAGCGGTCACATAAGCTCTGCGACCTTTGGTCAGCAGAGCTAGAAATGAAAAAGCACCGGAGCATGACCAATTGAACAAACTTGGTAGAGACCCACCCAAGGTAGACACCACTTTTGGAGTAGCGTCTTTATGCAATTTTAATTGGCTAAGTGGCTGTGGAAAAGAAGATTTTTTAAAGATATGCCAAAAAATTAATCCCCTCCCCCCATAAACAATCAAAAAATCATTGGAGCAGGACCAACTGAACAAAATTGGTGGAGATGTATCCAAGGTAGATCCCTCTCCCAATTTTTCAGTGTATCTAGCCAACAGTTTTGGAGAAGAAGTTCAATCTGTAAATTGTGAACGGACGGATGGACGGATGGATGGATGGATGGATGGATGGATGGATGATGGACAATGGACCATACTACGACTTCAGCTGACTGACTGCTGACTGACAAGTCCACTGATGTAAAAATGTACATACCTTAGAACAGTAGATGGCTCAAAGTGACAATGTGACATTGAGTACCACTTTTACAGTGACACTCAGTTACAAACTTAGTACAGAGTTGAATCATTTGCTCAGATAGTGAGCCTGATCCTCTGTAACACGTACATGGACTAATTTAATCCTGTATTATTCTGGTAATTTGTGTTAGCTTCAAGTAAAGACTTTAGAATACCAACCTAACAAAATTCAGTTTTCCGATTTTGACCACAAGGATCGCACGATGAGACTAAATGGTATTTCACGGGAAGTGGGACACCACTATCAGCAGGTCATCGACAGCCATATTACAGTATATAGACGTGAAGAAAGTGGGGAAGTTTGAAAGAGTGATATTTTGATCATCTTAAAGCTGCAGTGTGCCTGAAATATGCCTGTGTACAACTGCAAGGTACCAGGTTGTAGGGCTAATACGTGCAAATTGTCGAATCTTGACAAATATCCATGGATGTGTGGGGTTAAGTTCCACAGTTTTACAGTTAAAGCCTCTGCTGTGGTCAGGATAGCGTGTCCCACTTGGTGACAGCAGACCAGCGTAACTATGAATTCAGTCATGCACGCGATCGTCACGATAAGTTGACAAAAGGGAGAACTAAGATTTCATTAGGCTCCTATTGAATTGAACTCAAGAGCAAAAACATATTAAGAGACCGACCAAAAGTAAAAGATGGAAGAGTGAAGAAACGCATACATGTATATGAACCAGAACATACCACCTGTACATGCATGTAAACCAGAACATATCACCTGTACATGTATGTAAACCAGAACATATCACCTGTGCATGTATATAAACCAGAACATATCACCTGTATATATATGTAAACCAGAACATATACACCTGTACATGTAATGTTATGTAAACCACAGCATATCACCTGTACATGTATGTTGATGTTATATGCATTGAAGATGGGAAAGATTAAAGAAAATGTGGCAGCTACTGGTGAACACCCACAAATACAAAGAAAATGCCCATAACAAGGGAAGGAATCAGAATTCTTCAGTAAAGACCTTGGCTGGCTCATACTTAATGGATACAGCACAACTATTTCTAAGCTTGGAGAGTTGATTATATTCCCTTATCTGAACTTATTTTCTGGTCTTATTTAAAGTAGTATATTAAATGTATATTGAAATAATCCACAGAGCTACCTGTTATCAGAGACCACCCCACTGCCAGCAGCACAGAGCTACCTGTTATCAGAGACCACCCCCACTACCAGCAGGTGTTGGGATCTTATATTAAGATCCAGGTGAAGCTACCAAGGTAGCATTTATCATGAGGTCTCATCCAAGTGTGGTCTTAAGAAGACAGGTGGTCTTAGATGAGAGCTGGCATTTACAGCAGCTACCTGATTACCATGCTCAGCTTTCAACAATTGGTACAAAGCATGACTTTCAAATGGCAAGCACCCTATATAAGAAAGAGCCTGTATATGCAACACTTATACACACCAATATGAACAAGATAAAATTACATTAATGTGATTCTGTTGGGCTGCTAGTTTGCTGAACAGGAAGCCATATGTACTGAGTTCTGTTACCTGTGTACTTTCATCTGACAATGTCCATGCATATGTGCAGGCAACAGCTCTCTGTTTAGAATGCTAATCAAAATGACATACTATGAGCTTCAAAACCTTGATGTTAGAACCTAGCGCACTCAGCTTTCCATTTAAATTCTTTATCACCAAAATCCCACGTCCTGTTTTTCTATCCCAACTTAGCATGTACAATAAATCAACAAAGAAAGCTAACAGGCACCTGTATATGATTTCTCTTTCCTGATTCTCGTAACTGTGTGCTACATCCATATAATTGGCTCAAATCATCATTAGACAGCAGCTTTATCCTGAGCTTACAGCACAACTTTTGTTTGATGTGATAGATTTCAATATCCTCTCTGAATGACAAGCAATTACTTTGGCACTTACATGGCAAGGATGGCAGCAGAATACACAATGAATCATTGTCAAAAGTATGGGGTAACCTACAAAAAGGTATGTGGCCATGGGAAGGGACAACCAGGATGTATACTGCTCTTGATGCAATTAGCTTTGTAAGATTATCATCCAGTACTTAAGACAATGAGATGATATACATGTTATATAACTTGTCCTTTCATATTTTGTCATCCATAATTTCGTTTTCTGCAACAAACTAAATGAACTACACATTATATACAATACAGGTACAGCTCTCTAGACAGTGGCAAATCTACTCCAAACTGAATATCTTCAAAACTATAATTGATAGAGGTGTTTTTCCAATTTGAATATAAATGTTAGTATGAAAGACCCATCCACTAAAACCTTGACTGAAAACTGTAGAATTTTACTTGATGCTAATTTTGGGCATTATACAAAATTGAAATTTTGAATAATATATTAAAAGTTCTTGTAGATAAATGTGCCCTTCCAACTTCAATTTGTATGTTTGTGTTATACATGCATCCACTCAAGGAGGCTACACACTTGTGCAGCCTCCATCATCCAATGTACTGTCATTTTTTTACGTCTTCTTCCGAACTGTTGATTAGATCCACTTTAAACTGGATGAGGATCTAGCTTGGGTGGCTCTCTACCAAGTTTGTTCAAAGGGTCAGGCTCCAATGACTTTTGGATTTCTTGTGAATTTTTTGTTCATTTTTTGGGGGGGGGGGGGGGGGGCAAAATCTGTAAAAAATCGGCTCTGCAACCACCTAGCCAATTGCTTTAAAATTGTATAGGAACACTTCTGGGGATCCCTAGACCTTAATTTGAATCATTGATATCAATAAATTATTTATTGATATAAATAAATTGAATTCTTGATATCAATACATCTACTTGAATTCTGGATATCAAGAATTCAAGAAACCTTTTAAAACTACTGTATGCTCCCTCTTACTGCTCTGATAGTAATATCCTTATTGAGTATCACTGATTTATAACTACTGACGAGTGAAAGGATCCTTTATTTATTTTTATTCTTATTCTGTGGTTAATTTCATTTTTTTTTTTTTTTTTTTTGTTCATTTATTTCGGTAAGTTACAACTTAGAGAGTTCATTTTCTCTGTCATAATTTAAATCAAATTCAATTACCACATGCCAAAATGGCTGAAAATGATCACCTTCGGTCTGGTTATGAGAAGGAAATCCTGAATTTTTTTCAGAAATCAATTTTGTTGGGCAAAAGGGGTTGCAACATACAGGATGAGAGACAATACTATTGTTTTTGCCAATCTCAGACAGTCTTGATATCAAGAATTTGAATTCTTCATATCTAGAAATGGCTGGGGACTATTGATATCAATAACTCCATTCCTTGATATCAATATTTTATTGATATCAAGAATTCTAATTACTGATTTTAATAAATGAATTCTTAATATCCATAAATCAATTCTTGATATCAATGAATTAAATTCTTGATATCAAGAGATAGGAAGAATTATTCATATCAATAAATTGGTTTATTGATATCAAGAAATACCTAATAAATAGTAAAAGGGCACCCTGTAGATATCAAGAATTCAAATTATTGATATCAAGAAATCATTTCTCTTTATTGATATCAACGATTTGATTCCTTGATATCAAGAATTAATTTTCTGATATCAATCACTAATTGTTTTATATCAAGAAATCACTTTTGATATTTATGGGCAGTCCTTTTACTATTTATTTGGTATTTGTTGATATTGAGAAATACCTAATAACTAATAAAAGGGAGCCCCATAGATATCAAGAAATCATTTGGTGATATTTTTAAATGTTCATCAGTTAGTAATATCACCAAATCATTTGGTGATATCGCTAACTAATTTAGTGATGTTGCTAAATCATTTGGTGATATCACTAAATAACATATTTAGTGATATTGCTAAATACATCTCTGCTTCCTGTCCTATTTTTGTTCAAGACGACTGTCAATTTAAATAAGACCATACAGCAATATGGCTTAATGATTTGTTCATATTACCAAGTAGGACTAAATGTCAAAATAGCTTGCCATGAGAAACAGTTAATGTGCTGTCCTTTTGATATTGGTGCACATGTGGTCAACTCTAAATGCTGAACAACCACTAAAGGAAACCAATAGACTATCACTATGGACGGGCCAGATTTTCTATCTTATTCAGTGTCATGAAGCTTCTAATGAATACACAATATGTTGGAATGCCATTCTGAGAGCCGGTGTACACAGTAAACAGTCCCAGGGTTTTCCTCTTGAGAAGACCCTGTTGACAGACTGCATGGCTTGGGCCATCGCAGTATCACATCCACTAGGATCTTTCTTTGGTGTCGCCTTATCTCAACTCTTTTTAGAGAACACCTTGGGAGGTTTTCAAAAAGAACATTCCCTGGTTTTTAACCCTTTTAACATCCACGTGTCCCAAAGTACCTGTATGTCAAACATCCTCTGCTCCATTCTATCAACAGATTTTTCTTGTTATTAGAGAACACATTATTTGTGAAACGTGGATGATTCACATCCAGACAGTATACAGCAGGTCAACCAGTATCCTGGGGCACACAGGGTGCTCAGTACCTCCCCAGTCTCACGTAAAGCTGTCCTCTCAATCATAGTCTAACCAGCAAAAGGTTACAGGAAATGTCTGCACTTTGTGTTTGTGCATACATTGTGCTCATTATGTAAGAACTTCACTCCTTGGCTTCATGTAAGATATCAGACTGAAAACTCAATTGCTTCTGTGCCTGGCTAGTTGATCATTGTATTACATTGGCACTATGTAGTTGGGCAATACAGCAGGCACTAATTCTCCTACTTCTTGCCTGTAAATAGGTACTCATAAATGTAACCTAGACAACATCTAACAATTTATAATGGAGCTCTTGTTAGTAAATAAACTAATTGCTCACATTGAAGCAGAGTGCAGTGCAACTTGTAATGGCTGATAGACAATGTGCACCAATCCTCTTTTGACATTCACATAATTCTTCTGCCACTGTCAGATAAATACTTTTTTTGGAAAATGTGATCTAAAGAATATACAAAATAAATACTTATACATGTATTTCAATTCCTTACTCTGTTTGTGTGTGTTCTGAAACAGTCACTTCTTTTTTGAGCAAATCTGCTCTGAAGAGACACAAATATTTTTCATTGCTTGTGACCTACTTGAAGTGCAGAAAACTTGACTTTAGAATTTCTTGTCACCTTAAGTTCAAAGACAATTCCAAACTAGAACAGACTGATTTTCCAACAGAAAATCAAATGTCTCCCGGTGGAACACTTACGTCTCTGAATGAGCTACATGTGATAACAAATTACAAATGATCAAGTTTGTTTGAAAATTACAATCCTATTTTAGCTCTCACCTAGATACATTACTCTAGCAATTTTCATCAAGTTCTTCAAGACTTATTGCAGACAAACCAATTTCATATAAATGACCCTGTGACCTTGAAAACTAGGTCAAGGTCACCCAAATACAATCCCAACCTAGGTCTTGCCAAGATACATAATCCTACCAAGTTTCATCAAATTCCATCACGTTCTACATGACTTATCGCACGGAAACCAATTTCACATAAGTGACCCTGTGACCTTGAAAATTCGCTCAAGGTCATCCAAATACAATCCCAACTTAGGTCTTGCCTAGATACATAATCCTACCACGTTTCATCAAATTTCATCAAGTTCTTCAAGACTTATCGCACGGAAACCAATTTCACATAAGTGACCCTGTGACCTTGAAAATTAGGTCAAGGTCACCCAAATACAATCCCAACTTAGGTCTTGCCTAGATCCATAATCCTACCAAGTTTCATCAAATTCTGTCAAGTCCTTCAAGACTTATCGCACGGAAACCAATTTCACATAAGTGACCCTGTGACCTTGAGAATTTGCTCAAGGTCATCCAAATACAATCCCAACTTAGGTCTTGCCAAGATACATAAACCTACCACGTTTCATCACATTCCATCAAGTTCTTCATGACTTATCGAACGGAAACCAATTTCACATAAGTGACCCTGTGACCCTGTGACCTTGAAAATTAGATCAAGGTCACCCAAATACAATCCCAACCTAGATCTTGCCTAGATACATAATCCTACCAAGTTTCATCAAATTCCATCAAGTTCTTCAAGACTTATTGCACGGAAACCAAGTGTAGAAGAAGAAGAAGAAGAAGAAGAAGAAGAAGAAGAAGAAGAAGAAGAAGAAGAAGAAGAAGAAGAAGAAGAAGAAGAAGAAGAAGAAGAAGAAGAAGAAGAAGAAGAAGAAGAAGAAGAAGAAGAAGAAGAAGAAGAAGAAGAAGAAGAAGAAGAAGAAGAAGAAGAAGAAGAAGAAGAAGAAGAAGAAGAAGAAGAAGAAGAAGAAGAACAAGCACTAAACCAATATGTCCCCCGGCTTCCACCGGGAGACATAATAACTCCAAATTAACACATAATTGCCACATGTTCAGTATCCCTTCGCTGGTGAAAGTAGTCCTCATTTTTACCCCGATTGGAAACTGAATGTGTATATTATTCTAATAAAATAAACTTCTCCCATTAAACTTAATTCAGATTCACGATTTAAATATTTACACCACATGATCATTAATCTGGGACCAGATCTAGGCCTTAAAAATTTGTAGCCTACTTGGGAAATACAACAGCAATCAGTGCAGAATTCAACCAACCTGGCTCTTGCAAAATAAATGAGCCATCTGCACATTTCTTGACCTAAATAAATGAAACATTAGCATATGGCTAATTGGATAATGGCACCAGCAGTCCCTGAGTAATGATTATTCGATATAGCATATGACTGCATGTACATTTGACTCTCTTCAGCCCTTTACATGTGTGTGAAAAATATATGGTTTGTGTGACTTCTCAGCATATATATACACACACACACACACACACACACACACACACACACACACACACACACATATATACATTTTCATTCCAATGGCTCTGCAAAGTTTAATTGTGCCGTGTAAATGTCCTTATTTTCACATGTAAAACTTTCATAATATTTGCATTTCATGTTTATCTGAGGTTTTAGATTCGCAATTTTGGACATAGTTTGCATTAAATCCATGTTAAAACACTACCTCATAGTGTTTTCATGTTCATGGTTTTGTGCCACATGCTACAGAACCACAAACAAAGATACAGCAAAGAAAAGTACATTGACTGAATACTGTACGTCATTCTTTAGAATATGCTGATGAATATACATGTGTCTAACCAACTATGCACTGACAACTAAATTACAATCCTCCAAAGTGACTAACAATGCTTGTGATTTCGAATGCTGTGACCCTTTCCCACTTATGACTCAGACAACAACTTTCTCTGTTGCAGGTTGGCTATCTTTCTATTGTGGCCTCATTAAGATCCACTAAAACAGTTAACTCATTCCACACCAGTCCCTGATTTTTCCATATATTTTCCTAGATTTAAGACGACAATTGCATGACATTGTTAAATTCTTCACGAAAAGAGCTTTCAATCAAGTATCAACATGCCTATAGTCTTAAGTCAGTGGTTCTGGCATTGTCTGGCAAGTCATGCTGCAGCGGCCGCAAGGGCAGCTGCAGCATGACTTGCCAGACAGTGCCAGAACCACTGACCAAGGCCTGTGACCATAGTATGGAATGAGTTAACCTTGATGTACCTAATAGAGCTCATCAATTCTTTCAAAATATTTTCTGTTTATGAGAAATTGTCTGCTGAAGCAAACACATGGACGTTAAATGTATACAAACGTATGTACACATGCTAAATCATATGCAAAAGACTGTGTTCTACATCTTTTACATGCCACCAACACAATTACATAATTATAATTAAAGCAGCAGTCATTTGAATGGAGACGCTTTGGACTAATTGATGCATGAATAGTCTGATTCATTTCAAATCATAATTGGTGATCTCAGCAAGGCGGGTCTTTCAAGTCAGATTTCACTGTACTTGTGTATATATTTTGTTTGTGTTGGGGGGGGGGGGGAGGAATCAATACATGGTGACATGAGTGAATTTAGAGTGGACTTTTGTTCTCTCTTAGACATAGATTTCAGCATTAGAGATACATGGAGATGGACATTGACCAGCCACTTTCCCTGAGAAAGCACACAGGCAGGCTACTTGGTTTTCCAATATATTTCTTAGTCACTGGGTGTTGTCATAACTGTTTAACTTCCTAGATACTGGGTACTTATAGTGGATCTTAATGTTGCCCATATCTGCAACACAAAGACATTTGGCCAGTGCCTTATTGCTGCAAAATGTTACATCCACCAAACCTCTGCTCTATCGTTTAGCTGAACCTTGTCTTGTTTGACCCTTGCCACTAATCTCTTGGCTATGCTTATCTTCACTCCTGCTGATTTATCATGTAAATTGTAGTCTTAACAACAAATAAAAAAAATATGGGTTTTTGACAGGGAAGACGTGACTTTATACATACAAACACTGCAGTGCAAGCATTAAGCACAACTAAGTGACACACAAGATGCTTTTTGTGATAATGTTTAGAGGCCTGGGGCCTGTCTCTCTACAAACGTTTGGAGGCCTGGGGCCTGTCTCTCTGCAAACCAGTGTATATTGCTTTAAAGTGACTCTGCAACGTTTGTGCAGCCCAATGTGAACAAGAAGCATGGCTGACATTACCATAGCAGACTTTGTTTCATATTTGCCTACGTTATCATTGTTTTGATACTAAGCTGCTTGCCATACAAAGTTTAGTTATGAGTCAACAACATCAGTCATTTAGCTTCCAATCCTACCAACAGCACTTGACATAACTTGTCATGTTCTGTCTGTTTGTAACACATAATGTTAGGTTTACACCAATAGTGCTGAGTTTGAGCCAACAAACATAGTCAAATGATCTGATTTTTGGAATCTCATTGACTATTGCTACTATGGAGGAATCAAGTTGATTCCTGCATGATCTGTCTTATTGGTTAATTGAGCACCTGCCTGCAGTCAGACAGCCAACTAATGCTTTGGCTGTGTAACCCTTCATGACCTTTGTCTCGCCACAATCTGATAATGGGAGCCAGTTCATATGTATATGGATGATCTCCAATTTTCACAAGTTATTCGGTTTGGCTGGAGTTTTAATTATGTTCAACTGGACGAGTGCCACGGAGGCAAGTTTTAATTAACCATATTAACTATCATACTTGGATGCCAAAATTGTTCACCAGATGCTATAGTTTCTGAAATTGATGTATTCCAGTGAGACATCTAGGTCCTGTCTATGAGTAAAAGGGTCTCTAAAATAGATGGTTAGAAACCAATCTGAAAAGAAAATCATTACCAAGAAAGGAAATTTTACTTCTGCAATGAAAAAAATTTAATGGAGATCTTTTCAAAGTTAACACCAATCCAATGCTACAGTTATAGCCAATCTGTGTGAACCAAGACTCACCACAAGGCTTCATGCGATTGGTCAGGACTCAACACAAGGCTTCATGTTATTGGTCAGGCAGGACTCATCTCAGGGCTTCATGTGATTGGTCAGGCGGGACTCAACACAAGGCTTCATGCAATTGGTCAGGCAGGACTCAACACAAGGCTTCATATGATTGGTCAGGCAGGACTCAACACAAGGCTTCATGCGATTGTCAGGCAGGACTCAACACAAGGCTTCACATGATTGGCCAAGCAGCCTAATTTTAATGGGTAGAGATGTTACCCATGCTACGCATGGCAATCATATGCACCACATTGCTTCGTACATTTAATGCTGCTGCATTCATACAATATAAACATAAAAGACACATTTTCCGCATTTCCTTAATGCTGGTGGATTTAAGTCCCGATTAAGGGAAATAAATGCCGACTCAGTTTAAATATACTGCATGACCGTGTTGATATGGCAGTCGCACATAACTACCTCCATTGAACCATTCTTTTTTCAAGAATGGGTATTTGGTCAAGCCGACATGTGTGTTTCCCATTTCAGCTAGGTGACTGGTGCCAAAGGTTGCAAGTTCAAGTTTCGCTCATTCCGAACATAGTATATATATATAATTTCGGCATTTCCTTAATGCTGGTGGATTTAAAGGGGGACTGTGGTGACAATTTACAATTTTTGAGTTGTTTCATATAATAAATGTGAACCAATATCAGAAAATGCAAACTTTATTCCCAACTGGATAAGCAGATATCAAGTTTTCTTAGATATGTAAATGAGGGGTTGTGATGTCATCTGGACTTACTGCTACAGCTAATGCAATGACAGCCGAGTAAAACTTTGACAAAAACATGGAAACCTGACCAAGTACACATGTTCCACTTTTACTATGGATGAAGCAGTGTGTATAGATTATAATCAAATTTACTAAACTGAGATATTTACTCATTTAATGAGGATTAATAAGGAAAGAAAAATGCAGAAATCAATATACACAAGCTAGCAGCTCCTGAGGTTGTGTAATCAACTACTGAAGCAGGTGTCCACTAATATACCACCCTGATAAGATCAAAGGGGGTGATTAACACAGTACACAAGTCATTATGATATGCCTGCTAATGTTGTGTATCTCAGCTTGGTGCCCCTCAAGGTTTGTGTATTATATATGGAGGGTAGCCCAGGTGACATCACACATCAGAACACCTACTGGAAATATAAAATAGCTCTAACTAAATACCTGTTTGAGAAAAAATGTTGAAAATTTGTCACATGAACACCTAAAATGACCATTAATGACTAAAAAAAGTAAAAACCTTCACCGCTGTTCCCCTTTAAGTCCCCGATTGTGGAAATAAATGCCGACTCAGTAAATATACTGCATAACTGTGTTGATTTGGCACTCGCACATAACTACCTCCATTGAGCCATTCTGTTTTTAAGAATGGGGATTTGGTCCAGCGGATATGTGCATTTCCCATTTCAGTTACGCGACTGGTGCCAAAGGATGCAAGTTTGTGTTTTGCTTGTTCCAAACATAAAATATAGTATTTCTAATATTGCACATGTATAAGCAGTTGGGTGCATCAAATGGAATGCTATTATAACATGTAAAATACCTGTGTTAACTCAATGCGTATGAGCTCAGAACAGGCCTTGGTCAGAATATTTTTCAAATATGATCTACCTATACCTGAGCACTTTGTTTCTTGAATGAAAGCCCCGGAAGAATTTAAAATGTAATTCCACCTAGATTTCAGGTAAAAGTAAGGGAATTGTGGGTCCTGCATGCAGTGAATTTTAAATGCTAGGATCTACATGGATTGCATAAACTGTGTCAGGTCTTATAACAATCACATGATGGAAACAAAATTGGAGAAAAACCGAAACAAAAAAACACAAACAAAAAAACAAACAAAAAAAAACCCCCTGTTTCCCATCAAACCAATAACTAGTGGACTCTACACAAGAAGAGAATACTGTGTTTCAAAACGGAGATGGTGGTCCTGCTTAACTTTAAATTAAGGAAATGGGACAGAAAAATAAAGTTGTAAATCATTTTGAGGAAAAAAACTTGTTTCGCAAAAAGGGCTTACATAGATCTATGCAAGTCCTTTTAGCAAAATTGATTTTACTTGTTTATTGCCTACATCTGTTTGCGAAAAGGACTTGGTACTATGCAAGTCCTTTTCACAAAATATATCATATATGTGATAAACATGTAATTCTATGTTATCATTTAATACTGTCAGGCAAGAATGGCTCATGTTGGTATGTGTAATTTGCACAGAGACAAAAAAAAGTTGGCAAACATGACAGAACCGAAAATTGTCAGTTGTATAATAAAAAAAATAAGATGTTCATATACCCAGTGCTCTGCTGACTTTGAATGTATTACAATAATATAAAGACTATAAACAACACAAGAGCAGGTTGGGTAAACTAATGTATTTATTTTTTGATTGGGAAACAAAGTTCAAGTGAAAGATTGACCTGGAGGATAGATTCTCCACTCAATTGGTCTCCAAAATACACGCTACCATCATCAAATAAATTCTCTTAACATTACAAGCCTGGTGACTGATAAATACTGAGTCACAGTCATCCATATTCCACCATATAATAGTGCTGGGCATAGTCTTTACAACCTATCCATTTAAGATGGCTAGCTTAATTATTTTTTGAGGTATTGAATTTTATCTTGCTCAATACATTTTGGATCATACTGTCTGTCAAACAGTAGGTGGTACCACTAACATCTCCATCAACAAGAGGATCATGATGATCCTGTGCTCAGCTGACATGCATTTGCTTATTTAAAAAAAAATAAAAAATACAAAAATCAATGCAGTGTGACCATTTGAATAACATATGTAGAGACCTATCAAAGGTACAATTCTACAAAGTATGACATAAATATTGCGAAAATTATCTAAGTTGTTTCCATTACAAGAAATCTCCATGTTTAAGTTTCGTATAAATTTTTTTTATTTTGTACTTTTTCAAAAAATGAATGAAAATATGAACCAAGTCAAATTTTTGAGCAACTTTGTTTAACCCTTCTACAAGGAACATACCCACCAAGTTTTAGCTTCATCCGAGTGATGGTTCTGGAAAAGTAGTCAAAAATAAAAAAAAAAAAACACAAAAGAAATAATAAAAAATTGGAAAAAATTTGCAGCACCACCTGGTAAAGAAATTCTGAACTAAGATTCCCCGGGAGTGTCCCTGTGAGATATCAAAGCAACTGAGTGAGCGGTTTCGGAGAAGATATTTTAAGATTTGCCCCAGAAAGAACAAAAAAATTCATAAATAATATAAAAATCAATGGAGCATGACCATTTGAACAAACTTGGTAGAGACCCACTCAAGGCATATCCCCACCAAGTTTGAAGTCAATCTGCATGACGGTTTTGGAGAAGTCAAAAATATGAATTAGCATTAGAATGTCCAATTGACTTCCATAGTAATCAGGAGGAAAGCTGCATTGACCGACAAACACCTGAATTTAAAAAATCGTTAAAAATCAGGAATCCACAGCAGTGCCACCTATAGAACAAGTCTCTTAGACCCGTCTAGAAGGAACATATCCACCGAGTTTCAGCTTAATCTGAGTGACGGTTGTGGGGAAGAAGTCGAAAATAGCAAAAACACACCAAAAAATCATAAAAAAAATAGGAAAAAATCGCAGCGCCACCTGGTGAACAAATTAAGAACTACTAGGAGTCCCAGGGAGTGTCCCTGTGGGATATCAAAGCAATTGGGTAGGCGGTTTCAGAGAAGAAGATAATTTGATTTTTAAAGATTTGACCCAAAAAAGAACCCCAAAAATCATGAAAAATCCAAAATTCATTGGAACATGACCATTGGAACAAACTTGGTAGACACCCACCCAAGGTATATCCCCATTAAGTTTGAAGTAAATCTGGATGAAGGTTTTGGAGAAGAAGTTGAAAATGTAAATTTGCATTAGAATGCCCATTGACTTACATGGTAATCAATAGAAAAGGTGCATTTACCAAAAAGGAGCCAAATTCAACAAATCGTTAAACATCAGGAATTCACAGCATTCCCACATAGTGAACGACATTGTTTCACCCTTCCACAAGGAACATATCCACCACGTTTAAGCTTAATCTGAGTGACGGTTCTGGCGAAGAAGTCGAGAATAGCTATAAAACAACAAAAAAAACAAAAAAAATTAGAAAAAATTTACAGCGCCACCTGGTGAACAAATTAGGAACTAGGAGTCCCTAGGTGTCTTCCTGTGTGATATCAAAGCAATTGGGTAAGCAGTTTCAGGGAAGAAGATTTTTTAAGATTTGTCCCAAAAAAAGAACGAAAAAATTCATTAAAAATCCAAAAATCAGTGGAGCATGACCATTTGAACACACCTGGTAGAAACCCACCCAAGGTACATCCCTACCAAGTTTGAAGTGGATCTGGTAGACGGTTTTGGAGGAAAAGTCGAAAATGTGAATAAGCAGTAGAATGTCCATTGACTTCCATAGTAATCATTAGGAAAGCTGCATTGACCAATAAGTACCCGAATTGAAAAAATCATTAAAAATCAGCAATCCGCAGCATTTCCACATAGTGAACAAATTGTTTGACCCTTCTACAAGGAACATATATCCACCAAGTTTCAGCTTAATCTGAGTGACGATTCTGGAGAAGTCCAAAATAGCTATAACACACAAAAATTTATAAAAAATTAGAAAAAAATTGCAGCACCACCTGGTGAACAAATTAAGAACTAGAAGTCCCAAGGAGTGTTCCTGTGTGATATCAAAGCAATTGGATGAGGGGTTTCGGAGAAGATTTTTTAAGATTTGCCCCAAAAAAGAACAAAAAAATTAATTCAAAATCCAAAAATCACTGGACCATGACAATTTGTACAAACTTGGTAGAGACCCACCCAAGGCACATCCCCACCAAGTTTGAAGTGGATCTGGCAGACGGTTTTTGAGAAGAAGTCGAAAATGTAAACTGTTGACGACGGACGGATGACGGACGGACGGACGACAGATGGAGGACCATAAGATAAGCTCAGCTGACTGACAAGTCAGCTGAGCTAATAAAAATTTTGATCTCCATATATCCCACTAAATTTCATAATGATCAACTAAAAATTGCAGATGGCACAGCATTCAAAAGATTTTCACACTTTGACCCCTAACTTCCAGTTGCCCAAATATATGACCTTCACCTTGATTTATTAAAAAAATATTCAATTCCAAATGTGCACCCTTTGTCCAGCTATCCATACATGGTGTGTTTGTTTAAATTGGGTATTGACTTTTTGTGGTACTGAAGAAAAACAGTATGTTTGGACAAGCACCAAACTCCATAATAATTGGGCCATGGTGATCCAAAAAGTAGGTCATTAAAGTAGAGTTTTATGTACATTGTTCTCAAGCATAACTTTGATCTGGAGGCTCTGTTCTCTTCGCCATTGATGTCCTAGCTATACCCTGTCATTACAAGTTCACCTCTTTCAAATTTATTGGCCTGGTGACCTAAGCAAAATTGGTCAAAGTCACTAATATTATATAACATATAAGCGCTGAAATGATCTATATAGCCTACAAATTTGGCATGTCTCACTCAATTACTTTCGAGATATGGAATTTATATCTTTCAACACATTTTAACTGATAATTTCCATCAAATTATAGGTGTCACCACTAGTATCATATATAAATGAGAAATTTTTTACCTCCTCCACAATCCAACTAAATTTCATGAAGATCAAACAAAAATTAAGAATGCTACAGTGGTCAGAAGATTTTCACATTTTGACCTATATATTACATAAAGCTTCATAGGTCGCACCAATGTATAAATCAATATAGATTTTCATACACTTTATAAGTCCTGTACGTTATATGGGCCTAACTCAGAAACTGCAGGGTGCAGCACATTAACAAGATTTTAACATGATCCCTAAATTCCAAATGGCCATATGACCTTCACCTTCAACTCAAATAAAAAAGTTCTTTCATTCAAAACGTGTTCCCCATGTCCCATCATACACAGTCTGTCTGTTCAAATTGGGTTATAAGTTTTAGAGGTATTGAAGGAAAACAATAAACTTGGACAAGCTCTTAACTCCATAATCATTGGGTCATGGTGACCCTAAAAGTGTGTCACCAAGTCAAGTTTTAACTTTTATGCACAAAACACTCAAGTGCAATTTTGTTCCAGATGAACGCTCAATTTTCATTGTCTTTGATGTTGAAGCTACACCCTACCATAAAAAAATCACCTGTTTCAACTTTACAGGCCTGGTGACCTCATAAAAATAGATCAAGGTCACTGAAATTATATCATTTATAATTAGCATTGGACATGATATCCTATAATTTGGCATGTCTAACTCAATTATTTTTTAAAAACTATGGACTGTATCGTGTTCACAAGCAAGCATTTACAGACGGATGACCATAAGTGTTCATGTAAGCTCTGTGACCTTAGGTCAGCAGGGCAATTGCTCAAACATTTTTTTTTTTTTCAATCTGGAACAATTAATTCACACAATTCAAATGGTTTGTGTCTCATGTAACTTCTCTCCAGGGATTACTTTTTTCACACCAGTTTGTGACCCACAGATAAAGAGACCTCTGAGGCCCTGATAGGTCAACCACTGACCAGCAGGCAAGCTCTAATTAGGAGCTTCCATTATGACCACATTCCTCCAATAGGCATTGACATAATTAGCAAGACTCTGCACCTGTTCACGGTGAGTACCTAATCTTTCTCAAGCTGCAGTTCAGCATTTACCCATTTCCCTGGACACCCAAGAAATCTAATTTTCAGAGGCCCTGGAGGGCTGGAGTTGGGAGCATAAAATTGGCAGTTAAGTGTATTAGATTAGAGGCAGCCAGACTGCAAGCACTGCCTGCACACTGCACTTCCCAGGGATTTGTACCACTGACTCTGACATATGTCCCAAACACGTGTAGAGGCTTAAGTTGTGATAAATGAGGTGATATTATAAGGTCAAACGCACTGCAGAATTTGAGCCAATACTTCATCTCTAAAAAAGCCAATCTTGAACTGCTGGTAATGGAGTGGTAAGAATCCCACTTGACATCTGTTCTGTTGATTTTTTTGCATTGCTATTATTGATGTAACTGCTAACTCAAAAAGAACCTCTTGGTAAGCTTTCCGCCACATATTCTCTTGAAAGGAAATAGTTTGATCACATTTACCGACTTCTTAAATATCAATTTGTATTGGCAACAATACCTTTGTCTTTTGTTATTTTCATTTTGTGCATTTTGATTATTCCATAATCCCTGTTATGAAATCCATCTTAGACCCCCACTTCCAGAAAGACTACATCTTGAGACCGTCACTCGCAGAAAGACAATATCCAGAGACCACTTTTTCTAGTGGGGTGACTTCTGAACCATTGAATGGTGTATAAAGAAATTAACATGTAATCTGGTGCCTTTGTGAGTTTCTCCACTCAGTTGAGGAAAGTTTTACTGCACAGCACTTGAATATGTTGTGGTTAGGCTGGGTATTGAACTCGGGACCTCTTGCACCTCAAGCCAGTGTTTTGCTATTATGCTACAAGTCTGGATGTAGAGCGTGAGCGCTAAACACTGCCTGGCCCACACTCCTTCCCTTTTTGTTCCTAGGACCAAGGAATGCCCAGTGATAGCCTCAAACTGACCCTACAGGTTGCCTCCCTGGCTGCCCACCACAAAGAACACAACCCCACCAGCCATTGTCTCTCTGACTTCCAGCCGGCCGAGCCCAATGATGAACCACCCTCAGCCACCGCGGCCTGTTGGCGTGCATTTGTGATCACCCCGACTCCATGGATGTTGTGGTTCAGCTGGGTATTGAACCCGGGACCTCTCGCACCCTGCACCAGCATTTTGCCATCACCCTAAAAGTTTGGACATTGCATCCCTGCACCCCAGGTCTAAATGACATACAATAAGCACAAGGGTTCAACATTGCCTGGGTCTCACTACAACTACACTGCATACCGTTACTTGAAGATTTTACTGTGTGCACAGCACTTGACTCATTTAATTTCCCTGTGTGCTTATTTTCGCTATTTTGCTGATGTTTCAAAACCGTGAAAATAAGAACCCAGTGTAATATATTTTTAACATGGCATTGGAAGGAGTTATAACAAAAATAATGAGTTTAAAGTTTCAGTGAAAGGTCCAAAATGCAAAAAAACGTGAAAATTAATGTATTCACAGCACTACCTACATGAACGTTGACAGCACTTGACTATACTGTACAAATGAAGGTTTTACCATGTGTAGAGCACTTGACTATACTGTGTACATGAAGGTTTTACCATGTGCACAGCACCTGACCATAATGTATGTAGGTAATATTGAGTGCACAGTACTTGACTATACTATATATAAGAGGGTTTAACTGTATGTATAGCACTTGACTATTGATACATATGAGGGTTTTACTGTGTGTATAGCACTTGACTATACTATATATATGAGGGTTTTACTGTGTGTATAGCATTTGACTATACTATCTATATGAGGGTTTTACTGTGTGTATAACACTTGACTATACTACATATATGAGGGTTTTACTGTGTGTATAGCACTTGACTATACTATAAATATACGAGGGTTTTACTGTGTGTATAGCACTTGACTATACTACATATATGAGGGTTTTACTGTGTGTATAGCACTTGACTATACTATAAATATATGAGGGTTTTACTGTGTGTATAGCACTTGACTATACTATAAATATATGAGGGTTTTACTGTGTGTATAGCACTTGACTATACTACATATATGAGGGTTTTACTGTGTGTATAGCACTTGACTATACTATAAATATATGAGGGTTTTACTGTGTGTATAGCACTTGACTATACTATATATATGAGGGTTTTACTGTGTATAGCACTTGACTATACTATAAATATATGAGGGTTTTACTGTGTGTATAGCACTTGACTATACTATAAATATATGAGGGTTTTACTGTGTGTATAGCACTTGACTATACTATAAATATATGAGGGTTTTACTGTGTGTATAGCACTTGACTATACTATAAATATATGAGGGTTTTACTGTGTGTATAGCACTTGACTATACTACATATATGAGGGTTTTACTGTGTGTATAGCACTTGACTATACTATAAATATATGAGGGTTTTACTGTGTGTATAGCACTTGACTATACTATAAATATATGAGGGTTTTACTGTGTGTATAGCACTTGACTATACTATAAATATATGAGGGTTTTACTGTGTGTATAGCACTTGACTATATATAAATATATGAAGGTTTTACTGTGTGTATAGCACTTGACTATACTACATATATGAGGGTATTACTGTGTGTATAGCACTTGACTATACTATAAATATATGAGGGTTTTACTGTGTGTATAGCACTTGACTATACGACATATATGAGGGTTTTACTGTGTGTATAGCACTTGACTATACTATAAATATATGAGGGTTTTACTGTGTGTATAGCACTTGACTATACTATAAATATATGAGGGTTTTACTGTGTGTATAGCACTTGACTATACTACATATATGAGGGTTTTACTGTGTGTATAGCACTTGACTATACTATAAATATATGAGGGTTTTACTGTGTGTATAGCACTTGACTATACTATAAATATATGAGGGTTTTACTGTGTGTATAGCACTTGACTATATATAAATATATGAAGGTTTTACTGTGTGTATAGCACTTGACTATACTACATATACGAGGGTATTACTGTGTGTATAGCACTTGACTATACTATAAATATATGAGGGTTTTACTGTGTGTATAGCACTTGACTATACTATACTATACATGAATAGAAAACCACTCAAGATAACAATTCTCACCACAAAACTGCCCGAGTCATGAAGTGTATTGCCTGAGCACAGAATACAAAGGTAACGCAGTCATAACAAGGCCAGTGTGGTGGTGAGAATTGTCGAAGCGGTGGTTTTCTATTTATTCTGTATTTGAAAATAAAACAATTCCTCGCAAAAATTTAAAGAAAAATTATTCCATTAAAAGAATCTTTTTGAAGTATCAACAAGTGCAAATTCAACTGACATCAAAGGAGGTCATGTGTAAAAGGGGAAAGAACATCCATTTAAAACATAACTGTCATGTTTCGACAAATGTCCAAGTTACCTGAGGCCTAACAAATATATATATATGTGTGTGTGTGTGTGTGTGTGTGTGAGTGTGTGTGTATGTGGTTCCGATAACCCTACCGATCTCACTGAAAAGGCCAGAATCCCAACCATAAGCAATTTTTATAAAACATAAAATAAAAAAAAAAGTTTCAAACCGCCCTTCCCTAATCAAAATTGATCGACCCTGGCTGAAAGATTTTATCGAGAAAGTGACCATAGTGTGCTGTTATTTTGCATTTAAGTCCCCTCAAACACAGTAGTTTATTTCAACTAGTCTGCAGTGAAGGGTTAACTTTGGCCGGGGAAAGAGCATAGCTGCATAGCCATGGTGTTCGGTGAAACAGCATAGCCATAGCCCCGGTTAAAAGATTTTATTCAGAAAATGGCCACGATGCTGTTATTTTGCAGTGAAGTCAACTCAAACACAGCATTTTATTTCACTTTGTCTGGAGGGTTAACTTGGGCCGGGCATACAGCACTGCAACACAAAGTTCAATAAGGCATAACCATGATCATTCGGGGAAACAGCATAGGCTATAACCCCATTTGTGTCAGCATTTCGGGACCTCATAGCCCACCTGGTTCGGTGATCCTTATCTTAATATTTCACTAAGTTCTAGGTGTCCGTTCTCTGAGTTAGCAGGGCAAACAGCCGTTAAAGTACTTTTAAAACATGACTTACTATCTTAACTTTAATTTGCCTGCTAGGTAGTGTCCGAAGCAGTTATCATTGTTAGTTACAAATCCAAATGCGTCATGATAGACCTTAAACCAACCGGCACATGGTGAACGCCATTTTGCACATTGCGCAATGGCACACAAAATTACTTTTGATTTGGATATCAAAGTGAATTGCGGCCACAGCATATATAATATCATTATCGGTACTCTGAAACATTTGCAAAATATATACTTTTAGTTGCATATATTATAACGCCCTCCTCCAGATTGGCCCATAATTATTATCCTCATTTACAAACTGTTGGGTGCGAAATCCACAACTTTCCAAATGGCAGCCAATTGTCGGTGAGCTGATTGGACATTTTGAAGAGGTAGTATCCAAAATATGTGTGCGATTTGGGTTAAGGGAAGGTTAATTTGTGGAATAAATGTAATGTACAATGTATAATGTTTTTTTCCAGAGTGAGCATTACCTGAAAACGTAAATACACCACAATTCAGATATCATTTGTAGCCAGCGGTTGGCCCCAGAATAGGGATTTTGTATCAGATACTGAAGTCCCCCTGAGGCTACATATTAAGCAGCAGCACTAACAGGACCCGCCAAGACCCCTGGTGTGTGAAAGATAAAGCTTGGGTGAGAAGGTTGCCCCGATAGTGGATACAGGTCCGAAAGTACCGGCTGGTTTTTATATAAGTGGCTACAGGTCTTACATGCAGTGTAAGCATGATGTAAGAGTATTGTTGACTTTCTGACTTCATACAAACAACTTGAACAAACAAACCAGCAAAAAAAAAAATGACATGACCAGTACAAGTGTGAAGCACACAGTGTGAAAGACGCCGATGAATGTTATACTTTGCCAAGCCATGACAGCGAACAAGGAGTATGCTGATCATTTTAACTGGTTTAGTGACAAATTTGGAGTATTGATTGTGACATTGCCATTGAAAATGGCAACTGCACATAGGCTGAAGCAGTGAATTAGCAACAGTTGAATTTGAACTTGTATTCTGGCCATTTTCAAGGTAATATGGGCAAAAGTACAGAAAAAATGGTTTTACTGAGTGCATGGCACTTAATGACAAACATTGCTGCCAAAAAGCTTAGAACTGTGTGTCACTGGTGAGAATTTTGTATATGCACAATATATGTATGTTGACATAGCTGCCTCTACTGTAAGGCAGCAAGATTCTGACAGGTACATGTAGGTAGGTAGGTAGGTAGGTAGGTAGGTAGGTAGGTAGGTAGGTAGGTAGGTAGGCAGGCAGGCAGGCAGGTGGGTAACCAAAACATGTTCCATTAAGCCTTTGAGAAGTTGGGTGGTCACTGCATGTGATGAGCCTAAGACATTCAAGTCGCTTGGATTGGCCGAGACGTGCCACTTGGTTCCTGTAACTTGCTCCACATTTCCCATTATCTCAATGTGAAAATCTATCTGTGTTTAATATCTGCGAGGATAATCATTATGTTAACCTTTAAAGTATTGATCTAAGACTGAGTCAAGAGCTTGCGCAAAGTGTCCTGAGGAAAGCTGTTGACTAAGACTACTTTTTACTTTTGACTAGGCTTGCTGGTATTTGAATGAAAGGTATCTTCAGGAGGAATTTGAATCTTTTAACCATTATATGTTTTTAAACTGTGATGAGAAAATGGCTTTAGCCATGATTTGCACTTTAAATGGTTAACTCCTAGGAAGTGCTGAAGGTGCTTACCACCATAGGATGCCTGAGCCTGGCTCAGGAACACCTCGTCACCATTACATGTACATGTTCTGGCTGGATATGTGGCTGGAGCAAGTTGTGATCAAGATAACGGCTTTGACTGTATTATAGGCCTCATCAGAATATTCATTAATATGAAGACAAATGGTCATAGAGAACTGAAAAACTTGCATCAATTTCTGCCTTTCTCGGTTTGACACATATCGGACTTGATAGTGTTCAAACGGTACATGAGCTTACAGAATTAGGTTTGTAAAGTTTCTCTTTGTATTAAACAGCAATTCCAGTGTTGTCTGTGTAGCTGTCTGCCAGTAACATACAGGTTTAACCAAGGACGTGCTCATTCAATTTTTGATTTGTGACAGTGTGGTCCATGGAATCCTAATCAAAGTTTCACATAATGTTCTGGCTGGCTACGAAAGCCTCTAGTACATGTCAAGGGCAGTATTGATCAGAAGTGTATTAACCAGATCTATAGGTCTTACCTCTGACTTTATCCGTTATAGTTCCTAAAAGCCAATAATATTTAAAAACAATATGGAAACCCTGTAATCAGCTGACCTTGCCAGGGAAGTTTGGCTGGTAATTGCCATCCCAAAGTGTTTTTTTTTTCTATGCCTGGATATAATAATAATGACCTTGGTCGAATTGGCTTCACTGTTCCAGTGCCAAATTTTGGACGGAGTCAACAGCTTTTGTCGGCACGCATTGGGTGCATTGCACCCAATGTGTGCCCAGAAAAGCTGTTGACCTGGGATATTCTCCTTGGAACTATAGGCATACTGGTACTTGAATGAAAGGTCTTTTTATGAGGAATATGAATCTAGGACCCTAATGATAATTCAGACTTGTCTGACTTAAGTAGATTGACTTAAGTCGTGACTGGCACTGAAATAGTTAAGCATCATTGAAATAAGAAGCAATCTGATCTGTGAATGTGCTGGATATGTAGCAAAATGTAGTAGACGATTGAGTTTTAAAATTCACTAAATTTAGCCTGTGGCCTTTGAAGTAAACCCACGATGACTTGTATGCCATCATAGCTCAGGCTTTACCATGTGTACAGGGAACCATCACCAAGCACAGTATGCCTGGCACAAATAGTTAAAACCTAGCCACAAAAGTTAAAAGTTGCCCCATGACCTTGACAACCAAGCCATGATCACCAAAATTTTATCATAATCTGGACCATACAGTGGACTATTATCATGGCTGAGGAACTTTGATTACCAGGAAACAAAATCTGTAAAATACTCTTCAAACTTGATGTCATTTTTAAAGTGGCAATCTGTGTTGCATGCTAACACTAGCAAACACAGAAACTAAAATTTTTGAGCAGATGTAATTTGTAGCCTATTTATGCCATTATAGAATCATGTAATTTTACAACTGTCCATGGATAGAAGTGGGGGTAAACAACACAACAGCCCAACAAATAAACATCTTCAAGTGCCTGGAAGGGAGTGGTGGTAAACAACGCAACAGCTTAAACATCTCCATGTGCATGGAAGGGAGTGCTGGTAAACAACACAACAGCCCAACACATAAACATCTCCAAATGACTGGATGGCAGTGATGGGTAAACAAGGCAACAGCCCAATACATAAACATCTCCATGTGCCTGAAAGGGAGTGCTTGCAAACAATGCAACAGCCCAACAGAAACATCTCCATGTGCCTGTTCTGCCACCATTGTCATTCTGTGCTGTTTTAATTTTAAAATATTTTGTTTCAAAACAGTCAAATAATAGTTGAAATATAACATCACTGTAATTGTAAAAATGGCCTGTGTCCAATCTATATGCCTTTTGCCGAGAAAGGACAGCCAGGCAGGGCACAAGACAATATGAAAACATGTGGAAGGTAATCACAAGAGATGGACAGATAGAGGGCCTTTAATAACATTGCAGTAAGAAATCCATTTCATCCATTGGTATACATGATGCTCCAAAGTCAAGTTAAGCTACCAATGCCAGCAGTTTTAAAATGATCAGTCATGGACATGTATTCATGGACAGTTGAAAATATTTGTTGGTTGACCAACAGTGCAGGTTCAGAACAACCAAAAGTACAATTTGTAAAGTCAATGGGGAAATAATAGCATGAAATTTTGATCTTTGAACAGGAAATAGAGGACAAGCAAAGAAATAATACCACATATCTTCTGAACTGCATGAACACCAAGATATCTATAATACACCAATTTTATGTAAATGAGAATTTAATTGGGTGGCACCTGTGCACAAATGTGCAAGTTGAGTTGATGAAAACCCGCAAGCAGAATTATACAACTCAGGATATTATACACAAGAAGGAACCATTTGACACATTGTATCTTAAAAGCTAGAAGAGTTTCTGACTTACAACCATTGATAGGTGATACATGCCATAATCTCATTGTTAACCCAAAGAAGGATTTGCCTAAAATTCAGTGTATGCTTAAGGTGAAGCAGATTCGATTTTGCCTTGTTTTGCAATCAGAGGAGTCCAGACCAGGGGGAGTGACAAAATTTAAATGACCAAGAGCAAGTTTGTTTATCAACACATCATACATCAAGATTAATTCAGGAAACTCCTTTAGTTTCACAGACGTTCCTGCCAACCTAGTTCCTTGTGTTGCTTGAAGTTTTGCCATGCATAGGTACTGTGGCATTGAAAAACTGCCATTTTCTCTTCATGGGATACGGTACATCTACTCCAAACAGGGACCATACTCAAGAATAAGTACAAGGAAATAGATACTGTTTCTAAAGTATGTCTCTCGTTTACAGCAAATTAAAAACCCTTCATGATAGATCAACTTGCCTGATTTATCAGTGATCTTGAAACACATATTCAGTCCACCTTAAATTAGAGCTCAGTCACCGCAAAGTGAACTCAGTCATCTGAAAGTGTTCATATTTATCAATTTTTCGTTGAACGTTAGAACATGACCAATGAAAAATAATAGTTTGGTGACTTGGTGGTTTCTTTTTTAAGAAGCAAGCATTAAATCTTTTTTTTTGGGGGGGGGGGAGGGGGGGAGGGCATTAAAATAACTAGGTAATCCCCAACCCACTGTTTTAGGTCTCAAAGATCACACTTCATCATTACGGCCACTACTTCAGAATTATCAATTTCCAGGTATCAGCAAGTATCATCACCAAACTTTAAAAATTTTTGCTCAATTAAGATTAACAACAATATTATTAAAATTAATCATGATCATAAAACCAAGAACATGAAGTTAGAAGATTAAACTTCAATAACCTCATGTTGTTGTCATTCATGAAGATAATTTGAAATCCACTCCAATAAATTCCATGAAATACCATTGTTTTGCAATTTATGCAACAGACATACATGCCATACTATCAAATGTTTTACTTATATCTAAAAAGACACAAACTTCCTTTTGTTGATTGATAGCTAAACAAAGTTCCTGATATAGAAAAATTATTGATTTTTTGGTAGAATCACCTGGAGCAAACCCAGCTTTTTGACATACATTCTCTGGTCCCTTTTTATAAAGAAGAGAAAGGAGTGTTTTATTCCCTTTAAGAGAAAGATAACAAAAGTTTCGGTAAAGAGAAACATATAATTGGCATAGCTTCCTTGTAAAATTAAGGGTGTAATCCATCATGGCCAGATGCATCAGTAGTTTCCAGACTTATAAAAGTCAAGAACTTCTATATCAGTCATATTTCTGAAGTTGAAGCCAGGTTGCAAACATATGACAAAGCAGCTGCAACAGTATCAATATTGCACTGTACAGGAAAAAGGAACTGGACATTTCAGCTTTAATATAATTATCTGAACTGTAGTTATCATAAATTAAAAGAGACGGAACACCAGACGAATGACTGCTATTCAGAAAATATTAACAGTGTGCAACCAGGATTTGCTTTAGTGATATGATTATTTAGGTTGGTTAAGTATTAATGATTATACCATTCTATGTTTGAAGGCAAATTATCATTTTCTACAGTAAAGTTGTAACTTGCTGTACATAACATGTCCTACCATTGTCACAACTAAACTGTGACGTGCCTGTATCAGGGATGTAGTGCATTAATATATAGACAAAATCAAATATGCATGAGGGATGTTTGATTGTACATTACACGTAACATTGGATAACTGACATATGTAAACAAACACTGCACACCAGGTGGGCATTGAGAGTTGGCCTACATAGGACATATTTTTGTGGTGAATACCCAATTAAACATGTAGGATAAACAAAATCTCACATAGCTGGAGAGTGAGTTACTATATTTTTCTCACTTGGGATTATTGATAGTGGGCAAAATCAGTCATGACTGCACCCAGTCATGGATGCAAGATTCTATATCTCTTGTTCTGCAGATATATCTGTACACCATGTAACTATTGTATAATTATGTGGTCAAACAAATGAGTCTTGAGCCCTGTAAATTTCAGCCATCCATGTTTATTACAACACTGCCAGAATGAGGCCCAGGCACTGGAGTAATAATTGAGACTTTTTTGCTTTTTCACACTTACGACAAGTTACGTTTAACCTGACTTATGATTGATCAAAGTTGTGAAATGTACCAGTGCTGGTCTGAAGGTCTGATTTGAATTCTTTCCTTAAGAATGCAGTGCCTGGTGGTATTTAGAAAAAGATTAGACCAGGAATTACAGCATAAATCATCTGATGTAAAGCAAAGCTCCAGGGGACCAGTTTCTGAGAGCATTAAAGTCAGCTTCATCATGTTTCCAACTATGATCCTTATATGCTAAGCTTTTTTTTACATCAAAATGACAGATCAGCACCAACAATGTCGTGATTCTAGTTTGAAACCAGAAGAGGAATGTGAGCACTGTCAAGAAAGATACACATGTGAGACAGAAGTTGATCCAGGTTTTAGAGTCATCCATTATGCAAGTGGGCTCATTAATGTGCAATGTTAAGAAATTAATATGACCAACATGCACTAGCTTTTTTTAACTGACTGCGTAACAAAGTCAAAGTTCAGACCATCCATCAAAATTATACATTGAATACCTGTGCTTTTTGCTGGGTTGACAATGCCATGGACTTTGTCTAAGAAAGAAAGTGGTGAATTTGGTGGCCTATATACAACATCAAGGAACTTCTTGTTTCCAAATCTAATTTCATATCATAAAAGCTGTACATAGGCAGTGGCCGGGTCGCCATGTCTTGTTACATGTAAGAACTTCTAAACAAAGCTACACCCCTAGTTTCAATGACCAGAAACATGGAAGCTATCAGCAGGAGAAGTAAAGGTCCTCTTGAAGTTGACCATGTCCAAATCTGATACATGGATGACTCATGGGTTGTTCTCACCATACAGTGCACTTTAAAAAAAAAGTGGATATGAAAAAATTATTTCATTCACATTTTTATTTTAAAAACCCACTACGCCTTCAATTACTGCTCTCCATTCATTTCTGACACCTACAAGGTGCAAAAGGCTTGTGATGTCACACAAGCAGTACCGCTGGCTGACAGGGAAGACTCTGACCATGCTAGTGAGCCATGGCTGTCAAGTGTCACTTAGTCTAAACATATTTTATTCACTCTTCATCAACAGGATTAAAAATGCATATAGAAATATTCATTTTCATCCCTGTTCCCGCCCAAGATGGGTCGGTGTGTTGCTGTTAAATGTTGCAATACAAGTTCTCCAGCTTGTTTACATTGCCCCAAAAGACCTGAAATTACGGAGAGCACAGGCCCGTGCAGTCAAGATTATCAGGGACAAGTGGCAAGGCCCTGAGAATAGATCTAACCTGGGTAGCACACACTTTGTGGAAAGTGACTTTGATTTGTCAAATATGACGATGCTTAGGATAGGTTTGGCAAGAAAAAGTTACTGTTGTTGCCAAATGCAGTCCCATCGCTGGACAATGGAAGGATTCATGGAACTGGCCAAATTAGGCATTACTCATAAAACCAGGAGCAGTGATTCATCTTTTTTTTTTTTTCATAGTATTTACAAATTAATCTTCAGTATGATTCTGATTTCAAAGCTTGCATAACAGCAAAATATAGGTCTAGTAATTCTATGACTGTTACAATGTATCACATAATTATCAATCCACTGTCACAGTGACAACACTGGTCTGGGATGTTGTTACAAAGTAACATTGTAGCAAAACTTTAGTGTGTTTAACCATTTTGATTCAATTCATGAAAAAAAAAAAATGGATGGAAAACATGGACAAACAAGGACCAATCTTGTTCCATACCCAGGTCTAGGGTTGAACAGTCTATGACAGGTTGAGTTAGCTGGCCACTGTTATATATATACCCAATTACTACTGTATATTGTGAGGTGTTTAATCCCATAACCAGATAACACTTGTTTGGAAAGCTACCACATTTAATCCTCATCTGCACAGCTGCCAAGACCAGTGGGTGGCTGGCCTTTCATCTTTTTCAGTCATGTGCCACTGTTTGTGACAGTCCACAGCCAGCTTCCAATAATCAGGCGCACAAAATTCCATCTCATTGTACCTTTGTCATTAATATGGAACCAGAAAAATCAGTCAGGAAAATATTCACCCTTGTTACATAATGGATATGATCTGAAATAAAGGATATCATAAATATGTGTACTGATGACGATGAATACAGAAACTTACTGCCGTCCAAGGGTTGCGATGTTACTGCCGGGCAGAAGTTCTGACATTGAAAGCTAGTCATAAATGCGAACTTATATTCAATCCTCCATAGACTACACAGATGGGAACGGAAAATTAACTATATGTTGATAGACTTTTATATACCGTAGCTGTTTCCACGAATGCTAGAATTTGAAACACTAAAAAACCTGGTCCATCATGACGCAAATTCCAATTTACTGCATTAGTGCTTGATCTTCTTCAATGAAATCTAGTAATTTTTGATAGGAAATATCTCTTTTGCAACAAATGATCATTTCCCAGACGGCAAGGTGGGATTATCTGGCTGTACCATGGCTGCACTCCCTGCAGTACTGGTGGTGGTATAGGGTTTTGGGCATCCCCTCATGTGTGTAAGGCTGAATGATTTCCTCTACTGCTTCAGCTTTTCTTATTAATGCTTCTTCATTGTTATCAGACCACATGCACAAAAAACTCAAATCATACTCTCCGGAATCACTGTGCTCTGTTGTATCTGCCATAACTCTTGGCAAACTGAGTGCACTCTGGCTTAGAACACATACACCACGGCCAGCGGATTATGCTTGTGATGTCACTAACACTTTCCCACATCGGGCCATGATCGGAGAAAATTCACACGCTTTCCTGTCACAAATGTGGCACACTTTTGGAGCTAAAAAAAAACCCAAAAACACTCTTCAAAATGAAACTTAACATTTTTGGTATTTCAGATATCATTTCTAACCACCTTAAACCTCAACTTTCTAATTTCTGGTACCCATTCAATAAAGTGGGCAGAGGCTTGTCACTAGGATATATGCTATGACACTACCAAGCATGCCTCCTCCCATAAATACATTTGGGAGACAAAAGCACCCAAAAACCACACGCAGTTTGCATTTGGGTTGCCACACCATGTCACTGGACAATGTAGGGGTGACTATAAATAGTCTGAGCAAACACCAAAGATAACCCTAGACATTAAGCTTAACTCAGTGTTAGTAACGTCCATTGTTGCCAATGTACTATATTATCATTTAATGAACTTTTCTATTGTTTCAGACCATACCTTAACTTCCACCAATATGGACCTCCTATACAAACTGATGACTTACTGTTTTGGAAGACCAGAAATGACGGCCAGAAATTTTGCAATGTTCCTAACACTTTTATCCAAAAATTTGAAATTTACGAAGGCAAGAAGGGGATTCGAACTGCTGCAGTTTTTCCTGACCTGCCTGCCTGTCGTGCAATCTCCGAGGCACTACATGTAGTCCAACAGGGCTGACAGGTTGAACTGACGGTTCTGCTTGTGTTTATGTTGAATGCATCACACATTGCTGGTGGATGGATGCAGTGGTGCTTGTAAACAGGGCGATATTAACCATTGCCACATGCCAGTGAATTGGCAAATCAAAAATAGTTCTATGTAGCACCTTTGTAAATATCCATCAAAATGTTTGTATGCACAATGCAAGTACAATAATAAGTCGGATGTTATTTTTGGTCAAACAATAGAAATGTTCGTTGAGATAGGTAAGGAACTTGGTGCAGGTCCATAGGCATTTTGCTGAACCTGCTCGATGAATCAAAGGACACGCTTGGATGCGCCTCGCGCATCCTTTGATTTATCTCGCAGGTCCAGCAAAACGCATATGGACCTGCACCGGGTTCCTTAACTAACACGTAATAAACGTATGTTACGTTTTTAATGTTACTACGCTGAAGCCGTTGAAATTTTCAGTCCCTGTCAAGCCACACTACTGGCGAAACCGGTCGGACCACACAGGGCATGATAGAAGGATCCAAACCTTTGCTTCGTGTTACAAATTTTATCCATTCAATCAAGAGGACCTTGAAGGTGAAGAAAGGTTTCAGACAAACATATCGTGATATTTGAGATATGTGTGCAAGGTCTGAAATGATTGATTTGATTTTGAATTCCACTTTATGATGTTTGCCATGACTCAGGGCAAACATCCTGGCATGAGAAACTATATATTTACCAATAATCTACATAAAGCAACAGTATCAACTTATGTGTGTTCCACATTTAGCAAAGCAGGTGGCTATAATAAAGTAACACATAGTCTGAAACTAAGTCAGTTTTCAGGAGTGGAACATATATATCAAGAGAATGTGAGTATATGTCAAGTTTATGGTCACAATTTATGCAGTAGAAGCTTTGAAAAGCTAAATTTGTGATACCACAGATAGCATTAAGTATAAAATGCAGTTTATACACCCACCTTGTATCAAAACACATTATGTATAATAACACATTAACTACAAGCAAGGTCTTGTCAAACAGGAATAGTATAATCAAAGTCAAGAAAAACAATGCTACAATCACTAGAGCAATTAATCAAAGCAATATAATGAGCAGTATACATAAACAGTGGCCTGGAGAGAGCACAGTGTCAACAGACCAAGGCAATGAAAACATGCGGCCACATGCACCAATAAGCAAATCTTAATTCACATGATTACGTTATAACTGAATATGAACACATGCAGTCATAAACAATGCAATATATAACAGACCAGAATCCTGCTATTTAATGCTTAGATCTTAGGACTCATAGCCAATGGAACATCCATAATGCTATCCAGAAAAATACATGTAGTGTTAAAACAGATGTGCAATTGATTAGCAATTTATCATGGCATCAGTTAAGCAGCCTTATATATCTATATATATGTGTGTGTGTGTGTGTGTGTGTGTGTGTGTATAAAGAATAAAAGAAAAGAGTGTTAACAAGATGAATAATACTGACATAATTCTGGATGACTGAGCTCCATGTCTATACAGCTATCAGTGGTTCAGCCTGTGTCCATCATTGTCTATACAGATATCAATGTTTTAGCCTGTGTCCGGATATCAGTGGTTTAGCCTGTGTCCATCATTGTCTATACAGATATCTGTGTTTTAGCCTGTGTCAATGTCTATACAGATATCAGTGTGTCAGTCTGTGTCCATGTCTATACAGATATCAGTGTGTCAGCCTGTGTCCATGTCTATACACACATCAGTGTGTCAGTCTGTGTCCATGTCTATACAGATATCAGTGTGTCAGCCTGTGTCCATGTCTATACAGATATCAGTGTGTCAGCCTGTGTCCATGTCTATACAGATATCAGTGTGTCAGCCTGTGTCCATGTCTATACAGATATCAGTGTGTCAGCCTGTGTCCATGTCTATACAGATATCAGTGTGTCAGCCTGTGTCCATGTCTATACAGATATCAGTGTTTCAGCCTGTGTCCATGTCTATACAGATATCAGTGTTTCAGCCTGTGTCCATGTGCCGGTCATGATGGACACACTGAAAATTGAGTAACTACAGGTAAAACTAATCAAAATTGAAAAATGTGGCATAACCAGTAAAACTACAGTCAAGTAGTAGTTGCATAAAGTTATCTGAAAAAGTTATCATTTCTAAGCTCAGGGACTGTTAGTAGAAATAGGAAATGAAAATGATTGCATAAACCAAATCAGTTCATCAATTGTTGTGCTATTTTGATCCATTGAAACTGAAATGTAATTATGTATTGAACAGTACATACTTTATTGCACTGAGGTACATGCATAGAACTCAATTCAATGTGTTCTGTGATACTGTCTCACACAACTCATCAGGGAAAGGTTTCTTTCATATGCCATCATTACACCATGCCCTCAATCCTTGGGAACAATGAAGCCAGACTTTAAGGAACATTCCCCTTGATTCCAGGTACACATCCTATCAGGCAACACATGCAAATGGCTGTTTATGTTTTGGTGAGTGTTTACCACCACTCGAAGTTCAGAGAAGTTGTACGTGTAGCCTGCACATGTGCATGAGCATTGCCTCAGACAATGCCATGTATGTGCATAGTTATCAATGACACTGGTCATGTAATATGTATATTATACATATTCTATGGTGGTAAGTTATAACAACAGCAAAGCCAGTAGCAATTCTCATAATCACCTCTTTTTGTAAGGTCACTGAGCAGACAGTGGTCAGTCATAAACAAGAAAACATGCAACAATGAAAATAATTTCAGGGGCGTCATACACAAAATTTAACTTGCAAGGAACATGTGAGATATGGCAGTGTGGGCATAGAGAACATTGTGACCAGCCTGTAGGCTGTGCCTCAGGTGGCTATCACAACAGTCACCCCAATCCTTATGGTATCTTACACGTGTTGAAGTGTGATATAAAATTCATTTAACTCATTCCATAATATCGTGACAGGCCTTGGTCAGTTGTTCTGGCACTGCCTGGCAAGTCATGCTGCTGCTGCCCTTGCGGCAGCTGCAGCATGACTTTCCAGGCATTGTCAGAACCACTGACTTAAGACTATAGCCATGCTGGTACTTGAATGAAAGCTCTTTCATGAAGAATTAAATATGCAATTGTCGTCTTAAATCTAGGTAAATTTATGGAAAAATCAGGTACTGGTATGGAATGAGTTAAAACCAAGAAGTGACAGCAGCCACTGTGACTGCTGAACAGCTTGGGCTGAGGTTTACCTGAGAGAAAATCCCACAAAGTTTGAAGCAAGCCCTCCAACCTGTTTTGGAGAAGAAGTAAAAAATTACAAACACACTATGTACAACAATTCACAAACATTAATATATATATATATACATCATCACCTGTTGAACATATTAAGAACCACAAAGCCCATATTATATGCATACCTGTGTTTGTTTTTTTTTTTTTTCAGTAATTGGCCATGTGGTTTCAGAGAAGATCTACTGATAATTTTCCACAAACAAATGAACCAAATTGCTGGCTGTTGAAGAAAACAGTTAAGAGTCTACCCAATGCACATGTCCAGCAGTTTGATGATGATCTGGGCAACAGTTTTGGAGGGAACATCAGTTTCTGTACATGTATATTAACCATGGAACGTGTACTCTACCTGCTCATTATGGAAAAATTGTGGAAAATCAGGAAACATTTGATGCTAATATCAGCCAGTGAAAACCTTCAATGGAGACTGAGGTACATTCCCATCAAGTTTCAAGAGAATCTAGCATGCAGTTTGGCAAATTTAAAGAGGACCTGACCAACATTTTGAGAGTAAGTGAAAAGTGAAAAAAAACAAAAAAACAACATAAATTGTGGATGTATAACAGATTATGGAACATAGATGGATTGGTCTTCTGTAAGCTCAGCTGACTGAGAAGTCAGCTGAGCTAAAAACAATTTCTTCCTGGATTTGAACCAGCAAAGTCTTTATCACAATTTCTTAATGTTTCTATGAGCCTCTGAATCCAGAGTGTCACTGCAGCAAGAAACTTGCTTCAATAAGTAATAATGTTCAAAATATCATGCAAGAGCAAGGACTGTGGTTTATTTAGTTTCTGAGGTCACCAAATAAATTAAAAATTTTGTGCATGCCTCAATACACAACTTGATGCATAGTTTCCAAAACTAACTGCCATTGTCTTAAAACCTGTATTTATTCTCCACTAACTTGAAAATCATACGCATCGCATGACCGCATCCACTGAATGACTTGAAATTGAAAGACGCTCAAAGTACACTGCTGCAAGCCAGATGAACATCTGGACAACAGTTTATAAGCTGAACATCTTGATTTAAAAATCTGAATTGTTGACAGATAAACATCTACAAATTCAGACCCTGCCTGTGAGTTCATCTGACTGACAAATCAGATGAGCTATTGAAAAATTGAATATATGACTAGAATGGATAGATTTGCAAGCAAAATCTGTCTGGGTGCCAATTGGAACTTGTTTTGAAACCCCCTCTGATACTGTTTTGTGACATCATCAATCATGGGTCACCAGGTACAATCTGCTGAACAGTAGTAGTAGTAGAGTAACCAGGCAACAGGTGTATTGTCAATCAATGCAATGTGATATTTTTTGTTTCCTTTTTAACCCATAACTTCAATATTTTCCAGCATATCATTAAATCCATACCAGGTGCACAATTTCAGCTATGGGTCTCTTAGTATGTGAAATTTCAATGTTGTAACTTGTACAATGGGTGAGAAAACTGCTTCACAAAATGTGGCGGAAAGGTATTAAGAAATAGAGAAAGAATAAAGATCTTCTACAAAAAACATGCTTTATGTTATGTAATAAGCACCAGTGATTTCCATAGAAATTAAAAGACAATCAGAGATTGCTAGATCCATGCCCCCTCACCTCATTTATAACCTTGCTAATCACAGGTCTCATTTTGGAATGACTGTTGTCAATAAAAATAGGCTATCACTGTGACCCTAATACTTGACCTGGTGGCCTACTTATAAGCATGACACATTCTTGTGTCCAGATACACAGGTGTGTAAAGTTTCATGATTTTAAGTCAAATGACAACAGAGGTATAGCTTGGGCATGAATGCAGTTTGACATGAATGTATCACTGTGACCCAGATACTTGTCCTAGTGACCTACTTTTGGTGCATCACACACCCTAATATCCAGACGCACCTGTGTGTAAGGTTTCATTACTCTAAGTGGAAGGACAAGTGAGTTATAGGCTGGTCAGGAATAGCAGAGACCCAGATACTTGACCTTGTGACCTTCTTTTGTTTTGTGACACACCTTTAGGTCAAGATACATGTGTGTGTGTCAAGTTTCACGAAACTAAGTTAAACAGTCGAGGAATAATAGCACGGACCAGATAATACAAGGATATGTTGCTGTGACCTGGATACTTGACCTAGTGACCTATTTTGGTACATGACACATCTTTATGTGTAGATGCATCTGTGTGTACAGTATCATTAAGCTAAGTTAGATACTGAAGGAATTATAGTCCTGACACAATCTTTCAGGAATATTTCACTGTGACCAAGACACTTGACCTAGAGACATACTTTTGGAACATGACACACCCCTATGTCCAGATGCACCTGTATGTAAAGTTTCATTAATCTAAGTTGAAGAGCAAAGGAAACTCCTACGGTGCATCACTTTGAAATAGGTGTGCTGATGATGTGGTAGATAAACAAGAGCAAACTTTAAGCAATAAAGGCAACATTTCAAGGCATGGTGAAATGCAAATTACTTCAGAATAATAAACTTGAGACCTTGAAATGTGACTGATGGTGAGTGATAGTGCTTGAGTTACTTTGATCTTACAGCAGTTAGAAGTTGGGTCAAGTTACTCTGTCACACTAGTGTGACAGTGCCATAACCTGTATTAACAAACTTGAATCCCAAGTGGGTCATTATCCAAGCTCAAGAAAATCCCAGAAGGTCAATAGGGTAGGCTTATGTTCACCATACAGGTAAACATGATAAATTTGCTACTACGGTTTTGGAAATAAAAGTGACTGGGTGTTCATTAGAGCATGGGTGCTCACTGGGAGGAATAAGGTAATCTTTCCTCAAGTTGAGTTCTGCCTCTCCTGTTGCTGATCTAATAACTCTAACCACCCATTTCATCTTTATCTTGTTGCCGCTCTGTGCTGAGGATGCAAAGGTTAAACACGTAGTATTTTTCCCAGTGCATACAGGACTCATATGTGAGTCACAGCCCTGAGCTACAGAAGAACTCATCTCTTCTTGAAAATTTCCTTCATTATTTTGTATCATCGTGATTATTGGTGATCTTCCTTGAACCTAATAGCTTTGCGTATGTATCTTGCTGCGGTACAATTACATTGCAGACTGGCTAATGCTGTGAGAGGGGAGAGAATAAGTAAATGCCTTAGAGCTGTCTAAGCTGTGAAAGACTACAAGTGTCGGGATACTCAACTGTTACCATGGCAATATGCAGAGACAAATCATACAACTGCAGCTGAGACAATTACACACGTTCACAAAGTTTGACCCCTTCTACATGCTTGATGATGCCTGCAACTTTGTACGACAGGTGCTGCCTGAATGGCACCAATCTTTTCTCTATTTTCTTTCTCACAACAAAATGTATTGGCTTCAACCTTCAAAGCTCAAATCAACTAAAGGCATCTCACCAGTTTCACAGTCAACTGTTTTCAACTATTTTCTCTATCTTTCATTTGAACATGCAGAATAATCACCTTAATATACATCTATTATATTTTTTCATTATTCATATTTAGTTTGCATGTAATAGTTTCTTTATGTCATTTGGAATCTATACCTATAAAAGAAAGCCATGTTTAAAACTTGATTAGATATTTTAACACAAATTTTTTATATGGTGAATTCCTCATTAGTGCAGCCTCTATCTTGGACATGTTTGCTAGCTTGAATTTAGTATGCTTTACTAAAGTGCTTGATGACCTTAAAAAATAGGTCAAAGTCACTGAAACTTTTACAAAATTGGATCATTGGTCTAATACAGAATTATTAGGTGTAAATTTTGTGGTTCCATGTGAATTTGTCATCACAGTTTAATGAATATGATACCTACATGTATGACTTGAGTTCCAATCAACCCAATGTCCAACCAATTTCACATAACTTTGTTCATTCTGAGATGTGGGCACATTTTGTAGATACAGTGAAAACTTGTTATAATGACACCATCTGTTCCCTGAGAAATGTGTCAGATAACTGAGTACATCAGTAAATGAGTCAAATAAAAAAGAAAATAAACCTTTTCACATGAAAATTTGTGTCATTATATTGAGTATGTCACATATCTGAGTGTCTTTATAATGAGGTTTCACTGTATCTATGTGGTCTATCATATGTCCACATTTTGTACACATCTGTGTTGTCGATCATACATGTACATCTATATTTTGTAGGTCTACATCTATGTTGTATATCATATGTCCACATTTTGTAGACATCTATGTGTATGTTGTCTATCATAAGCCACATTTTGTAGACATCTATGTTGTCTATCATAAGCCACATTTTGTAGACATCCATGTGGTCTATCATTTGTCCACACTTTGTGGACACCATGCAATGTTGTCTATCATATGTCCACATTTTGCAGACATCCATGTGGTCTGTCATATGTCCACATTTTGTAGGCACCTATGTTGTCCATCATAAGCGACATTTTGTAGACACCTATGTTGTCTATCATATGTCCACATTTTGCAGACATCCATGTGGTCTATCATTTGTCCACATTTTGTGGACACCATGCAATGTTGTCTATCATATGTCCACATTTTGCAGACATCCATGTGGTCTGTCATATGTCCACATGTTGTAGACATCTATGTTGTCTATCATAAGCCACATTTTGTAGACACCTATGTTGTCCATCATAAGCGACATTTTGTAGACACCTATGTTGTCTATCATATGTCCACATTTTGCAGACATCCATGTGGTCTATCATTTGTCCACATTTTGTGGACACCATGCAATGTTGTCTATCATATGTCCACATTTTGCAGACATCCATGTGGTCTGTCATATGTCCACATTTTGTAGACATCTATGTTGTCTATCATAAGCCACATTTTGTAGACACCTATGTTGCCTATCATATGTCCACATTTTGCAGACATCCATGTGGTCTATCATATGTCCACATTTTGTAGGCACCAATCTTGTCTATCATGCCCACAGAACTTGCTCCAAGAACACATCCTAAGTTTCGTAAAAAAATAATAAATATAAAGAGGAACCTGGTCCATCATAAGATGCATCTCTTACAAAAACTCAGTAAAGCTGTGGTCAATATTTTTTTAGATATCCCAGTCACGTTGTCAGGGTTAACACCACTTAGACAGCCTTCAAATAAATACATTTAAAGTTTTGTAAAAAGTTTAAAAATAATCAGAGGAAACTGGTTTTACTAACCTGGTCCATCATAAGATACATCTCTGATAAAAATTGGGTAATGCTAAGGTCAATACTCTTTTAGATATCTTGGTAACGTCGTCAGGGTTGACACCACTGAGACGGCTTTCAAATAAATACATTAAAAGTTTCATAAAAAAGGTACAAAAATAATCAGAAGAAGCTGGCTTAAAATAGGAACCTGGTCAATCATAAGATGCACCTCTGACAAAAACTTGGTAAAGCTGCACTTAATATTTTTTGAGATATCACGGTAATGTCGTCAGGGTTGACGCCACTCAGATGGCCTTCAAATAAATACATGTATATTAAAAGTTTCATAAAAAGCATTTAGAGCCTCTTGGCAATAACCATCCCAATGGGCCATTGTGTGTCCCCTGGCGTCCCTTTTACCCATGCCATCATGAAACGCCATCTTGGAAACAATGACAATTGAATTGGTTCAGGGGTAAGTCAAATTGTTCTTATCTGAACCTGTACTATGAAAATTTGGTAATTATGGTTTGTTTGACAGGTATTCTTCTTTGATATGAAGCTCTGCATTTACAAGCAAAACTTCACATATTTAGCTAATTCATCAATTGCCACGTTCATATTTATTCATTATTATGTGGGTTGTCTTTGCTGAATATTTAGCTTAGGCAAGGAGCCGCTACTCAGAGAGACGTGTACGGGTAAAAGGCTCCGAAACATGTTGAGTAGTTACCCGCTGAAGACCCTTTAATTTATTTGGGCTGATACAGCCTATGTCAAAATTTTACAGAGGAACGTGTGCAATATAGACAATAGTAATTCCATATATATACAGGTTAGACAGGGACAGGTTAGCTTATGGAGAGTAAAGAGTTCGAACTGCGGAATAGGATATTGACTACTAGGAAGTGGTTCTGGGCAAAAAGACACAAATACAAAAAGTGGGAACAGTACCACCAAAGTTAGCTCAGTGAGCAAAGAGTGCCCTGGGGAAATCTTACCTTCTTATGTCAGTAAGTGGCACTGATTCACACCTGCCAAATCAAGGCAGATTAGATGAGCTAATGAACATGATGAAAGTCAAAACCACATAATTATTCCTACAGAGCAGAAAACAACATGGATGCAAAAGCAGCAAAAGTGAGAAAACTGATGTAATTGGTAAATACTAGAGGTTGAATACAGGACAGGGCCGGAGGTCAACCAATAGAGGTCTCCAATAGAGGTCACCCCATTGGCCTTCATTGTAGATGAGCATATATACATACAGAGAATTGCTTTTTGCTGGGATAAAGTTTTGGAACAGATACAATCTGAGATATCACATACCAAATGTAGTGGATAGGTAATGTACTATGACAGAATTACATGAATTACCGTCCCTATACCCATTGACTCATATAGTAATGTATGCATTAACTGATTTATGTACCTAGATTTGAAATTTTTTTTTTTTTTAAATGGTAAAAATCAGAGATCCACAGCAACACCACCTAGTGAATCACTTTGTTTGCCCCTTCCACAAGGAACATTTCCATCAAATTTCAGCACAAAGTGAGTACTACTTTTGGAAAAGTCGAAAACACAACATTCACACAGAAAAGGAAAATTGCAGCAGGACCTGTTGAACAAGTTACAGCCAAGGGACAACCAGACGGATTTGTATGCAATTTCAAACTAAATGTCCAAAGGGTTTGGCAAAGACTTCTTAGAAATTTCACCAAAAATGAACAAAAGAAGTACTAAGAAAAATAAAAAATCACTGGAACAGGACCATTTTAATCAATTTGGTAAAGACCCACCCATCCCATTCAAGTTTGAAGTGGATCTGACCAATGGCTTTTGACAAAGTTGACAGTTCGAAATTGTTGACTGACAAAGTCATGTGATGGAAAATGCTGGACAGAGACCCACAGCTGACTGGCAAGTCAGCTGGGCTAAAAATGTTGGAAGATCCACCGCTGACTGGCAAATCAGCTGGCCTAAAAATGTTGAAAGATCAAGCCTAAGAGACTAATGATTAGATAGACCTTGAAGGCAATTGGCAAGAAGTCAGTACTAAGCACTAAGTGCCCTATATATGCATGATACCAGGATGTGTGTCTTTACCATAAAAGAATTTGCCATGGCCTGATGGTGTTCTGCCCCCGTTCCTCTTACAATGCACAGATTACTCACAACAGAGCACCAAAATACCTCTCAGAATCTTTCATGCAGTACTATGTAAATCCAGTGTATGAGACAAGCCATAATGGACATGTATGACAGTCCACCTTTAAATCCAAATTTGGCAGATCCACTTGTACTTACACTGGAATGAAGGAACTGAACATTTTACCCATTTTATTTTTGTTTACTATTAAAGAGAGTCTTGCTTGTTGCCTCTTTTCTATTCATAGTTAATTCATATGGCGGGACTTCGGCTTGGTTATTGTTACATACAGTCATTATGTAGGACCACTGACATGGGGGGGGGGGGGGCATCCCAAAGGTCTGATGCTATGTATCTGACTTCTCAGCAGGGCCTAGTCCACCAGGGAGACTACTATATCTTTGCAGCGTAATAGTTGATTTTCAACTTATAAGCATTGTGTCTGTTGAATATTCATCATCTCTACTCAGTGTTTTTATCTGGTGTGATGCAACCCAACCACTGTGACAACCCTGTAAATCACCTCTACTTTTTCGTTTTTTTCTCATTTTTCGATTCTATTTTAGTTTGATTTCAAGACCTTAAGTTTTATTTTAATATTTTAAACATATTCATCCATGGCCGGCGAGGCAAGTGGAAAGACTTCCTACCACTCTGAGTGTGCACGGTGGTTTTCTCTGAGCCCTTTGGTTTCCTCCATCAAACACGGGTGTACGCTTGGCTCAGCGGTAAGATGCTCACCTTACACCTCTGCAGCCCGGGTTTGTCCTCCTCCTGAGAAGCATGTGGAGAAAGTTCCTACCACTTTAACCGTGCACAGTGGTTTTCTCCAAGCTCTTCGGTCTCCTCCACCACAGACAACGTAGGAAGTATACGCCAACATCTGTGCCATGGAGAGTGACTCAATAACTCAATGCTTAACTTCTTTCACATTCCATGTAAAACAAATGTTGTCTATACAAGGAGGTAGGAAAGTATATACCAACATCTGGGATTAATATAGGCTTGGCCTGTTTTGCAATCCATGTAAAGGCTATGGGTCTCTATATTTTTCTATAATAAATATATTAATTTATTTATTTATTCATGTCAGGACCACCATGGAAATAAGACTTTCTAACTGCATCCTTGGTTCAGCTCACGCACATTTCTATTTTATTTATGGATTGAGCCCAATGTATAATCAACCTAAATCAGATTAAAAGGCAATCAGTGATTGCTGGATCCACCCCACCCCCCTCATTTATAAACTTGCTTATCACATGCAGGTCTCATTTTGGAAGGAGTGTAGTCAATAAAAATAGGCAATCAGCATGACCCAGATAGTAGACCTAGTGACCTACTTTTATGCATGACACACTCTTGTGTCCAGATACACAGATGTGTAAAGTTTCATGATATTGTCAAAGGACAACATCACCCTGACCCAAATGCTTGACCTAGTGACTTTTTTCAGGTTCATGACATACTTTTAAGTCAAGATATATGTGTGTGTGTGAAACTAAATAAAAGAGTAAAGGAATTATAGTCAGAACAAGATTTTACAAGAATATGTCACTGTGACCCAGATACTTGACCAAGTGACCTACTTTTGGTACATGACACACCCTTATGTTCAGATGCACCTATGTGTAAAGTTTCATTGATCTAAGTTGAAGGACAAGTGAATTATAGCCTGGACACGATTAGGGGAGACCAGATACTTGACCTAGTGACCTACTTTTGTTTCATGACACACCTTAAAGTCAAGATGTATGTGTATGCGTGACATTTCATGAAACTAAATTAAATAGTAAGGGAATAATAGCCTGGGCACCATTTTACAAGGATATGTCACTGTGATGCAAATACTTGACCTAGTGACCTAATTTTGGTACATGACACTCCCTTTAGAATAGATGCATCTGCATGTAAAGTTTCATTAATCTAAGTTACATAGCAAAGCCATTATAGCCCAGACAGGATTTTACAAGGATATATCACTGTGACCCAGATACCTGACCTAGTTCACGAAACACCCTAACATCTAGATATGTCTGTAGATACCTCTGTGTGTAAAGTTTCATTAATCTAACTTGAAGGACTACAGAATTACAGCCCAAGATTAGCTAATTATGAAAGATACACGTAACTCTTCTTCTTCTCTTCCTCCTTCTTCTTCAAAATGGCCAGTGCATGCCATGTAATGGTTGTTACCATCACTGCTGCAACTTAAGCTGCATTTTAGTGTAGCTTTAAGGGGGTACTCCCTTCATAAGGGTTCATGGGGGCGAAGGAACTGTCCCATATATTCCACCCAATGCACTAGAGTTTTGACACCCCATTTCATGATTATATGTTTGAAAACTGACCCTTCTTCAGATTTTCTTTTTCACATATAGGTTATGGAATTAAAATTCTGACATTTCAGAGATGTTGAAAATATAAACATGAATGGAAAAGATGACCACAAATGACAGACAGACAGGCAACAGATTGCTGCCCATCCTACACGCTCAGCTGACTGACAAGTCAGCTGAGCTTGAAATCCTATAAGTCACTTTTCGTTGCATGTTTATTATTATCTTGATCTATAATTTCCAAAATGTAGACAGCGATTGTTCCGAAACCCATATCTACGTAGAAAGCTAGCTAGCAGTATATCATCACCCATGCTTCCCTGCTAAAAAAACAAACACTGCAATATATACATATATATATATATATATATATATATATATATATATATATATATATATATATATATATATATATATATATATATATATATATATATATATATATATTAATGCACATTATAATAAAGGTGAAAGTGGGAAACCCATCAGATATAAGAACAATAGGATGTGACCAGTCTTGTATCCTGTGATAGTGTACATGTTACTTCCCTATTTTCATATTCAGCAGATGATAATCAAGCATGGGGGAAGTTGAATTCTTAATTCTCAGATCTCCAAAGAGACATTTTGTAAGTTTGAATGTGGCACCAGGTGAAACCTACGGTGGCTCATAATCATAGGTACCAACAAAATGTTATTTGTTATCTTGTAATTACGAGGTAAAAATCAACATTAGGTTGGCAGCAATAAACCACCATAGAAACCTGATCATAAATGTATTCAGACCCAGCTGACCTTGACAGAAGTTACAGTATGGGCAGCTAGACCAGTCCAGTACAACATGTTCAAGATAAATGCCAACATGTGCTTTATGTATAATGTATGTGACAGGTCAGCAGGATGCACAGCTCATCCCAGTTTACTCTCAAGTAAAACGCTTGTGGCAGTGGGGGAGTCTGTTAGTGTCCTTACACAGTGAAATCTCATTATAATGACACCATATATCTTCTCTGCAAAATGGGCCAGATATCTGAATTTTTTTATATTTTTTAGCAATGTCTCTTGTTTACAATAGGGAGGTTTCTTAATGGTCACCTCAGTCCCTGATGATACCCCGGTCAGATTTCTTGATCATCTCTGTCCACCTAAATAGCTGTCAGACCCTTGCCTAGTTTTATTCATCAGATATTTGAATATGTCAGATTTATAAGAAAGTCAAACGGAAAAGGAATTTGACTTTAAGTCCTTCAAAACTTGTGTCGTTTAGGGAATATGTTGGATATCTGAGTGTTAGTATAACTCATTCCATACTGTGGTGACAGGCATTGGTCAGTGGTTCTGGCACTGCCTAGCAAGTCATGCTGCAGCTGCCACAAGGGCAGCTGCAGCATGACTTGCTAGGCAGTGCCAGAATCACTGACTTAAGACTATAGGCATGTTGGTACTTGAATGAAAGCTCTTTTCATAAAGAATTTAAACATGCAATTATCGTCTTAAATCTTGGTAAATATACGGAAAAATTAGGGACTGGTATGGAATGAGATAATGAGGTTTCACTGTGCCCCCCACTCCATGACATTTCACCTGCCTCACTCTGCTCCAGGAAATGACAGAAATTGCAATAGCAAATTCCTAGCAGCGTGAAGACAGCAGTACATGCCGGCTTAGATTCAATGCTATTGATCCAATGAACTGTTTTTCTGTAACTTTTGAATATTTCAATCATAGGAAATTGAAGTCCTTGTCAGTTGGACATGATTAAAGATTAAGAGAGATTAAGTTGGGACCTTTAACAGGGTTAGATTCTCTCCTTTTTAATGAATTAATTGGCAGCTTCATAGCTGGAAGTTGTGAAGATTATTCATCGTGAGAAAACAAAATTGGACACATTGATGAGAGGATGAAGGTGGTGGCACTGACCTGTCAGGTCTCCTCTCCAGGCAATGTACAGTGTACATGTATTGATGCATGCACAGCAGGTCTTGGTTCAGGAAATAGGATGCAGGGGCATGGAAACATCCTGGTCTGCCGACCTCTACTACAGTCCACTCATTTCTTTCTTTCTTTCTTTCTTTCTTTCTTTCTTTCTTTCTTTCTTTCTTTCTTTCTTTCTTTCTTTCTTTCTTTCTTTCTTTCTTTCTTCCTTCCTTCCTTTCTTTCTCTCTTGTTCCTTCTTCTCTCTCTTCCTCCTTTCTTTCTTCTGTCCTCCCTTCCTTTCTCTCTTTCTTCATCTCACTCTCTCTGTTTTTTTTTTTTTAATTTTGGACACTTTGCTGAAGTTTTAAATTACCCTTTTGGAGAAAATCCCAGCCAAGAAATCAGTTCTATATCAATACTACATATTTTTGTTGTGAACAATATGAAGTTCATGATGATGGCTCTTTTCCCGCTCACAGCAACAATTCCTTGGACCAGATTTGTACTGCCAGAGTAATAAGTAGATTTGTTTTTAACATTAGATAAAATAAATTTTCAGTAAATTTCTATTAGAAAGTACATATATATATATTGCAAAAGGAATAAAGGAAAATGTTTCTTTCAGCAAAAGTATCAACCAAAGTTAAAACAAACATACACTCTGAATTTAACAGGGCCAATTTAATGTTTTTTGATGATGATGATGATGATGATGATGATGATGATGATGATGATGATGATGATGATGATGATGATGATGATGATGATGATGATGATGATGGCAGACCAAATTTATAATTAATGGAGAAGTGATGTCACACAAAATCATATCATGCCATTTAACATCATCACTAGTTATGTACATGTCTTTAATGTCTGAATATTTTGAGTCAGAAGGTATTATGTAATATATGGACTAGCATTATATTTGTTCTCCACAACACTACAGATAGCATGACCTAGCTCCAATATGTTGATAAAGCAGGGCATCAGTGTACCCAAGTGATCATCCTAACTGTATGCATTACTGTGTTGCTTGGTATCAGACAGGCACCAGGCTGAACAATATACTGTCTGCACTTTGATGAACAGTCCATGAGGGTTTATATTATTTCATGATTTTTATTACCCCCAACCCTCTCATGAGGAAAATACAATATACATGTATATCAATCAGTGCTTGTGGAGCACAGAAAACATCCCAGAGTAAGATGCCATGTGTCTAAATACAGTACAGGATGTACCAAAAGCAGCTAAAAGACAGACTAAGATATGCTGGATTAACAATGGTTTAACGTAATTCTCATCCATTGGTATAAAATGAAGAGAATCAAGCACTCCTTTATCTGTATGGTATCATAGAGTACAGGATCTAGCGGAGAGTCCCCTGACATAGTAACTCTGTGCATCAGTCTTGGATGTAGTGACACCTTTTGACATACACTTCCCCAAGGAAAACAAAAAAATAACAAAAAAAAAAACAAACAAACAAACAAACAAACAAACAAACAAAAAACAAAAAACAAAAAACAAAACAAAACACCCCCCCCCCCCAACTTCTACATGCATATGGTGCCTCCACTCTAAACACTGTGTAAAAGAGAGTCTCTTTCTGCTTTTATCATCTTTACAGATGGAATACCCATGGCTTGTAGCCATTTTGAATGATGAGATCTAGCTCCAATATGTAAACATTTTTAATAATGGAGCATTGAGCATTCTCATTGCTTTTGCGTATACATGTGTATGTATAATAATTACCTATATCCATAAACTAAGTCTATTTGTGAGACAGGGAGCTCCAACACGAGCTTCTACAAAGATGTGCCTGAAAGTCAGATGCCAGTCCCTGGATATGCCGTTCCAGCTGCTGAACACTAACGAGTCCATACATGGAGCGACGAGCTGACGTTCACATATTATCTACATGATTACACTCCTTTTCATATAATTTACATGTATATATTGCACTCCAAGAACCTCTTACATTCAACATTTTGAAGCTCACTTGAACCTAGATACAGTCTCTTTGAAATGATATTTTTCCAGCCACCATACATTTGGACTTCCCTAACCCAAAGACAAGATACCATGGCTTGAAGGCAAGTCCTTGTAAGTCTGCCACCAAAGAGCTAAAAAATGGCAATACCATCAGCAAATGCAATAGAATTTTACAGATCACCTGCAATCTTGAGACCTAATTCAGAATTCTGAAGTTCCAATAACAAGTCATTTATAAAAATATGAAGGAGACTTAGTGACACTGCACTTACTTGTCCCATTGAGACTTAGTGACACTATGCTTCATTGTCTCAGCGAGACTCAGTGACACTATGCTTCCTTGTTACATGAAGACTTAGTGACACTATGCTTCTTTGTCACATTAAGTCTTAGTGACACTTTGCTTCCTTGTCTTATCAAGACTTAGTGACACTATGCTTCTTTGTCTCATTGAAACTTAGTAACACTATACTTCCTTGTCTTATCAAGACTTAGTGACACTATGCTTCCTTGTCTCATCGAGACTAAGTAACACTGTGCTTCCTTGTCTCATCACGTGTAAAATGTTAAATTCATTGCTACAGCAATATTATTTTTTCCATTTAACAACAGTTTTCATAGCGTGATACCATTGATATAGAACCAGCCAGAGTGACAGAGGGAGACTACATCCACAAGTTGAAAAAGACAGCATCATGACATACAGAATCAAACGTAATTGAAAGGTCCAGGCAACAATAAAGCCTGGCGAGCCATCACTTAAAATAATGTACAATATCATGTAAAAGAGAGCAGCCCATGCTCCTTTCTAAATCCAAATAGCATATATCTGTGGCAATATCCTCCGGTAAAACAGTAAAACCTCTCTAACCTAACACCTCTGTATACCAAACACCACTCTATACTCAACACCATTTCTCAATCCGAGATATATACTTCCAATGTAAGCAAGCCTCCCTACACTGAACATCTAACTATACCGAACACTTTTTTCCGGTCCAAAGGGTGTTCGGTATAGGGAGGTTTTACTGTACTATCATTTTGCTTATTTTGGCATGTGTTAAAACTGAGGGTTATAGGACTATAATTCTGTGGTTTGGGGATTTAAACTACATTTTCAACACATGAACCAGAATACCCATTTTCAATATCTAAGGGGGAAAAAAATTCCAAGGCATAATAAGAGTTTGTATATTAGATAATTGGCTTCTAAGAATTTCAGAGTTACCAAACTTGAGATGCTCAGAGCTGCTACTGCCACATACAGGGGAAGTATTATTTTAATAGTCAACTAAGTCATAGTCATCGATCAGTCCCCTAAAGGGTTTTTGGCACCTGTATCTGTGCAAAAGTAGATCTACATGGTCAGAAAGCCCAAGGTGTCAGCCATACTGGTATATTAGTTTGAAGTGAATCCAGCCAATGGTTTTTGAGAAGTAGGGATACCTTTGAAGGGCAAGTGGTTACTGTGGTAACATTATTGGGTACATTGGTCATAGCAACCCAGAAATCTAATCAGTTCTTCACACCCCATGATGTACATATATCAATGTGCCAAGTTTGAGGCAATCTGTTCTTGCATATTTGACATTATAGCAACAAAACAATGACTGGATGCTCATTTGTATAGATATAAATAATATATGGATATAGGCAACTTGAAAACATAATGTCGCTAAGTTTACAACACTATACCCTGTGGTGATTTAATTGTCATTTGCAGACACTTCTACAATGAACGTCCTTGCCAAAAAATGTAACCAGGACAAAATTTTATGACAGACAGACTGGACACCCCCTGCTTTGCACACAGACAAACATGGGTCCTGTGACCTTGAAAACAAGGTGAAGGTCAAGGGCAACAAAATGTAATCAGGCCAAGAAATAGTGTCAACTTGTCAATGTACAATTCAGTAAATTTGAGTTTGATGCAGGGGGTATAACCAGATAAGAAGTCTTTGAAAAGTTCAAAATATGCATATGAACCTGTACTGGATGGGCCAACATGGATCCACAAAGAGCAACATTAGATCAGTTAACCAGTGAGGTCTCCTGACAATTACTCTATGATTCACTACCAGTGCTTACAGACTATAGATAACCTTCAAAGTTATCAAATGAGCTACAGCTTCAGCTAAAAGAATTTTGTAAACTGAACAGCAGTAGAATTCACAGATTTGCATGTCCTATTTACCAGGACAAGTAAAAATTGTGAAGCACTGTCCCTGCAGGCAACTCAGAATTTTGTTTTAATAGTACGTGTATGTTGTGCAATTGGAAGGGTAAGTGAATTAGAAAAGAGGACATGGATTTTGAAAAGAACTTGCCCAATGCAAAGAGTTCTGAAGAAAAAATTGTGAGCCCTGAGTTTGTCTAGGTTTGAAGCCGTCATAAGTCAGAACAATTTGATCCACACAAATGTTACGTTAATTGACACTGGAGTGTACCCAAGCTGGGTTCATCAAACCAAGCTGGGACAGTCGTCTGTCACACACTGCATCAGGTGTTGTCTTCTCTGACCTTTTAACAAGCATTACTGTAGCCGAGTCAAATTGCTGTGCCAGACATAAAGGGTGTAACCCTGTATTACCTATGACATAAAGAGTGTAACCCTGTATTACCTATGACATAAAGAGTGTAGCCTTGTATTACCTATGACATAAAATGTGTAACCCTGTATTACCTATGACATATAGTGTAACCCTGTATTACCTATGACATTCAGAGTGAAACCCTGTATTACCTATGACAAAGAGTGTAACCATGTGTTACCTATGACAAAAAGAGTGTAACCCTGTGTTACCTATGACAAAAAGAGTGTAACCCTTATTATCTATGACATAAAGAGTATAACCCAGTATTTACCTGAGCGCAGACTCTTGGACGGCGCAAGAGACTGAGGGCGCCAGTCAGAGTCTGACACAAGTGTACCATTTGAATCACGCGCTGATTTCAACTCTCTACATCAAACCAATCAGTGAGCTAGATATGCTGACCAGTGAACCAATCAAACACATTCTAGTAAAGCCATTTCGGTTTTCTTTTATACATTATCGGCGACAGATGGTGTGCTTCAAATAAATAAATAAATTGGTCAATAAACTAGTTCTAGCTTCGGACACTAGATGGCAGAGTAACGTTCGGATCTGAACGAAGATTTGTGTGTGCTATTGTGATTGGAGCGGTAAATTCAAAGGCTGGTACACTTGGCTCAGACTCTGACTGGCGCCCTCAGTCTCTTGCGCCGTCCAGGAGTCTGCGCTAAGGTAACCCAGTATTACCGATGGATTGTGTTGTGTGTATCACAAATCTTCCTGGGCCTATCAGTGGTAGTTCATGCCTTGTACCCTTAACACGTATATATGTGTTTTGCCTCTGTAACACTGCCAGGAAGACAAATATAGTGATTCTGCCATATTTATAACACCCAGGCCTTCAGCTGGGCTATTTTGTTACATGCACTGTGTTTGTTATCGCAACTTTCTGCCCCCAAAAATGGCACAAAGTTCACTTAACACTTGCCGAGGCTCTAGCTCTCCCAATTTATGCAGGATACCTGCTTTTTGGTATAAAAAAAAAATATAAAAAGTCTTAAAACACTGATGGGTGAACAGACAACGAATGGATGAATAGACAACAGCGCCACCTAAAAGCTCAGCTGAACTGACAAGTCACCTGAGTTTAATTGAAAAAAAAAAAAAAAAAAAAAAAAAAACTTAAAAATCACAAATCACTGGAGCATGACCAATTGAACAAACTTTGGTGGAGAGCCATCAAAAGTGCATTCCCACCAAGTTTGATGACAATTTGGGTATAGAGTTTAGAGAAGCTGAAAATGTGAGTTGTGGATGGATGAACAATGGATGACTGACCATTCTACAAGTTGAGCTGACTGTCAACAAACAAACTTCAGTCACTGTCCATTGGCTATATGTATAGTACCAACATGTAAATTGTGTCATGCATGGATAATGTACTATGAACCTTTCTTTAAATGCCAACTATCAATGATGTTTTCTTGCATCGGGAGCAGTCACATCACTCCTCTCGTTTAAAGGCATTGACAGTCCCCAGAGTAACAGATACCATTGATAGAGTGTCAACAATTGCTCTGTTTCAGCATTTTTTCAAGGTCAAATCACCACTGGTAAAATTCTGTTCTTTTACGCTGGCAAGATGGGAAGTTTTCCACTATGTGATAATTAATCATTGTGTAATTTACTGCATTTGGGCTGAAGGGGTTAATTCAACTCTTTCAGGGCCAACTGCAACTATAAGTCAAACCACTAAAACTGAACTGTTCTGACTGAAGGATGCTAGATTCACATTCCTTAGCAATACATAGTCCATCACTAGACAGCAGATTGCAGAGTTGCACCGAACAAAAGTGAAACAATGCAATTCTACTAGCCGTGTCTGCCATTACATACAATATAATGACCCAGATCAACAGCTTTGCTCAGTGTGCTTTTGTGCACTGTGCCCAAAGTACACCAAGGTAAGGTGTTAACTCAGTCCAAAATGGGGCGCTAAAAGGGTTAACAGCCTGATGAACACAGTGTGAGTGGCCGGCGGTACCTGTGGTTATACCTGGAGCAGGGCAAGGAAGTGCTCTCTCTCTCTCTGTGGTGGCAGCACTAAATGGCAGACCCTAACCTTAGGGTAGCTCTGATCCTGGCAAGCACACCACATATTTATGGCAGAATGTTGTTTCCTCAGTGTGATCTCACCTCATGAATTGTTGGTATTTTACCTTTCATCCTTTGACGCTCGGTTGCAGGCTGCAGTGGTCAGCACTGACAAAGGTTTGTAGAGGGCATGCTTCCATCTGTAACAGAGGAAGGCTAGGGATGGGCCTGGGGGGTTGGGGAGAGGGAGATACATGTACAGGGCATACTTCTGTCTTTTGTAATGGGGCTAGGTGGGCACTGAGAGTAAGGCCTGCTGCCAATGGGGCAGGCCACTGTACACTGGCTGTGCTGCTCTATAGGAATATTTATTCAGTCAGGAACATATATTCAGCAAATGTTTGTTTCGCCGGTGAAGGAATATTTGTTCCGACCCATGTTTATTTGTTTCCTCCCTATGTATGGGGAAGCTAATGTTCTAAAAAAATATTTGTTTCCACCAAGGAACTGATCACTACTTGTGTGTGTGAACATTGACTTATTGTGTTTGCTAATATCTTTTTCATCTTTTAAATATGTTTATCTTTATTTTTTTAGCTTACAAAATTTAGCCCAGCTGAGTTTGGATTAGTTTTTCTTTTGTTTGCATTCAACGTCTTCTTCCATTAAACTTATATAGTTCAGCTGAGCATAGGCTGATCATGGTATTTAAAGATGTATTAAATATTTCTAAGTGTGAACACCACACACATACAATTAACTTAACTGATAATACAAAGTGTATGGTAGGGGAACAAATATTCATAAGTGCAGCAAATATTTCTGAATATTTGTTCCTAAGGGGAATGACTGTACTCTGACACTGACTCACACTGTGACCTGACACCCTTCAGGCCACATGACCTCATCAGGGTGCAAAAATTCCTATGACCCTACTGTCTGGGACAAGCGAAATCCTTGGGAGCATAAATGACTTTCAAATTTTACTTGTCTTATGGACAAGTACTTTTAACTGGCAAAATTCAAAATATTCTTTTTTAATTTCAAAGTTTGTTGGCATAACAGACACATAAACTCACTGTATGACCATGATTTCCATTAAAACATGCTCTTTCAAACCAAAACTTAGGTACACTTCATCAGCATTAGGGAGGACAAGTGAAAATTTAGTGTCACTAGTCATGCAGACAAGTACTTTCAAAACAGTTGTTCTTGCCCTGCTCCTACCTTTGTTTTATATTGTGTATAGGTACAGTGGTACCTGCTGTAGGTGGCCACCCCTTCAGCCAAGAAAAATGGCCACATACAGCAGGTGACCTGTCACTGCAGGTAGCTTTACAAAGAAACTGATTTTTGGGTCCCAACAGGGTGACCACAAAAAAGCAGTGTGGCTGCTCACGGCAGTGGTTGCATACAGGAGGTACCGCTGTACAGCATGTTTGTATCACGATGTATATTTCCCCAGAAATGGGGGTTGAATAAATTCAATAAACACCACATCTTCTTCACCATTATGTTGTCCACCCTGGCAATAGGATCAGCAAAGTATGAATTGAGGAGGGGATTGAAACAAGATCAAGTATTGCAGAGCAATACAGAGCTCCTCGCCAGACAGCAGATTGCACAGTTGCATGGAATGATAGCAAAACAACACAATTTGAGGTCTGAGCAATTTATTTGCCAAACTGATGGGGTCAAAGGTCAAGATCAAGGTGACCTAATTTGGGTTTCTCTAAGTGTTATAGTGAAGGGACAATGGCCTACAGAAGCATTTTTTTATGATAGGTCAAAGGAAAGGGCCCCTATTCTAAGAATAATAAATACAGAAAGACCTCAAGAGATGAGTTGTTTATAAGAAAGAGTTTCATGAAAATGATAATGGCTTCTTTTCCGTTCATTGCAATATCCAGATGTAGATGTACAGTGTCAAATTGTCTTTTGAAGATGTTCACACTGTATATTACATGACAAAAATATATAAGCTTTACTGTATCTTGCATATGTGTGTATTAGAAGAGATGAAAAAGAAACTGTCATATCTTGAATAAACTTATGAATTAATCATATTCATTGTCACTGGAAAGGTAAAGATCTCTTTAGAATATGGTTGTATCAAATCTTCTTTAAAGGTTTATTTATTTTATCCAGCTGGTCTTCTATTTGGCGGTCAATTTCTTGGATTTTAATGCTTCTTGGCGTTAGTTCATCCAAGCAGGGTGTTGACTCGCCTGAAATGATGGGTGTGGTTGATAGAACTATCCTATACTATACATATTGTAAGCAGTATCCACACATCAAGTTTAGTATCTCTAAGTATTACAGTGAATAAGGTTTGCAGAAGCATATTCTATGATGGCCAAAGGTCAAAGTGACCTAATTTTGGTACATAACACATCCCTTTTCAAAGATGTACCCACACACCAGGCATTGTATCTACAAGTATTATGAAATAGGATTTTAACATGTCCCACAGAAACATTTTTAATGATGGGGTCAGAAGTCATGGGCACAGTGACATAATTTTGGTATATGACACACCCCTGTTCCAGGAAGTGTCTACACATCAAGTTTGGTATCTCTAAAGTATTTAAGCTAACCATCTCTATATCAAAAGAGCATCAATTTGTCAACCCTTTTTTGTTGATCATTATTTAAATTATACCCCCTAATTAAGACCACATTTTTCAGTCCCTTAGGTGGGTTTAATAGGAAGATTCCACTGTATATGTTATTGGAAATATGGCCAACACAAGCATTTCATATGGTGGGATAAAAGGTCAAAGGTCGAGGTCACAGTCACATAATTTTGGCACAAGAATATGCCTATACCAAGAAATATGCAGACATCAAATTGGTTATTTCAAAGTATTATGGTACATGTTAAGGAAATATGGCCAACACATTCTCCAAATAGATTCTTGTAAAATTTTGTGAAATTCTGGCCCTGAAGTTACTCTGCTAACCTGAAATAAAACTTCTTTATCACCTACTTAGATCAATGTCATTAAAAATAAAATATATAAATATAACAAGAGGCCCATGGGCTTTATGCTCTGCTGGCATTGTGGCTATATTGCACCTGTTCATTCCAAAGCTGCGAGTCCTCAAGTGGCTTCTCAACATATAAAGCTTCATGTAAAAATTGTCCACCAGATGGCACTTTGCTTCATATGTAATCATAGCTTATTTGTGCAACTCCTGTGATGAATATTGTTGAATGTGCCAAGACAACAATCAGTGAGTCCTTAACTTTATGTCCTCAGTGACCTTGGGACAGAAGATCAAGGACATCCAGATTATGTAAATTGTAATACAAGAGGCCCATAGGCCTGCATGGTGCTGTCTTGACATTGCCATTGAAGTCCAAGCTATACCCTGGCATTACAAAATCACCTCTTTCAATTTTACAGGCATGGTGACTTCACAAAAACAGGTTAAGGTCACTGATATTATATACCATTCTAGCTTTGGACATTGTCTGTATCCTATAAATTTGGTAAGTCTAATCCAATTACTTTTCCAGATATGGAATTTTATATCTTAAAACACATTTTGGCTCATGATTTCGATCAAATTATAGGTGGGGCCACTAGTATCATTTCCAACTTAGACTTTGACCTCCCCCACAACCCCACCAAATTTGGTGAAGATCTGTCGCAAATTAAAGATGTTAGAGTGTTCGCAAAATTTCACATTTTGACCCCTATATTACATAATGTAAGTGGCACCACCAATATCAAACTGGGCCTAGATTTTCATACACCCTATAAGTACTCTAAGTTATATTTGCCTAACTTGAAAACTGTGGACGGTATCGCGCTAACGGGCAAAAGTTTACGGTCGGACAGACATTAGCGATGCTATAAGCTCTGCAACCTTTGGTCAGCAGGGCTAAAAAATAAATTAAAATGTAAAAGAAAAAAAAAAGAAAGAAAAAGAAACACAGTAAATTGATACCTAAAAACACAAATAGTCTATTGATACCTGAAAACACAAGCAAAATTCGGTAAACCAAGTTTGCACTCTGAAAAAAAATCTCGTCACCTCTGTACATTTAGGAAGTCACTTGTATCTATCTGGTGAGCAATGACCCGAGTAAAGGGCAAATCTTAGCAAACATGTCCACCAGGGACACTGATAGCTTGATGCTCCTTTGTCTTGCCCAATATCACCTCCTGCATAGCGTATAGTGTAATTCAATGTCAGCAGCAATATCTAGACCTGTTTATATCAAATGTGTGCATAAAACATTATTTGCTTATAAGTCTATATTACATCTATATTATATGTATACTTTATGATCCAATAAATGTTGCCTAAGCCTGAGGCAAACCCACATAAGAGCAAACCTTGCAGTGTATGCACTCCACTGAACAAGGGACGTGCAAGTGAATTAACGAGGCACGGGCCTTCTGGAGGCAAAGTGCTCTTGAATGCTCGACTGACCATGTAAGACAATGAGCACCATCCAGCAGCACAGGTGGGCAATGATCCGACTAATGTGTGTCAGCAACAGCATGACTGCAACAAGGGTTAACAGGGAAGAAATATGAACAAGTACATGGTAACCTTACAAAATCTAGTTACTGATATCATCAACAGTGACAGAACTTTCCTACTTAGTTGGCCTAAAGAATTTTTTCATCAATCTCACAACTTTTCTCAACCAGGACACCAGAACAATTTTATTGAACAGCCCATACATCTATTGCTTTTCCATGACATGTTGACTTGTGTCAAATCTGATAAAAACACTGTAAGAGGGAAGTGGTATGATGATAAAACAGTGTTCCAAGTAAGGCCTTTTTCCTTGTTCAAGACAAGATGTCTGTATCTGATGGCATTGGCAGTTGTCTGTTCAGTACCTCATTTGTCCAAACCTTACATTTAATACAATTAAAATGCAGGGATTGTTGGATCCATGACACCCCCCCCCCCCCCCCCCGCCTCATTGATAACATTGGTAATCACAGGTCTCATTTGGACTTGCTGTAATCATGAACATTAAAAAACAAAAACAAAAAAAAAAACTAAAAGGATAATCATGCAATGTTTTGTACTGTAACATGCAAACAGCCTTGTAACCTTAAAAAAAGATGTCAAGGTCACCGAGCTTTGAACTCAACTTCAGCCTTACAGTGGTTCATAAGCAGGTGCAAATTAGAAGTCCTAATTCAAAAAGCGTTCTAGTTATCACCCGCTACCCAGCTGGATGGGCAGACAGATGGACAGACAAATGGAACCTGTGCAATATGAAGTCTTTGAACTTTAAAGCTAGCCCTTACAGGGGACTGTACTCCTGTGAAATATGAAAGCCATAGCTCAAAAACTCAAGTTATCATATGAAGACAAAATTCACTCTTATAGCTTTATGATGTTGGGAATAGTGTCAAGGTCACCCATCTTCAATTCTGATTTAGTCCTTATAAAGAACTATAATCCTGTGTCCTATGAAAGCCCTAACTGCAAACGTTCTCAAGTTATTCTGTGGAAACCATGCAAATTCACTAATGTGGCTCTGTGACCTTGGGAATTGAGTCAAGGTCACCAAACTTTGAACTTGACTTGACATAGCCCTGACAGACGACTATAATCCTGTGCCCTAGGAAAGCCCTACATTGTAGCTCAAAAATTTCTCATGTTATCATGTGGAAACCAAATTCACTAATGTGGCCCTGTGACATGGGAATTGGGTAAAGGTCACCCATCTTTGAACTTGACCTACCCTTATATGGGGCCAAAGATTTTCCGTTTCAAGAAAAGAGGAATTCCGTTTCATTAGCAAAAATGTTTCAAATTCTGTTTCACTGCTTTATATTTATATATAATTCATATAAGAAAAAACATCTAATTCCTCTTCAAGGATGAAAAAAATGTACAATTCCGCTTCAGTTTCGAAAAAAAAGAAGGAAAATCATTGGCCCTACTTATAGATGACTATAATATTTCCTAATAACAATAGAGGAATACCCAGCACCAACTGTTTAAGTAAGGTGTTTGGAAATATACTGAACAGTAGGCTGCAGGATTTTACCGACATTTATAATCCCATTAACCATTTTTCAAATTTGTTTCAAAAAGGAAGCTTGTTCCACTGATCATGCATTTGTTCCAAAGACATCAATGAAAAAATATATCGAGCAGGAAAATAAAAATATATGGCCACTTTGTTGATTTTGAAAGCAGTGAACAGTCAGGAGTATGAAGTAAAGTTGGTAATGTTGTAAAGCAAATATATGCAGATGTTAGGTGGTGTGTTAAACTGGGTGACAATACAACTGATATATTTTAAAAGTACCACCTTGGTGTAAAACTGGGGAATAGTTTATGTCCATTCCTGTTAAATGTATATCTCAATGGTCTCCCTGATTTCATAGGATATGATGAAGACAATCTTATTTTACTATCAAATACAGCCTGTGGATTACAAAATTCATTAGATATGTTGCAATTATATTGTGATAAAGGGTGATCAAGTTTAAGACTAGTACGAATCTAACTGATTATTTATGTTCAGTGAATTCCAACAGAAAATGTCAAGCATCACAACTACCTGGAAATAATGTTGAGCAATGTTTTTTTTTGACCCAAGCAAAACAAACTTTATGCTGGAAGGCAAGTAAAGTGTTATTTACATTGAAACAATCAATAAGATAAGGGGAACTGCATTCGTACACTGACTTTAAGCTATATAACCAAGTGATGGAACCCATAAGTTTATATGGGTGCAAAATACAAGGGGTTTTGGCTGAGCACCAAAATGAAACACCAAATGGTGGCTCGAAAATAAATATATTAATGAATTGATTCACATGCAAGGATGTAAATATTTATTACAAGTGGGGCCGAAGGAATATAATACAGCCGTATGCAGTGAACTTGGGAGATTCCCTATACAGTGGAACCTCGTTAATCAGAACACCTTTGTACCCCAGTGAACTGTTCAGATTAATGAAGCATCTGGATTACTGAATCACTATTACTTGAAATGAACAATTTTGTTCCAGAAGGAGTGTTCAGATTAATGAGGCCCGTATTAATGAGGTTCCACTGTATATTAATACAGTGTATATGGAGACAGCTGATTAAATTCATATGGCACATGCAGATTGCAGCAAATAATACATTTATAGTGGCAGCTTACAATGAAGCCCCCATTTTAACAAAAACAAAAAATACTTGGGCATGTAATGTAAAAAACACCATGGGTACACACTTAAAGAATGTGACTTAACTGGAGTTAATAACAAGGAAGACGATAATATTTCTTCAAATGGTGGCAAGAGCAATTGAACAGATATGCAGATACATGTAATAACTCTGTAGGTAGCAAACTCAGGTATGTGAGGACTTTTACAAACACATTTTAGCTATGACCCATATCATACCAGATACAGGGTTCCAGGTTCCAAGTGCAAATAAATTGAAGATAGAGTTGGACCAATACAAGTCTATACCAGGTACCGGTACTTAAAGTTTATATACAAGCAATGTAATAATAGGGTAGTGGAGGACTATGCCAAACCGTTTTAGCATTTATCCCATTACTATACATACATGTGAAAATCTTTTTCACACACATGAATGTGAAAAAGAATTTCACATATGTACCAGAACTTAAAATAATTAAGTATATATGAAATAGTTTTACATATACAGAATCTCATATATCAGAATCTTTATTTACCCATTATGCCCCGAGGGGCCAACAGTTACATATAATTTATAAAAGATGAAGGCGCCCTCCATCGGCATGTATAAAAACTACAAACTAATAGCACATATAAATTACAAGTACCTTGTATCGATAAGCAATCAATGGAATACAAGGGTTACACATTCTACCACTAAAACACACATATTAAAAAGATGTCAAGGGGTAAGTCTCATACCACCAACAGTGGGTCATACTCTTGCAGCAAGACACTGTTTAACAAACAGCCCTAACTTGGTTACCATAGTATCAGAGGAATTAAAGATATAAAATATTTGTTGTTCCTTAGACAGCATAACAAAGTTTGTACTCTCGTTACCACAGGCAGTCATCCATTCCCTACGTAGGGAGTTAAATTTTGTTCAGTCAAATATCATGTGAAATTTGGTTTCTATTGCACCGCTGCTACATTGATTACAGACTCTTTGTTCCAAAGGGGTGGATATATGACGACCTGTTTCAATGTGCAGATTATGTGCACTGGTCCTTATCTTGGTAATTGCGCTTCTATGATCATACATGTATGTGCAAAAGATTTACACATGTGTATGATATATTTCACACAGGCCTTGTGTAAAACTATTTCACATGTGTAAAAGAATTTGACATATGTGTAAAAGAATGTGCAAAAGAATTTGACACATGTGTACATCTTTTTTAATATGTGAAATAAATGATTATTGATTATTTCACATATGTGAAAAAGAATGACACATATGTATTAAACTATTTCACATATGCATAGAAGTGTAAATCTTTTTACATATGTAAAATAAATGATTATTACACATATGTGTTAGACTTTTACATATGTATAATTATAGAATAAATGCTAAAATGGCTTGCCATAGAGAATGAGATACACTTCATTCTTAAATGTGAAAAACATGATGAACTACGGGTAAATCTGATCGAGAAGAATAAAAAAACTAGAAATTTTACTAATTTAACAGATGCTCTCAAACTACAATATATGATGTCCTCCAACACCCTTGTTATGTATGGCAGATTTTTGCTATAAAGCCTTCCAGAACCTTGTTGAATCCAAGAATATAATCCATTGAGGATGAGATACACTTCATTTTTAAATGTGAAAAAAAACATGATGAACTGCGGGTAAATATATGATCGACAAGTATAAGAAACTAGAAATTTTACTAGTTTAACAGAGGGTCTAAAACTACAATATATGATGTCCTCCAAGTCCAACACCCTTGTAAATTAAATGTATGGTAGATTTCTGCTATAAAGTCTTCCAGTACCTTGTTGAATCCAACAGTCCAAGAATATAATCACATGAGTATATATATATTTGTCTATGATGTGTTGAGATATAATTTGAGTGTACGTATGTATTCAGCTCACGTGAGGGCACCTATGTCATGTAATAATCTGTGGAGGGGAGACACATAACCATTACCGCTACCATAGCTTAGTCTTAGACAGTGCTGTCAGTAGCCTAGAGGCTTTTATTTGAGACAACACACTGCACCACCAGACCATGAAAAGATGGAATAGCGTCAACAATAATATTGAATTACAACAGCAACGAAGGGATGGCAATTTGATACTGAGATCTACCCGTACATACAGGTACTTTCTTGTTGAATGATACGGGCCAAAGCATCACCGCTGGTAATACTAATGCCCCGTATGAGGGCTACTTTTTCTTAAGTCAAAATTTAAAAAACAAAAACAAAAACAAAAACAAAAAAGGCAAACCCTTACCTTCTTTGAATCAGTGGGGTCTGGTTTTTCTTTGGGCTCATCACTTGTCACAACATCGTTTTCCGTGTCTATATTAGCCTTCTCCTCAGACATTACGTTGATCCACCAATTTTTGTCCCGATGTTTATAGAATTTGTCAGGAAGTCATTATGAACAGGTCAGCTTTTTCCCGCATCCTTTTCAAAACAAATCACCACGGAGCTTTCACAACCTGTGTCAAAATACAGAACCTTGTAGACACTGTTTCGTATTGAGTTTGATTTTTTTTTTTTCTTCCAACAATTATATCAAGTACAAACTTACGCAAAACAAACTTATTGCCAATTTTACACATTTCCTTACTGTGCATATTTACTTAAATACTGTTTAATGCACTCATTAACTATGAATCTACGGATTACACTGGTATTTCCACCACTGCGCCTGCGTTGATTTGAACTTCCGGCCACATCCACATTGGACCAAGTTTGAAAAGCTTGAGACCAGAGAGACTGTCAGAACTCTGATCATGGGTGATGGGGGAGAATGGTTACGTACATTGCACTGTCAAAACTGAGCTTTCAAGCATGAAATTCCATCAAAATTTCCAAACTGAAACTTGTTTATCAGTGTGTCTTGTGTGCAACAATTCAAGGTGACAGTAGACCATCTGGCTGGCTGCAGGCTGCAGGCTGCAGCCTCCAATAATCAAACCAAACAGTGTAACACTGAAGTCCAGACTGTTTGATTTGTGGCTAGGTGGACTCTATGACAGTAAGATCAGCAGGGTTCTAACTTACGGACCATAGTGTGCAATTTATCAGCCACATGTATATTGATTGATGCCACTGCTTAACACTACATAAGTTCATGTAAAAGATTCAGTATGAGGCGTATGAATGTTGTGAACAGAAAACAAGCAATTAAAGTAGTCAAGGAGCTGGATGCGTTTGCCAAGGTTCCGGAGGATTACCAAGAAACCACTGCAACAGGAGGTGGAGGTAGGGGAACATGTGATAATATTACTTGAATAAAAGTGCTATTTTCAAAGGGTTTTAATTTTAAGAACTACAATAGTACCTGTTTTGGGGAAAGAAAGCCGCCCTGGCCTATACTTTGAACATGGACATGTTCTGTGCTGATTCAGAATCGGAGCAGTGCATTCGGAGTATTCACATTTGGCTTGACCAAGTGAGAATCTTGCCATACCGTATTGTCACCAGGCAGTATTGCCAGCACGTACTTGGAAGTGGTCATTTAGACCTCAAACGATTGGGATATCTATGTCCTCATTTAGTGTCACTTGGGATTGAATGTCAATGATAATAATAACGGATTAGTAATGTCTGGATCTAAATATAATATCCAACTTGGTCCTGAATGGACCAATTCTCCTCCATAGGCTTAATTCATATACTTTAATATTTGCTTACCTCTTGGGCTACTAGGCAGGACTTGGCCAAGCTGAGAGTCTCCACTGAGCTCTGCTGACCAAAGGTTGCAGAGCTTATATATGAACAGTTATGTCCTGTGCATCTGTCTGTAAACGGTTTTTAGTGAAAGTGATATACAGTCCAGACTTTTCAAGTTATATCCATATAATTTCCAGGAGCATGGCCAAGTACATGTAGTCTAATACCATTGAAACCATAACATCAGAAAAGGCCCAGAATAATAGAACTTAAGTGTGGTAGCAGTGGCCAGTTGGCAGAACAAACAGTGATCAAATGCTGTATCCTATATTACAATAAGATGGCTGACCCCAAAACATGGTGAGAGGGATGATGTAAAATAGTAATTCATCTTTTTTCCTCAACAGTTTATTGTTATCGTTTTAACAGGAGTGATGGAGTGCATTCATTGTATTGTTTCTCCCTACATGATGCACCAAGATGAGAATTCTTGTTCATATACCCAGTTGTACACCAACCTATGCTGGCTGGTGCCAAGAATCAGTATGACCTTGAGTGGGGAAAATGTTTTTTGGTGCAAGGTGAGCAGGAGATTCTGTAGCTTTTGAGTAAGTTAAACATGTTCAGTGTGAAACAAGAGATACTTTATTTCATTTAGGGTATGGTCTTTTTCTAACATTTATTAATCAGAAAAAAACAAGTAAAACCAACTGAGTAGAGTTTTATTGTGGGAGCCTCCCCCGACGTTTCGGCTCTGTGGGTGTGGGCCTTCTTCAGGGACCGGAGGCTCCGAAGGTAAACTTAATTATTGGGGATATATCAACTATGGAGGTGCATCTTGTAGATATACCCCCAATAATCAAGTTTACCTTCGGAGCCTTCGGCCCCTGAAAAAGGCCCACACCCACAGGGCCGAAACATCAGGGGAGGCTCCCACAATAAAACTCTACTCAGTTGGTTTTACTTGTTTTTTCTGATTAATGCTTAATTCCCCAGTTTAACCCCAGCGTCGCTTAGTTGATCCTGTTTAGAATGGCACCTCCACGGGTGTTGGACATGCCCTGTCTTCTACTTTCTAACATTTATACCGTTTCAAAAGAGAGTTTATTTTTGTCTCATGGGGTTCAATCTGAAACTGCACAGGAAATTTGGTACATCAAATTCAATGGATCGCCCAAGAATTGAATGATGGGAACAGTTCAGCATAGAGTAAGCTAGTCTTACTTACAATTTCATGGAACAGGTGTTTGTATTGATCTACACATGTGGTAGTAGGTCACTTGCCAAGCAATGCTCACTGTCGGACACCTAACTAAAGGATAACATGTTCTGCAGTGGGTTGGTGGTATCTGTGTGTGACTGTCTGTGTGGTCGGAACAAATATGGAAATCCTGTATGTTGTGATGAATTTTTTGCCAACAAAGTACTTCTGTTGACTGAAAAATGGGGGCAGCCGGTCACTTCAGCATGAAGCAGGTCAGCATTGGAAAACCAGGTCACTTTGGCAGCTCAAGTTGGTCAGCTTGTTATATGAATGAAGTCATCTTGATATCTTGTATCCATAATGTTTATAGCATTTGTTTAAGCAAACAACCAGTAAGCACTGGTAAAGACTTTGCAACTGATAGTTGATCTGGTGGATTAGAGTGACCACCAAGCAGGCAATTATTTAGGTGAGATGTAGGCTGGAATTGTTTGTGAATCATTTGACCAAATTGTCAAGGTCTGAAGGTCATTTACATGTATCATTATCAGTGTAAGTTACCTAGAAATGTTAGGATAACAGTTGAATATTGTGACATATATCTTGGCTAGTCCTTTACATTTAGGTAACCTTGATTGACACAATGATCATGGCAGAACAAGTTATGAACAAAATGATCAAAGCACGGATCTATTGGTTGTATCCTCAGCTAGATCTCTGAGTGCCTCCTTTTGTGACTGTGTGGAGAGCACACTGTGATAGATACTGATGTTGGACACAACCCCTTGAGAGTGGTCAGATTAGCTGAAAAGTGTATTGAATGGTTAGGGTTGGGTATCGTTACTAGTTTCTGTGTCACAATACTTTTTGATACAGAGCCATTCATCACGATACATAACACAATATATGAGAGTGAATGAAGTGATCACACTCTTTGAATTTACATACAACAGTCAGTATCACAGCCTCTGTGCCGGTGTTTAGATAAATCATTCTGCTGTGTCTACATGCACCAGCAATGAATTGATGATGTAAGCTGTGAAGTGTGTTTTATGGGCAGTTCATGTCCATGCAGGGATAATTTTCTTACAATTCATGTTATGATACTTTTTTTTATCATGTTATGAAAATTCGATACACAAGGATCGTATCATGATATGGTTCGATACAGGGTTAGTATTGCAGTATTTCAATGTATCATCCCAACCCTGGTTAGGGTGCTCTAAAGTAAGGCACATTTGAACATCTTCATGGCAATGTGATAAGAGGCAATACAAAACAGAGATAGCTGAGCTGCATAAATATACATGTATTGCTTTTTATATAAGGATACACATATACTTAGCATTTTTGTCTGCATTTCAAAACAATGTATTACTTTGAATACCACCAGAGGATCTTTGTGTATATTCTTCTGTCACAAAAAATTCCATGGGGACACATTTGGTTTTTTCTTGCAAAGTCAATAAATTATGGATAGTTAATTATATGTTTTATCAGTTAATTATATGTTTTATCTTTATTTCAGTTTCTATTCTGGTGTTTGTGCTTATCGTTATCTTGGTGATATCTGAGATTGTATACTACACATCAACAGACCTTAGATTTGAATATGAAGTGGACAACTCACATGAGGGGTATGTGGTTCCTATAAGTTAGATATAAACATAGTAAACATTCTATAAAGTGTCAAGATGACAGGCCATAAATAGTCTTTGAAGTGATAAACCATTTAGATACCGTAAAAAGGAAAGAATTGGAAAAATGGTACAAAGTAGGGCATTGAAATTGAGAATGTTGACACAGGTAATGTGAGTACTAAATTCCCATGATGTAAGAATGCTTATGTTGTAAATGAAAAATGAATGGTGGAGTCTCATGTTTGAAAAATATTTTTGCTATGATTATCAGTGTAATTGGACATAGGTGGTATGCTCTGAATGGAACGTGTCACTCATTTGTATAAAAATTGTGGTGCTTTCAGGAAGTTGAAGATCAATATAGATATAACAGTTGCCATGAGTTGTGGAGGTGAGTTGATAAACCTGCATTATATAGAATTTGGGGGATAGAATATAAGTGTACATGTATATCACTTCTACATCTCAAAGATCTTTACTTCTGTTGTAGTAGTGCATTTGATCAAGGGTAATTGCAACAGACAATAATGTTGCTTTTTTTTTATTGTACACACAGCCTTGTTGTAACCTGTTGGAGTTCTTCCATGTTTTCGACAAGGTGTAAATGATGTAGCATCAATTCTCACATTAGAAGGCAATTCAAGTCTGTAGTGCCTTTTGAATGGATTTTTTTATGTAAACACATTATGCACATGTGAGGTACATGTACTTTAAGTAATAATCCTCACTGTTGTTATTGATACTACCTTGGCTTGTGTGTCTTTGTTTTCATCGTTGTAGCGATTGGAGCAGACATTCTAGATTTAACTGGTAAAAGTGTTGACAGTTTTGGTCAGTTAAATGAGGAAGCAGTTCACTTTGAGCTGTCGCCGAAGCAGCGTCAGTATCAAGACATGATGCAACAGGTTAATGGCTACATCAAGAATGAGTACCACGCTATCCACGAGTTCCTCTGGAAAACTGGATATCAGGGCATGGCCACAGGCATGCCAGCCAGGTGAGAGAAGTATATATGATTATGAGTGCCATATATACCAATCATGCCAGCCAGTTGAGAGAAGTATATATGATTATGAGGGCCATATATACCAATCATGCCAGCCAGGTGAGAGAAGTATATATGATTATGAGTGTCATATATACCAATCAATTGCGTGCAAAATAAACATGATTAAAAAAGATATTACAAAAAGTTACCAAGAAACTTTTGACAGTTTGAACCATGATCTAACAGTATGGTTTCTGTGCAAGATTTTGCAATGAAACATGAAAAATTAAATGACAAACAGTAGCTGCTGTAAGAGTCTTTAAGTTTGTATATTGATTTTGTGATGCAAGGAGTTGACTTCTTGTGAACCATTAAGACCTCATTGTGGTGACTCAAAATTTTTCAAGTGCCAGAAGTCTTTTTTTATACTTTGCAAAACAAACATATAGTCATTTTGGTCCATATGTGTACAAAGTAATTTCTTGTTACACATTAGAGAAAAACACTGTAATGTGATAAAAGTGCTTGTGCTGACACAGAAGCATTGTACAAACCATCCAAAGAGTAACCTCATACATTGACAAATGAAGAATATCAAATGTAACACATACATGTAATTGAAAATTTGGGGTTTGCTGTCTTAACTTGGTAAGTTCCACAAAATTAAAAGTAACAAATGTTTTTAACACTGAGAGTTACAAAATGTATGAGAGGTGTTCAATATGAAATCCATTCGTTCACATGTTTATGCCAAATAAAACTGATCATGTTTGACTTCTTATGGCCCTACATGATGGTGGTTTACTATTTGTGGTGCCACATTGTTTCCAGTAAATTATAGGTATCTTTCTTACCTTTGGTTGACTACCAGGGAAGACCAGCCAACAACTCAGCCAGATGGATGTCGTCTCCACGGCTACTTCTTGGTCAACAAAGTGGCAGGCAATTTCCACATCACCGCTGGGAAGTAAGTGAATAAGTAGAGAACTGATAAAAATGTACATTCGTTTAATTATCCAGCTACAAATGTGATACAAGTGTACTGTGACAGTCCTGTGCTCATCTGGTCTAGCATACACAAAATGAAGTAGTCCTATGACCTTTGGAAGTAGATCAGGATCATTTTTGTTGAAGCTTGTCTTGCATAAATATTAAAGTACTGGCTCAATGTCCAAAGTCGCAGCTTAAATAGTTTTCAAGTGAACAATTTGAAATTGGGAGTGAAGTCAAGATCACTTGCACTGTGCAAATCTGGCCCAACCAGAGGACCACCAGCATCAAAGTCCATGCTGAGGGAGTTCTCTGGTTACCAAGTTGACTGTAATATTTAGTATAAATGGCCTTTTGGCCTTGAAAATAAGGTCAAGGTCATCCATGTATTGTGTAAGTCTCGCCATCATACATGTTTCATGCTCCCCCTTTGTAACGCTGGTTTGGGGGTCCGCAGGGTATACCGTGTTATAGCAAAACCGCCTTATAACAGGGGGACTTTTAATATCTATAGTACTGGAAAAATAATTTCAGTATGAGCCATGGTACCCACCATATTATAGCAGAAACCGCCTTGTAATGGGGGGGGGGGGGAGGGGGGGGGTATATAAAGGGAACACTGTCCCCATGCAGTTTCAGAGAAAGATTTTTCAAGATTTTGCCAAAAAGTCAGCTAAGTTACAAAGTGTACACAAAATTTATGTCTTGTGCAATATTTTCAATTTATAATATAAGTATAAAAGTTGGTTTGTGGTCAAGAATAGAAATTTGAAATAAATGAGCTGCAGACCCCTACATTAACATCCATAAGGCTTTCATCTTTTACCTGTAAATTGTAATCATAGAGGATCAAAGGTCATGCAGATGCTATATTGCAACAGCCACAGCAATATTCCCGACTGATGTGTATTGCGCGCTACAGGGTAAATATTATGACATGTCAAATCTGACTGCCATTATATTTATTTTGACATGACACAAACACTTGCCATTTTATGTACACCAGGTAGTTTGTTACCTTTATGTTATGCTAGTAATGCTCTGGTGTAAAAGTATGCACTTTCAGTCGTGAAACCAGTTTCTGAAGAGCTCTACACTTTATGAGACTGGTCAGACTTTTGTACTCTGAGCAAACCTTCTTAAACGTTGTTCTGCTAAAATTAAATTTTTGATAAAGTGCTGTTAACTTTCATGATACAGATTGAATGCTTCTATACATGTATTTTGTAAATGTATATATTTTATCTGATTTATAGCAAATTTGGAATAATTATGCAAATGGATAAAAATAGGTAGCTTGAAAGTTATTTCTGTGTGAAAAATTGTCTTTTAATGTTGTGAAGTTATATAAATTTACCTCACTGTATCACAGTTTTCTGTCAATTGCCATAAGTATGTATCATGTTCCTAACTATTATGTCTGCAAACTCTCACCGAAGTTAAAGGTGTCATTCATTGTGTAAAGACCTATGTATAGAGTTATTAATGTTCACTGGTTTTGTTTAATGTAACTAATACTACTGTTTTCTCACCACAATGATTTGTCCTAAGTCCCCTTGCACTTGTGACCACTTCTGCAGCTGTTTAACCTGTCTTCTACTCAGAAGATTGAAGTAGAGCTATCAATTTTCTCATGTTTAAGCCAGAGACTTCTTCTGGTACTATGTGACCTCACTTCTGCTGAGAAGATTGAAGTAGACCTATCATTGTTCTCATGTTTTAACCAGAGTGCATGGCCAACAACATGAAAGAGAAAAGTTTTGAGCTTTGGTTGCTTTAGAATCTCCCCTTCAGTTTCATAGAAAATATTAAATGAAGATCCAACAGGCTTTCTGCTGATGGTGGGTAACCCTGTACATGTTTGTATATATCAGGTCATTCAAGTTGAATGACTTGATGGATGACATGACATGCTTTTGGCCAGTTGAGGGTTGAGCATAGTGTTTGCTGGCGCAACATGGCGGAGGTTCAGGGAACTGCACTTTATGATTTATTTGTGTGTGGCATTTTTATCAAGAAAACCCTCATCTACATGTGCCAGTTGAACTTAAACAACTTTGCATACCATGTCCATGTAATTTTTCCTGCAAAGAAGACCAAGTTCTGTGTTACTACACTTGCCCAGCAGAGTAGACAAAATACACAGCTTGGGTATGCTTTGGAGGCAACATTTAACTCAGTTACATTTAACTACTTATTACTTAACTTGGCACAAAATTCTACTTGTATACAAAAAGAATGCAAATCCTTAACATCTCAGATGATAAATTACTTTTGTCATCGGAGACATTGGTTATATTTTTCTCAGTAGAACTGGCAGAAAATATCACAGTAATAAATTTTGGAAAGATGAGTTTTGTAGATAAGGGTTGATTACATGTAGATTACTAGTAGTATGACTTGCTTGGACACTGAATGGTGACACTGGTGTTTTGTGACAGGTCGGTCCCTGTGTATCCCAGAGGTCATGCTCACCTGGCACTTATGGTAGACGAAAGCGGTAAGCTCCTGTGTGACCACAATGTCTTAACCCTTCACCCATCATTCTGGCTTGAAGATACATCATGTACAGTCAATATTTGACCAACAAAAGATTTTTTTTTTTTTTGGTTGCATTGGAGATACATGTGAAAAAAGAGCTTTGTTTCGTGTTAATTTGCTCATTTTGATTTGGGGACAAACATTTGGGAAAAAAATGACAACACAAATCGTAAATTTGATGGAAAATCTTGATACATTGATAATGATGGGGTAAAGGGTTAAATTTCTAGGTGACTTTCTGCATATGTTGTAACAGCACATTTCATTTACTAAAGTTTTACAGTTTACCTGCACAGTTTAAGACTCATGCTTTGAGTGAGAAGGCATCAACAATTTATTTTCCACCAAGGATTTGATTCTCATTAAGGAAATTTGATGACCTGGAACAAGCTACAAAAGCATATTTCATCACAGTTCTGACATTTTTAATGTTTCTGGTTATGAGAAATTGAAGTAAAACCATGGAATGACTTCATGTATGACATACAAATAGTTTTGGCAAGTTTAAATGGACAAATATGATAAATAATGACTGTTTACTTTTAAAAGGGATATTGTCAAGTGCATGTATGAGAAACAAGGATGTGTTTGCCACAGAGCACCCGCTGTATGATACTGGTCAGTCATTCACTGTGTTGCTGTTAAGGCAGCAAAACTGGCTGCTGGTGCAGTATCACAGGGCACATGGAAACAGGAACATAGAAGTTTGTTATTGTAAAGTTTACTATTCATGCTGGTACACATACCATTATGCCAAGAGTCATCTGTCTCTCTCCCTCTCTTAGACTCCCTCACTCATCTGCATCTGGATTCACTGTGTGTATCTGTGTGTATCACGCTGGTATACTTGGCTGTCCAATACATGTGTACACTTTCTGGACAAACAGCAATAGATCCAAATGACATTTTTGTTTCAGTGTCGGAATAGACCATAGAGTGGTTTCTTGTGAAAGTGAAACTTGCCTCCCATATAAATGCACTCCATACCATCATGGGAATGAATGCACATATGGCTTAACAATTGATACTTTTTCATTCGGGCCTTTATTTGGAACAGCCTGTATCAGAAATTGGCAATGAGAGCAGTGGTCTATGGACATATGATAAAGGCCCTTCTCATGAAATGTTGCAAATTTATTTATGACAACCCTTTCAAGATATTTGAATCTGTTTTGGGTAATCTAACATGCCAGGAAATACCATGTGCCGTATGACACTATTTTGGATAGCAGAAGATGGTATTAAAAGGAACTATTTTTATTGCAAAATAGTTTGACAACCAGGCCAGATTTGTTGTCAGATGATGAAAAAGTATGGAGACCAAACTTATGCCTGTTGTCTTGGAGATTACTTGTGCCTTGTCCATTATATTTATGATATGTGTACCCATCATGTGTTGAGCCTTTACACCTTGTGGTCCTCACTCCACATCACAATACTGTACTGCCTCATTGTCCATGTGTGCCAGTGCTGGGCCATGTCCTTATGTTTGACTGCCCTGTTCCAGAGTAGTACATGGCTTTGCAGGCCATGCCCATTTTGCAGCTGTTGTGCCTGGGACAGGTAAGCATAAGATATCACTGGGGATTTACAGGTGTGTGTGTGTGTGTTTTTAGCTCTGCTGACCAATGGTTGCAGAGCTTATGCGAGTACTCATGTCTGTCTGTCCACCAGTCCGTCTGTAAACTTTTGCTTGTTAGCGCAATACCATCCACAGTTTTCAAGTTAGCCCAATATAACTTTCAGGAGGTACAACGTGTATGAAAATCTAGGTTCATTTCGATATTGGTGGCGCCACCTACAATATTATGCAATATAGAGGTCAAAATATAAACGAATCTTGTGAACACTCTAGCATCTTAAATTTTTGGCAGATCTTCACCAGATTCGGTGGGATATTGGGGAAGGTCAAAGTCTAAGTTGGTAATGATACTTAGTTGCGCCACCTATAATTTGATGGAAATTATGAGCCAAGCTGTTTTTAAGGTATAAAATTCCCTATCTGGAAAAGTAATTGGATTAGACTTTCCAAATTTATAGGATATATAGACAATGTCCAAAGCTAAAATTTTATGTAATATGAGTGACCTTGACTTATTTTTGTGAGGTCACCTTGCCTGTAAAGTTGAAAGAGGGGATTTTGTAATGGCAGGGTGTAGCTTGGACATCAATGGTAATGTCAGCACAGCACCAGGCCTGTGGGCTGATTGTGTTACATAATCTGGGTGTCCTTGACCTTCTGTCCCAAGGTCACTGAAAACATAAAGTTAAGGACTCATAGTTGTCTTGGCACAAGCAACAATACCAATCACAGAAATTGCACAAATAAGCTATGATTACATGTGGAGTGAAGTGCATCTAGTGAACATTTTATACACTAAATGTACACAAGCTTTATATGTTCAGAAGACACTTGATGACTCACAACTTTGAAATGGACAGGTGAAATACATGTATAGCTACAGTGCCAGCAGAGCATTAGGCCCATGGGCCTTCCCTTTTATGGGTACCATATCAATATTTTTTGTACAGGGATCTTTGGTATTTGATAATAATGTAATAATCCCAAGGATAATATGCAGGGTCTTTTTCATCGAAATTCTTGTTACAATAAGTTTGGCCCTTAAAAAAGTAAGTATGAAAATTTAAAACAGCAAAATAGAAGCGTGTTGATAAATGGTCGCGGGCAAAGCATTGTGTGCACATTGATATTTACAGTGTTGTTGATGGTGAGACCATAATATTCACTGGAAGGATGTTGAGTGATATGGATTAATAATTTGTATAGGTATGCATGTAGATTAATATTTTCAACAGGAACATTGTGGCTGTGAGTACTGTATAAATATACTGGGTAACTACAAGCTAGGTTCAATGCAGAAATACCACAACCTGACACTTGAGAGCAGCTGTAGTGCAGTCAACTTGCCTGCCCAGTACTCACCTTCTACATGTTACAGTGAACCTGTATGGTACTCAGTGTAAAGCTTATGTCCTGTGTTTAGTCAAAAGTGTTTCTTACAATAGGTAGCTTAATTACAATAATTAAAGGTGCTTCAAATATTTTAGGACAAGGCTGCTTGACTCATAAGAAGTGACAGAGAGTATTTTGCTCATCATTTGAATTATTCCACACTGACAATGTTTCTGTATGTACTGGAAAATGATGTATGTCAGCTTGTTGTCCCTAAAATATTAGAGCACAACCTGCCATATCATCTTTGCCATGTGAGATAACAGGGAAAACTAAAAGTAGGTAAATAATAATGGAAACCTACTCATGCTCACCCCTGAGCATGGTTTAAGTACCTTTAAGTCTTCTGTTATTGATTTTACAGAGTACAACTTTTCTCACAGAATTGACCAGTTTTCATTTGGAGAGTCCTCTCCTGGTATAATTAATCCATTAGATGGGGATGAAAAAGTAGCAACGGCAAGTAAGTACACATTGTTGGTCCCTCCATGCATGTCCACCAGTGGTCTCTGTTACTGTGGTGTCATGAAATTGAGTGTAAAATACAATCTGGTTTTTATCCTTAGCATCAGTACCTGCAAACTTTGCAGAAAACATTTGTGACTAACAAGACAACTATCATTTTTCGGTACTGAATACATTTTAAAAAGGAGGTGGAAATGTATAGAATATTTAACAATATGGCTTCCACATAGTTCACAGACATGTTAAACATATATGTCACAGAAAATGAAGGTTCTCAGATGATGATAAACCATACCTACCGAAGCCTAAGACAAAATATTTAAAGTCATCCTTTGCTTATTGTGGAGTTATGTTGTGGAACTCGCTACACCATTGCATGAGGAAATTATCCTCTTTGAAGAATTTGGAGACAATATATTAAGCACATTATGAAAACAAGGAAAGGTTGACTACAATGTACTTATTTTCAACTTAAACATGTGTTTGTCAAACTCTTAATATATGATTTAATTTTGTCATGGTATATGTACCTTGAAATGTTGAGGGCCTTGTGGGAGATTAGGGACATACCCTGGTGTCTCCATAACCAAGCCATCCTTGTTAAATGAACTAATGTCTCTGTCTCTTTCTCTCTAAATACTCAAAGACAACATGATATTCAAGATGACGTTGGAAATGTAAAATATGGCTTTGCACCTATTCTTTGAACCAAAGTAGTGTCATGTTCAAGCTGTTATCGAATAGATGTAGCAAGAAATATGTCTATAGAGTCTTCATGTTGTTCCATTTTTTTTTATTCCAGATTATCATATTTTCCAGTATTTTATACAAGTGGTTCCCACAAAAGTAAAAACAGTAACAACCAATGTAGATACATATCAGTATGCAGTCACAGAGACGGTAAGCATCCAGAACTATTTCATGTATATTTGCCCATTCACATAATGTTTATTTGTTAAAGGGGTCAGGAAACTTAGAAACTCTTTTCTGGAGCATCAATTTACAAAATGTGATGTTCTTGGCCTGTTCTTCTTAAAGTGGTGTGGAGAAAGCCTGGAAAAATATGCAAAACATCAGCAACTTTTCTTTGCTTTGCATTAATGATGCAGTAATTCTTGCAAAAATACAGTGTTATTGACTGTGAGCATGTAAATGAACTGAGCTGGTAATCATATGTCACAATCTGGCAGCAGGGATTCTAAGACTGTCACAATCTGGCAGCAGGGATTCTAAGACATCACAATCTGGCAGCAGGGATTCTAAGACATCACAATCTGGCAGCAGGGATTCTTAGATGTCACGATCTGGCAGCAGGGATTCTATAGTCCATCAGGATCTGGCTGCACATGATCTGGCTGCAGGGATTCTAATACCGTCACAATCCGGTTGCAGGGATTCTAAGACCACGTGGGTTGCCAGCAGAAAGTACCAATTTTATGCATTTGTTACTTCGGTAAGGAAGTAAAATTTTGTTTTATGGCTCAAAACAAAAGGGAAAAGTTCTTCATTATGCAGGGTAACAGTTCAACAGCTTACACATGCATCAATGAAAGTTTTTGAAAAAAAACACCACTTTTTAGCAGTGGTTGGACCTTTCTTGTATGTGTGATCAAGGTAATTATCACTGAATATTAAGTTTGTTTTCTTTCCTTCAACAGAACAGAACCATAAATCACTCCAAAGGCAGCCATGGTGTACCTGGAATATTTGTCAAGTATGACCTTGCGTCATTTAAAGTGGTTGTAGCTGAGGAGTACAAACCATTTTGGCAATTTTTAGTACGGCTCTGTGGTATAATAGGAGGAATTTTTGCCACCTCAGGTAAACTTTTTTTTTCTTGTTTGTTACTCTTAAGAAAATGACATCCCTTATGAATAGAAATAGCTTGGGAGTATTTTAGCTTGTATATTTCTAAATATAATTTTTTTTGGGGGGGGGGGGTCGCTTACTTTTCTAAAAAGGCATGTATGAAACATAATCTTTTTGTTTGGGATAGATGTAGAAGTTAAAATGTCAACTTTTTCCAGCAAAGGCTGTTTATTATTCCATTCTTAAGTGGGGTTGGCTGATCAAGTAGCTGAGCTCATAGAATGGGTTTGCATCCATAAAATGTAGTTGTCTGTCTACAATTTACATTTTCAACTTCTTCTCAAAAAGCATCTGCAGGATCCTCCTAAAACTGCCAGAAAATCAACCCTGGGCTGTTAGGTCTCTACTAAGTTTGTTCAAATGGTCATGCCCCAGTGATTTTTAGCTCTGCTGACCATAGGTTGTCAGAGCTCCTGCATTCACTCATATATGTCCCTCAGTAAACTTTAGCTTGAGCACAGGATAGTCCACAGTTTTCAAGATTGCCCCATTTGTAACTTTCGGGACTCACCAAGTGTATGGAAATCTGGTTACAGTTCAATATTGGTGGTGCCACCTATAGCATTATGTAATATATGGGTCAAAATGTGAAAATCGTGTGACCACCCTAGCATCCTTCATTTTTGATAGATCTTAATGAATCTTACTTTGATTGTGAAGGAGGTCAAAATCTCAGTTGCATGTGATACTAGTGGTGCAACCTAAACCTGACAGAAATTATGAGCTAAAATTTGTTGAAAGATATAAAATTCCATATCTTGTAAACTAATTGAATTAGACATGCCAAATCTATAGCATATATAGATCATGTCCAATGCTATTATGTTATATAATATCAGTGGCCTTGACCTTTTTTTGTTGGGTCACCATGACTTGATTGTGGAGTTTGACACTTGTCCAAGTTTATTGTTTTTCTTCAGTATCTTGAAAAGTTATTACCCGATTTGAACAAACAGGTCATGTATAGAAAGCTGGATGCTGGGTGTACGTTTTTTTCACTACAATTTTTTAATCAGTCTTCTCGGAAATCACTCAACCAACTGCTTTTAACTTGCATAAGGACACTTCTGGGGATCCCCAAACCTTGAATTGTTCAGCAGGTGGTGCTGTGATTTTTTGCTATTTTTTATGAATTTTTACCTCAGCTGACTTGCAGCACAATTGAGGGGCCACATGCTATCTTTGGCACTGGGAGGGTTCTGCTACAGTACTCAACATGCTTACTTGCAATTGTCAGCTCAGGTTATGTTGTTGTTAGGCATCTGTCGTTTGTTCGTCTGTCCAGCATTGTCCACATTTGACATTTTCGACTTCTCCCAAAACTTTCAGTCAGATTTACCTCAAAGTTGATGGGAATGTACCTTGGGTGGGTCTCTACCAAGTTTGGTCAAATGGTCATGCTCCATTGATTTTTGGATTATTAATGAAATATTTCTTCATTTTTTGGCAAAATCTTCAAAAATTCTCCGCAACCACCCAGTGATTTGCTTTGAAATTGCACAGGGACACTTTTGGGGACAACCAGACCTTAATTTGTGTAACAGGTGGTGCTGCTATTTTTTAATATTTTTAACAATTTTTTGTGTGTTGAGGCTATCTTTGACTTCTTCTCTACAACCATCAACTTCAAATTGTTCTGAAACTTGGTGGAAATGTAGCTTGTGGAGGGGGTTTAACAAATTTGTTCACTATGTGACAACACTCTGAATGGCTGATTTTTAACAAATTTTTCAAATCTGTACCTGTTGTTTAATGTGTGTATTCCTAACTATAGAAGTCAATGGAGGTTGCAATAGAAATTTACATTTTGAACTTCTTTTCGTAAACAGTTAACCAGATTCAATTTAAACTAGGTGGGAATGTGCCTTGGACAAGTTTCTACCAAGTTTTCTTCAAATGGTCATGTTCCAGAGATTTTTGATCAATTTTTTACTTCATTTTTCAGCAAAATCTCAAAAATTCTTTTCCAAAACCACAAATCCAATTGCTTTGAAATGCACAGGGACAATTGTGGGGACCCCCAGAGCTAACTTTGTTCAACAGGGGGTGCTGCAACTTTTTTCAATGTTTTTACACATTTTTTGTTCGTTTTGTTTTTGCTATTTTTGACTTCTACGCTAAAAGCCTCACTCAGATGGTTCAAAAACCTGATGGAAATGTAGCTTGTAGGAGAGTTAAACAAACCTGTTACCAGGTGAGGATATTCATATCTGATAATATAAACGTACACATAATTACATGTATGTTTGTAAAATGTATGGTCTAGATATAAATATTTTGTTTTCTTGTTGCAGGTCTTCTTCATGGGCTTGTGGGCTTCTTAATCGACATACTTTGCTGTAAATATAAACTTGGTAAATACAAACCAAAAGAGGATCCAATCCAAAACCAGAGTATACCTACACACAAGCTAAATGACAGTTTACCTGCTGATAATGTACACGGAATAAGTTTATTATCCCAGGAGGAACCAGTCAATAGTGTTCCTCTGGCACAATAACGTAGGGGGCGCTAGGTCACTGACTGCATCGGGAGTCCTCGTTAGTTAAGGCTCCAGTCACTTGTGTGGAGGACTGTAAAAATACTTGCTCATCAAGGAGAGTTAAATAAGGGACACAATTTGTCTGGTGCTCCTCATTGTCTACCAATGAGCAAGGCTTACAGTGTGGGATTATTGCACAGAACCAATGAGCAAGGCTTACACAGTGTGGGGTTATTGCACACAACAGTATGACTCATGCATATTATATTTTCTGCAAAAATCACTTGTGCTGTTCCTAGGCAATGGTAACAAGGGTCAGCCATTATGTGGGCGCACTGATGGGTATGCACTGATCAGGGCACATTGACGGGTTTACACCAGTAGTGGAACTAACATTTCTGCAAATATCAAGTTTAATGAGTAGTAAGAGAATATTACTATCACCTCCCTGAAAAAAAAAAGGCAAGAGCAACACATTTTGTGCTGTTAGATCCAGGGATGTGCCCACATGTATGGGTACAGCCATGTGGAGCTATGCAGGCAAGAGCAGTCTCACAACTAATATGAATGTGCCGTATGGGGGGGGGGGGGCATTCTGGTCCTGGGGGTCCAGCATTTGAAGTGTTATGGCACAATTGATGGGCCCACATGCTATCTTTGGCACAGGGAGGGCTCAGCTACAGTGCTCAACATGCAAATCAATAGATCTGCTCCATGGAACCTATTTCAGCTGTTTTGGCATCAGAAAAACAGCTGGAAGAATGTGAAAATATGACAATTGCAGCTGTAAAATTATTACTTCAAACAAAATAGAACTTGTACTGTGTCCATACCAGGCATTTGTCTACTCAGTTGTAGCTGCCTCTTCGGCTGCCTCACACTGACAGGTGTTTGAGTGGTAATTCCACTCAAACAGTGGAGGGTCTGGAAGACGTGCCCAGCAGGCAACCCACACCCATGTGGATCTACAGGTGGTAGAAGCTTGAGATGTTCTCACAGGATGACTTGACAGGATGCTATTAAGCTACTGGATTTATTTTGTCCAATTTTAAAATACAATAAGTTCAGCATGATGCTGGCAATGAGTAATCTGGCTCTTGGGTGAGGGTCTTGAATTTTTTTTTTTTTTTTTTTGGTGATAATTTAGCAATTTGATGATCTTAGCCAAGCATTTTAATTTTTGATTTACAGAACAGCTGAAATAAGGTGGGGAGGGGGGGGGAGTGGGGAATCAGCAACAATGATGTGCTTGGATGGTGCAAGGGTAAGGCTCCAAGAGGGGGGGGGGGGAAGGGGGACAGGCATATGGCCTGAGAAAATTTTGAAAGGTTGTACTTGCTTCCCTATATTTTGACCTGGTTTCTTTCATGCTAGTGGGGGAATGGATATCCAATTTTGCATAGTTTCACTTTGGAATACTTGTCATGAGGCATAGAGCTTTGTCTTATCAGGCAGGGAGGTGGAATATTAGGGTTACCTACAGTGAAATTAGTCACTGGTAGACTAGTGGCAATAAACTGTTAGATGCACATAAAAAAGTGGTCATACCTACATGCATGGAAAGTGCAGGTGGGTGTTGCAAAAGACATTACTTAATTGAACTGTTGATTTCATGTATTGTTTTATACTGGATTGTATTGTGTGCAGTAGATACTACATGCAGTACATGTCAACGCGGGAAGATGAGGAGACATCGAGTCCAGGCATGGATTGAACAACTGAAACAAGTACAGGCACATGGATCAGGGCAGGCAAACACTTCTCTGTGAAAAGTATTATGATCATGTTTTTTAACTGATATGAGATCATGTTTCGTTTATAAACAAAATTGAGCTTCAAGTTTTTTAGTTGTGTTGATTTTCACTCCTCTGACAAGTGAACTCTATGTCTGATATTTATGATGTTTTCCCCTGTTGACATGGACTGTCACTACATCAATATTCAGGTCATAACAGAATTCCTAGCTTGTAATCATCACAAGTAACCTGCTCTTTCTTCAGTTCATATTTTATTATCAAATCTTGGGAAACCAGGTGTGAGTCTTGATTTCCCACATGCAGTGTACTCCAGATTTTATCCAACAAGGTCATTTTGTTTGTCATGCTTACACTTTTCTTTTACTTGCTGCTGACAGAATGTATGTTTAAAACAGACCAACAATTGGCGTGGACTATTTTTGTCAGGAATAATGGTGTTTTGATTTGAATGTTCTGTAAGTATAGTGTTTGGAAGCTACTTTTGCTGCAGGTAGGAAGTCCGGACGCACGAGTGCAGGAGTATGATCACTCTTTAAAAAAGAATATTTGTATCACAAGTGTGCAAGAAATCTTACTGGATCAAATGGAGTACTCACCATATAATTGTAATGTGCAAGATATTGATAGCAAATTTCAATAAGATGGTTTTAATACCAATACGTGATGCTTCAGAATAAGGTCACAGTCATGAAGAAAAAGATTTGTAATTCAGAAATCAAGATCAACCTTTGTGAAAAATAAATGTACACGTATATGTGTAACGTTTTCGTCATATCATGGTTATAATTGAAGGTACTTGAAGGCAGATATGAACAACTGAAAAAGAGGACAGCTTGTTGCTTGGATTTTAGAAGCATGTAAATTGAAAGTATAACTACTTTTCATATATAAAATTCTGAGCTATGTTTGTATTTGATTATGTTTATGGTGCGAGCTGGTCAGAAAAAACTTTGTATTGGGAGGTTTCCATGACACCACAAAGACATGGAGCTATTCAGCAGGTACTTGTTTGTCTTCTCAAGTTTGCTCTTTGGTATAATGAGCTGGTCAGAAAAAACTTTGTATTGGGAGGTTTCCATGACACCACAAAGACATGGAGCTATTCAGCAGGTACTTGTTTGTCTTCTCAAGTTTGCTCTTTGGTATAATGTCAGCTTTAGCTCAGGTGCAATCAACTATAAAATACATATAACGGACCGTTGAGGTGTCTAAAGATTTCTACCAAACATGTATGTATGCAGATGTGCATGTGCTGTAAATCAAAACAAATTATGGATGAGATTTCAGGTTCACAATGGAGGAATCACCGTGTGTGCTGGAAAATATAAAGGTTTAAATGTGAACAATGGGGTTCCCATATTTGAAGTTTGTAGCATTTCAGTGTTCACAGCGAAACATTTTCATATTTTAGAATGTAAAATTGGATAACAGTAGTTCCTGTCACTGCAGACCAGACCTCCAGTGGAACAGAAACAAGTGGTCTTAAAGGACAGATGGTCTCCCACAATAGATAAAGAGAGTTAGGAATCTGTAAAGCAGTCTCTAATGAGAGGGTGGTCTCTTAAGACAGGGGTCTCTTGTGACAGGGACTATTGCACCAGTAAAAGACAAAATAGTTTGTTTCAGGAAAGTGAATCCTATTGGATCAGGGTTGACATGTGCAAGTACATGTGGCAACTTGTCATAAAGAGGACAAGTACTTGCAAACACGAATTGTTTTAAGGAAGGAAAATATGCATTGATCAAGTAAATCCAGTCATTTAATTTAAAGGTAATAGGAAGTGGGCAGGAAAAAGTGGGCCACTTCTACTTCCTGGGTGGGCTCTTTAGCTGTGATGTCATTCTAAAATGGTCATGTGATAATTAGGTTTTCTTTCATCTCTGTTTGTGAGTCGGGGATGCCGGCCAGGATGACATTGGTTAGGGGTTTACCCACTTCTTGTGCTGACGAGAATATGTATAATGGTCTACCCCATGCATTAGCCACCTGGTGGCAGCAGCACTTCTCATTCCCTTTAAGATGCAAAGATTTTGTGTCCCTTAATAACATCATTGTGTTGTAATGGGATCAACTGCTGTAATTGGCAAAAACAGTGTGTTCAAATTCAGTTTTTGCTTGGAAAATCTGGAAATCATAAAAATGTGAAAAATGTTTTTCCTGTATAGGTTTCCTCGTCTAATTTAATGCAATTTGTTATGTATCACACTGAATATGCCAAAAATACAATGCTCTTGATTTAAAGGTAGGATTCAAACCTTCGGGTAGTTTGGATATAACTACTTGGCACTGCAACTACCAATGTAGAAATATTTGAAATAAAAGACTTTCTTGTTTTACCTGCTGAATTTTCATATTTGTTGTATAACGAAGCATCTAGCAGTGGGCACCTGGACACATTTGACTGTACTTCACAGGTATGGCAGACATTATCTCTCCCAGACAGCTTTCACTGGCTCTTTGAAGTTAGACCTGTCTCTCTGAAGTTAACAATTTTTCTGAGGAATACTGCATGTTAACCCTGTCTCCATCAAACCATTATCTGTGGAGTGCTGCACATTAACCCTGTCTCCATTAAACTGTTGATCTGCGGAGTGCTGCACATTAACCCTTTCTCCATTAAACCACTGATCTGTGGAGTGTTGCACATTAACCATTTCTCCATTAAACCATTGATCTGTGGAGTGTTGCACATGACCCTGTCTCCATTAAACGGCTAATCTGGACTTTGGCACATTATCCCTGTGTCCATCATACTATTGATCTGAGGATTGCTGTACATTAACCCTATCTCCATTAAACCATTGATCCCTTTCCATTAAGCTGCTGGTTAATGTTTTTAGATGACTTAAAAAGTAATGAAAAGTAATATGAACAGGAATTGTAAATGATGTGTTCACTGCAAGTCCATGGTGATGGCAGTGGTAATTCATATTTTCAACTTCACCAAAACTGTCAGCCAGATCCACTTTAAACTTGATGTGCATCTACCTTGGGTGGATCTCTATCAAATTTACACAAATGTTAATGTTAATTTTTGATTTTTTAATCTTTTCTTTCTTTTTAATTTTGGCAAAATATTGAAAAATCTCCGAAACCACTTGGCCAATTGCTTCCAAATTGTGTGTTTTGTTATCATGGACTTCTCTTCAACTGTCCCTCAGATTATGCTGAAGCTTGGTGTAAATGATCCTTGTGGAAAGGCCCCAAGTTTTAATAAATAATTTTGACAATAGATCTGGCTGACTTTTTTTTTTTTTTTGGTTCGCTAGGTAGAATTACTGCGGGTTGCTGATTTTGAACAATTTTTTCCATTTGTGTACTAAATGTTAATGTCTACATTCCAACTAGAAGTGAGTTTTTTGCTTGAAAACATTACGCATCTCCCGAGCATGACATCAATGATATTTGAAGCTGACTCGACTAATAATTTTCGGAAAGGGTTCAGTGATGGAAGTGTAGAATATTCAGCTAGGGTACATAAAATGGTCTCCTCTTCCAAGGTACCTCTCACCAAAGGCCACCTCTCTAGGAGGGGCTCTCATTCTTCTGCAGAAAGTTTGACATTTCCATTATATTGTCCCCCCTCTAGAGAGACTACCTGTCTCCATTAAAGTGGCCAAAACCAGCTGCTGGTCAATGTTTTTTAACAATTTCAACGGTAACGAAAAACAATATGAACGAGAATTGTAGGTGATGCCTATCAAGATAACATGCCCAAGGTCAACAGCTTTCCTCAGTTGTTCACCAGGTAGTGATGCTCCATACCCCTGATTTCCAACATTTTCTTTTCAATTCAGGCAATGTTGGTTAATGCAGACATTCCTATTGATGACACTGTAAGTCAGGCTTCAAGTGAATGTGGCTTACAGTTTTGAAGAAGTCAAAATGTGAACCACTGTTGCAGACCCCATTGACTTTCATGGTAATCAATAGGAATGCAAAACTTACCCCCCCCCCCCAAAAAAAAATCAATAAAAATCCAAAAATCATTGCAGCGTGGCCATTTGACATAGTTGGTAGATACCTACCTGATGTACACCCCCACCAGGTTTGAAGTGAATCAGGCTGGGAGGTTTGGGAGAATAAGTTGAAAATGTGAACTAGCATTGCAATCCCTATAGACTTGCATAGTAATCAGGAATGTATGCAGTTTGACCTTTCAAAAATCACTCAGGTTTAAAATAAAACATACAAACTGCAAGCCCATAGGTACTTTCCTATTAACGTTTAACAGTAATCTTGGGCCTACAATGCATCATTAAAAAGGTATTAGCAAATGTGTAAAAGTTGCTGAGTCAGCAGCAAAATGCAACAAGGATTTGACCCTGACCTTAAGATTATATATTATTATATGGGAAAAATTTTCCAGACCCATAGATTATCTGTACCAAAATTATGAGGTAATAGGTCAAGAGGGGACAGAAATATAAAGAAAATTAGATATGCAGCGGGGACAGCGGAGGATGGGATTAAACACTTATGGGGGGGGGGGGGGGCATAATTAATGACTATGTAACAATATCTCCAGTCCATGCTACAATACGGACCTGAACTTCCTATTTAAATGAACACAATCCATCTTTGATGACAATTTTATGTGAAGCTAGCAATTTGTCTCTGTATCTTCTCTTTTGTTTTGGAGCTAGCAATTTGTCTCTCTGTATGTTCTCTTTTGTTTTCCTTTTCTAGCTCAGTTGACTTATCGGTAGCTGAGCTTATCTCGCAGTCCTTCATCCATCATCAACAATCATTTTCTTCTCCAAAACCTTCAGCCAGACTCACTTCAAACTTGGCGGCAATGTACCTTGGGTGGGTCTCTAGCAGATTTGTTCAAATGGTCACGCTCCACTGATTTGTGGATTTTTTTTTTTTTTTTTTTTTTTGGTGGCAAATCTTACAAAATCTCTGAAGCCGCTCACCCGATTGCTTTGATATCACACAGGAACAGTCCTAGGGACTCCTAGTTCTGAATTTGTACACCAGGTGGCACTGCAATTTTTTTCTAATTTTTTATGACTTTTTGTGTGTTATTGCTATTTTCGACTTCTTTTTTATCCTCTTATCCTTGTGGAAGGGCCAAACGAAGCTGTTCACTGGGAGGCAATGCTGCGGGTCCTGATTTTAAACAATTGTTTCAGTTCGGGTACTAGTGGGTAAATGCATCTTTCCTATTGATTACTATGTAAGTGCAGTAAATGAGCATTCTAATGCTAATTCACATTTTTTACTTCTTCTCAGAAACGGTCAACCAGAATGACTTCAAACTTGGTGGCAATGTATCTTGGGTGGGTCTCTACCAGATTTTTTCAAATGGACACGCGTCATTGATTTTTTTAATTTTTATATGAATTTCATTGTTCTTTTCAGGGGCAATTCTTAAAGAATCGCAGGGGTATATGTACATGTCAGCTGAGCACAGGACAGTTAAAGTCCTCTTGTTTAAATTTTATTTTGGGGTGGGGTTGCAGGTGCAATTAATATCTATGTGACAAATTATCTAGTTCATGATAACAATGAGAATGTGAACTTTCCATTGAAATGAACACTAGATATCTTTGATGAAAACTTCATATGGAACTAGCAATTTGTCTGTGTGTGTGTGTGTGTGTGTGTGAACAAGGGTGTGAAAATGTGAACATTTTTATCAAACTTCTAGGACTCTTATGAAAATAATTTTTGCCAGTACCATTACTAAGCCAGGGGAGAGGGTACAATATTCAGTCATCCCTTTTCTGTACCTTATCATTTGTAACAAAATTTCTGAATTTTACACTGAAAGAAAAACCAAGCAAAATTCATATTCACTGAAAACATTTTTCGTGCACCCATTGATTTTTTGTTGTTTGTTTTTTCTGAAAATTATATTGATGCTTAGTCTTATATAACTTAAACAAATTCTTTCTTTCTGCACAAAGTTGCAACATTTTAACCCTTAAAGCTTTGATTTAAGACTGAGTCAACAGCTCCCTGTGGGCACTTTGCACAAAAATTCACCCTAGGACTTAGACTACTTTTTGTTTCAGACTAGGCTGTTGACTTAGACTACTTTTTGTTTTAAACTAGGCTTGCTGGTATTTGAATGAAAGGTATCTTCATGAGGAATTTGAATCTTTTGACTATTATATGTTTAACTGTAATGGGAAAACAACTATAGACGATATTGCACTTTAAGAGTTAAGATATCAAAACCACCAGTGTCCCCCAATCATTTGCTGGCATATGGTACAAATTATTATTGTGGTTATCCCAGTGGCAGTTCCTGGTAATGTGCAATGTATGTAACTTGTCTTTTTGGGAATGGATGGAAGTCCATTGATTTCCTCACCTCATATTTCCTAATACATGTACTGTTAATCTAAATATGTACATGTAATACTTTTTGGTACTGAGCAATTTATCTAGCATAATAGATCTACACATTTTAGGTCATCACCAGAGAGACACGATGAAATTTTATAATTTAACAGCTGCTCTTAATTTTGCTGACCTTGACCTTGGATTGCTTAGTGCAGCTTGAAGGTCAGGGGTAAGTATTTTTTTGCCAATTGGCTCCCAGCGTTTTTCCAATAGAGGTGCAATATCTTCATACTCATAGGTTACTGCAGAATTACGATGCTTCTCTGTCACTGTCATGTTAAACTTAGCATCCATGTCAATTCCGTGGAAATGGCGCTTTATGATTCTGTCCTCTAGAGAATGAAAAGACAAACAGACACAGATGCCTCCTGGCTTGAGCATGTGATATCCTATCTCTAGGCCATTGTGCAGTTCATTCAGTTCGTTATTAACAAAAATTCGCAAGGCTTGGAAGGTTTTTGTAGCAGCATGTGCATGTCTCATCAGTTTGTCCTTCTGAACCCTGTAAACAAATGGCAGAAATAACATCCATGTATCATTTGTAATGCTCCAGTTGTGCACTACAAGTAGCCCAAAAGTATGAAGGCAGAATTGTAACTGTGTCCAGCTTTAACTGAATCAGAAACAGAATGTCACGTTTATTGTTATAATTAATTCAATTTAGTCTTGATCTGTCTCTAAATTACTTCACCAAGGGCATTTTTTGCTGATTTCTACATGTTATTGCCCTTTATGGATGAATTTTGATGAGCATGTTTATCCTAACCACACAGTGCCAGTTTGTATAGTCTTTTATTTTCTAGGTGTTCCATTAAAAAACAAAAACAAAAATAAATCAACAAGAGGGCTCTACTGAGCCCGTGCTCAGCTGAACTATGATGTACAGAGCAAAAGGCTGACCTTGATTTCAAATGAGTCAGATTGGAACAATGCACATTGACTTACATGGCTGTCAATGGGAATTCATACATCAAATGAAAGGTACCAGAATTGAAAAATTCATTAAAAATCAGCAATCCAGAGTATCACCACGCAGTGAACATATTTGTTTAACCCTCCCACAAGGTACATTTCATGGAAATGTTAGAACAATTTGAGTTACAGCTTTGAAGTCAACAATGATGAAAACACACAAAAAATCCTTTTAAAAAAAGAAAAAAAAATTGCAGCACCACCTCTTGAACAAAATAAGATCTGCGGGTTCCCAGAAGTGTCCCTATGCAATTTCAAAGCAATTGGCAGAGTGCTTTTTGAGAAGATTTTTTAAGATTTTGTCAATAAATGAACAAAAAAATCATAAAAATTCCAAATATCCCTGGAGTGTAACCACCTGAACAAGCTTAGTTAAGAGCCACTTAAGGTACATCCCCACCACCTTTAAAGTGAATCTGGTTGACGGTTTTGGAGGTGAAGTCCAAAATGTAAATTGTTGATGGACAGACACCGACAAAGAACCATAAGATAAGCTCAGCTGACTTGTCAGCTAACAAAGAATCTAAACTATCCCCCATCACTGTCCTCCTTAAGCCCTTGTTCTTTTAATGGCGCCTTTCCTACTTTCGGGATAATACCTTTCCTACTTTCGCCTTTCCTACTTTCTGGATAGAAAAAGTTAACAAGACACTTACGGTCATCTTAATAGTATTACATTCAAAATATGTCAGATTTATATCCAGATTTGATGCTGATTTTATTGTAATTTTGCAAGTGTCTTGATGGCTCATCTTTGCAAAATTTTTACCAATCTGCCTGCCTAGGACAAGAATTATGGTCACAATAGTTTTACCATATACAAGCTTGAGAAACACCACAAATTGAGACTAATAACAAGTCAACTTACTCTGGGCGAACACTTTGAACAATAGCCGCCAGTTGGTGTGTTGTAGTAATCTTTCCAAAGGCATACCTGCTATCTACTAGGGCCTTGGCAATCTTGCAAGCATGCTTTTCTTCTCCATAGTACCTTAGAATTCTGTACAGACCATGCTCATCCAAGTGGTTCACCACATCTGCAACTGTAGGCTGGTCAGCCACCCTGGCATTGAAGCATCAAAATAGATATTAATTCTATTCTGCATATTGTAATTGATTATCATAGAAATACATCCAACTTTCCATGGAAGCAAGCATACTGGCAGGGAGCAGGGCACTCCTGTGACTGGCAGGGAGTGGGGCACTCCTGGGACTGGCAGGGAGCGGGGCACTCCTGGGACTGGCAGGGAGCAGGGCACCCCTGGGACTGGCAGGGAGTGGGGCACTCCTGGGACTGGCAGGGAGTGGGGCACCCCTGGGACTGGCAGGGAGCAGGGCACTCCTGGGATTGTCAGCGAGCAGGGTACTTCTTTTGGGATTGGTAGGGAGCAGGGCACTCTTGGGACTGGCAGGGAGTGGGGCACTTCTGGGACTGGCAGAGAGCAGGGCACTCCTGGGATTGGCAGCTGTCCCATTTCATTTTGGCAAATTTGCACAAATGTGATGTTTAGAAACTTGCTACTTTTGTCCATATCCACAATGAATCTGCACAATGCACATACAGTTTCTGGCCAGCGTGCACAATGTATGACAAGAAATTCATGTTGCTGAACCTTTACACATGCTTTCTAGGTATGAAAATGGCAAGCAAAGTGACTCTGCTAGCATAATATGATGATCTACAATGTTACCTTGATCAGAGTAAACACACATTTCCACAATTCCAAACAGAACAGGAGGCCCATAAGCCAAATGCTCTGCTGACATGCGAGACTGAAAAGAAAACAGGGATCTGTACCAGCATTAGTGCAAGTACATTGAATGTTCCTGAGGAAGAGACTAAAAATATATGAGGAACGTCATTTGTAATTATTCATCACAGTGTATACACACTGCTGAGAGTCTTACTATTAAATTCATTGGTACATGTAGTTGTTCATTGTTAGTTATTCATCAGGGTGTGCACACATTGATGGGAGTCTCAAATCTGAAAAAAAGAGATGTGCAGCACATATATAATGTGTAATGTATGTACAATGAATATACTGACAAAAATCATTAATTGTAATGAGGATACAGATTGTGTACAATGTTAACAAGTCACTCATCTCATTTTTAAACATGGTATACATATATACAGTATATATATATATATATATGTATGTATATGCAGTGGATGTATGAGCGAAAGATCATAGACATGTTGATGAAAGTTGGACTTCCTCGGTATGCTAGTCTGTCTGCTGTTTGCACTTGGCAAAATTCAGAGGTGTCCCAAATTGAGAGCAAAAGGTTCACATGAGCTTCACTTCATGACTTATGAAGTACTTTTGCACCTTAACCTTTAAAACTTTTCAAGTAACATTATGTATCATGATACATCCTTCAGTGAAGCAAAATGTCCATGTGAATTGATGTTTCACTGCATCAATGGCAGCCCATCTCTAGACCCCAGACACCAAGCTTTTAAGAGTTTATATGTGTATGACAAATTTTGTAATTTTCAAGATTTCTTGTATGCAGTCTCTATCACATTGGCTGCACCTAATTTAGTCGGAACAGTTCAGCTGCAACTGAGAGCAAGGGAAAGCTATTAAACCCCATGCATTCCTTTAGCATTTTTCAGCTTTTTGGACAACCCAAGACAAAATTTGGATGTATAACAAAGAAAAAAAGAAAGGAAGGAGGGAGGAAAGGATCGAAGCAAAACACAACAGAACATTAAAATCACACCAGTGGTATTTCAAATGTCGAATAAATGAACACAACCCACTTTGAAATAAAAATTAATTTTGTATGGGAATTAAAGTTGGATTTCCAAGAAAACCATCATCACTGTTTCCAATATTGGTCTTCCTTCATACAGTTTGGGAGTAATCATGTTTAGCTCAGCTAACATGTCAGTAAGCTGAGCTAATAGGATGGGTCTGCATTATCTGTGTGTTGTCTGTCCATTCATCTGTCCAGAATTATATTTTTAACTTCTTCTCCAAAACTATTAGACAGATCCACTTCAAACTTGGTGGGGATCTATCTTGGGTGGATGTTGATAAAGTTTGAGGGGCTCTTCATATTTAATATGCATTTTAAAAAGAACTGATCACTTCTTAGAAAATCCCAGATAGCATTTTACTCTTGAGAATTTTGGAGTAAATCAGTTTTTACTGAGTAAAATCAGAGAATTTGTTTTGGAGAAAAATCCATGTGAAACAGACATTTAAGAACAGATACCTATTGTCAGTAATCAAGATCCAAATCTTAGCATGGTCCATTGATTACCATATTAACATTGAAAATATTTGTAAATTTCTTCAGATTGCATTGGGGCTAGATGTACTATATTTGGACATATGATAGATATCATTTATGTCTACATGTACTAAAATTTCCACAAATTTCATAATGAACAAAATTATCCAAAATCGCTTGGACATTGCCTTAAATAAGGCTTTGTGGAAGTCACCATGGTGGTTGTGCTGCATTATAGGGGTGAAAACAGATGAAATTGTTTGAGGGGATAATATCACAGCACAGCTGCAATAGACAGGAAGTCACATTATGGAGATGATCACAACAGCAGGTTCCATGTAATCAATAGTGCTACCCCGCAGTTACATAAAATGTATATGTCACCTGTTACCATCCATCCTCATATCAAGAGGTCCATCTTTGCTGAGAGAGAATCCTCTGTGAGCACTGTCATACTGCATGGAGGAGGCTCCCACATCCAGCAACAGTCCATCAAGGCTCTTTACTCCCACGCCATGTTGTGCCAAAAGGTGGGCACAGTCTGTGAACTTTCCAAGCAGAGGCACCACAGGACTGGTAGGACAAGATCAAATAATGGTCAGTGTGATTCAAACACATGAAAATTACTATCCTTTAAATTCTAGGCATTCATGAGCTATCTTTACCTGTTTCTAATAAATTTATGCCAAAAGAGGAACACAAACCAGAAAGAAACTGTGTTTGTCTTGGAAATGCCATTTCTCAAGAGATGAGAATAATGTGTATATATGCTTACATAATGAGCCATGCTGTTACATGGTATACTGCACATTAATGGAACAATAAGGACAACTTTCATGCCTATGTTTTCAATGTAGATAAAGTGGAATGCATACAGATTATGCCATTATGGACATTCATGCAGGCATGTGTAACATCATATCAGTCATGTACCATATGAATTCTAATTACATGTATATATAACCTTTCCAAATAGAAACATGTTTCAACTAAATCTTAAGGATCTGTTAAATAGTCTGCTGTTGGGAGTCAAATTTTTAAGACAACATTTATGCATATACATTTAAATCAAATTTTTAGTATAGAAATACTTGTCACACATTTTTGGTGAAAAATATTCAATGTACTTACTGTCTTATAATCATACTTGTCAAGTCTCCCCCATTTGGTGAGAGTCTTCCACTTTCAACCTTGCTTTTTAGATTTTTCTGTGCCAATTTGGTCAATGTCAGACAATGTTCCCCATAAAAATTCATGTTTCTTATTTAATATTAAAAAAAACAAAAAAAAAACTCCTCCATGGAAAGAAAAAAACTTCATTTCTTGCCATAGAATGTTGACAGGAATAATTGTCATCCACATATTCCTGCATTCATAATATCATACACAAATGTGAAAATACAATCAAATTATCCAGATTCAATATGGACAATAGTACTTCCATACGTGTCAGACAGTGACAGATTAGCTTATGGACAGTAAAGAGTTTGCACTGCCAGATAGGGTAGTGACAAGTAGGAAGTGGATCTTGGCAAAAAGACACAAATACATACATGTGTGGTTTCATGAACATGATGAGATGGTACACATTTGGTTCTGAGGTACACAAAGTGACTCTGGTACAAACCTGGTCTTAGCCATTTCTTGAGCGTAGTGATAGGCTACTGGATCCCGGTCCAGTGCATAAACAGTGGCTTTTGGAGCTGCTTTCAGGATTGCTCTGGTGTGACCCCCTGCCCCAAATGTCATGTCCAAGAACACCTGTAAATACACAATTGCTCAACATGTTTTCATCAGAAATAGCAACTGACATTGATAATCGGGTGCACCTATAAAGGATTAATGGTCTAATGTCATTGCAATTATGTCTTTACACTTTATACAACCTTTAACATTTGCACATACTTTACACTCACTGCCCCCAGTGGAATGTGTAGTATTCAATCAATGAAAACCAAGGGGATTTAAATCATTCCATACAAGTCCCTGATTTTTCCATATATTTACCTTGATTTAAAACGACAATTGCATATTTAAATTCTTCATGAAAAGAGTTTTCGTTTTAGTACCAAAATGCCTATAGTCTTAAGTCAGTGCCAGAACCACTGACCAAGGCCTGTGACCATAGTATGGAATGAGTTAAGCAACATTGAATCATGTGACCATGACAACCAGGCTCAGAGTGACTCTGTGGTATATTGCTACACAACTAAAATTCACAGCATTATGTAATACTAAATGTGTTAACCCACCCTATGAATTAAAGTAAAAAAAAATATACTTGGCTTATCCATATTGTCTCTGATTATCCCTGTGACTGAAAACCCTGCCATTATTGCTGTAGCATTTCTTAGTTATTGATATGCAAAATTTAATTAAATTTGCCAATCCAAGGGATATCCACCATGCGTAAAGGTTGTACAAGCCAAGTATTTCAAATGCCAAATAGGGTGGAGATAACAAATCTGTTCCATTCCCTTGTGTTTACTCAGGATAGTCAGTTTGTAGATATAGATAGATAGATAGATAGATTTTAGTCTTTAAGCCTGGTTACAAGCTCAGTGAATAATCACTGGTCTCCCGCTAGGCCCTGGATGGTACAATGGTGAATACATATGATGATGCAAGGATGAGTCAATAAAATATATGAACAACATAATCAAAGTTTAAATAAGTCTGAAGACTAGATTAGATACATTAAAACATAGCTAAAATATAAAATGAAGGTAATCTATAACAAAATGATATATAGACGATAGTCACATCTGGTGGAGCTTGCCATTGTTGCTGTTTTCTGAGTCGGGGGCATCACAATTGCTTTGAAACACGTGGTACACAATTAAAAAGTATTAATATACTATTATTCAGTTTGATTTTGATCACTGATAGACTCAATCTTTATCAGCAATATGTGGGTCCCACAGGAAATTAAATTTTGTATATGAAATACATGTACACATTTTTTGGTCTATGTTTTAAGGGGATGTCACTGACATGCAATGAGGTGAGAGTAAGGCCTATGTCAGACTGGCATCCGAAACTTGTGACCCCTATATTAATTAAACAGACAGATATACAACAGCTTTATTTGCAGATTTCTCAGATGGTATGTATAACAGTGTTCATGAAGAATGAACACATGTGGGTAGACTTGGCCTGGCAGTTGATATTTTGTGTGCCATCAAACATGTAAATGAAACATTAGACAGTAATTACTCTTTTCCAATGGCAGATTTCCTTAATCAGGGCCCAGCTGTCAGGGATGTGTTTTCATGACAAAACTGCGAGCTGATTCACCAATGGCCAACATGGGCGACTATTTTAAATGCAGTATTGCAGGTCACCAAAGCATCAGGGAGAGTGCTCTGTGATATACCTGTCCATTCTTGGGGGCTAGTACTTCCACCACTTGTTCCACCATTACTGGCACATGTACGGGTCTATCATCCTCTGTCGTATGGGGCATTTCTGTATCTGGATATTTTGTTGGTGATGTTGAAAAACATTGAATCCGTTCACTGCGTTGCCTTTGGTTCGAGCACACACAGACAGTCACCGCTGCGTTTTTTGTAGTTAATTTCTGCTTGAGGTTTGTCGCACGGTGTCTGTGGTACTGCCATTGTAGTAACTTATGCCACTGGAAGGCCCTTAATCTAAGCTTAGACAGCACGCCCATGGTGCTTCACTATTGGCATCAATGAAACAGACTATACTGTAAACTTTGTAACTCGCTGTGCCACTTGGAGATGTCAAATCACACGAACGGCCAATTATCGCTCATTGGGATTTTAATTCCACCCAACTTGCTCCAAATTTAATTTCATTGTTTGTTGTTTCTTTATATTAGATTATTGGATAAAATATCTTGTTATGGATAAAGCAGTCCACTTATTAATGTTGATATATCTTTGTATATTCACCAATAACTGTACGAATCGTCTGCTCACGTACGCTTTTAGTGGTCGACAAATATGCTGCCATCTGGCAGCCGGTTGGTAAACTAAAATATCAAAGGGTCACACTAAGTACCGAAAAAAGCTGACGAGAAATAACGGAAAATAGCGAAAACAAACAGAAACAGGACGAAACACGTAAATTTTTGTGGAGTTATCGATAAAAGCCAAACCAGAAAGACTTCTCTCATACTAACGCCAACGGGTCTTGAATATGCAATTATGAATATATATATATATTTTGTAACACAATACAATAATGAATATGAAATGATACTATACAAGGACGTTGCCAAGGCTACGTTTCTCACTCAGGCCGGGGACTAAACTGTGGAATGAGCGCCCAAAGAAATTTAAAACACACATGAGTATCGAAAAATTCAAAAGCCCTGAATGCAAATATGCCTTCTGTTTATTTCAGAACACTTCATTTTTGTCAATTTGTTTTTGTGTGCAATCTTTCCAGTCTTTTCCTGTTTTTCGTCATTGGCACATTGTTGTTTCCTTTTTGCTTCTAAAGCATGTTTTAATTTACTATGTCTATATGGACAGTCAAGAGCCCTTAATGATGCTCATGTTATTTCTTGTACTTTTTATGCAGACTTGAAATTAAGCTTATTGTATATTGTTATACATCCATTTTCTATTGCCTACATTTGTAGCAAGGTTAATCTCAATGAAGAGCTCCACTTTATATATCTTCATCACAATACAAAAGTGTTTAAATCTATTGATAGGCAACAGGTTATGATAAACAGTTTGTCCTTTGTTCTTTGCCTACATGAAGGACCACAATTTAGAAACTATGTATATATGAAGTGTTTGCTTGGACTTTTGTTAAAAAATAATTAACAAATGGATAGATAGATAGATAGATAGATAGATAGATAGATAGATAGATAAATAGATAGATAGATAGACAGATAGATATATAGACAAACAATAGGTAAAATAAAAATATGAGGGTGTAAAAGATCAATATATTTTGTGGTTAAGATCTATAACAGATCTGGCTCAGTGGAACACAGCATGGCATCTCTATTAACCCGTGCATTTTAAGTTCACTGGAACATATATGATTTTATGAACTTAGATTTTAAGAAACCACATCTTAGATTCAGTTCATCTAGTCCATTGTAATCTGTATCATTTTATGTACTTTTTTTTCCGAGTTGAGTTCATTTAAGTTCATTGTAATTTGTATGTTGAGTTTCGTGGTATATTATGTAAATAAATATTCTGTATTTTCCCCAGCAATGGGTTTTTTAATGAATAATAATAATAATAATAATAATAATAATAATAATAATAATAATAATAATAATAATAATAATAATAATAATAATAATAATAATAATAATAATAATAACAATAATAACAATAATAATAACAACAACAACAACCACCAAAATAAGCCATTTTTTAGCACAATTTAAAATATACTGGAGAAATGGCGTATGTCAAGTGAGTTTAAATATTGTACGGCATGTGAATATACACAACTCATTAAACTAGAAAAAGTAACAAACTGAAAGACTGGTGCAGTGAGGCTGAGGGCTGTACTCCCCTATCCCCCACCCCCACAATAAAATAATAAAAAAAAAATAATAAACTTCCTGTCAAGTGCTATTACCTCAGGCACCATACTTGGGCATCAAATATCATATTCTATTACACTTTTATTAATTTCTACAAATGTATTAGCTTAAAAGAAAAAGAAAAGAAAAATATCTAGTGGATACGCGTCCTGGCTGTTCAAGTGCATTGGAAATATACCCACCAGAGGGCGGGTTTATGCAATAAAGTACTCTTAGTTCCATTACTTCCCAATAGAGGGGCTAAAAAGCAGCATGGCTGGCAGTTTCAGTTACCATCCTGTGGCTCGGGTTCAAAGTTTGATTCAAATTTGAAATGGCAAGTACAGACAGACATTACCATGCAAATAATGGTGATAGTTGTTCTCACTTCAAAACCATGTGGGTGCGGTGTGTCACATTTTGACTGACAACATGGCATTAAACCAATATTTAAATAAAACTCTTGAACTTGGTCCCTGGACTTGTCAGGAGAAGCTTCTTTCCCCACGCCATGATTCCATGAATGATCTGATAACTAGTATAGGTTCACAGACATCTGATCTTGAACATGTGTGTATGTATGTATGTATGTATGTATGTATGTATGTATGTATGTATGTATGTATGTATGTATGTATGTATGTATGTATGTATGTATGTATGTATGTATGTATGTATAAACTGTAATATTGACCTGAAATCTGCTGCAAACTAAAGTTGATGGGGACTTTTGGTGAATCAAAAAAGGGTTTCTCCGATTTTCCATTTTTTTTTCTGCCTTCATTGTCAACAGAGTCCGCAAAGGCATGGGCCTACTATCAGATAGTAGGACTATGGTAATAGGTAGCTTGCCTTGGCTTTGCCTTTGGTGCCATCTTCCATTCCAAGCACCTGGCTTTACAGTGTCAGTGGTACTTGCTTTATACAGGCACTGCCATGACAGGTCGCCTACTCTTTGTAGCCACATTTTTGTAGGCTATATTAGAAGTCAGTTTCTTTGTCCTGCTGTGACAACTCGCCTGTTATATATTGACACTATTTTGTGGCAGAAAGGGTGGCTACATACAGCAGGTAGCCCATACCTGTTAGTTTTAAGGATTTGTTGTCATAAAATGTGCAGACCCCTGTGCTCTGTTGAGAGTAAACTAGCTGAAAACTCTCATCGTCAAAAAGGAATTAATTAAAAGATATTAGCTCTACATGCAGCCAGGGAGTGGAAGTGTTGAGTGGTGCTCATTGCTTTGTCATTTGACATATTTTTAACACTTTAGATCAGAAGACAATGGCTTAGATTAAAAGATTGTTACAGCCAAGAGGAAAAAGTTTTCCTTGCATGTAAGCTGATCACAGTTCTGTACTCAAGTGACATGTTAGGCTTGAAGAGGATGGCCCAGTGCTCTATACCTTTAGTAAGTTCTACGTCATTGGATGGTTCCTGAAATAATTATCCGACTTGTTTTTGAAAATTAATAGATTAGGAGCCTATACTATTGAAGACTTTACTTATATTTTACCGCACAGAAATCCCTGTGCACACAAAGCCGGTGTATGCATATACATGTAACTGTGGGCACGATAATAAAAGTTGCGACCAACCTTTTCATGACAGTGACCGTGCTTGCAAACACCACGCTTGTTCATCCAGAAGCACATATTCCAGGCAATGCTTCTGCAATGGAGCTCAACCACCTTGACAGACTGTCCTAGACCTGCTGGCTTGACGACCTGTCTCTTGTAGCTCCCGGTACCGAACTCCCCATCACACTCATGTCACTGATGGTCACGGGCCCTGGCATTGCCCACCAGATGGCACTGCACAACATTATATCATGAGGTAGTCCATTCTCACCAGTCGGTAATTCTATTACTGAAGAAGCATTGATGCAAATTTGAAGTACCGGTATAGTCCTGATTTTTGTGAGTCACAAAGAGTGACCTCTATTTCTAGAGTTTTCCATGAGAAATAATATAAACATGCAAGAGTCTAATTCATAACAAGTCCCCTGTATGTACAGTAAAACCTCTCTAACCGAACATCTCCATATACCGAACACCTCTCTAAACTGAACACCATTTCTTGGTTCCAAATATATACTTCCAATGTTTACAAGCAAACCTCCCTATACCGAACACCTTGCTATACCAAACACTTTTTGCGGTCCCAAAGGTGTTCAGTATAGGGAGGTTTTACTGTATTTATAAACACAAATGAGGTCACCCCTCATTCTCCTGTAAACCAAGGTAGGGCAATTTAAGTTTTCTAAGTCTGTCCTCATAGGATAAATTACTCAAACTTGGCACTCTCTTGGTTGCCCTTCTCTGGACTGACTTGATTAGTTCAACCAGACCCCATGTGGCAGGAGACCATATAGGTGCTATATCCAAATGGGAACAGATCATAGCTTTATACAGAGGTAGATAAGGTTTCTTCATCGATGTACTCCAAGGATCTCCATAGAAGACCAGTGGTTTGATTGGCCTTTTTCATAATGCAATGTACATGAGCTTCAAATGACAAATCCTTGCTGATTATCACCCCTAAATCTTTTTATATTGTGGATCCAGTCAAATTAATACTTCCATCTGGGGCAGACATTTGATACCGATAATCTGGATGGTCATTGTCAGACATATCTGTCATTGCCGAGTCTCAAAACTGTAGTTTTAGCAGTGCTATCCAGCTGAAAATCTCTGTAGCAAAATTTTCTTTACTTCTAGCATTTTTTTCCACTTCTTCACATAAGAAACACTTATTTTTGAGAAAATTTGTAGCAATTTTGAAGAGTACTGTAGCAAAATATTGCTACAATGCTCCAGTTGGACAGCCTTGTTTAGGTGGTTGAAAGCAGAGTTGCCACTTGATATTCCCATATAATTGCAGATTATTTATATGATTCTGAAGCTTTACACAATCGGTAATATTAACAGCAGGTCTAAACATTTTTATATCATCAGCAAACAATTCAATGAAATGATTTACATTTATCTTTTTTTTTTCAGACTTTTCTTGGAAGACTAAGTGCCAAGTGAGTGCATAGGAGTATGTATGATGCATTTTCCATTTGTGCATACACATATTCTCTGAAATTGATGGAAACATCCGAAAATGACTGAAAGAAAGAAAAGATACTTTATTGCTAAGTGTGCCACAATTGATGCATTGCGGACTTGTAGAGAAACCAATGTGTGGGCATGCAGTGACAGGAAGACTGGACCTCAACCTAGGGATATTTTAGGCACAGCCTTCAATGATGGTGCTGTGGTACTCATTTACAGTGTTAACAACTGTCACGGGTGGCATGGCTATGCAGCCATGGAGTCCCTGCCTGGGAGTTTGCATTCCCTCGAGGGTAATGTAACAGGATCAGATAAAACAATGGACTCTGATCATGTTGAAAGGGGGAGACCATTGGAAGAAACCACCAACTGGCACCGGTTCAGGGTCACCTGGCACCAGCTCTATCTGGATGGGCATGGTGAGCAGTGCTTGCCTTTCTCAGCCACAGCATCCCTGCTTTTAGCCGATGGGCAGCCAGTTAATCAAGCCAGAAATTTCCAGGAGGCGCCACTTGCAGTTGGTGAGGAAATGTGTCAGTTAATAGACCAGCACATTCAGGGTCTGAATGTAGTCAAACAGAAGAAACAGGAGGCCAAGTTGCTGAAAGCTCCAGCACCATTCTTCCAGCCCAGCGTGGAATCAGACCCTAGTGTGGTTTGGCACAAACTGGTAAAAAAAGTGGGGAAACTGGGGCAAGTCCACTTAGCATGTGCATTTGGGAGCCAGAGGTAGGACACAAATTCAAATTAGATGTTATTGACTAATTATTCATTATGAATGAAAGATGTCCATGTATATAACCTAAAATAGAATGTTCATCTTGAGTATATCCCATATGGGATTTAAAGATCAACTGCCAACATATTTTTATGTACAGTGAAACCAATTTTGGGAGACCACTCCTATGGAAGACCACCTTCCTTTTAAGACCATATTTCCAAAGTCCCTTTTGCTGTTTCCCATATTATTGCATATCCATAAAGAGACCACCTGCCTTATCTGACCACTTTTTAGCCTTCCCTTAGGGTGGTCTCTCAAACAGGTTTCACTCTACTTACTTTTCACATTCTGTTACCAGTGACCACCAAATGACTGTACCTTCTACACAAGGATTGGGTACAATTCTTGTTTGACTATGGTCAATTTTATTATCTGTTCCCAGGCCAGATTTTGTTTTCAGCAAAAATAAGGCACTCTGCAATCTTATAGTTATGCCATAATCTCAAACACAAAATGTAATAAAATGATATGGGATGGTCCTAGCATAAAGGAATAGCAACAATGATTACAATGCATTGTTCACACAGACTGTAATATTACTGAGCATTAGATGGGGTTATTTCAGCATAACCGAGTTTCATGCTTTTGGTTTGGAGAGTTGTAAGACTACCATACAGTGCCTGCTATTATAACAGGGTGTTAGGATCCCCAGAGCAGACCTTGTTATAGCAAAACCACCTTATAACAGAGGGACTTTTAACATAGAAGTAATGGGAAAAATATTTCAGTGGGAACCTTGGTACACACATTGTTATATCAGAAACTGCCTTTTTTTATGAGGGGTGTTTTACAGAGGGAGCACTGTACCTCCAGAACATGAAATTTTCAGTTTGATAACTTTGATTTTACACAAATTTGTGACACACCAAAATTATTTTAGTGTCCCATGTCTTCCAAAGCATACTGTTACCCATAATATGCATGCATACATACACACACACATACACATGTACATTCACAGAGATGTACATACATACATGCATATATCACAAGCTGATTAGGATAACCATGGTTTCCTCTGCCTCATTTACTTTTCTTTTCATTCCTTTCTTTTTTTTTATTTCGTAGGCCACCTGTGTCACACAGGATCGCGACACAGAAGCACAGAACCACAGCATTATTATTATTATTATTATTATTACATTGTATATCTCGATACATATTTGAGTAAATACCCCGTCTCTGCCCCAGCTTTATTCCTTTACATAGTGGGCAGAGGCTGGTCACTAGGATATGCTATGACACTACCAAGGATGCCTCCTCCCATAAATACATTTGGGAGACAAAAGCACCCAAAAACTACATGCAGTTTGCATTTTGGTTGCCACACCATGTTACTGGACAATGGAGGGGTGACTGTAAATTGTCTGAGCAAACACCAAAGCTCACCCTAGACGTTAAGCTTAACTCGGTGTTAGCAACATCTATTGTTGCCAGCGTACTGTATTATCACGTAACAAAACATGTACCATGCTGCAGCCGTTGAAATTTTCAGTCCCTGACGAGCCACACTACTGGCGAAACCGGTCGAACTACACAGGGCACGATAGAAGGATCCAAACCTTTGCTTCATGTTACAAATTTTTTTTATTATTACATACATACATACATACATACATACATACATACATACATACATACATACATACATACATACATACATACATACATACATACATACATACATACATACATACATACATACATACATACATACATACATACATACATACATACATACGTACAGTGTTTTCCCCAAGCACCTCTAATCTAACCAGTTCTGCCGACCAGCTATCTTGTTTGTCTGACTAGCTAACTTCATCTTAAAGTCGGTTGTATTAAAAAAAAAGTGTTAAAGCATATTTCAAGAGAAAGTCCAGGGCTTTTGTTGTCAAATAATTAAGTGACAAAGTTAAATCTATGATGGCTGACAAGATAACCAACAGATAGCCTACAGTAACTGTCACTACACATAAAACAAAGTTAAGTCTATGATGGCTGACAAGATAATTATATAACAAGTAGACAGAGTGACTCTCACTACGCATAAAACAAAGTTAAGCCCATGTTGGCTGACAAGACAACAAGTAGACTCAGTGACTCTCACTACATGGAAAACTATTTTCCAAGGCAGTGGTGGAACATATTTTGTAGTACTTTCTGAGTCTGTGCCCAAAAATTTGTTCTGACACAACATTCGAAAAAAATGACTATTGTAAGATATTTGTTGTTTTATGTCAACAAAAGTGGCCTAATTTGAAGTCTTTAAAGTGTAATTTGTAAAAATCATAAGTGAAAATATGTGCTGTAACCTAGCTATATACAAAAGTTAGATTTGCATCTGTTCTAGCTTTAAAGATAATCAAGATTTAAAATTTAAAATTCCCCAAATTGGCTAGTGGAAAAGCTACATGTGAACATTTGCTCAGTATTGGATCCAAAATTTTAATTGTCTATGACCCAATGTTCAGAAGTTGAAATAACATATATATCATAATTTAAAAGATGCTGAAGATTTCAGGTTTCAAATGCTGCTTATTTGCATTATTTTCAGCAGTTTTACTTCTCCACATAAAAATGTCATGTTTGGAAGTATACTAGCCGTACCAAATTTTTAGGTTCTAGATAACACAGTGTCCCAGAATGGGAAAAAAGATTTCATGACAAACCATGATGCCTGTATTGACAGGCAGACATAAACCTGATACAGATTTCAGCATAAATTTCATGCACCTTCTGTCTTCTTAGTCATGATATAGATGTGTGTGTGGCAGTGTTATAGCCCACTAAACCTTACTTGTTAGCTTTTACTTTGAATACAGGCATATTTGTTTGTTTGTTTGTTTGTTTACAGGTATAACCTGCACACTCCCAGTAGCGATACCGACATGTTTGTTGTTTACCAGGCATCTACAGCAACACTCCTAACTTTTGACCCACCTCAGCAAACTATAAAGGTATATTGAACAGTGACTGGGTCACTGTCTGCAAAATCTGTTCAAAATAACATACATGTATACTATTGTAAAACAGAATGTGACTTATTACTGTGTGTAAATGAGTTGCAAAACTAGAAGCAAGTTTTTCGTGCAAAAAACATTATGCATCCCCCGAGCATAATGTCAGTGATCTTTGAAGGTGACTCTACTAATGAATTTTAGAAAGGGTTAAGTGACAAAAGTGTAGAATATTCAGCTCGGGTACATAAAGTGGTCTCCTTTTATAAGCCTCTCACCAAAGGCAACTCCTCCAAGAGGGCCACCATTCTTCTGCGGAAAGTTTGTCATTTCCAGTATATTGTCCCCCTCTAGAGAGGCCACCACTCTTAGACATCACTTTTGGCCTGCATTTGAGGTGGCCTTATAAGAGGGGGACCACTCTACTTACCATTATTTCATTTCACATTTCAAATGAAAAATAGTGGTGGGAGGGATGGTTTCTTCTTTTACTAATGGAGTATTCCTTGTCCTTAAATGCCCAGAAGATGTAGAAATCTCTGCAGCATCAGTGGTGTGGTGAAGAGTGGAGAGGGACAAAAGCATATTTCCATTGTGAGTGGTAACCCTGGCACATAAAGGAAATACATGAAGCACATCAGATGGATAACTTTGATTGGTAGGAGGTAGGCCTACTATGCATTATGGTAACATGGATACATCTTGATCATTAAGGGTTCTTGTTTTGTTTTCTGTCATAGTCTGTTTAGCATGTGTGCAAAAAGTTGATCAATAGACATCCTTTTGCTTCATAATGCAATGCAAAGTGTATATGTGAAAGTTGGCCCAATGGTCAACAAGTCACCCAGGGTCATCTTTGTACAGGACTTGGTCCTGTACACAGGGAATTTGGTAAAAGTTGCCAACTGCCAAAATAGAGATATTTCCAAAGGATGAGAAAGGGTTTGTTTAATCTGGGCAAATCTGCAACTGATGTAGTTCAAAAAATATCTGTCCACCATGGATATTTCATCTATTATGATGAGCTGCAAGTCTTCATACTTGATTTTCAAGAGTGAAAGTGGATCTTCACAAAGTAAACTATATAGCTGACAGTCCATGTATGAAATGCAGAATGTTGATGGCAGCTGTTCCCGTATGTGCAACAAAAAGGACAGTAATCTGATTGGGGTATCATGGTGTAGTGTACAAAGGATTTTTGATGCCTGGTACAGCTTTTCTCAGGACATTTTGCGCACATTGTGTGCAAAGTGTCCCGAGGAAAGCTGTTCTGTTGACTAAATCTTAAATCAGCACTTTAAGGGTTAAACATATAAGGTGCCATGGTTATTCTAACCAAATAAACTACCTCGTAAGTATCTAGTGTAAGAAAATTTCTTATAATAGCTTTCAGGTATCTTTTCAGAAACAGAGTGTTCTAACTCCGTTCAAGCACAGATAATGCTGTTTATCTCATGAACTTAAAGGGTTCACTCAGTTCAAGCGGAGACCATTATCTGCAGGACTCAGTTTTAACTGAACTAGCATATTTCTGGGAACTGCGTACTTTAACATCTAGTGGACATTTAGCACCATTATTAAGCTTGTCATGCATAGATAATGTATTACAGTAAAGGGACTTTTTCTTTTGCATTGTACAGATAAAGACGCTACACATTTCTTTGATTTTTTAATTTAACATAAAAGTGTTCATGTTATTACAACTTATAGAGAAACCCGCTGGTACTTTCGGACCCGTATCTACTATCGGGGCAACCTTCTCGCCCAAGCTCCATCTTTCACACACCAGGGGGTCGTGGCGAGTCCTACTAGTGCTGCTGCTTAATCCGTAGCCTCAGGGTGACTTCAGTGTCTGATACAAAATCCCCAATCTGGGGCCCACCGCTGGCTACAACTGATATGTGTATTGCGCTGTATTTACATTTTCAGGTAATGCTGACTCTGGAAAAGTCCCATTATATATTGTACTTTACATTTATTTGACAAATTAACCTTCCCTTAATCCCAATCACACACATATTTTGGATACTACCTCTTCAAAATTTCAAATCGCTCACCGGCACTTGGCTGCCATTTTGAGAATTGCAGATTCCATCCCCAATGGTTTCTAATTAGGATAGTAATAGGATGCTTTGGGGGAGGACATTATAATATATACAACCAAAAGCATATATTTTGCAAATGTTTCAGAGCATCAATAATGATATGATATATGCTGTGGCAGCGATTCACTTTGATATCAAGTCAAATATGTTTTTTTTTTTTTTTTGCGGTATTGCGCAATGTTCAAAATGGCGTTCACTGTGTGTCAGTTGGTTCAAGGTCTATCATGTCGCATTGGGATTTGTAACTAATGATGATGACTTCTTCAGACACATCCGAGCGGGCTGATTAAAGTTCAAGTAGTAAGTCATGTTTTAAAAGTACTTTAACAACAGTTTGCCTTGCTTACTCAGAGAACGGACATCCTCTTTCGTGACCGCAGAAGATGAGTCCACCCCAATTTCACCATTAGCCACCACTCCTTCCTGTGCCACAAACTCTTGTAGCAAACGTAGATGCCTCCTTCTTTCAAATCTACTTATGAACCTGGGATGTACTCAATAGGCCATCAGTATCCTTACATCATGGAGAATGCTCTCCTTCTCAACACCCGCCAATGAAGTAGAATACAAACACTATTTAGCGGAGATACTGAATGCTGTGCAATGACATGATACCCAGCTGCCTCCTCAAAATAATGCCATAACCCGTCTCCAGATGTCTCACTTGAGCACCGTCTGCTGGGAACCAGTTCCTCTCTGTAACCAGATCTACTAGGCCTTGCGCTGTGGTTCCAAACTCTGCTGCCAAAAAATGGATCACACCATTCATCAATGGCACCCAGAGGTCCATCACTGAGAGAAAAGTGGAAGTAGAGCTGGTCCTGCTGCTAGTTCTGGCACTGCGTGGCTAGTCATGCTGCAGCTGCCCTTGCGGCAGCTGCAGCATGACTTGCCAGGCAGTGCTAGAACCACTGACTTAAGACTATAGGCATGTTGGTACTTGAACGAAAGCTCTTTTCATGAAGAATTTAAATATGCAATTGTCGTCTTAAATCTAGGTAAATATACTGAAAAATCAGGGACTGGTATGGAATGAGTTAACCTCTACAGGGGATGCATAATTAATCACATGCAAAATATACTGAGTAAAGCCTGGGTCTGTTGTGACATGACGTTTACTTTCAAAATTGAATTAAAATGACAACTTAAGGAAAGTATTGGCGGGGGTGGGGGGGGGGGAGGGAGGAGGAACATAAATTTTCAATTTGTGAAAATTAATGATTTATATGGGTACATTGAGAAGCACCATGTTTTTATGTTTGTGATATTGCTTTCAACTTGCAAGGAGGACTGTGTATTGTTTACACACTGTTTGATTCCCTGTAGGCCTCTTACATCACTGATAGATGGTGCAGTTATTAAGGCACAGACTGACCAAAATCTGAGCAAACAATGCGTGTAATTTGTTCACCAGATACGTAATCAGGTTGCCCCCAACAGTAAAATGACTTTACTTTCTAGATTGAGTAACCTAAATAGAACAGAGATGTTATTTGCTCCATAGGTGGCATTTGAAGCACTCTGTGTAAAAAATAAGTTTGTACATCTATAAGCATGCCGTCACCATCATTTTCTGTGCCTTCGTGAAAAATTAGCCATTTATTTCATTGTATTAGTATAATATATTATAAAGTTATTGCTGAACTATGTTTGTAGAATCGTGACACAGAGACGTGTGACTACACTGTGCATGAGATCTACCGCTACTGTGAGCTGTTATTGGCTGGGGACCCACGCTGTGTGGAGACTCTCTTCCTCCACCCGTCTTCCATTTACTACCAGTCTGATGAGTTTAAGCTTCTCTGTTCTCAAAGAAGTCATTTTATGACCAGGTAATTGTAGCATTTTGATCTGTCACATTTACAGTTTAATACACATTTTCAGATATCCCCTGTGCTGTTACCTCACTTAGTCCCCCACAAGGGGCTATAGGTTTGCCCCTTTTCCTCTCATTTATTTGTCCTTCTGACAAATTTTGTGCAGGCCATATTTCCCATACTGTAACACCTGCTCCTACACCTACACCTACACCTACACCTACACCTACCAAACTTGGTGTGTGTACAGTTTATAGGGTAGGGGTAGGAGTGTGTTGCAGGTTTACTTTCAAACTTGATGCAACTGTGAACTGTTCCAGTTAATAAAGAATCCTCATCTGGGGAATTGTTGTTTTCATCAAAGCTGCTGCCACAACAAAATGTTTTAGTGTTCTTTTGAAATCACTACCTTGTCATTCAGACTAAAATGAGATATAAAATAGGATAATAAGATTCAATGAACTAAACAGTTATTTTCAAAGGTATCACTACCTGTATGTCAATAAAATATTTACTTACTTACTTACTTACTTACTTACTTACTTACTTACTTACTTATTTACTTACTTACTTACTTACTTACTTTGAGTGATCACCATTCAGACCTCAAATTACATTGTATCCCTGTCCTTCCATGCATCCTGGCTATAGAGCCTCCAGGGAAGGAGTATGGATTGCTATGCAATACTTGATTTTGTTTCATTTCGTGGTGATACTAGGTTCCTGTTCTCACCTTCACACCTTTACATATCCTGGTTGTATACTCCACTAGGTTCCTGTTCTCACCTTCACACCTTTACATATCCTGGTTGTATACTCCACTAGGTTCCTGTTCTCACCTTCACACCTTTACATATCCAGGTTGTATACTTCACTGGGTTCCCTTTCTTAGTTTCAAATCTCTACATGTCCTGGGTGTATTCTCCATGTGTTTTTAGGGTTTCTCCCACCCTATCCCACAAAACAGTATAATCAAAAGATCAGCTGTTATTGAAATCAGTTTGATGAGCAAGTGTGAAGTGCCTTTATCATTTCATTGTGCATTAAGGTATATTAACTACACCTCATTAGAATTAATATAATAGAAGTAAACTGATCCAAGTACCAGAGATGCCAACTGTCTCTCATCGTCAGGGACAGTCCCAGAAATTAGGTTAAATTTTTACCAATTAATGGTGTTTGCCCCACATTGAAACTTGAGTATTTTCATGTAGATTCTTTGTTAAATGCCATTTGTTCCTGATGTCCTCACTTAAATGTCCCTGAAATGGCATTTTGAATGTTGGCATCTCTGAAGTACTCATGTATATTTTAGAAAGGGCATGGTCCATAGATTTTGATTGTATAACTGTAAATCTTTGATTTTGATTGGTAAATTAACAACCAGGGCTTTTTTGTTGGTCAGTATTTTGTATCTATCCAGGACTTTCCCGTTAAAAATAAAAGAGGTTGTCAAGATCAGTTACAAATATTTTAAAATCTTCCAAAATATTGACATATGCCTGTAATTCTGAATCCTTGCCCTCATATTTTGAATCATTTGGAGAAATCTGTGCATCCGAGTGGCCCAGTTACCTTCATTAGTCCTGTGTTTCCTTTGTGTTGCTCTAATGCCACCTGAATCCATTTCCCTCTGGCAAGGCCACAGGAATTAATTTTACAAAATTTGTAGCAGCAACTTCAAGTCGTATATCAAACCAGCCCATTTCCCCCAGTGTTCAAGCTCCTGACATACACTTTTGAACAAAACTGTGCAGGTATGATACAGGACCATTCTTACTATTATACAAGTCTCTAAAGCCACTTGTAAATAATTACTTGTTTATCATGATCCCACAGACCCAATAAGTTCCCTGCCTGCTAGATTTTTTTTTTTTTTTTTTATTCTGCCAGGGAGGGAGGAATTGTTATATCCTCAGCTTGTTCACCCTTCCACCTGTCTGCTATACACCCTCCCATCCAGTCCATGTTGGGTACTATTATATTTTAAACACTCCCTGGACAAATTTTGACCAGATACCTGGGTCTCTGTAGCCTGTTAATCTGCTATTGGAACCTATTTACTGACTATTGCACTTCATGCAACACATCTTGTGTTGCAATAATGCTTGTTATCATTATCTCTTTAAATGCTCAAACAGATTTGATCCAAATTTGGCACAAAAAGTGGTTCTAGATGGTAAAATGAACTCATTAGATTTAGGGGTCACTGTGACACATTTATCCAGTAATATAACCTATTCACAAAGTAGCAGTTGACGTATTTACCTGGCAAAGTATATATCATCAAATCATGTTTGACACCATACATCTAAAACTGCCAAGATTTTGTTCAAATTTGACAGAAGACTGCAATGTCTGTGCTCCTATTATGCTTGGTACGCTAATATCTAAAAAGTACTGCACAGATTTTGCTCAAGGTTGGTACATGTACCTTCATGTGGCTGGTATATGAACTGATTAGATTTGTGGGTGACTGTTACCTATTTGTAGATTACCATTGCATTGTTTACTAAAGTTGTACGTGTCATAAACTGGACATCTCATTACCTTTGTCACCACAATATATCAACAACTTTCACTCAAAAGTAACTTCTAAAGGTAAGATAAACTGGTAACATTTTGAAGATTCAAATATAGTGGAGGCATATCAATGACTGCAGCCATTCAATGCAGTGGAGGCATATAAATGACTGCAGCCATTCAATACAGTGGAGGCATATAAATGACTGCATCCATTCAATACAGTGGAGGCATATAAATGACTGCAGCCATTCAATACAGTGGAGGCATATCAATGACTGCAGCCATTCAATACAGTGGAGGCATATCAATGACTGCAGCCATTCAATGCAGTGGAGGCATATAAATGACTGCAGCCATTCAATACAGTGGAGGCATATAAATGACTGCAGCCATTCAATACAGTGGGGGCATATCAATGACTGCAGCCATTCAATACAGTGGAGGCATATAAATGACTGCAGCCATTCAATACAGTGGAGGCATATCAATGAATGCAGCCATTCAATGCAGTAGAGGTATATCAATGACTGCAGCCATTCAATACAGTGGAGGCATATCAATGACTGCAGCCATTCAATACAGTGGAGGCATATCAATGAATGCAGCCATTCAATGCAGTAGAGGTATATCAATGAATGCAGCCATTCAATACAGTAGGGGCATATCAATGACTGCAGCCATTCAATACAGTGGAGGCATATCAATGAATGCAGCCATTCAATGCAGCGGCCATTCAATACAATGGGGGCATATCAATGACTGCAGCCATTCAATGCAGTGGAGGCATATCAATGAATGCAGCCATTCAATGCAGTGGGGGCATATCAATGACTGCAGCCATTCAATACAGTGGGGGCATATCAATGACTGCAGCCATTCAATGCAGTGGAGGCATATCAATGAATGCAGCTATTCAATACAGTGGAGGCATATCAATGAATACAGCCATTCAATGCAGTGGCCATTCAATACAGTTGGGGCATATCAATGACTGCAGCCATTCAATACAGTGGGGGCATATCAATGACTACAGTCATTCAATACAGTGGGGGCCTATTGGTTATTATGAATGCAGCCATTGAATGGATGCATATCAGTGAATGAGCCATTAAATACAGTGGAGGCCTATCAATGGCTGGTGCCATTCAATACAGTGGCATACCAATGAATGCAGCTATTGAATGGAGGCATATCAATGAATGAGCCATTCAATGGAGGCATATCAATGAATGAGCCATTCAATGGAGGCATATCAATGAATGAGCCATTCAATGGAGGCATATCAATGAATGAGCCATTCAATGGAGGCATACCAATGAATGCAGCTATTGAATGGAGGCATATCAATGAATGAGTCATTCAATGGAGGCATATCAATGAATGTAGCCACTCATACTTCCACTAATTTACAAATTTTTCATTATTCCAACCCACTCGTTTGTTAATTTAGGGATTTGTGACCTGAAACATTTTGGGCCTTCCCATCTACCCCCCCCCCCCCCCCCCCAAACAAAAAAAAAAAGGCAATGTTATAGGAAACCAAGAATTATTTGAGGTTGGCCAAATTAGCTTACTTGTGTTATCAGAGCCTGTGCAGACAAGTACCTGGCAGATGCCTGTGGTGCCAAGGGCTTGAGACTGCTCGACAAATGGACTACATCAGGAGATGCCATGGCAGTCCCCATGCCCGGCAAAGTCTGCAAGCTCTTCTACATCATTGTGAGACTGCTGCAGAATGCCAAGTAGGTATATCACAGGCCAAGGAACCCAGTATTTCTTTTAAATAACTAACAGCCAAGAAAGCCAATATTTTTAAAAATTACTAACATCTAGTTTTAAAGATGCACATGTTTTCATGGAAAATAAGAAAAACTGCTGAACTGAAACTTTGTGTGTCACTCCCTCCATCTGTCTGGTAACTTTTGTTTATGGACGCAATACAGTTCATAGTTTTCAAGTTAACTGCATACATCTTTCAGGACTAGTAGGGTGTATGGAAATCTGGGTTCTTATCGATAGTGGTGGTGTCGCCTACAGTATTATGTGGTATAGGGGGCAAATGTGAAAATCTTGTGACAAGTCCAGTATCCTTAATTTTTAATGGATCTTCATGAAATTTAGTGGGATTGTGGAACAGGTTAAAATCTCATTTGCATGTGATACCAGTGGCACCACCTATATTTTGGTGGAAACTACGAGCCAAAATGTTTTGAAAAATATAAAATTCAATATCTCAAAAAGAATTAAGTATGATATGCTAAATTTATAGAATGTATAGATCATGCCCATTGCTAATATGTTCTATAATGTCAGTGACCTTTGACCTGATAGCTCCCTTCCTATAAAGTCGGGAGTGTCAATTTAGTAATTCTGGTAGGGTGTGGCTTGGTCATCAGTAGGAAGGAGAATGGAGCCTCCAGATCAAGATGTGACCTGTTTACATTGTACTAAAACTCTATGTGGTGACCTACTTTTGGGGTCATCATGACCCAATTATTATGGACTTTGGCACTTGGCCAAATTTATTATTTTTCTTCAATAGCTCAAAAAGTTGCAATCCAATTTAGAGAAACAGACCATGTATGGAAAGTTAGGGGGTGTACATTATGAATATGGGTGGAAGGTCAAGGTCAAATGGCCAGTTGGAGTATAAAGGTCAAAATTTCAAAATCTTAGGGATTGCTCTACCATCTGTAATTTTTACTGGATCATTATGAAATTTGGTGGGATTGTGGAGGAGGTCAAAATCTCAATTGATGGTGATACCAGTGGCACCAACTATATCTTGACAGGTTACTAGCCAAAATGTGTTGAAAGAGATAAAATTCTGAATCTTAAAAAATAATTAAGCTAAATAGGCCTAAATTGTACCATGATATTGGTCATGGCCAGCACAAATATATCATATGATATGGACCATCTTGACCTTTTTGTCCGAGGTCACTGGCACTGTAAAATTAAAAGAAGTAATTTGCCAATGATGTCCTTAGAAGAGGTAAGGAAATATTTGTGTGATAGTCATTACATCTGAATATTATACAGACAAAAGTCTATGACGTGGAGTCATGGTGGCGCCACTAGTGGTCATTACTGGAACTAATGTGATAGGTATCAAGGCACATTTTAAAAATTAATTATTGTGATAATAAATTGAGACAAGTGCAAAATTTACAGCAGTTGTGTATTAGGCAAATGATCAAATTGTAGGACTTTGGGTGACCTTGACCCATTTTTGCTAGGTCATTTAGGACTTATTAAAGAACACTAAATGCAGTATGATGAGAAAGAATATAGCTAATGATACAGATTGTATCACAAATGTGTATCATAGGTAGAAGTTTAATATTGCATAATACAGACAAACATCATGGTGGTGTTATTGTTAATTGGAACTAATATCATAGATATCAAAAACACATCAAATTTGTTTTTGTGATGTACAGAAATTACAACAATTATGCATTAGGTCAAGAATCAAATTATGTAAAATTATGAGTGACCTTGACCTTTTTTTAGGGTCATGAAGCAATGTAGTAAAGGACACTGAAATTCAACATGTTGAGAAAGAATAGGGGTAATAATACCAGATATATTGCAAATGTGTATCATATGTGGAAGTTTGGTATTGCATAATAAGTATGACCTTGACCTTCTTTCTGAGGGCCACAGAAGGAATGAATTTTCAAATGATTTATTCATTTATTCATTTTATTTATTTTTCTTCGGTGATGGTTATTACATGTTAACCTGTGGTCATACATCCATACACCGTTACAGAACATTATACAGACAAACGTTTATGATATGGAGTCATGATGGCTCCTCTGGTGGTATTTATTGGAACTAATAGCAGTTTGAGTTATCATAAAGAGCAGGCACATGGTTATATAATACTGTCTTATCAGTGTATTGATATAATGATTCATAATGTCAAAACAAAAGCATAAACTGAAAGTCATTTTATGGTACAAAGGTGTAAATAACTAGTTTTTTTGTGCTATGTACATGAAGTTACAGCTGCACTGCTGTGCTGTTGATGTTTATTTTCAGTGATGTGTGCACAAAACAGGAGCTACAGGTTTATAGGCCTGACCACTCAGAGGATAGGAAACTGCTGATGGATATACGACAAGGACTGTACACCTACCAAATGCTCAGGGACAAAATTACTGAGTGAGTCCAACAGTCCTTTTGTGCTTGACCAGGCCAAATGTATTGTCATCTTTTTAGATTAATGTGATGAAGGTGGGTTAATTAGTATAGTGAAAATGTCTATTCAGTGAAAACGTTGGCGCATGTCAAACTAGTGTCGCATATTTCACAAAGTGATTGAGGTACAGCTATGAAACTTTATAGCAACATTTATCAATATGTACCCCCGGTGTTTTGTTTGTCTCTTGGGTTAATTATCCCGTGTTGATAATCATTAACTTTAATAGTGAAAATGGCAATTCCAGGAAAATGAGTATTGGTTATTGTGAAAATTGTGCCATATGTAGCCCATGAAGTATTTCAGTGATAGTCATGAAATTTGATAGGAATATCAATCAATATATGAAAAGTTATGTGTGTATATTTATTATCCATGTAAAGATTTCACAATATGTTTGAAGTATTATACCAATAGCATGCAACTCATTCCAATGCTGATGAAGGCAATGCCAGATAAAGGCATCTGTGTCCTTTGGACACTTTTCTAATTTTTTTAAATTTTCATTTTTGCCATTTTTGTTCATTTTTTGGGCAAAATTTTATGTAGTTCTCTCCAAAGAAATTGGCTAGGCCAGTTGCTTTGGAATTGTATAGGAACACTTCTGGGGACCCATAGACAACATTTTTTCAACAGGTGACATTGTGATTTTTTTGTTATAGTTAAAAAACATTTTTGTGTGTTTTTGACTTCTTGTTCAAAACCATCATGCAGATTACCGTGAGATAGGATCAAACAAAGTTGTCTCACTTGGTGGTGATACTATGGATCCATGATTTTGAACAGATTTTCAGTTTGGGGATGTGTCAGTTTGTGCATGCATTCCTGAATATGAATATTTAGTTCATTTTTGGACAAAATGTTTGAAAATCTTTTTCTCTCAAACTGATTGGTCAGTTGCTTCAAAATTGAATAGAAACACTTCTGGGTACCTGTAGACCAGGATTGGACTGGTACATTGAATGTCAAGGTCAGATGAGGGTGACCTGTTCACATAGCCCTCTTGTTGACCATTTTTTTTTGTTTGTTTTTTAAAATTTGGTCGGGTACTTAAAATAATAATGTAACTCAATTTATATAGCACTTCTTCCATGTAAGACATGCTCATATACCATTGAAGAGTTAAATGTGGCACTATGCCATAAAATATATAAATACTAATTTGTCAGTTAATGCATATATTCCTGTTGATTACTATATAAGTCAAAGGGGATTGTAGTAGTAGTTTACTTTTTGACTTCTTATCCAAAACGGTTTGCCAGATTCAAACTTGGCAGGAACATACCTTGGGTAAGTCTGCCAACTTTATTTAAATGGTCATCCTCCAGACATTATTACATTTTTTCCATTTTTTGATAAAATATTAAAAAATCTTCATGTCAGAAGCACTCTGCTAATTGCTTTCAAATTGCATAGGCACCCTTCTGGTAAACCCTGGACTGCAATATCTTCACCAGGTGGCACTGGAATTCATTTCCTACTTTTTATAAATTTTTGTGCATGTTTCTTTTTTTTTTTTTTTTTTTTTGACTTCCTTCCTCAAACTGTATGTTGGCTTTTGTAATTTTACTGATTAAACTGATATGTGAACAAATTTCTGATTTTTCCATGTCTGTGTTGGCTTAAACATATTTTATTTTAACACAGTTGGCCAGCAGGCTTACCAGCCTATATTAGGACCTCTGTGTTGTGCCTTGATTGTTTGATTGTATGAATATATAGAGGCTATTGAAACTGAAATGAATTTATCAGTACACAGTCACAAATTTCAGGAAAGATGGACATTCTTCAAACTCTAAATTCCAGTGCAAGGATCACCATTTCACATGTGACCACAAGTGCTTTCAATTTGAGGTTTCTATTGTGCATGTATTTTCTTTTCATTTCTTTGGCAGTAGCATTGATCTTGTTATTGTTGTCATTGTAGACTGCTAGCTGCCATAGAGAGCAGCAAGGCCGGTCTGCCTAAAGTACAAGACACACAAGTCAGGAACGTGCTGGAGAAGTGGGTTCTGGGTCAGCGTTACAGGAGTCTGCAGGGTCACATGCAGCACACAGACATGGCTTGAGGGAAATATAGCAGCTACACAGCATAAGATATGGCTTGAGGGAAATATAGCGGCTACACCGCATGAGACAGTGTTAAAGATGTAGAGTTTGAGTGTAATATATGGTAAAAACTCGTTATAATGACACCATCTGTTCCAGAAGAAATGTGTCAGTTAACTGAATATGTCAGATGAATTAGTCAAATAACAAAGAAAATAAACCTTTTCTCATGAAAATTTGTGTCATTATATTGCATATGTTGAATATCTGAGTGTCGTTATAATGAGGTTTCACTGTATATATAAAACAAAGATTGACAGGCATGGTAGACCATGTACATGTGGGGTAAATTTGGGCTGTGTCATCCTTCTGCAGTGTAGGTGTGGTACAACCACAATTTATACATGTACCAAATAGAAGCACTGCTTAGGAAATGACTTTTTGGTTAAAAGCCAATGCTGAGAGATGCTCAGATCAGTAGCCATGTATCTCTATGGCGTTCCCATTTGACGTGAACACAGACATATATCGAACAAAAATGACAATATTAGCCACCTGCTTTTTTATGAAAGAGAAAAATCACACGTTTTAATTTATGTAATGACCAAGATTTCAATTTTTCATAATTAAAAGACCTTTCATGTGAGGACCACTAAGTACCACCGTGCCAGGTTGAAGTTTGTATTTTCAGTAAAAAGAATGGTCCAGGTTGGTCCAAGTCAAGAGTTTAAGGTCAGGAGCTTTGCTCAGCACACTTTTCCCACAAAATGCTTCCAGCAAAGGTGTGGACTCATTCTTAAATTCAACACTAAAAAAGTTCATCAAAATTATATATATATATATATATATATATATATATATATATATATATATATATATATATATATATATATATATATATATATATATATATATATATATATATATATATATATATATATATATATATATATATATATATATATATATATATATATATATATATATATATATATATATATATATATATATATATATATATATATATATATATATATATATATATATATATATATATATATATATATATATATATATATATATATATATATATATATATATATATATATATATATATATATGTATATATATATATACATATATTTTAATATATATATAAATTTATTCAATTGTGCATTCATATGCCATGTCTAGGCCTGTTTGTGCTGACCAGGAGAAATTGAGAAGTCCATGATTGAAAGACAGATGTTATATCTCCTGGTTAAACAGAGTAATTGTGTCACCCAATGCACCTAAAGTACACTAGTTCACCCCATCAGTGTACTGACAGTAAACACAGAATTCTTGTGTCAACTGTGATTCGATGTCCATTGATGATCATCAGGTTGTTGCTAAACCTGATGATCACCGTCACAGAAAGCCCAGACCCCTGTGTTACCTAATCACAATGCCATGTTTTACATAGCAACAGAAATATCTCTCTCTCTGGTATATAACAGGACGCTCATCATCTCAGTTCCTGACGAGTCTTCAAAAAAGGCTAAACCAGTTGTTTTTTTTAGTCAGACGAAAAGCAGTTCTTTCAGTTTTCCTTTTTTTATTCGAGCGAGTAGGTAACCATTGCTGCTGTTACTTGCGGCATGGTTAATTTAACTGTTACAACCACTAGGGATCAGTTATTATTACCGCGTTCATGACACCAGTTGAACCACCACCATCACTGAACATTGTGACCTTTGCCGGGTCCAGTTCATCTGAATAATTGTGAATGTGTAAACTTTAATTAAGAAATTAAAAAATCCTTATTAGATCCCTGCAAAGGGTAACAATTCACTGGGCAGGTGAAAAATTGGCCAGTATGCTGCCTTGTAAGTTTAGAAGTGCGAAGTTAGAACTTGTACCAATAAACTTCTTTGCAGCTAGCTAGCCTCTCAACTGCTCTATACTCTTTTAATGAATCATTGTTAAGGACAGACAAGACATGAAAAACTTTGCATGGGCAATTTTGAGATTTTAATGTTTTTTACAAGATAAATGTCCTTTCTGTAAGTTGGCAAAATTTAGTTCCTTACTAAAGTGGAAATATAACAACAACAACCCCTCCCCCCACCCCCACCCCCCCATATGTGGACATTTGAACGTCCATGTGTCATTCTATGGTTTACAGCCACCTAACAGAACAGTGCCACCTGTCAATCATACTTGACAGTCGGTCATGTGACTACAGGTAGCGATGGCTCAAAACAAGGTTGGTATCATGGTGGCACTGCGAAATGAGGTGGCATGCTGAAAGTGTGTTTGTATACAGGGAAATGATGAGAACATGCTAACATGCTTGTTTTGCATTCAAATGTAGGAAGACATTAAATGTTCAAGACTAGCGGGAATCATCAGACGATGTCCCATTAAAGGCTATGCCACCATGTATTACCTCAGTGGCCCTGCACACCAAAGACAGGAGTGGAAAAAAACCTTGAACTTTAATCAACAATATCTATGCACATAATAGTATTTTATTTAACCCCCTAAGATGGGGAAATAAAAGTACAAATAAACACATTGAAATAAGCATCTTGTAGAGCTGTGTGGAGTAGCATTGTAAGCATACACCAGTTCTGAGAGATGGTCAAGCCATCCCTCATTTTTGTCAGCGAACAAAGTTCGGTGCAAATCGCGCATGGTGCAATCAGACCTTTCTGCCTGAGAGTTTCCCTGAGGATGGTAAGGGGTTGTGTGTGGGCTATCTCTAAATTTTGTTTCATATTCCCTGTAAACCATATCAGAGACGTCGCTTTTTGATCCCCACTTCGTCAGGGACATACTTGCCTTTTGCGTAAGTTGCCTAGCTTCTGATAGCATAGTCAAGCCTCAGCATCAGTAACAGCCCCTGTAAGTAGGTCATCCACATATAAATAGTCTTTCAATTCATCGATCACTCTTGAGGGAGGAAATGTAGATCATTGATGCCATATTGTGGCATTGAGGAGAAATAGGCAGCTTCGGTTTCAGAAAGGCACTCTTATAAATCTCATCACTCTTACTGATGCTCCGTTTTGCCACAGAAACTTGTGTACATGAATCCTGATCCAGTCTGCAGACTTTGATCTGTAAAAAATCTTTTTTTATATCTGCTCTAACAGCCACCCTCCACCTCGTTAACCAAATAAAAATGTCAGTCAAGTTCAGAATCATATTGGGTCCCACTTCCACACATCTATTTAGGGACACCCCATTGTACCCCAGTGTTGAAGCATCAAAAACCGGCGGTATCTTAGTGCTAAGACTGCTTTCTCTAACCACCGGCCTGTGGGGCATGTAGTAAGTAGGGTACTCACTTTTGATTTCTTTGGGAGGTATTTCCTCTATCTGTCCATTTACCTTTATTTCATTTAAGGCTTCATTATACCTCTTCCCTAATTCTGCATCTTCAGCTAGCCTGCGTGACAGACCCATAAGTCTCAACTCAGCCAGCTTGTCATTATTCAAAAGCATTTGGCTGCCTCTCTCGTGTTTTCAGGCCAGTGCCACTTCATATGGCCCATTTGAAAAGCCAATATTTTCCTCAAACTTTTCTAAGACATGAGCATCACTGCTTACCTCTTCATCACAAATCCCTATGGACTCTAAATCCCAAAACTTTCAGACTTGAGATTCCCCAATATCAAAACACACCAGCTGATGTGAGAAGCCACTAGTGGGCTTATGAGTAGTAGACCAGGATCCAGATACTATCCATCCAAACACTGTATCCTGTGCCACAAACCATTCAGATATTTCAACCATATTACACTCAACCAGCCTCCAATAATAATCCAATCCAATCAGTATATCTGATGTTACCTGCCTACTTTCCCTAAAGTCCTCAGGAAAGTTGATGCTTCCAAAGGGGCCAAGCATTTCTTTTGGTATGTCAGATCGGTAAATGAGAGCACAGATTACTGGCACTTCAATGGCTGTGACAAACTCTGTCGCCCCTTTAGGGCCTTGCATGTTTAATTTGAAAACATTTCTCATTTCTCCCTTATAGGGTTTGCTAGTCCCAAAGGATGCATATGATACAGGCTGTGTAGTAACACTTTCAGGTTGCACTCTTTGAGCTAATGAACTCGAGACATAGGACCTATTACTACCACTGTCAAACAGAATTGTAGCTTCAGTGAAAACTCTCTTACCTTGTACTATAACACATGCAGTCAGTGCACCCTTTAGCTGCATGAATGTCCAGCAGACAAGGAAGGCACAGGCCTGCCTCACACATTTTCTCTTGCTGCTCATGCACTGGCACTTTGGTAACAGTCCAACATTTCTCGCTTGGATGGCGCTTTCCACAAAAATTGCACATGTTCATGTTTAATGTTGCCTGCAGTGTGGCTACAGTACGGACTCTCTGTCTATTGTCTCCATTGCCTGCCTTGTTGGGATTACTGGTGTCGCTGAATGCCTGTGCCACTCCCTATGCTGTATTTCCTTTTGTAGTAATTCTATCAGCCAAGCTGAATCACTTTTTCCTCCTTCTCCTTCCCTTCGCCACTCTATCCATATGTCCTGTGGTAGGCGAGACAAAATTAATGGTTAAAATGACGCCATACTTCTTGCCATTGATGACCAATGCCTCAAGCTGCACGTGAGCTTTTAAATCATCCCTAAGTGTTATGTTTTGTGATTAGAAGTGAAGACCACAGGGATGAGGATGCTTACACCATTGGCTTTATCTGGTAGGGCTACAGCAGGGTGCACTTCCAAGCACAATGTTGCACATGGTCAGTACGTCAGATTGAGAGGACATCTAGTGGCACTGAGATACACTAATGTTCTAGTGTCTATATTTACAGTTATAATGTTACATCCCCCTTCTGACAGTTCTTGAGAGTCTGTGTTTGGGGAATGATACTACCTATAATCTATTGACTATTCCTATAGACACTCAGAAGCTAGAACCATGTGCTCACAATAGGGTATATATATAGATACGGTATGAAATACTGAGGTTTCACTATTGATTACCCCAGGTCTGTGGGCGGCCACTAACAGATGGTTCATATCTGCATATTTACCTTTCCAAAATGTTTGTTTAAGTCTGAGTGGCACTCTCAAATCTGACCTCAGTCTTGCTCTGTTAAAATTAGAAAAATCACTGTAATTATACCATATAAGAGCCGTAATATATAATGTAGGATTGTTATGCACCTATCACAATTAATGACTGAATTTACATAATATCCCTGCAGATAGACCAGTCATATCCACTAAAACAGTTGCATTTATTGCAATATATGAACACAAAATATTCCATCATTTTCTGTTCAACCCATTCAACATACTAATATATAAATAAATAAATAAATAAATATTTATGTATCAATCAGTATGATCAAGGTTTACGACACTATGCACTTTTTTCTATGTTTGGGTTCAGCAGTGCATTCCTGTATAATTGGGGAATATTTCATGTGATGTTCACACATCATGGCCATGAGCTGATCAAGTTCCTTGTGAAACCCGCATGCTGTTGTTTGCTGGGAGTTGAATTCTGAGTGCACACTGTCTCCACCCACCCACGCACAAGAGGGCCTTGGGGGAGATAAGCGTTGGCTTACCAGGTTTAACCCTCCAGAAATAAGGTTTATTTCTACTACCCTGTTTCGTCATGGAGCGCCATACCAACATTGCATTGGTTTATCCAGGTTGGAGCATGATCCTTCAAAATGTGGTGCTTGGGTAGTATTTTGTTTGGGAAGTTCTCACTATAATAAGCCAAATACTTATCTACTGATGCTGTATATGTCAGATGTGGTCAGGAGCAACAGGTAAGCTGTGTGCCACAGCATATGCCCTTCATTAAACAATGAGTTTAGTTCCTGAAATTTCATTCCAGTTGTTTTTGCCCTGTTGTAGATTAGCACTTACAGGTGTCGATAACCATTCCAGGCACACTGTTTTCTTGGAAATTTAAATCTGCCTGTCTAATTGAGAGATCTCCTGTCACAGCCTTTGTTCCCATAGTAGTAGCTGGCCTAGTGACATTTGCTCATGCTTGGTCTCCAGTCTATCTATAAGTCTCTTATGTTCATTTTTGAGATGTTATGTTTGTCTCGCTTTTTTGCATGCTGATGAAAATGACTTGAGGCGAGAGGATCAGCAGATTTAACCAGATTTCGACCAAGAGCCTCATCAATACATTGACATTCATCTTCCAGCAGGTCATGATGTTTCTTGACAATGCCTAGCAATGTCTCTTTATAAAGTGAAAAAAATCGTTCCTTTTGCTTTTAAAGAAAAACAAGAAAATCATTCCTACACATTACATCAAAGTTTTATTCTACCAAATTTGATTTTATGTTAAATATCATGGTTTGTAGGCCCAGAAAACCTTGAAGTGGACCCCTTTGTAATATGTTGCCTATTACTTCAAATAACGAGAAAATGATCTGGTTTTCTTCCTCGCGTAATGAAAATATGGAGTAATATTTAAAGGATGATGTATGGTTTTGGGGGGGCTAACGGCAAAATTTAAGAAAGGAGAGTAGAATAAGATATCGCAACACTGTACATGCTGAGCTTATCAGATGGCCCCTTAAGTGATCTATGAATTATGAGAGATTTTTTATGTGAACAAATGGGATGTCCCTGTTCACAAATCATCCTACACTGTCTGGAGACTTTTCATCCTTGACGTCCATTTTGATGATTTGTCCTGCTAAACTCTCTCCAAGTAGAGATTGCTGTTCAATTCTTTCTGCCTTTTCACGCTCAAACTCAACTCCAATTGACCTAAAAATCACTTCTGTTTGCACATTTGGTTCCATGTTAGTCTTAAATGTGACTTCATTGTGAGACCGACACATTTACCGAGAAATGTAGGGTGTTGAATCCCAGCCTTTTGGCATTCATGGATCCTTGTTGGCTTAGGTAATGACTTGATTTCCTCACTTTGCTGAACATAATTTGATTTGCCAGATGCACAAGCTATTATCTACAGAAGAAAAAAGTATATATGTATGTATATGTATATTTTATACATATATAATATATATATATTTAGATACATAGGTTTGCTTGGTACATTGCATGGTGAATTTTCATACATCTGGTAAGAAACAAAAAGTAAATACATTTACTTGTCCACCAGTTTTGCAGATTACCTTTCCCTTGTCACCAGTATAGTTCAGTTTTCACCTTGTAAGTTTGTTAGACCTTCTTCTTCCAGCTTAGAAAGGGGAGCTTCATCAGACTCTTTCAAGCTATTGTTCAAGCTAGTATCCAAAGTTGGAGTTGTTTTGTTTCCACCATAACCTATTTTGTGTGTATTGTTACATCCTGAAGTCTTTTTATCCAATGTATGCCTTGCACCAGGAAAAGTATCATGTCACCTTGAGAGTGAGCCCCTGCCCAGTCACCAATGTGACCTCCTCCATCATTGTGACCCAGTTGAAGGACCTCATGGACCAGAAGTGTTGGTTCTCTCCCAAAGAACCAGCGACCCACTAAGGTCTTTGCAACAGTTGTTGCCTTTTGGTCATGTGTTGGAATGGTTTTCATGTATTTGGTAGACACAGTGGTGATAATCAATGCATTATCAATGTCCTTTGTGCCAGGCTCTAAATCAGTAAAATCCATGGCCGCCACCGCATGTGGATTACTAGCCGAAAGTGAGCCCATTGTTTTCAGTGGTTTACCTGGCTTGGCCAACATGCAAGGTGTGCAAGCTTGGCAATATTGTTTCACCTTCCTTGCCATACAGGGTCAGTAGCAGTGTGAATATGCCAAACTGAGTGTTTTTGCCACAGCCTGGTGTCCCATGACATCATGCAATGCTTCCAGCACCTGTTTTCTGGGGGATTTGGGCATGATAGGCTTGTTCACCTGCATATCCACATCTTTTACAGTGTGGTAGACTGCCCCATTTGAATCTTGTGAGAAACAATCTCAGCTACTAAACAGTTTACGAGTTCCCTTGTTCCCATGTTCAATTTTTTATCAGAGGGCTTTTTACAATGCTGTAGGCTATGTCTGGATCAACACTTTGCAAATGGGCAATGTCCTTGTGCAAAATTGCAGGCAACGTGGAAGTGCATGCCAAAGCACATGTCTGGACCTCTTCTAACAAGCCTATGGAACTAGACTTCAAGGAGGCTCACTGCAGACCTGGTGGGAATGGTAACCCCTCTGGACTTCTACAGTCTTTGAGCATCTGGGCACAAGACCCTTCAATCTGCATGGCTCTTGACCATGGTCTACTTGATGACTAAGAGCATCAGTTTTTCTATTTGCTTTTCCAGCTTTGTATTGGAATGTAAATGTAAAAGCCGACAGCTTTGGTACCAAGTACATCACTGTAGTGCCAAGCTTAGCTGATGTCTGGACATAAGTGAGTGAGTTGTTGTCTGTAAAGACTGCAAACTTCAATCCTTGCATGTAGTCTCTTAACTTTTCACACACCACCCACTTCAACCTGGGAAGCTCTAGCTTGAAGCTGCTTTAAATTTCCGTGTTTTTTTTTTCTTTTTTGTAAGGATACACGCCTCGACGAGCATAGCTAATCACCACCAAATTTCCTTCCTGTCTCTGTGACAAGACAGCCTAGTGCCCTCCATGCTAGAGTCTACCTCAACAACAAATGGCAGACTGAAATCATGGTAATCAATTCAAGGATGGATGGTGGTGGTCAACTTGCATTTGAGGTTCTCAAATACCTGTGCACATTTCTCATCCCACACTTCAGATAGGTCCTCTTTCTTTGTATTTGCAGATAGCCTTTTTTGGCTCCCTTCTTCCCACTACTGGAGTTACCAACTAGTGCAAACAATGGGGCTGTCTGGGCAAACTTAGGCATGAACTGCATATAATAGCCTACAAGCCCAAGGATTCCTCAAAGATCCCTTTCCATCCTTGAGGGTAGTCATTAAACCACAGCCCTGATATTTTCACAATCTGGCTGAACTCCAGCTGCCGATACTTCATGACCAAGGTAGTGTACCTGTTCCTTGTAAATATGGCATCTTTCAGGCTAGATCCTGAGGTTTTTAGTGAAAAACCTCCCAAGCACTAACCTCAGCCTCTCTAAGGTCTGTTCAAAGGAAGTCTAAAGACCAGAAAACCCAACATACTTTGGAAGTTCTGGTCCTAAAATGTACCATTCATTAGGCACATAACCTAAATGTGGCTGGAGCACCACAAAGTCCAAAGGCCATCCTGCTGTACTCATAGACTACCAGTGCCCACCTGGAAAGTGGTCTTCTCTAGGTTCTCTGCTACCACTGGGAGCTCGTAATACCCATGGTCCAAATTGAGACTGCAGAAGAACTTGGCGCAATCTATGGCATCCAATGCCTCCTCAATTTGAGGCTGAGGATACACATCTTTTTTTGGTCTTGGCATTTAAGGCCCTATAGTCCACACAATGTCAAAAAGAATCACTTTCTTTCAAACTAATGCAACAGGTGAAGCGTAAGACCTGGATGGCTGTTGAATAATTCCCCGCTTAAACAATTGCTTCTGAATAATCCCTCACCTCTTTCCACTGGTTTCGTGGAATATGATGGTGGGGTATCTTTACTGGTATTGAATCTGTTTTGTGGGTTTTGTGCTTAAAGGAGTATTCCCATGCTACTATTGTCGTCTGATCAAATATAATTTACCTGTCATTTTTTTCACGATCGGTCAGTATCAATATTCTTAGCATATTCCGAGCGGTATATTGAACAAAAACGCTGAAAAAGTGGTAAAAATGTGCATTGTGTTGACGAGTTTCATGACCAAGTCTGAGCGACCGTTGGAAGGAAAATCCATGACCACCCTGCGAGTCTATAAAATGACGTCATGTCAAGTGATCATAAACTGGGCCAACACTGTCAACAAAGCAGCATGGAGATCACTCTTTTTCTCAGAGGCAGACAAAAGTGTCCCTTTTCTCTTTGTAGTCTTGGGCGTATGGTCCGCATCCGCCATGATGATGATAACATGTGCTCGACATTGTGTACATACGGGTACTGTGACAATCGCAAGGAATTGTGGGAGGAGTTTTCCGAGCTAAATTTAGCTACGCTCTATTCAAACGGGACATGCAGAAAAGCTATCGATAGTCTTTCATACGAGGGCTTGGAAAACATTATGAGTTTGGGATATTTCCCATTCATGAAATTCGATAAAATTCACGAAGCTTATTATATAAAGGTAGGGCTGTAAATTGACGAAAGTTGAACTTTATTTGCTGCATGGGAGTTTTTCCAGCGTATGTGCTTGTGGCCGCGCGGGCCTACTCCTTTAATTTTGGGACAAAACCCAAAGTCATCCTCATACATCCCTAATGACCAGCAGAGTCATGATGCAACTGGAGTACTTTGTTCCTTAGACTTCAAAGCAAAAGGATCTGCTGAACATCTCCATTTATGCTCACAGCTCTGAAGAGAAACCTATTATGTAATTTCAACTGATCAGTTGTGTAACAATCTTCAGGGTTTATACAGATGGGATGAACCAAAATTCAAGACATTTCTAAACTTTTCTAGACCTATTTTCCTAAGATTCCAGACCATGTTTTCAGGAGATGCCCCACCCAAACAATGTGGTATTCAATTTTCAAAATAAACAGTGTATTAATAGGAACAAATAAACAAACACATTCTGCCATGAGATTTTTTATTCAAGATGTTGCAGTCCTCATCCTCATCCCGTTAAGCAGTTAAACTGTTTTCCCTGAAAAAATATGAGATTCGCACTGTCACTTGAAACACATTATGTGTTAAGTAAACAAGACTGCACCTATACATAAAGCTTGACTATCATATTATCGAAACTTAAATTCACATTGCACCATGTATCACTGTACCTTAAGATCTTAATAAAATAAAACACATGACATTTAGACTGACTTAAAAATATAACTCACATTGCACCATGAACATAAATAGTGTAGATGTCTGGCACCTGGTGGCTTAGCATTAAGCAGTTTAGATAGACATCTTATTCTACACTGGTAAAGCTAAAACTAATTTCATTGAAAAGAAAAGGAAATACATTATCTCACTGTCATTTAAGCATACATGTTGACTGCACCATGTCAGAAATTCAGATGAATTTATTGCATACTGATCACCTGCATCTAAGATGTTAATGCAGTAGTGTTCACTTAATGGGAATTGCAATTCAACTGGTTCTTGGAACATAACTGCTTTGTCTTTCTCAAGATCTAACACTGTCCCCGCTTTCTTTAATGAACACTTGCTTAAAAGAAGTGGAATATCAAATTTCACCACTTCAGTCTCTATTTGGTTCTTGGTATTTCCAATCTTGGCAGGTATTGAAACCTTTTTGAAGGAGTGTTCAATGTTCCCATCTCCAATCTGAATGCCTTGTCACTTGCAACCTCCTTATGCTTACAGTCATTGCTATATGTTGACATGTTTATCTTATCAATATACTGGTCCAACCATTTTTCTCCACACATTTTCTGTGTATAAGCTGTATCTATGACTGCTGAGTCCTGTGCTTGTGTCATGAATATTTCATTTTCCGGCATTTCAGAAGTTTGACATGCAAAAAGTGTAATGTTACACTCTTCCATACTTTGATCCTTAACACTCCCTGTAACATGTACTTCTGATTTATGAGGGCATTTTTCTGCACAGTGGGAGATACTTTCGCGTATACAACATTTGGCAGGTTTGCCAAATCTGTTCAGTGGATTTGTACCCTTGACTTTTGTGAATTTTGGATTTGTAAGCCTTCTATACTTTCTGTTTTGCTCAGTGTACAAAACTCCTTCCTCAGTTTTAACTGCAATAGCTTCCCCAGACTCTTTGCCTGTATCAAAAATGTGTTTCAAAGCTGACCTCATATTGTCAAAGGTCAGCTCTTGGCATGCAGATAATACCAACTGTTTGTCTTGCTGTTTTAGATTAGCATTGTCTAGTAGATTAAAGCTAACACAACATCAGGTAGGCTCATGTCACAATTTTCACTCTTCTTGTACTTTTGATCCAAGTCTATAATGTACTCTGCCATGCTCATTGTATCTGTTTTTCTGAAACTATCAAAATTCCTGTAGGCTTCATAAGCACTGTCTTGTTTCCCTTCTGAAATGCCCAATCTAAAGCATCAAGCAAAGTGTCCATACCATTATCCTTGTTGAGATCTTCAGCCTTTATGCCCAAGGCAGCTTCCCTGGCCTTGCCACTCAGGGATAAAGTCACTGCCAGTGCCTGCTTCTTTCTATCCAGTTCTGTGCACAATCTCCAGATAGATACCTCATTTTCCAGGTTTCATAACTGGAATTGGCTTCAAACTTAGGTGGGTTTTTGTAGCTAGCCATCTGCTTCAATTGTTGAACCACACTCTGCTACCATGAAAACCAATGGCAACTGATATTAAAGTCTTTAATTTGGTCCTACATACACAACACAAGCCAATGTACCTTAACACTTGTCAATATGGCTGACACACAAAGTTCCCTCCAAAAGATGTGAGGGACCGATTATTATTATAAGTCCAATCAGGGAGCATACATTGTTAACATAAGTATCCATGAAATGCAGTCCACAGATTAATTATTAACAATACTTAACACAGTTCATTCACTCTGTCAACACTGGGATTCAATTATGCAAACTTATCACTTCCAAGTGTTGCAATTTTGTCCAGGAAGGTGGTATAATGCTGCACTATACCATCACACTCTGCTTCTTAGATTCTGTTTGCACTAACTAGTATGCTTAACACTATTTTGAACTTCCTTGTGCATTTATCTGGACTAGAAACCATTTCTCGTGGAACAAAAGCTGACATGTTTCTCACCAGTGAATATGTGACTGGACACTTCTTCAGGACTTTTCTGTAACAATTTCACCATGAATTCTTTATGCTGCATCATGAACTGCATCTTGGCTAAGTCATTGACCTTATCTGTTTTCACAGCTTCCTTGACAAGATATCCGATATCTATGCTCTTGTGTGACTTGTGGATCTTGGTCTCAACAACATTCACATTGTCTCTACTGTTGTGGCATCTGATAGCACACTCCTCTGGATGAATCTCCTAATAAGACTCTAAATCATGGCAGTCAGGTCACTTTGTAAAAAGTGGACTGTAGGCCTGTCAGTTTAGTACATGGTAAGAAAGGACTGCAGCTCTCCAGAAATGCATTTGAAGAAATACATCTTGGCCTTAATGAGTCTGTTCTTGACTGCATGTGCTACAGTTTCATATGATTTATTTTCTGGCTTTGTACACTCCTTTTGCTCCACACACTGCACATACTTCTCAATGCTTGACCACAAGTCCAGCACTCTGATGATTACTGAACTTCAACAGCATAGTTGTTGTGCCCATCAAATTTGCAAAGTCTTCTCCCCTGGGATCCTTGAGTAAATAGTAGAGGCTTGAGAGTAAAGCACCTATCTGCTTCCCTGTTGCTTGTGCTCCTGTCTTCAAGTGTTGTGTAACATGAGGTCCACATGATCCAATGTTGAGCAACTCCACATTGTAGTCAGCCTTAAGCTGTTTCTGCATGATGTCGAAGAACCTCCAGTTCACGTTAGGCCATCCATACTGATATAGACCATGTCTTTGCTCTTTAATCCACTGTGGAGTACACTCTGTTTGAAATGTTGTATCATGTCTGTAACCTTCAACTACACCTGATTAGCCTTCACTTGGCTGTAGCTGGTATATAGCTGTGGCAAGCAAAACGAAATAACAAGTTTGTTGAGAGAGGTTTTTAACTTTAACAGTTCACGTGTTTTATTCTTTCATAACTTGTTCACAGTCACCGGTTTACATTCCCAACACACAGATTCACACTCGATACCCGATCAACAGGAGTCGAATATAGGCTCCTTGAGTATAGGTTGGATCTATAATACACAAAATAGAACGAAATTTACCACACAGTTCTACACCACCATATTAAAAGTTAACAAAGTTTTAGAAATTACATCGTAAAGACAAAACACGCATAATGAGGAGAGAATTTCAAATCTTTAGTCAAAGTATTTTACTTACATCTGTGTGGGCTTCCCAGCTTTCCTTATAACCTGGTTTTGGCACATGCAACTATAAAAAACCTTATATTGCACTAGCAGCTCCAGCGCGACTTGATGGCATGTCCGTGTACCATGCTTGCCTGTCCTTCTCCCCGCTTCCTTCTCATATTTCTTCCTAACGTGTTTAAAGCGCGGGGAAAGCCACACACGACCAAAGTGACCTCTATTGATACTTTATTATATTAAAACTAAGCTAACACCGGCCCCTTAAATGAGCAGTCTCAACGTATCATTTACCAAACTAATACAAACACTTTCAACTTTAAATTTATCCGTAACAACAGGTCAGATAATGCAGATCTCTATCCCAAATCATGTACCATGGCTTAAGTACTCTCAATGTCACCTTCAAGTAAACACAACTTGTGTATTGGCCTGAACCATGTGTTGTTTCAAAATGTGACCCTTACAGTTAGCATGCACCCATCCTTGCCTGGGAAACACTCAACCACTATCCCCAAGGGCCACTGATTTCTGGGTGAATTTTCATCCATTATCAGGACAATATCATTCACTTTGAGGTTTCTTTCCCTCTTTACCCACTTTTGTCTTTTTTGCTGTTCAGCTAGGTATTCTCTGGTCCATCTATGCCAAAATATGTTGGCTCAATATTGCATTTGTCTCCAGCGCCTTTTACAGTATGTGTCATCCGGGCTAAAGACGCAAAGTGGCATGGGACTATGAGCTCGAAGCATCAAAATATGATTTGGTGTCAGTGCTTCACCATCTCTGGGATCATTGGATATCTTGGTCAATGGTCTGCCATTAATTATACTTTCTACCTCACACAATACTGTAGTTAACCCTTCGTCAGTTAACTCCTGTTCTTTCACTTAGCCACTCAAGATCTTTCTTATAGTCCTAATATGGCGTTCCCACATGCCACCCATGTGGGATACTCGTGGGGGGGGGGGGGGGTAATCAGCCATTGAATCTCTCTCTGTTTGAGAAATTCGTTAATTTTCTGATCATTCCATGACATAATGGATTCCTTGAGTTCCCTGTAGGCTCCTGTCAGATTGGACCCGTTGTCTGACCTAATTTGTTCGGGTCGGCCCCTCCTGCTTATAAACCTATTCAATGCTTTAATGAATGAATCCGTCTCTAAGCTGTGAGCTACCTCAATATGTAAAGCTCTCGAAGTCAAGCAAGTGAATACACAGCCATAACGTTTCACCATAGCATGGCCACGTTTCACCAAAAATGGACCAAAATAATCCACTCCTACAAATGTAAAAGCTGGTTTATCTGGTGTAACCCTTTCTAACGGAAGGTCAGCCATCTTCTGTTTACATGGAGGGGATGTTCTGTGCTTACACTCAAAACAGCCTTGGACCACTTCATTTACTGCCTGTCTACTACCAACCACCCAGTAGTTTCTTCATACTAGCGACAACACGTGTTCGACCCCTGAGTGACCTGCCATGTGATGGCAGTGACAGACTATCAATGTCACTATGTGGTTCCTCTTTGGCAGTATGGCCTGATGTACAGTTACATCATTGCATGACGCATTCCTCATGCGTCCCCCAACACAAATCACTCTGTTTATCATTATAGGGTCTAACTTTCCTATCGTACTCGACTTGTGCACCCCTTTTGATTCTGTCACATTAGCTTTTCTTTCAAGCTCTCTTATTTCCTCGCGAAAGTGTCGTTTCTGAACATATTTGATTATTTCTACTTCAGCTGATTTCAGCTCTTGCACGGTCAAAGCATCCAAGTTTTCAGACAGCAAACCTACATGTATGTTCATGCCCTTCCTTTTGAGCACCATATTTCTCAATTTGTTCTTAACTCTCAATATCCAAGCAACACTTTTTCTTTAACTTGTACCAAGAAGAATGGCTCTGGGGAAGAAGAACGGAGTGGTGTGTGGACAAGTCGTCTCCTCCTGTGTTACGTCTCCCTCTCTTTGGGTCGGGCTCTGTAGAAGGGGACTTTACCGAGTCCTTAGCTGTTGTAGATATATTTGATACACTCTGGGAAATCTCCATGCTAGGTTCCTCGTATAAAGTATTCAAGGACGCTCTGATTAATGCTCCAATGTCACTGTCAGCCATTATGTAATATCACGTGCGTCATTATGTGGCACTGTGACTGTGGTCCACAAATGCAAGTTGAAAAATGCTGTCACTTAGCTGATTTTAGTTCGCCAGGTTGGTACTCAAAGACATGCCCTCCGTGTTCCTGGGCACTTCAAACGCCCATTACAGTATCGTTTTCCTTCCCAACCTCAGTACAGCTGTATTAATCCAGAATTTTTCGGCAGTGCCAGGTAATAGTAGATCCTTAGGAAAGCGCCATCTGGTCGACATGTTGTAACTCTTTACCTTGCCTTCTGAATTTGTAACTGGTAAGTAGGCCGCCATCCTGTAAGCCTTCAAGCTACTGTAACAAAAATAGTGAATCTAATGGCTTGCATCATCAAACTCAGATGGAATAAGACACCTTTCTACTTTAAAATTTTCCAGAACCGACAGGTCATTAACCCATCTCGTCCACTGCTCTAACTGCACACCAGGAATAGGCTCATCCCACTCAAACTTGCTTCGACACAACTCTTGCATGATAAGTTTTGCAGGCAATACAAAGGGAGCCACCAGACGCAGCGGGTCATATACCGAGCTCAAAATGCTTAACAAACCCCTTCGCATGATCGGTTTCTCGTTTTTGACTGTTTTGAAGCCAAAACTGTCGGACTCAACTTCCCAATGAACTCCTTATGCTCGGTCTGCAGGCAACCTACCCTGATCAAGATTGACTCCCTTTACCACTTTTGCTAATTCTGACTCGGGGATGGACTTGAGCACTCGTTTGTCACCACTGATCCATTTCATAAGCCTGAAGCCTCCCCTTGCTAATAACTCCTTAAGATCAGCCACTAAGGGTATTGCCTGGGCTGCAGACCTCACTGATGTCAGTAAAATCGTCCACATAAAAATCTGTCAACAGCTTTTGTGAGAGTCTTGTCATAATTTGACTCTCATCTTGTGCTAAATGTTTTAGAGTGTAATTGGCACAGCTTGGGCTCCAAATACCCCCAAACAGATGAACTTTCATCCTGTATTCAACAACAGATTAAGAAAAGTCCCCATTTTCATACTACAAAAATCTCAGAACGCCACGGTCGTCTAGGCTAACTGACAGCTGTAAAAACATTTCTTCCACGTCTGAAATTAACCCTACTGGCCCCTGTCTAAATCTTAGCAGGACTCCCACTAATGTATTCAACAGGTCTGGTCCCTGCAATACTTTCTCATTCAGACATGTATCGTTATACTTGGCCACACAATCAAATACGATTCTAACCTTTTCAGGCTTTTGTGCATATAAGACAGCATGATGAGGGAGATAGTTCACTTTCCCGTCATTACGCCCTAACTCGTCTTGCATACCCCTTATCAATCAACTTTTGAACCTCAGCCTTGTACCTTTCATATGGAACGTTATCTCTTTGTAGTCTCTTACTTAAAAACAGTAATCTGCTCTCTGCCATTGTTTTATTGTTGGGAAGGTCCGGCGAATTTTGTTTGAAGGGAATGGGGAGCTCCTAGTGTCCCTCAAGCTTTTTAATATCCTGGCCCCGCACAGACAATACTCTATTATCCTGAACTGATGTTCCTAACTTGTCTGTATACATCATTTCATCCGATTCAACTTCCCAGAACTTCTGTACCTGCTCTTGCAGATTGTTTACATGAGTGAAATTACTATGTGCCACATTGACACTTGCATTATATGTCTGACGGCTTCACAAAGGACCATTTACAGCCCAGCCTAGCAGTGTCTTAACAGCGTGAGGTCCACCTTTCTTTCCATGCCTTATTTCCGTTGGTAACAGTACTTCAGGCGTGTCTTGTCCAATTAACAAATGTACACTGTTTTTGTCAATTTCTGGTATTTGAATTCCATCGAGATGTGACCATTTTTTTATGTCGTTTTGACTTGCAATATTATCTGCACAAATAGACATATTTTGTTGGACATACACTGTGGGTAGCTTGACCACACTTTTACTTGTCCCATCTACATGTGATACTCGTATACTAATGGGGTTAATACATGGAATTTAATAATAAATTCCATGTATTATATTCACCGGGATTCACATCTATGCTGGCACAAAGCTATACATTGCTGACTTGTGCTGTACATACAATAAAAAATTGTGGGCTGTGTTTAAATAAAAATTGAAAACAGGGTTTTTTATTTGTCTTTACTTTGTAACCAAGATTGAGGTGACCAAAATATCAGTGATCATGAGCAAGGTCATTCACAACACATACACCTCAATGGATAAATCATCATCATAATGTTAAAGATAATTACGTTGTATTGCCCATGGTTATAAATAAATAAAAGTATATTAATAATTAGTACAAGTACAAGTACAAGACACAGATTTTCATGGATCCTTCTCATCCCAGATCAACTGAATTCAAATTTTACATGTATCCCATTGAGTTTGCTAGTTGAAAGGACTACTGAGCGTTTGCCAGCGGTAGCCGGCTAACGCTGTCTCACGCTGGCAAACGCTGTGTAACCCCGGGAACCGCCCTGAAACGCCAAAACGCACCCACTAACGCCGAAACAAGTTACTAGTGGATGTGTATCTTGTTTACCACCCTGTAAATACACTAACTCTTTCCATTCAAACTTGGCTGTCAGGGGTCCTAAAGTCAACTCTATCTAGCCCTTTACCCCTGAAATGGGCCAAAATCTGTTGGTGATCAAATGCCATGTGCAACAATGTTTTCAGTAATTTCAACACTAATGAAAAACAGTTTGAATGAGAATTGAAGATAATAGCTATCAAGATAACCAGAGCCAGATCAACAACTTTCCTTGGTGTGGTTTGGGTGCTTGTATTGCCCAAAATGGCAACCCATACATGGTAAATGATTAGCCTATGCCAGGAGTGGATAATAACCTGTGAGGTATGTGTCTTTTTCCCTTAATCACAGATCTAAATACATGTATTAAGTGTATTTAAATCTAAATATACATATATTCAGATCCCTGACTTGGCTTGCCAAGATTGTTTTCATTTTTTATCACAGCATAAGTACCTTCAGTGTTTTTCCATGCCCACCTTAATGGGTGTAGCAAAATACTGCTTCAACTATGAAGTATGTCATGAAGAAAGGGTCTTAGCAGGCTAAGAGAAGGGAAATAGACCGTGTACATTGGGTAAAAGTGGGCCATGTCAACTGTTTTAATACTAGAGTAGTGAGTGTCTGTGACAATGTCCTTCAAATGAATGAAGTCATGTGAAGAGTGTCTTGTCTCAAGGGCATAAAAGAGGTAGGTACTTTGGTACATGCAACATTTACACCAGAAATATAAAAGGATTATAGGTAAAAAACAAAATAAATAATACCAACAGGATACCATCTAGTCTATAAGTAAAAACAGAGACTGCACATATTAAAAAATGAAGGACTCCCTCCCTACCGGTTTCGACGCTGTCCGCGTCTTCCTCAGGGGAGGATCGGAGTCAAAATTTTATTATCAATATACACTATAAGTACTGTTTAGGAGGAGTTGTTATGCTTCCGTCTTAACCGGAAGTGACGTCACGGTCTGTGTTTTTTATGAATAAAAATTATACGTCTATATACCGAATGTTCATGACTTGGTGTTTTTTTGTTATATGAAAGATTCACATTTCTGCTTTTTAGAGAAGTATTGAAGTGTTCATAAATATAGATGAGATCTGCTTTTAAAGATAAAGAGTCCGATGTATGAAAAGTATGTAAGATGATATATTATAAAAAATTCTTGAAGACGTCCACCTCTCGGGGTTTAGTGAATGGAGGATTCTGTCAGGTATGCTGGTAGGGGGTTGTAGCTCAGATCTGGATCTTTATTGCCCTGGCTCGTCTCCATTGGCTTCTTCTCCATCTGTGGGTGAAGAAAAGACGATCTACCTCGGTTATGGATACGGACAAATTGTTCAGGAGGCACGTTATCATTGGTATAGATTGTGGGTTTTTTACTACGGTTGCTCATTATGAAGTTTTTATGATCCTTCAGAAATTGTTCAGGTGTGATATTGTATTCACTCGTACATGGTGTGGACGTGTTGCTTTCAGTTTCGGAGTCACTGAGTTCTAGTCCCATATCGGTAATCCATTTTCGCTTGTTGATATACGCTTCTACCTCTTCTTTTGGTGGGATCCGTATTACGGGGAGTTTAAGTTGTCCCCTCTCGTTCAGTGGTAGAGTTCTGATAGGTATACCGGATTTTGTAGTATCACAATTCTGTAGAGTCCGGAATATGGCAATAGGCGTTCTTTTTATGCTAATGACCTTTCGTTTCGGTACGGTGTTGATTTTGTCCAATTTGAAAGCGTCGGTGATGATTGGCTTCAAAAGGATTATAGTGAATATTTTAACCCAAATATGCTTCACTTGCCTTTTTGCAGCAATTTAAGTTCATAACTGAAAAGCTGCTCAGTCAATATTGAGCATTTGTATGTAAATGAATGACATACATGATAGATCGCAGTTCAAATCTGACAGCCTGGTGTTATAAAATTTATAAATTGTATAAATTATCTATCAATTTCACAGGCATGTGGACTTCTGTATATTTATTTTTCAATTTTTTTGCTTGCAGCTTTGTTATCAGTGTCTCAGTCTTTTTTATGCACATAACAAACTTGGAGTACACGTGTGGGTTATATGGTGCCATTGCAAACTGAAAGTACTGTAGTACCTGCAATTTAAGACCACTGGTGTGAAAGACCGCCTGCCTTTTATGGCCATATTTCTGATGACACAACAGTCTATATTCTTTGTAAATTTACCTGCAATTTAAGGCCACCTGTTTTGTGACCATTTATGGCTGGCAGAGGGGTGCCTCTAAGAAGCACGTACAGTGGTCCCCTCCTACAAGGCCACCCCAAATGCACCAGAAATGTGGCTTTATAAGAGGGGGGGGGGCACTCACGAGGAGGACAATATAATGCAAAGGCTGCACTTGCTGCACTGAGAAGTCGCCTCTCAAGAGGGGGTGGCCTTTGGTTGGGGGAGGGGGGGCTTTTACGAGGGGGACCACTGTAATAGATTTTTACTGATAATTGTAGACAAGACCTAAGATATAAATGATAAGATGTTTTGAACTTTTTCTCTTGCTTTTATATTATAAATATCCTCAAATATTTCGGTTAACTGTTGTAACCTTCTTCAGTTGGGTCTCACAGAAGAAGGTTACAACAGTTAACCAAAATATTTGAGGATATTTATAATATAAAAGCAAGAGAAAAAGTTCAAAAAACTTATCATTTATATTTCAATCCTTGTTTGAAAGATGTCTTTGAAATCGTACATAAGACCTAAGATGATGGCATGCTCCAGCTGCCAGGTCAATAGCCTTCCTTAGCATGGGTCTGTTCCAAGGAAAGCTATTGAGTCAGCCTTGTTGGGACAGGAAAAAGCTGGTCTGTAGCAGAGGTACGACATAGGGACCAGTCTGTAGCAGAAGTATGACATAGGGACCAGTGTGTTGCAGAGGTATGACATAGGGACCAGTGTGTAGCAGAGGTATGACATAGGGACCAGTGTGTTGCAGAGGTATGACATAGGGACCAGTGTGTAGCAGAGGTATGACATAGGGACCAGTGTGTAGCAGAGGTATGACATAGGGACCAGTGTGTTTGCATTTGCTGTTGTGAACAAACCAAATTGTTACAAAATAACACATACAGGAGATCTGTACATAATGGTATATATAATTTATTTGAGTAAAGTGGCTTTTCCATAATCATGTGGGAAAAGACATGTAAATATACTTTCATATCACACAAGCTTTTTGTATAGAAGTTTTACAAAGTGTTCTGTCTGGAAGAATCACTTCAGAGTAGCATGGTGCACACGTTAAACAGCAATCTGACACTACATCTACCACTGCAGTCTGCAGGGATGGCACTCTGGTAGGTCTGCAGCCCTGATTGTCCCCTTGAAATACTGATATTACCTGTTCATGATCACCTTAAATACTTCAGGTAGGTAAAAGACTGTGTAAAAAGAAATGTGCAATAATACTTAATGTGCTTTTGTAAATGCAAGTGGAGTCTGACATAAACGTACAGCTGTAAATACTGAGGCCTTATAAAAATCTATGCAAATTACCTGGCTATAATATGCCAGCATGTTCTTGTACTTTCATTTTAAGATTTAGTCAACAATAAATTACCATGGTGTAGATTGTTTATGTGGTTGTTTATTTAATTCTTGTGCTTAAAACAAAAGAACTTCCCATGGAGATATAATTGTAAAACCAGCCAAGTGGAGCATATGAGTCACCAGACTGGCCAAGTGCTTGCACAAAGCCAGTCTGTGTGACAATTATGATCCACGTGGCTGGTTTTACTTTTATCCGGTATCTGGTTCCCTGTCTGTTTCCAATGGTCATACCACAGCAGCACCAGGGGAACCAGGCAGTCGTGACCTTTGACATTGGAACTAGGAGATCAGAATATGGACAACTGTATCCTCCAGGTTTTTTTTTTGGATGCTACAGTTACAGGATAAATCAGAATGCTTTTCATGTAAGTGTTGACATGATGAAAGCAGGAACATCTGCTGTCAAGAAACTTTACTTTTTGTATTATCTTCCCTACAATATTCTACATGCATGATTTGCCACAAGAAAATATAATGCAAACATTCATTTTTATCTGCAATTGACAGACAGGAGATAAATAAGCCAAGTTAAATATGTCTGGGTAGCCAGCCACATGCAGGATAAGGTCATAGGTCACTGCAGACAGGAAATAACCTTTCCCCAATCATTTCATAAAGTTTCCCAGGTAACCGGTACTACTTTCCCTTTAAGTAAATTTGTGGATTATTTCTATGAAAATAACTCAACTGAATCTTCAGCACATTATTTAAAATACCACACTTCTACCAAGGTAAAATCTTGTCTAAAAACATGTTTGTTTGCCACCATTACTTTTGTATGACAAGTAATCTAAATTTATGCTCAGTGACATATGGTCAAATTAGGGGTCAAACTGTGACTGAGCATGCTCAGTTGAGCTTATTCTGTTCCTGTCATCTGTCATTTCAGTTCAAGCACATTAATTATGCGTGAAATTGTGATGCATCACAGTTATATATGTGTAATTCCATGAATGTGGGAATTAAATGTACACATGCATTCAGTACTACAAAATAAGAATGAAATGTTAAAGCAAATTACTGTTTGTAAAACAAATGTACCCCAAGGCTACAGCATCTGTCAAAGATGCCTCTGTCACATTCAGCATGTGTAGAAGTGATGTCACTATTTGTTTAGAATCACATGAACTGTGGGGGCAGGCTTCTCTTGCTTTGATTTAGCAGCGAAATATGGCACCAAAGTTGTACTTGATGGTGCCCCCATCCTGTTTGTGACCTTGATAAATAGTGTATTCCTACACATGGTTCTCCTTCTTGTGCCCCTTGATCACATTTCACGGAATATTGAGGGTCCGTCAGAATATGAGCTGATATGTTTGGACTGACTGTTTTAAGTTTACATGAAGTGTGGTACTTTCCCTAGATTTAAAAAATCACCCTACCATAGCTATGATAAACTTGTTTCGCTAACATATAGTCAAACTGATGGCCTAGTAGTGTCAAGACTGAACACTGTATCGAAAGATGTACAAATACCCCACACTAGGGCTGTTACCTTAGTGTTCACTCAACAGTATAAATACCCCACACTAGGGCTGTTACCTTAGTGTTCACTCAACAGTATAAACACCCCACACTATGGCTGTTACCTTAGTGTTCACTCAACAGTATAAATATCCCACACTAAGGCTGTTACCTTAGTGTTCACTCAACAGTATAAATACCCCCACACTAGGGCTGTTACCTTAGTGTTCATTCAGCAGTATTTATAAAAATTTGACCATACATTAATTATTAGTAGCCCAACAGTGCCATGCCCACATTAAATTTGTCAATAATTAATGTGATCAACAGCAAAGATAAGCAGTAAAATGATGTGACCCGAGAGTATGCCCCATACACAGGTCTATGTGGTCTCTCAGAACGAGGGTAGGGAGAGTCTGTCTCTGCCCTCCTTGCTCAGAAACAGGAAGTCTTATTAGATATACAAAACAAAGGAAAGATTATAGCAAGTGTTGTGATAAACGTCTGTCTCTTTGGGACAGTCTCTCCACGCTGGGGCCACTGTAATTACACACACACAATGCGATATTTACACCTGCAAGATTCAGCTTTGAGTTGATTGCGACATTTTATTTGTAAACTATTATTGCACAAGTCATCTCTTGTCCCTTGCATATACAGTGTACAGTCCAATGAAAACTTGGTTTCTCTATTATTTGTCCAATTGCTGGGCTGCTTTTCTGAAAGGTTTTGAGATTTTCGGGACAGAAAAGTACAGCCCAGGTATGACAGATCAGCAGACAATATATGTACTAGATAAACGCTGTATCAATGCCGTCCACCCACATACAGTCATAGTCTTTATGTCGTAAATAATGTCAACATGTGGAATTGTTACACTGTCCATTTTCAGCGCTGTATGCAGGTAACTATACTTGTCCAGGTACAGTGTACACTGGTGTGCACAGGTGTGCACAGGTGTGCGGTGTTTCTTTTTCTATACAGTGATGGGTCTTCGTGAACCCACATTCTGATACTCTGTTTTGTACATCTGTGGGGATGTGAAGGCTGAGCTGGGGCCAGCTTGGGGCTGCACAAAAGGAGTGTCCACTGGACAATGATATATTTCCTTCATCTTGACATCTGATGGCGTCTGGTAGGATTCTGCTTGTAGTGTCTTCAGACCCCTGGGCAAGCACAAAATCAACAAATTATTATTTATAAACAAGAAGAATAAGAAGCAAAAAATCAAAATCATACCAGTAATAACTGCTGCCATCACATACATTCCTTGTCTAAATGCATGGCCTGTGCTCTGTGTGAACAGTAAGCTGTGCTTCAGTCCATGCATGGACAGCCTTCAGTCCATGCATGGGCAACCTTCAGTTCATGCATGGACAGCCTTCAGTCCCTGCACGGACAGCCACAGTGAAGGATGTTCTTTTTGGTGGCTGCACTGGTTCAGAGGCTATATTTTCATGATAGAATACTTCCTGGTAACAATCACTGGCCAATAAGGAGACTCCAGATTGTTTATCCCCCAGGTGTCTCCACTTGCAAGTTTACAAGTTTTATTAGCAATCCGTATTCAGAAAATACATTCTGTTGAGGCATGGAGCCTCATAACAATATATATACATATTAAAACAGTAAAGAGACCAGTTTACAAAATAAAAGTAAAAACATTGAGATACATGGTACAATTGCAGTGAAAAATATTGCAGACAATTTATAAATCAGTAAAAGCATTTAGATGCTTGGCACAATAGAAGTAGTGAGTGCCTAAAAAGGCTCAATGTTGCTCAAAACATAATTTACCACCTTTTTCTTAAAACTGTACAGTGATTGCGTATCACAGATATGCTGGGGGAAAGCATTCCAGCTTTTAGCACCTGTGGTATGGAATGAGTTTGGATGGGATTTTCAGATAAAGAAATTGCCAGCGCCAGCTGATCGGGTATTGGAAGAATGGATAGAGGAGGTACGAGTAAAGAGGTTGGTCAGCCTGAGGTAATCGGGAGTTTTGTTGGTGATCTTCCACATCTTTCAGTGATTGTAGAAGAATCTTTGTTTGATACTCATCCATTTGATGGTGTCCAGCATATCCATGATATGAGTTCTGGGGGCACACTCTACAATTATCCTCATTGCCCTGTTTTGAATCTGTTGAAGTTTAACCAGATCCTGTTTTTTTTACTATTGCTCCAGACTATACTACAGTAGTCAGTAGGGGCCAGTATGGGCCAGTCTGAGTGTGTTGTACAAGGTGACCCTAGTGTTAGGTGGTGTATATCTGGCTGCCCTAGAGATAACACCTATTGCACTTTTCACCTTAATGAAGACTGTTTCAAAATGATCATTGAATTTAAGTCTGGAGTCAATTTGTACTCCAAGGTACTCGCAAGAGTCACACTGAGTAATAGCAACTGGGATGTTAATGAACACCGGCTTCATCTAGGTGAGTACTCCCCATTGCAAACTGATGGTTAACAAGTTGACAGAAGGATAACACTTACATGTGAGGCACTGGTACCAATGCATTGGGCAGTCTGGGTATCCTGGTTGGTGTCTTGAACCATGTTGGATCTCTCATTGGCAGCCGCTCTCTTGGGACCGTGTCCTTGGGAAGAGGACTGTAATAATGACACTCCTTTAGTATGTAAACATTGCAAGAGTGCAAAAATACACTACAGGTCAGTGGCTTACAGTGGCTTACCCTGGGCCCCTTTCAAGAAACAACTCAGGTACTTTAGGTTCCTTGAAAGAACAGGACTTTCTGTGAGAGAGCTACCAGGGTAAATGAGTTCATACAAAAGCAGACAAAATTTGATTAACATTTCAATAATTTCACAATGCACAAATAAATAGATGTGACAGTATTGAGTCTTTGCACTGTGAATAAGTCTGTAACTGAAGTCTGCTGTCAGTAATGTCATAATTGTTGTCACATTAATTACACCTGTAAGTTTCAATGAAAACTGATGGCACTTCCATATGTCCTCAGTTCATTTTTTTTCAAGTACCACTGTTGTCCATGTCTAACTCATGTACAGTCAAATAAACTACCAGGTGATGTATTTAGTTATCCAAATTCTAAAATTTCCAGGTCAGTATGATAAGATTTATTCTTTGTGCACTGTAATTCCTCTTGATTCTATGGATAGAAATTATGATGATCTTATCCTGGTCTAGCATGTTACTACATTTAGAAGAACTCATCACCTGTGTATACATCTATCTACTGACATCAGTGATTTGCCATGAAAATAAATGTCCGTGAAAATAAATGTCACTGATTTTCACAGAAGTGTGGATGCTGGACACATGACTGACACTTACTTATGTGTGAGACCATGCCCCCAAGCCTTTGGGTATTCCTCACACTCCCAGTATGTGGGTACGTCCTTCTTGGCATATCCGTTGACCTCCTTGGGCTTGAAGGCTCGGTGGTCTTTCTGTGTTGTAGTCAGGTAGATGTCATTAAGTCGCAGGACACCTTTGTCCTTAGGGAAGAATTTCTGACCCCTCAGTTTGTCATTCTGTGTGGTTGCCATCACTTTCTGTGTAACAAAAAATATGACTTTTTTCACATACAAGTGAGTAATCTTTAGTGTGCATTTGTTAAAAAATATGTACATAAAAAATAATACAAATATATTATGGGAAATAAAAAAAATATATATTCCCAGCAGAGCACAGATAATGATAACTAACATTAATGCTTACATCAACTATTATTTTTCTTTCTGAATGTGGTAGAAAGATATTGCCACCCATGTTATATTTCACTGGTGTTGATCAATTATGAAAGTGTGAATATGGAAGCAATCTGCGGGAAAGTATAAAAACTATGCAATTAGTGGCATTCCCACCAGGATAAAATGTTAATTTTGGGTGTAAAGTGGTTGTTCCTGATGTCACAACAACACTGTAGGATGCTAAAAGATAGTCTCCGGATATGTATATATGTAGATGTATATATGGTACTATTTTTCTTGATCAGGTATAATTCTCTTCAATCTCCATACAGACACCATCATAAGTTCAATGTGGAACAAAAATAATAAACTGAAGTAGCTTAGTTTTCACCCAGACCTCCCCCTCCCCCCCCCCGAAAAAAAAAGTAGACTGACATGGAAATGACATATCCCTTCCTGCCTAAAATAATTATTGTTTGGGGGTCAAACTACTAAGATATAATCTATACCTCTAATTGTGAAATATATTCATAACGTGTGTTGTCATATACATCACATTTTCTTTCAAACTGAGGATATCTGCACCTAAAGCCATTTTCAGAAAACAGTTTTGTATAAATGAGACCTTTGCTGCCTCACTCCCAGCTAACATCCTTTAGATCTTTATCATACATGGATCTCTTTCTGGTTTCCCTTACATCATAAATCAATCAATATTCTAAGGCTGTGATAAAAGGATTAGAACTAAAAGTGGTGACACAATTGAAATGCTAGTGTTCTCTCTGGTACCATGAAGTACATTTACAGAGTACACACACATGTGCATTTGTAAAGGGCCAGTAGATGTCCATCAGTTGACATTGGGATACATACTACTTTAATTCTATATCCTAAATTTATTTTGCTAAGCAACCTGGGTCACTTGGAATTTACAGAAGCAAGTTTTTATTACAAATAATGGTAAGGGCACCATTATTACTTTCTTTTATCGTAGATGTAGTTAAAGAAGTTGAAAAGTCAGCCATGGGGAAATAACCATCTGACTGAAAAAAAAATTTCAGATTGAATCAAACATTTCAGATTAATTTGGAATGAGAAAATAGGGTCTCTTGAAATCAAAAGGGTTTTTTTTTTATTTTATCTTTTGTTTTAGGATCCAGAGCACAATTTACAGGCAGTCAGGACACAAAAAACTTATATACATGTAATTTAATAACAATGCTCTGACAATGAAGAAAACTTGCATGTTTTTGTTTTTTAACATTTTGTGTGCCAGAAAATTGGGGAGGGCACTCATGGGGAAACTGAACAGTGACAAATCAAGCCTTTCTACCTTAAACTGGCCAAATCTAGCTGATGGTTAGATATCAACTGCTTCAGTTTTTTTGACTGATTTCAACAATAATGAAAAATAATTTGGATTAAAATTGTTGACAGAACTTGTCACAATAACATGTCAAGAGCCTTCCTTGACATTGGTTGGGCATGGGGAAAAGGTTTAAGAATTGATTTTTGGTTAAGCTGTCTTACCTTAGAAGGACCCTCCATAGCATGATTATTATAGACAAATCCCTGTGGGTTGGGTCTGAATTCTTGGTCCATGTTGATGCCTTTCTCTGCTCGATACATATCCTGCATCTCACTTGTCTGGTTGCCCATTGTCAGAGGCTTCCTGAACCCTCCATGACCAAGCTGTATGCATAAAAGCATGAAAATATTACATCAGACAATATAGTGCTTGGGATATCCTGAAACTCATGGTGCATAATTTACAAGAGCTGTAAGGAAAAAAAAACAAAAAACAAAAAGAAAAAAAAAATGGATGGCATGTACAACTTACATAGCTCAGATATCGCATTTTTAGTTACATGGCATATCTTTGTTGAGTATCCTTCATTACCAGTATAATGTGAATCCACAACCCACACAAATGTTGATGAGGGAACTCAGCACAAACCATCCAGCAAAGTTTATCCTTCTCCTTTGGAAGCTTCATTCACTATCAGAGTGGGTGGGTGGGTGAGGGTACACTAACTCACCTTTTCATGCAGGTCTTTATTGTAGTGGACTTTCCAGTGCCCTGGTGCTTTCTTATACAGTGGGTCTCTGTTGCCGTACGGACCACCTGTGTGCTTACGGTCGTGAACCACTCCTGTAGTTGTCTTGAACCTCTCCTCTGTGGCCACCTCATCTTTGCGAGCTAATACTGCTGGCAGCGGCTCATTGATGACAGTCTAAGTAATGGAAGTCATGCCATAGCATTACACAGATAATTCAGTTGTGACGTGGGTTCCCATTTTTTTTCATAACACACAAGTTCAAAAGCATTACAAGATAACTCAACGTCATAAAATAAAATAAAGTGGATGGGCATCTGACTTTGGTTATTTAAATGTCAGGCATGACATACATGTAATTGTCATTACAAGAATTCAGTCAATCCGGAATTATAACACTATGACACTATGGTGGTGTGAATGCACCTAGCCACTGGCTCCAAGTTTTTATTCATAGAAGACCTTTAGACTTCCATCTGGAGGTTTGAATTTCAAACATTCACACAGTGTTATGAATCAGATGGCAGAACTTTGCAGGCTGCTCAAAGGACAGTTATTTAACTCGAACATTTGTTGAAAAAGCAATACAAAAAGAGTTGCACCGTTATTCATTGATGTGCTCTTGCATACATATAGGGAAGAAGTACAAATCCAAGGGTATTGGGTTGAGACCGAACCAAAGGAAATAGGCCTATACAGGACATGTTGTCTGTAATAATAATAATATTTAATCAAGATTTTGATAACGTTAAAGAAAATGCAGTACTGGCATGCCTAAATTGTCTTTGCTGAAGAGCCAACTTGAACTTGTCGTGGATGTTTTGCAGACAACCAGAACTTTATTGACTGTTACAGATGTTCAGAACATGGCAGAGGGTGATAGGTTAGCCTGGATGTTGGGGTTGAAAGGAGATACACCAGGAAGTGGAGTAGGGATTGAGTTAGTTAAGGGCTTTCTGGTGAAGTGCTGGGAAAGAAGAAGTAATGTGTTAGGTTTGAGGGAGTCTGAAGCCAGAGTAGGGAACTGAGAGAGGGGAAGGGAGAAGGTAGCCCTTATAAGGGCTCCCACGACTCTGTCTATGGCAACATAGACAGGGGCTGTGGGCATGCCGAGTGCAAGATGCGATTGTGGGATAGGTTTTGATTTCTTGGCCTCCTTTTCAGGACCACGGCAAACAAGTGGAGGGCCAAAGACAATTATAACATGGTGCTGGTCAATGACTAAGTGCTTGACCTGGCATTTGGTGCATTTAAGGCAATATTGGGTATAAATTTTCTCAAATACAACAAGTTACACGCGGTCACTTGAGAACGGGTGAGTTGTAAACGTGTGATGTTAAAATACCATTTTTAGAAACACTTCCTGCATGATTGTTCTCGATTGGATTGCTGTAGTCTATTCACAATCACACCTTAGAGCCTTAGAGGCGGGGATAGGGGGTGAGAGGGATGTTTTGTTTTTTTTCCTTGGCCACCTGTGTCACAGAGTGGCACAGGACCGTGGCAGACAAGCGGAGAGCCACCGTATTATTATTATTATTATTATTATTATTATTATTATTATTATTATTATTATTATTATTATTATTATTATTAGATGCCTGTCACTGCCCATTGCCAGACTGACAACAATAACTACAGGGTTTTATATCCATTGATGCCAATGATTGCCATGGTCATTAGATGGAGGAATAACTGTGTCTTGGTGGGCATCATTATATGTTTGACTACCAAATAAACAGCAGCAGGGATACATATGTCCGTTTGCTTGATATACATGCACTACCTAATTAGATCAATTATACAAACACTTGAAACAGGAGCAACAGTGCCACATCTTCCATACAGATCTGAACCAAACAAATACCACCATCCAATCTGTGCTCCATAACCAACCAGCCACTGTCTATGTTTAAACCTATATTTTAATCAACCACAACCAGTAACTGTCGATGTCTAAACCTATACCTGAATCAATCACTACTGCATTATCCCTTTTTAGTGCCCCTGCCCTCTTCAGGGCCTCCCACCACCCTATTTTTCTCGCATGAAAGTTTGAAATATTGGAGAACTACCTCTATTTTTGCACTGTTTGCAGGTCCTTTCCGTCTTTGATTCATTGAGGGTATTCTATCCCCCCGACAATTACACAATTATTGCATACTGATGGGGTGAATAAACGTGGATATCGCGACTTTCATCATGCACTTTTGGGTATTCAAAGCCATGCTGACCAGTGTTGACCAACACAGTTGTTATAATTGGTATTATTAAGTTGACAGATGATCGTAATCAAAGACTGGAATTGGAAAGGGTAATGTTTACATCGATCAGGGGATTTTCAGCTACGTTTCTTGACGCACAATATGTCAGTGACACTTACCCTAAAGTTTGAACTTGGGAAATAATATCCAGGTCGGAAATGATGGCCCACACCAGTACTAGTTTGGTGTAAATCTTGTCTCATTTCTGTGGCTGCCATCGTGTCTTTGCCCAATGTGCCGATGGTTGCTATGGACGGAATCCATGTAAACAATTGAGGTTGATTCGTTCCTTTGCCGCTGAAAGGCGCGGCGGTCAATTTAGCTGGGTTCCCTGTCGCTTTACTGATTACGTCACTGTGACTGACGGAAACCAGACCACCACGTATTTCCAACTCCGTTGAGTGGCGCACTCTGGGGTGTTTCATGAGAAACAGTTCACAAGTGGCCCAGTTGGCAGGTATTTCCCATTAAATTTCAGTTAGCCCTTCTGACATTTTCAGCACCACTCAAAGGCTATATTTATGAATTTGTGCCTACCAACAAGTATTTTTACACGCTTTAAAGATACACATTGGCTACAATAACCATCAATATGATTATTTTATAGGGGACGAGTTGGTTCAAAATGTCAAAGAAGAAAAGGACTTGGGAGTAATTATCGATCATTCACTCAGTTGTAGTACACAGTGTGCTCAAGCTGCCAAGACAGCCAATAGAAAACTAGGACAGATTAAAAGGACATTCACGTATAAATCAAAAGGAATGGTAAAGAAACTCTACAAGGCTTTGGTAAGGCCCCATTTGGAGTATTGTATACAAGCATGGCGGCCATGGCTTCAAAGGGATGTTAATCTACTCGAGAATGTACAGCGCAGAATGACCCGATTAATACCAGGATGGGCTGAAACGTATACGTATGAAGAAAGACTAAGACTGTTGAATCTAACATCATTAGAAACCAGAAGATTGAGAGGAGATCTAATTGAAGTATTTAAAATTTTTACGGGTCTGGAAGACATCAAGCCAGAGGACTTTTTTACATTACAGACTGGGGTTACCAGAGGCCACTGTTATAAAATTAAAAAATTCCATACAAGACTGGATATTAGAAAGTACACTTTTTCGCAAAGAATTATAAATGAATGGAACAATTTACCACCTGTAGTAGTAAATTCAAATAGTTTAAACACTTTCAAAGACAATATTGACAAGCATCTTAAACACAGGATGGAGGCTTATACGAGCCAGCGAGTTGCTGGCTCCCTGCCTCGTCAATTCACCCCCTAGACTACAACTTTACTTTTAACAGTAGCAGGGGGCAATCATACTCATACTCATACTCAAAAATAGACGACAGAGTCCGTTAGGCCTAAAAAAATAATAATAAAAAATAAACGAATTTTACAGTATGGAGACAAGTATTCCATACATGTACTTGGTTTGCATATTTTGTTAAGTAATTATAGACAAGGGCTTCGCCCTATACAAACTCTTTTCGCGATGTGCTTAAAACAACTAATGTGTTGCTGTTAGTGTGGAAAATGTGTATGACGTATGCTCCACAAGACAACACACTTCCAATTTTGATTCTTTTGAAAAGAAAATCCATTATCGCAGGGATGCCAACATTCAAAGTGTCATTTCAGGGACAAATAGTCAAGACCATCAGGGACACAAAATAATTAAACAAAGAATACAGCAGCAAATACTCAATTTTGATGATTGCTGAGCTGGTCCCACCATTTACTTCCTGTTCACTTTTTAGATCTAATCTATCAAAGTCTTATCCTACCTTAATAAGTATTTCGATTACTGTGAAACAATGTGCATTGGCTGCTGTAAAAAAGAACACAAAGATATGCTGCAACGTCTCCAAACCAATCAATTTATTCCAGGGCCCTGGCCCGCAGCCTAACTAAAACAGAGCACTAAGAATTGTTATTAATAATTTGGCTATACTGTTAGGCCATTAAAGTTCTTATCAAACAACTGAACTGGCAAATCTTGAGCTGTCGACCATTATGTAAAGATGCTTAAACAAAATGCCTCCTGACTATCTTTCAGAAAAAAAAAAGATACGTAGGTTCTATTCATGATCAAAAGACACGAGGCAGCTCAGCTGTTGATCTAAGCATACCACGGCCCCATCCTGAAAAAAATAAACAACCTCTTATTGTTTGTGGTGGTCACATTTGGAATTAATTTTCAACAGATAATCCCTATAGATTGCCCTGTGTGTGTCCTTTAAATAACTTTACTCGCATGTATACGATTGTTATAAGGAAATACGTGAGATTAGTATTGACTTTCGAAAATTGTTACATATAACCCTTGATTCATATATAAAGTGAGATAAAAAACAAAAAACAAAAAACCCCCCACATTTTTTGAAAGCTGACAAACTGTAGATTCTGTTAATTACAATGTTATAATGTTAGTTGATGGCAATGTTTACATAACATGTACACAAAAGATCATCACGATTTACCACAAATATTGATTCAGCTCATTCAAGTTTAAAGATAGGTACCTCAAATCTGCAGTACACTAGTTCATACAAGGAATCAAAAAAGCGTGTCTCACATTTTCAAAATTTGATCCAATTTTGTCATCAAAGTCAGTTAAAAGTAGTTTTTCTTTAATGTGTCATCATCATAACTTCAAATATCCGTATCTCAGGAACAACAACAAATATTTCAAATTCGGGACACCATTTTCATTTGCAGTGTGTTTCACAGTTTTCCGTAAATTTGATGAAAAAAAATACAGGGAAATGTACAACCTGAATTAAAAAATTTATATCAAAGAATGACTATTACTTATCTACACTGTTATAATTGCTCTGCAAACATTGCTTCCAAGAAACATTACCAAAGTTCTAAAGCATAAAACTTTAGCTTCTATGTTTTGTCAAAAAGTATAACACTTTTTAAGTAAATTTACGGTGTTGCATACAGAAAAGAATCAATCAGCACTGACACCAATGAAAATCTGAAGTATATTGTTAAACGTAATTAATTTTTATGTACTGGGTCCCAGGGAAGAACAGTATTTGACTGACTGAAAAAATAAATGAATGACTGAATTAATAGATGGATGGATCAATGAATAAATAAACAAACAAGCAAACAGATAAATATATAAATAAATGATTTTTAATGTAAAATGATAACATAGACTTACCCTACATCAATATGGTCACACGGTATATGAACACATGACCCTTTGACCCTTTATGTGCAGGGGCTATTGACTAAAAAGACCCAGTACATTATTTTCTTTATCAACATGGTACTCTGTAATAACTAAGCACATACACAAGGTTAATGGTGGTAACCAGTAAAACGCTGACAGCTTGATTCATTCTCATTCTCGGGAGCTGGTCAATATTTACGTTCAGGACGACAGACAGAGTGGGCCAGGTGTATTTGTAACAGAGATATACATTTCATTGCTCAAATATCGTACGTCATCAAGTGGTCCTACATGATGGACTCCATACGTCCACTAAGCCACAGTCTGAATTATATATATATATATATATATATACTCAACAGATACTCCATTTTGCAAAGTAACTTCAGTGAACTTCCGTCCAACTAGAAAGCCTGTTCAAAAAAGGAAGGTGGATAAAATAACAGAAAATAAAATAAACAGAAAAAAAAATGCCCCAAACATTAAAAACCTTTGAAAGTGCCTGCTGGATTTAGTAAGGTATATCGGTCATAAACAGTTTAAATTTAGTCTTGGTCTATGCTGTTTGACTAATGAAACTGGCAGAAAAGCTTGTATTTCCGACACATAATTCAGTGGCTGTAGTTTATTGCGGACCAGTCTGACTGTTACTCCTACCAAATTGGATCCAATTGGAAGGCGGAAAGTTGTGAAGGGGGAGGGCGCATTTACGTGATCACAACCAGATGCTAGTCACTTGCTGCTGCAATCGACAACCGGTGAAGGTCTATGCAAGCTTCTCAACGAGACGAGGCAGCCCCGGACCGGCAATCAAGGGAAGCAGGGACCAGTTCACAGAACAACTGAGTGGTGCGGGCATGTGCCAGAGATGGAGAGCGGGGCCGCTGTCTGTACCTCAGCGGCTCCTGCACACATAGTTGGAGACTAAGACCATTTGATGCAAGCTATGCATCGACTTGTTCTCGTGGCTAAATGGGAGAGATACACTATGCAGTACTGGCGAGTGAGGTAGTAACACGGTGCATAAGTGAACTGTTGGAAATGGGTAACGACTCAGGATTACATGTTGTGGCTAGAAAATGATGATTAGATCAGAGATGCAAGAGTTGGCTTGCACCATAGTGGTATTGATAGTATATTGTACAATTGTCGTGCAATGTCAGAGCACGGTAGGAGAATACCTGGGGCCCGACGGACAGGCCTGTACGGCATCTTGCACCGACAACTTTCGCCACCAAATGCAAGATGTTCTTCAAGCATTCCAGCAACAGCGATATGAAACCCAGCAACTGAAAGAACAGGTGGATCGACTGAAATCGGACTTGTTTGTCATGAAGACCGAGGTGGTACGCAGACAAAGAGCCATGCAGGCCGATCTGTCCAGCATCAAAACAGCCGTGCACGGCCGACAGCGGCGCTTGAATGGAGTAAAAAATGACATTTCAGATATCAAAACACAAGTGCAGCAAAGTAGTCAAACTTTGGCAAATGATATTTCACAGGTAAAACAAAAGATACAGCAAGGGCACGAAAGTTTAAAAAGTGAACTTACAAATCTTAAGGTGTCTTTGCTTCAAGATCACAGGACTACAAAGGATCAATTACTTAGTTCTGTACAAACTATGATAAAAGACGTACAAAATGGACTTGAAGATACGCTTACTAATGTTTCAGACCATATACACGCAGCACTGGAACAACAGCATAATCTTATCACCAACATATCACAGTACACGTGGACCCGCGGGGGTAGGGATGGCGATGCACATCAGTCGGGTCCAGATGACAAGATCTCACCTGGCTACACCAGGGTGACCCACGCACGAGGTGAGTAAGATCAGCTGGGCAAATATCACGTATATGGAGGTTTCCGCAATATGTGTATCATCACAACTGAATGGAATGTGCCAGTTCCTTGCTCGATTTCCCTTGAAGTATTTTATGGTTCATAACATAACAACAATATGACTACTGATAAGGTGACATAAATTTGTTTACACTGAGGGAATTCATTATCGGTGGATGTTACAGTAGAACATCTGGCATACAGCCTTATTCTCTGTAGCGCTGAAAAAGGTCCAATAAAGAACATCTCTCTCTCTCTCTCTCTCTCTCTCTCTCTCTCTCTCTCTCTCTCAGAGGTTTCTAGAGATATTCTCTATGAGTCAAGAAATCCCATTCAAATTACAGTTTGCAGTCATAATTGGCAAATATTCATAACAGTCGTCAGGTAGGCTAATTTTTTTCCCACAGTGGAATACTGTCAATGAACTATTCCTCCATAATTTTATCATCACGTTGGGCTTTATGATTACACTTTCAATAGGCGTTGAGGTCATTCTCATTTATTTGCCATTTGGGTGTGTTGTGCTTGCGTATATGAAGATGCATTTATATTCATTTCAGATCAGACAACTGCCTCGATCTTCGTGTTTCTCATGGTCTTTGTCTGAATTTTTGCCAGGCTGAGTCCACAAAGGAAAAAAACCCCACACAATGGTTTAACCATGTTCCCTATTTTCTGTTCATAAGACAAGCGAAGATTCGAAGTGCGGTATATGACAAAACCGGGCGCATTACATTGATGTACCTCTTGTTACACATGTTCGAGATGAGAATTACTTTCTTTCTTTCTTTCTGTCTGTCTGTCTGTCTACCTGTCTTTCTGAAAGGATGTACATGAGAGTTTGTGCATTTGTCTGGTATTGTGACCATGAATAGCTCAAACGTCAGTGAATGATATTTTGAATACAGAAGAAACAAGAAAGGGTGTGACTTATTTATGAGTAAACCATTTACCCTGTTAAGTATACATAGGTCTTAGCTCTGAAACTTTAAAATGTTACATTGTAGATTGAGATGACAATCCAATTTCAATACTCAGGTTTGTGCACTGGGTGCATCCGATGAAATTAAAAATGAAAGTTGAGGAATTTGAAATCATGCTCTTTAGGAATACTTATAAGCATTAATTGTTGAATACCTTCATAGGCATTCCAGATAAAGGTATCAATCCAACTTCAGTTTAGCGGTTTGCGATATATGCACACCAATGAAACTAAAATGAACGTTGTAAACTTTGAATTTGTCCTGCGTAGGCACACTTGGAATAAGTGTTTATCCATTGTAAAACTATTATAGATGAAGGGACCAGTCAAATTTCAATTCAAATGATTGTGTTCAGGGTGCATAACAATAGTTTTAACATTTTTATTTGGCTAGCTTTCAAGGCAGCGAGACAAATTTGTTGTCAAGCAAGTCTGATCGGTCCAGTTAATTTTGTTCCTGTAGGCCTAACGATGTAACGATGACCGTCTACTACATTGTACGAGATTGTCCGACCAGATAAGCACAGGGTGAACAAAGACAAAGCACTACATGTTGGCAATGACAGTTCTGTCCATATACTGGGAAATCAGTTTCCATCAAATAGCTATCTTGATGACGAAATAACATGTCTTACAAATGCTCTTAACTCTTATATTAAACTTTGTCTATGGTTGACAGAAAACTATAATGTAACCGAGTCTCCCTGACACACGCCTAGATGACTTCATAGCTTTATTTTTTAAATTTTATGGTACGTTTATAAGAGATGACCCGTTCAGCAGCAGACTGTTCTGTGCAACACAAATTAAAATAATCACAAATGGGAAAACATGTGCATGATATTCAGAACATACAAGACACAGTGAAGCGAAGATTACAAAGATGCAAAACTCCACAGGCATAGGACTCACTACAATGAAATGAAAAACTAAAAGAGAAGCTAAAATACACCCAAACTAAAATGAGTAAAACCACAGTGGGATAATTCATGACAGAAACATAATAAAGCTGACAGCCTACACACCCGAAAATGGGCATATTACTATTACTTTGACTTTACCAGATTTTTGTGAAGTTAAATAATTTTTGGAGTAAAAGATCACAAAACAGCGTATACCTTTCATGTTTTTATGTCTGGCTTGGAATGATAATACGGAGATCAATAATTATATCCACAAAATGAAATTACGACAACACAGGGACTGTGCAATGTTCCCACCGTGTAGTGACCCTGTGTATTGTGTGTACAAGTCGTTCTAGCACGTAATACATAATTTACATACATTGTGTAATTGTGCAAAACACTTATTTTAATGCTTATAATTTTACATATGTGGAAAATATACATATATGAAATAGTTTTGTACGCAAATTGTAATATCTTTTACACATATGTGCAAAAGATTTACGAGCGTGTAATACAATACACACGTGTAAATCTTTTTCACATATGTAAAATAAAAGACTTGCACATATGTGAAATACTTTTACACGTGTAGGTATACTTTGGTTTAAACATATTTTATTAGAAAAAACAATCGGTCAACAGGCACAATGCCTATATTAAGACCTCTTGTACATAAAGTGGCAATACATACATACATACATACATACATACATACATACATACATACATACATACAATGTTGGACTGCCAGATTACATATAGTTACGCGCACAGTATGTTACAGACAGCAGAAAGTGAAAGGGAGAAGGAGGAGAGTATCTAAAACTGGCGACGAGATCTGTATGAATTTAAATTGCAATGAGAAGTACCTGCTTGAAAGCTTTACTGAGGTTGATTAATCCTTAAATCTTTCAGTAGATTTAATATAACAATGTACTGGTCAAAAAATGTCATAATTTGCGTTTTAATTTCCACCTGATATTCCGTAAAGTAATGTTTTTAGGTTGAAGGGTGCCAAAGATGCAATTTCGGTTTTAAGTTTGTCCCTTTGGATGGGATATTTGCTACTCTGAAAAAATGATGGAAGTAATCCTCAGCAGAATGAACACAGGAACAAAGTGGTGACGCTATCAAGCCCATTTTGACCAAGTCAGAGTTCAACTGGATACAGCTCATTCTCGTCCTGGCTTGGATTATGGCAATTTTTCTTTCTCCAAAGTAGAATAATTCATTTCTTTTTGGTTTACTTTTGCTTAATTTTCTTGTGAAGTCGTCAACATTTTCCGAATTTTTTATTGATCTTGAAAGAGGATTCCATTCACGGATAGTAGATGGGAAGAAGGAGTTATGATGTATGTTTTTCATTGTGATAGGAGGTGTTATAGTTTGTCTGGATCTTATGTTATATGCATTTCGTTGTCCCGCTGCCTGAAGGAACTAGGTTACAGAGGTAGGCAGCAGCAAAACCATTTCTATTTTGAACATGAGGACTAATTTTTGTTTGCGTCTTCGTTCCGAAAGTGTTTCGTAACCTGTTTCTTCATCTATTTTACTGTGACTTGTTCGAATCATTGCTCCTGTTACAACCCGGGCTGCATCCAGTTGAATACTTTCGAGGAGAGCCCTGTCCGATTATGTGCATCCATACCAGACCACGCTTGCGTATTCTAAACACGCCAGAATGAAAGAGAAGTATAAAGATTCCAGCGCCCGTCTGTTCAAAAGGCTTTTTAGAAAACCTACTAATTTCCTCGACTCTACAGCAATCGAATTTATGTGTGATGCTCAGGAGAGATCGGCAGAAAAGATGATGCCAAGGTGTTTATGATTTTCAACATTTTTAATATTTGTTTCTTGAAACAATAACTCAGGGTGATTAACTGGTCTCTTTTTACGAGTAAAAAGTAATGATTTGGTCTTTGCTGAGTTGAAATTGACCAGCCATTATTTTGCCCAAACAAACATGGAGGGAAGATTATGAGTTCAAGTGTTTGCCCTTTCGGCGGGATTATCCACTTGAATATATAGTGTTGTATCTTTTGCAAAACAACGAATTTCTGACTTAACTATACCTACAATATCATTTACATAGATCAAAAACATGAGTGGGCCTAGTACTGAGCCTTGTGGGACGCTTGCTTCCATACTGCCCCAAGTAGACGTCTGACCTTGGGTAACTACGCGCTGACACCTGTCATGAAGATAATTTTAGACCCATCTTAATAAATTGCCACCAATCCAGGCTTTCTTCATCTTGTAAACCGAACCCGGATGATGTACTTTGTCAAAAGTAGGTATACTTTGCACACATGTGTGACAAAAGAATTACACATGTGCAAAAGATGTACATATATGTGATTATACTTTTGACACGTGCGTGAATCTTTTACACATATATGCAGACACACGTCTGAAAGAATTGCGCGTATATGTAAATATTGTTACACATGTAAAAACGTTTGTTACATTTTGTTACATAAGTAAAATATTTATATATTTGTAAAATAGTTTGACACATGTGCAAATCTCTTTACATATGTAAATACACCATTTTACATAAGACAAAGATTTACATGTGTGTAATAGTGAATTAAATGCTAAAACAGCTTATCATACTCGTGTAGGCATTCGAATGGCATTTGCTGCTACAGTGTAACAACCATGCATATTCATAGCAAGTGAAGCCCATTAGCTGTAGCTAAATTCCACTTTGGCACCCCAGGAAGACAATGTTCATTGTTCCAGCATAGCAGTGGAGCTTTAAACAAACTGGTCAAGTGCAGCAAAATGCATGTCATATTTAATCCAAATCATAAATGAACACGTAAAATCTGAAATTCAGCCTGAAACGGTGAGCATGGCCATATGAAAACGGTTGCTGCAGTGTTTAATTTGTACAACATTTGAATCTCAACATTTGGTGCATTTTCGGGGCAGGTCCGTGACATTTAGCTGCACTTTATAATAAGGGCAAAAATTGGCAGCATGACTGTCATGTGTTTATATCCATCTCGCCACAAATGAAAATATGTTCCTTTTTTCTGGGATAACCTCTGTGTGTATGTTGTTTCATACAAACCTAAGATGATGGGGGTAATTCCCGTCTTCTTCACTACTTTCACCACAGGAGTCAGAGAAACTTGAATTCTAATTTCAAAACAGAAATCTGAAATAAAAGCCATATGTTTGTTGACACTCAGTCATGTGCCTACATGGTGGGGCGCATCAGACCAGCCACTGAAAACTCAGCCGTTTGCCTTAAAAGAAATCCACAAGATTTATTAATGCTTTGCCCTTGTGGTGCAGTTCATGGAGGAAAACAGCAAACAGGTGTGCAACACCTGGAGTTTAAAAAAGTGAGTCTGGACAACCATTTACTGGTCCATCTTTTGAGAATAAATGAACGAAATGCAGTAGATTGGGGTTCACAATTAACGTTCGTAACCTTGTATATGTAGGCTGTTCATCCCAATGTTTTGTCTATCGGAGTACCAGTGTTGAAGGCACAGTTTTCATGATGTAGACTAAGGAGACCTCGTTTGCAGGATTTGTTTCCTTTGGAAATATTGTCTTTAATAGAATGTGACCGAAACGAGCACGAGCGACGAGTTTGCAAAGCAAACTCGTGGCCTGTGCTCGTTTCTCCCTCAATCTATTAAAGACGGCATTTCCGAAGGAAAAAATTCCTGTAAATGGGGTCTGCCTAGTCTATTCATGATAAAGCAGTTAGTCAAACCTAGGTAGGTGGCAGTTATGTGGCATTTGTTCCTTGTGAGTAATGTGAAGTGATTCATGGTGAATAAACATTGCAAGCAGCAGAAGGAAAGATGCAGAGTTTATTCATAGGTGCCTCTGCAGTTCTATTTCAAATTCTTTTACACACACTCATACACAGACTGGAAACTCATTATTAAGGTCACCGAAGGGACTTAAAATGTGGTCTTAATAGGGGACTGGTCTTAATGGGCATATAATATAATTAATGATAAACACAAATGGTTCTGTAAACTGGTCAAATTGCTCTCTGTATGGGGTGGTCTAAAATTGAAGATTCTACTGTATTTGGCAGGGTGTCCAAACTTGTGGCGCTCTGTTTCTGTCTGTCTGTCTCTTTGTCTCATAAAGTGCTGCGCGCCAGTGGGTATCCGTTTTTAATGTCATTTCTTACCACATACAACTAATAAGTTGAATGTTCATGGTAAATATTCGATATCCTATTTGCTTCTGGTCAAATGATGTATTAACGAAATTGAGTTTGTTAGGGCACAGATCTACATAACTGTGTAGTGCATGTTTTATTACAGATCAGAATTGTATTAATTTATTGTAAGTGTGGAGAACTTTGAATTACAGCTGTTGGACAGTTAGTACAAGCAGCAAACTCTGTTTTGCAGGTCCCCGGTGCAAATACGGTAAGCTGTTCAATGATTGTCACAAGACATGGTTAAGTAACACCGACCGCATGGCAACCAGGCCTTTCTTTCTTTCTTTCTTTCTTTCTTTCTTTCTTTCTTTCTTTCTTTCTTTCTTTCTTTCTTTCTTTCTTTCTTTCTTTCTTTCTTTCTTTCTTTCTTTCTTTCTTTCTCTCTTTCTTTCTTTCTTTCTTTGAACGAAATTAATGTTTGTTTATATACGTAAACACTTTCCTATTGATATAAGGACTTCGTTCTTTGACGACCATATTTGTTCATTATAAACGTTGCACATAGTACGAAGAAGTACACACAGGAAAACTTATCTGTACTTGTACTTCATACATCCCAATCTTGGTCAATCTTTCATTAACCGACTATGCGAACAAACATTGCGTCCGTTACAACCATCACTGCCAACACGCCTACGTTGCAGCAGAACATTTTCTCAACAATATTCTGTGGCGTACGTCTGGAAAGGAACAGAATTATAGTTGCCTCGTCACCTATTATCAATCCGTACATTTTCGTAGGTGATACTTCTTTGACATACACCAACGTATCTGGTATGGTTACACATAAACATGGCAACAGACAGTCAAATATTAACAGGAAATAAATAAACAATACATGGAACAGGTGCACCCAGGTATCGATATCACGGCTACAACGTGGGCAGTAAATTAAATGACGTCACGGCAGATAAGGTCTTGTCTTTACTTATTTATTGGTATTATAAACATATTTCAGATTTTAAAACTGGTTTTGACTTGTACTTATTTATTGGTATTATAAACATATTTCAGATTTTAAAACTGGTTTTGACTTTTACTTATTTATTGGTATTTTAAACATATTTCAGATTTTAAAACTGGTTTTGACAAATTATTTTTACCAGTCTTGTACAAAATAGGCAGGTTTACTTCTCTTAAAATGAAATGTGGACTCTCTGGATGGACAAGTGGTCTTTTGGGGTCATTTTGGGTGGCCACTGGTCAGGTTCTGCAAGTGGTCTCTCAAAGGAAATATATATATATATATATATATCTATCTTTCATATTGAGCCCAGTATATTGTTTAAATGACATCAGACACAGCACAGTCTTACGTAACGTCACGGCTTATGGTATGGGATCGAAGCTAATAATGATCTTCCATTAGAAATTGTCGAAAAGAAAATATTAAACGAGATTCAACCCAGGAAAGTCATGGTATAATGGCGAAGAGGATTAATTTACAAATGGGGGGGGGGGGGGAACAAAGACAACAACAAAACAAAACAAAACAAAACAAAACAAACAGTTAAAAGGAGCTTCACAACCCCGGTTTCATGCACCGTAATAAGACATTTTCGTGTCAGTCGAAATTGTGTGTGGCATCTAATTATGTTTGTGTGCCAACAAAGACATATTCTTTCTTTCTTCCTTTCTCTTTCTTTCTTTCTTTCTTTCCAGGCAAATTTGTCCGACCTTTAATTTGAAAACTGTTACACGTAGAAACTCAAAACTTGGCATGATTATACTTCCATACATGTAGTCTTGAGGTTTTTGTAAAAAGGTTCAACAATTTTGAAAATTATGCAAATTAGGGCCACTTTAAATTTGATTCTTGAGTATCTTCAAAACTATTACAGGTACGGGTATAGATAACCAATCCCACTTCAATTAATATGTTCATAACATTGCATATTTTTGTAATTTAAAGGTCAAGTCCATTTGGACCTTGAAATGGACTTTGAAATTTCCCCCCAGTCATAATTCAGTCAATGTTTATCTAGTTTTGATCATGTTGGGCTCAAATTGTAGCTATTGTAACACTGCACATTTTTTGTAATTTACATGTGACCTCCAAAGGTCAAAGATCAATGTCATTATGACCTTTGAGATTTTCGTCTAGTCATAACCGGCACATTTTTGTAATTAACATGTAACTTCTTGAGGTCAAAGGTCAAGGTCATTCAGCCCTTTGAAAGTTTCATCTAGCCATAACTTGGTTAATTTTCATCTGATTTGGTCATGTTGGCCTTAAATTGAAGGTATTGTGACACTGTACATTTCTGTAATTTACATGTGGCCTCAAAAGTTAAAGGTCAAGGTCATTTGGACTTTGAAATTTTCATCCAGCCATAAGCTTAATGGAATGTGAAGTGTCAAAGGACAAAAGTTATAGCATTTAATATTTACAGCTTTTGAAGGTACATAGACGGATTTACTTCGAAGCAAATCTTCTTTTCTTGTTTTTTTTTCTTTTTTTCTTTTTTTTTTTTTTCTTAAATTGTATAGGCCATACCTCTGATGAAGGTTTATGTCTGGAAAGTTATCACATATACATGGATAGGTATAGATGCATTTCACAATTACAAAAAGATTTGTGTGACACGGGAACCTAGTGCTTTCGTCTGTGGTTTTAAGACATCTGAACAAACGTTTGCCTGACGAATCAAGACAGCGCCCGAGAGAAAAGTGCTTGAGCATTGATACAGCCTGGCTATCAAGTGTCTGCAGTCAGCACCGGGGCGCGCAACAAGGCCGTCTGCCACTCCTTCAAAGTCTACCCCTTTGTTTTTACACACTCAGGGTCTACTTTTTTTTTTTTTTTTTTGCGGGTTGGGGACGGTGGGGTAGAGAGAAGGAGGGGAGAGAACACGTAAAAGGATGTTGTATCTCCAAACGACATATGTATCAGGAATGTTACTTTACAGGGAAAATGTTACACATCAACTTAACTTCATGCATTGATAGTGCACACTTGCGTAGCAAAGTAACGCTATCTTCATCAACGGATACCAACATGCTATCTTCATCAACGGATACCAACATACACTTCCAGAGCACAAAGTAGCGCAATGTTTGCCTTGCATTTTCGCAAAGAATCCATGGCAAATGGACTAGCACGTATCTTGCACGAGATTGCCCGTTCCATGGCTCAATTTTCATTCTATGGAAACAAGTTTTGTCACTGTGAGAAGGCGTTCCAGTACACTGGTGCGTGTAATGAATTTACACTAATACAAGGTGCGAATAAGGGAATTTCGAAATAATGGCTGATACGAAGTACGATAAATACAGAAGCTATAAAAACATCCTTTACGGAAAACCCCTTTACTTTTACACTAATCAAAACGCCTGCACAGCAGCCAAGAATAATTTTTGTCTGTGTGCCAAAACAGACATTCCGTATTTTTTTTTTTTTGCTTCTTTAGTTCTTACATTCCTTCTTTCTTCTTTACCATCAATTTTCTCCGACATTTTTCTTGGATACTGTTTCATTTGGAAACTCCAAACTTGCCATGATTATAGCTCCACACATGAAGTCATGTCTTTTAGTGAAAAGGGGTGATGACTTTGAAAACTATGCAAATTCGACCATTTGAAAATTTAAATATAGAATATCTCCAAAACTATTATAGGTGCAGGTAGGCAATCCAACCTGAATTTATAGGTTTGTAATACCCTACATTTTTTAATTTACATGTGACCTCTAAAGGTCAAAAGTCATGGTCATTTGGACCTTTTGAATTTTCATCCAGCCATAACTCGGTCAATTTTCATCCAATTTTGACCATGTTGAGCCCAAATTGTAGGTATTGCAACACTGCATATTTTTCTAATTTACATGTGACCTTTAAAAGTCAAGGTCATTTGAACTTTTGAAAGTTGCATCTAGCCACAACTTGGTCAATTTTCATCTCATTTGGTTCATGTTGGGCTAAAATAGTAGATATTATAATACTGTATATTTATGTAATTTAAATGTGACATCTAAAAGTCAAAGGTCAAGGTCATTTGGACTTTCGAAAGGTTCATGCAGGCATAGCTTGGTCACTTTCCATCCAATCTTAATCATGTTGGACGCTACTTGTAGGTATTGCAACACTGCACATTTTTGTTATTCACATGTGACCTCCAAAAGTCAAGGTTATTTGGCCCTATCAAATGTTCATCTAGCCATAACTTGGCCAGTTTTCATATGAATTGACTCATGTTCGGCTTAAATTGTAGATACTGTTTATTGTTTTATTTTTGCGTGTATAAATTTTCACGGTTTTTGTATTTTTCACATTTCACTGTAGTTTTAATTTCACTGTTTTGGACATAATTCCCATTCAAACAATGTTAAAATACTATTTCACCGTGTTTTTATTTTCACGGTTTTGTGCCATTAGCGAAATAAGCGAAAATAAGAATACAGCGAAATTAAAGCAATTAACAGTATTGTAAAAGTGCACAATTTTGAAATTTACATGTGACCTATGAAGGTCAAAGGTCAAAGTCATTTGGGCCTTTGAAATTTTCATCCAGGCATAACTCTGTCAATTTTCATCCAATTTTGACCATGCTGGCCCCCAAATTGCAGGTATTGCAACGCTGTACGCTTTGTAATATACATGTGACCTCCAAAGGTCAAAGGTCAAGGCCTTTGAAATTTTCAGCGAGCTATAACTTGTTCGATTTCCATCCAATGTTAGTCATGCCGGGCTCAAATTGTAGGTATTACAACACTGCACGTTTTTTTTTTTTTTGTAATTTACACGTAACCACTAAAGGTCCAAAGTCAATGCCATTTGCACCTTTGAAATTTTCATCTAGTCATATTTATAACTTTTGAAGGCACGCAGACAGATCTGCTTTGAAGAAAATCTTCTTATCTAGTATTAGTTTTAGTTCAGTGCCAGAAATGGCCAATGGTCCGGTGGTCAAATGCCACAAGAAGTTTGGCTGGGCCACCTTATTTTGCAAATAAAATGATGACGATAATGGTGGCAATTAGAAAACAACAGGACTTGGTGTTCCAAAAGAGGTTTCTCGGCTACCTGCAAATTGATGCGAGTTTCTAGTACTGTCGTTCTGTCACTTGTGCATCCTTCCCCTGGTCCGAATTCCTGAATCTGCCTGCCCTGTTACTGTAGTTTATGCTTATGTACATGGCGTTCTTATGTGTATGTGTATGTGTGTGTGTGTGTGTGTGTGTGTGTGTGTGTTATGGCAGTAATCTGAAGTCGAAATGTCCGTGATCTTCAAAGGTTGTTCCGTGCAAACTCAAGAGCCAGAACCTGATACGACAGAAAGCGTCAGAAATGATGCACTAGTGCGATGGCATTGTGTGGAACCCCTGTATGGCGTCACGTGATAATAATGGTATGGCTGTACGCAGCAGGATGGCTTCAAGATGGACACATCTGCAAAGGTTTTTACCGCGTCACGTGGGGTCAGCACTGTTTTCTTATCCTTTTAATGGCCACTTGGAGCACACTTGTCACACTTACAGCTCCATAGCTCCTATTCCAACAGCTTTCTTGCTGTTACTTACCAGGGATATGGCTGTCAATGTTCAGAAATCTGAAACAACTTCAAGAGTGAGTCCATGGTCTTTTGGCGGTTGACGTTTGTTTCAATTAAAGCTATGATACTCAGAGTAACTTAAATCCACGTAACGAGCAGATTCAACTCGTGTTAAATGGTTTTAAATCTTTACAACCTCAATTCTGCCATGAGAATGTCAGGCAACTTAGGTTTGCCATCGCAGGCAACGGGTGTAGAGATAGTTGAATGAATTTCGTAGCCTTTTTGAGGTCAAATACTGAAATGGCCATTCGGATAGTCAGCGAGAGTCAATGAACAAGATTATAGCTATGTAGAAAAGCTATGGACAGAATATTCGTAAGCAAGAAGTAAAGAAAAAAAGTTTACGAGGTGTTAATTGGTCAAATGTTGAAGGTCTTGCAATCTTTCAAATGCGGGGAGATAAGACCATCCAAGGGCGACATCAGAATATGGGAAAAGATGTCGACGTTCATGGCGGAGAAAGGATACATACGGAGTGCATCCCAGTGTACGTCACACTAAACTAAAGGCGATTAATTGTGTGGTGCCTTGCTATTGCAACCGACGCATTTGGCTTTGAGGTCTTACAATAGTTTTGTGAAAACTTTTTTTCTTTTTCATTTTTAACCTTTTTCTGACAGGGCTTTTTAAAGTTAGAACGCTTAAAAGTGTTATCAACAAAATTTACATGTTGCATGTTTAATGTTGTAGCCCGTGAGAACGGAGCTTACACGAATAAACGTACATAAAATACACATACTGAAGATAATGCTTGCCATATCATTCGTAGAACATGTAAAGCATAGTCACGGTAAAAGTAAATGTGCATATCATAACTCTGGACATTTATGACGGCAACAACTTTAATGTTTATAAGCACAGAGGCAACCAGCAGAATGGTTGTCCTCATATTCTGGTAGATACGAACCCTTAGCCCGAAAATGTTGATTAGGTTACACAAATTTTCGATAGACTTTGGCGACAGTGTCTTTGGTGATCAGTTGAGGTGGCAGCGGTTCAAGCAGTTCATGCCTCAAAAATCGCGAACCGGATCGAACCCCGGTTCGAACGGGTGGTTCAGATTGATTAACCCTTACAATCGGTTCGGGCAGAACAGTGTTAATAAAAATGAACACGCATTGGTTATCCTAAGCTGGAACAACATGTTTGGTATCATGCCTTGCTGAGGGTCGGTAAGGGGTTTCCCGTACTGGCGTACTGGGGCTTTTTATTTACCGTACTGGCGTACTGGAAGCCCTCTTGTTTTACGTACTTCGTGCTATCCAAAATTTTGAAAAAAATAATTTTCCGTACTGCGTACTCTAGAAAAATAATTACCTGTACCAGCGTGCCGAACCCTCCCTTCCCCTTCCCCCCTTCCTTGCTAATTTCTTGACAAAGGAGCGTTGTTCGAAGAATTCATAATACACATTCGCAACATTACTTGCCGCGCGTGTTAAGACACCAACACCTTTGGGATAGAAGAGGATCCCCTCATCTGGTGGCGGGATATCGGATCGGTCCGTTCCCCTTACCTTGTAAGAAGTGTTGTAGCACTGGCGAAAAAGTAGTTGGGAATCCCTGCAACCAGTGTACACTGCGAAAGGCTTTTATCTGATGCGGGCAACACTGTAACAGACAAACGTTCGCGTTTGACACATGAATCCGCCAAAATGCTGATGAATATGTAGTCACAAATAAAAGTTTTGGGCTTTGAATTTTGTTATGTTTCATGGCTTTTTGTGAACCGGTTCACTAAAAGTGAACCGACTCCCATCTCTAGCGGTCAGTATCTGTGGATTCGTATCTACCATAATATAAGGACAACCATTCGGCTGGTTGTCCCTGTGTTAAGTTATTAATTTCACTGGATGCCGCTGAAATATGTGTAATGCACTGTAGGCCTACACGTGACCTCGTGGTCCTTTTCGGGTGGTGCCCTCCACAACATCAAATACATTTTTGAAGAAATTTAGCATCACACGCAGTTCCAGCTTCACAATATTTAAAAAGAAGTAAATGTGACAATTTGTGGTGGGCAAGATTGTGTGATTTTTACAAACTACATAGTGTCTGACAACGAGATGCCTGTCTCGGTTTAGATATGTCTGGAAATGCCTTGCCAAATCCCTTTCTGGTAAATAATGTAACGAATCAAAGAAAATATCGTCGATGAAAACGTCAACCTTTTCATTCTGCAAGCTTACATTCTTTGTTTAGTAGACTTACAAAAAAAGTGCGTGTATTAGATGTGCCTTACTCGTGGTAAAGCTGTCCAATATCTTCGGTGAACAAAGGAAATAAATGGGTCATATTTCAGCGTAAAGTATGCTCTTGATGCTATTTATTACACTGATTTAATAAGCCGTGATGTTGGGCTATGTTAATGAATACTTGTGCGGAGAAAGTCTGACATTTGCGAGGAGGAGAAAGGATAAATGAAGCCAGGGTGTGTAACTTGAATAATAGTTATTTCCTGCACTTTTCAAACGCGACCGGAGGTTATCAGGGAGCACTGCCAGCGTTTTGTTCCGAGGACGTGCTAGAAACGGTACGATCTGATTTAAATGCAATTATGTCTTTCATATTGCTGATGACACACTGTTTGTGACTGTGTATTAACGGGGATCTCGTCAGCACCATGAACATTAACACTGTGTAGTATTGAGCATGGCAGGATGCTAGTCCTTATTATGTCTGTGTGTCACTACAGACATTCTGTTTTTCCTGCTTTTTTCTTTCTTTCGTTCTTTCTTTCTTTCTTTCTTTCTATCTTGCCAAATTTTCGCCAGCTTTCTCGAACACTATTAGACTCAGAAGCTTCAAACTGGGCATTATTATAGGTGTATACATGAATGTGTGCCTTGAAATTAGAGAAAATGTGTGGAAGAATATGCAAATTAGGGGCATTTGAAATTTATATCTTGAATATTGGTAACTAATCCAACTTCAATTTAAAGTTTGTAAAACTGCACATTTTGGTAATTTACATAAGCTCTAAAGGTCAAATTTCAAGGTCATTTGAAATTTATTTTAAACATAACACTGTCAATTTTTATCCAATTTTGGTTATGTTGGGCTCAAATTGTAGATATTGTAACACTGCGCATTTTTTGTAATTTACATGTGACCTCTAAACTTCAAAGATCAAGATCATTTGGACCTTTAAAATTTTCATACAGCCATAACTTGACCAATTTTCATCCAATTTTAACCGTGTTGGACCTAAATTGTAGGTATTAGTTAGAACACTACACATTTTTGTGATTTACAAGTGACCTCTAAAGGTCAAAGTTCGACGTCATTTTGCCATTTGAAATTTTCACCTAGCCATCTCAGTTTTTATCTGATTTTGATCGTGAAATTGTAGATATTGTAACACTACACATTTTCAGCTCAACTGACTTACTAGGCAGGCCGAGTTTGTCCGTCCATTCATAATTACATTTTCGACTTCTCCGAAACCGTCCGCCAGATTCACTTCAAACTTAGTGGCAATGTACTTTGGGTGGGTCTCTACCAACTTTGTTCAAATGGTCACGCTCCATTAATTAAAGCATTTTTTTATGATTTGTTTTGTTCTTTTTTTGGCAAATCTTAAAAAATCTTCTTCTCCTAAATCGCTCACCCAATTGCTTAAATTTCACACAGGAATGCTCATAGTGACTCCTAGTTCTTAAAATTGTTCACCAGGTGGCGCTGCAATTTTTTCCCAATTGTTTATGATTTTCTATGTACTTTTCGCTATGAATCTCTACCAAGTTGGTTCAAATGGTCACGCTCCAGTGATTTTTGTTTTTTTTTTATGACTTTTTGTTCAATCTTAAAAAATCTTCTCCAAAACCGCTCACCCAATTGCTGTGATATCACATGGGGACACTCTTAGGGACTCCGAATTCTTAATTTGTTTGCCAGATGGCGCTGCAATTTTTTTTACCATTTTTTAATGATTTTTAGTGTGTTTTTGCTTTTTTTTTTACTTCTTCTCCAGAACTGTCACTCAGATTACGCCGAAATGCGGTGGATATATTCTTTGTGGAAGGGTCAAACAAAGTTGTTCACTAGATAGCACTGCTGTGGATTCCTTATTTCTGAAGTTTTTTTTTTTTTTTTTTAAATTTGGGTAAATATTGGTAAATGCGCTTTTCCTATGGATTACTATATAAGTCAATGGGTATTCAAAGTTAAATCACATTTTCGACTTCTCTCAAACCGTCATCCAGATTCACTTTTAACTTGGTAGCAATGTACCGTACGTGGGTTTCTACCAATTTTGATCAAATGGTCACACTCCAATGATTTTAGGATTTTTAAATAAATTTTTACCTCAGCTGACTTGTCAGTCAGCTGAGGTTTTTTGAGGGTCCATCGTCCGTCGTCCGTCCGTCGTCCGTCCGTCTGTCGTCCGTCCGTCCGTCCGTCGTCCGTCCGTCCGTCCGTCGTCCACAATTCACATTTTCGACTTCTTCTCAAAAACCGTCAGCCAGATTCACTTCAAACTTGGTGGAGATATGCCTTGGGCGGGTCTCTACCAAGTTTGTTCAAATGGTCATGGTCCAGTGATTTTTGGATTTTTAATGAATTTTTTTCGTCTTTTTTGGGTAAATCTTAAAAAATCTTCTTCTCCGAAACCACTCACCCAATTGCTTTGATATCACACAGGAACACTCCCTGGGACTCCTAGTTCTTAATTTGTTCACCAGGTGGCGCTGCAATTTTTTTCCTAATTTTTTATGAATTTTTGTGTGTTATAGCTATTTTCGACTTCTTGTCCAGAACTATCACTCAGATTAAGCTGAAACATGGTGGATATGTTCCTTGTAGAAGGATCAAACAAAGTTGTTCACTATGTGGGAATGCTGCAGATTCCTGATTTTTAACGATTTTTTCAATTCTGGTACTTATCTGTCAATGCAGCTTTCCTATTGATTACTATGGAAGTCAATGGGCATTCTAATGCTAATTCACATTTTTGACTTCTTCTCCAAAACGGTCATCCAGATTAACTTCAAACTTGGTGGCAATGTACCTTGGATGGGTTTCTACCAATTTTGTTCACGTGGTCATGCTCCAGTGATTTTTGGATTTTTAATGAATTTTTGTTGTTGGTTTTTTTGGACAAATCTTAAAAAATACTTTTCTCCGAAACTGCTTACCCAAATGCTTTGATATCACACAGGAAGACATCTAGGGACTCCTTGTTGTTAATTTGTTCACCAGGTGGCGCTGCAGTTTTTTCTATTTTTTTTGTGAATTTTTGTGTGTTATAGATATTTTCGACTTCTTCTCCAGAACCGTTACTCAGATTAAGCTTACACATGGTGGATATGTTCCTAATGGAAGGGCCAAACAAAGTTGTTCACTATGTGGGAATGCTGCGGATTCCTGATTTTAGCTCAGCTGACTTGTCAGTTCATAGAGCTGTGGGGTCACAGTGCAACATACATGAATTTATACTCTTCATTATAACTTGAGAACTACTTGAACTTTGATGTTGCACTTGTAAGTGTTCTTCTATAAAGGTCAGACTTACTGAGAACATGGTGTCCTTGATCCTTTCCCAAGTTCATAGAGCTGCAAGTGTGATGAATGTCCAGATCAGCTGAGGCTCGGGCTGTTCACACAGCCCTCTTGTTGTTTTTTTCGGGCAAATTTTAAGAAATCTTCATCTGTGAAACCACTCATCCAATTGCTTTGATATCACACAGGAACACTTCTAGGGACTCTAGATCTTAGCTTGTTCACCACTTGGCGCTGCAATTTTTGTCTTATTTATGATGTTTTGTGTGTTTTTGCTATTTTCGACATTTTCTCCAGAACCATCACTTAGATTAAGCTGAAACTTTGTGTATATGTTCCTTATTAAAGGGTCAAACAAAGTTGTTCAGCAGGTGATACTGCTGTCGACTTCTGATTTTTAATGACTTTTTTTTAATTCAGGTACTTACCAGTAAATGCTCTTTTTCTATTGATTACTATGATGTAAGTCAATGGGCATTCTAATGCTCAATATCATGTATTTTTTCCACCAAGTAGCAATGTTTATTTAGCGTTCTCTTTGAATATTCTTCAATTTCTCAGTATAACATATTTTCATTGAATTTTTCTTTTAGTAAATCTTTGAAATACTTCAAAATGCCATATGCACTAAGCTACAGCTCAACACTGGTGTGTTCAGTTGCCACTTTGATTTTATGCACAAGCATAGGTCAGCTGAACATGGGCTGTTCACACAGCCCTCTAGTTGTAATACATTGGACCTTTAAAGGTCAAAGTTCAAGGTCATTTGGGCCTTTGAAATTTTCATCAAGCCATAATTCGGTCAATTTTCATCCAATTTCAGTCAATATGGGCTCAAATTGTAGGTATTGCAGCACTGCACATTGTCAGTCAGCTGAGCTTATAGGATGGTCCATTGTCTGTTGTCCGTCCGTCCACAATTCACATTTTCAACTTCTTCAATTTTAGTCATGTTGGACTCAAATTGTAGGTATTGCAACACTGCACGTTTTTGTAATTTACATGTGACCTCTAAAGGTCAAAGGCCAAGGTCATTTGGACTTTGAAATTTTCATCTAGGCATATTTACAATTTTGAAGGCACATATACAGATTTGCTATGTAGCAAATCTTCTTTGCTGGTTTTTCATGTTTTTCCATGAATTGTGTCTTTCTTCTTTACAGCCAATTTTGTTCGGAGTTCTTCTCGGGCACTGTTGTTCCGAAAAGCACAAAACTTGCCATGATGGCGATTGACCTAGTATTGAAGTTGTGCACCTGGTTTGAGATGTTTATGATGTTGATAATTGTGCAAATTAGGGGCAATTAAAATTGTAATTTCCCAATATCTTCAAAACTACTTCATATAGACACAAAGATGCAAGTCATGGGCTGTGACACTTGCCAATCTGATGGACAGGCAGTTGTGGGATTTTAATTCATGCAAATCAGGCGAATATATACTGATCCCCTGAACAGATCGAGTCTTTGCCCACACTGATCATGCCGCAGCGGCAGTGCCACGGAAGATAACTAAAGCTGGCGCTTGGGAAGTTTAGACTGGTGAGGGATGCTTTTCAAAAGTCATTGTGCAAAAATTACAATAGAAGCGACTGGTTGAAGTTTAGGTCTCTTGGTGCATACAGCCAGATTATAGTCTATAATGAGAATTCAGGCCATTTATTCTGTCGGTGATTTGCTGTCTTGTGTGCAATTGTCTTAGTTCAGTGATGTCGACCCTCTTTTTGCTTTACTTTCTCCTATTTTTTATGCCAAAGGGATTCAAATAGGGCTACGCCTTTGTTCCCGATTTTGTTTTCTTTTATAGTGAAAAAAAAATGTATTTAAACCAAGAAGGCTGGCCATCTTGCGCGGTTGCCAATGCCGGCAGTATACGCTGCACGCTAAGACAGGCAAAACAGTAGCACCTCCCGCTGTGTGTTATGTGTGTTCAACTTCAAGTTGTGGTCAAATGCTTTTGCCCCCCCCCCCCCCCGTGAAGTTTGCGGTATGCTACAGTAGTCCTGAGTTGGGGAAATTAAAAAGAAATGTACATCAAGACCAAATTACAAATAAGGCGCTATCAATTCAAATAAAATGATACATACAGACTTCTTATAAATCACTAAATGGAATAAAATTAAAAGCCTGCTGCACGAATCCCATGATTTCAAATTCAATTGGTTTCGAGTTTACATTTTACACTGTCTTAGCATGCAGGTACACTGCTGGTATTGGCAACTGCACAAGATGGCCTGACGTAAACTTCAACCAGTCACTTATATCGGAATTTTCGCACAACTACTTTTGAACAGCATCCCTAAACAATACAAGTCTAAACTTTCCAAGCGCCAGTTTTGGTGATCTTCCTGGCAAGACCTGGTCAGTGCTGGGCACAGACTCAGCACCAGTTGCAGGGGCAAACTTGACCGGCTTTGTCGTAGGTCTTGGCTCCTTCCAGTGAGAGTGAATTTCTCTGTTCTCCCTTCCTGACTCTACATCTTCCCCCTCATACTCAGTGAGGTCCTCTTCAAAAAAAGGAGCAGCTAAAACAGAGATCCAGCTTACTCTCTGCATCGCTACTGCTCATGCTTTCTCTAACGCTATCCGCCATGGTATAACATTAAGTCCCTTCCGGGACGTCACGACCCAGAGCCCGCTTGATAGCCAAAAAGGCGCGAACTTGTCAACTTCGGGTCCGTCATGAACAACAAAATTCTTTTGCAAATAAGGTTATTTTCCTGTGCGAATATGGCAAATTTTCTTTACAAAAATGCTATAACACACCAAGTCCTTCACTTTGAACAAAAATCAATCTTCTGGCTTTTGGGATGTTTAAATCTTGAATAGTTAAAAAGCGTACAAATAAGATGTGGCAATCCAACTTCAGTTTTTAGGTTTATGACACACCCGCATCCACTGAGCCATGAACCAAAGTTGCGGCATTTTTGAAAATTCAAAAGTTTAATATCTTCAAAATTTACGGAGGTAGAGGTACCATTAAAACTTTAATTCATAAGTTTGTGTTGTAGGCGCGGCCAAAGCACCAAAACCAAAGGGTTGTAGAATTTCAATTTATGCAAATTAGGGGCACTTGAAAAGTTTGTATGCTAAATATTTTTAAAACTATTTAAGGTAGAGGTGTCATTGAAACCACAGGTTTCTGCATCCAATGGACCACAGCCAAAATTTGTAGAATTTTATTATAAGCTAATTAGAGATATTTGAACAAGTTAATGAGGTGTACGTTTCCACCATCCCTTAAATTCGTAGGTGTGTGCTACAGTGGCATCAAATTAAGCTTTGAAATCACAGACTGGTTTGCTTTTGAAGCAAATCTTCTTTTCTAGTTCACGTACTGTTTTTAATGGTGCAAAAGACTTGCATGGCATGACGCCCATGGATCAACTGTTGCTCGACGTGCGCCAGGGTAATGAGGCAGTCTCCTCACAAGCGTGTCAAGGCAGAAGTATGTGAGGACCATGTGGCAGTGAGTCAAAAAGTTCCGTCTGCGGACCATCTTTACATGTTAAAATAGCAGTACTGGTTTAATGAAGAAAATTGATAAAATCTGCTGGGTTTTTTAATCGATAACACTGAAAAGAGAAAAACAAAACAATCTGTCTCTGTACAAGTTATTTTTAGGATCTCAATATGCTTCAGCATCTTAAAGTTTCGATGTAAATGAAAGCGATTTACTGCAATTGAAAAGCAGAGCAACCTATGCCGATGTACAGTGTGTTGGTACTGTTTGTAGGAAATATAAACAGAACCAACACTACATTTATCTTTTATGTATCCTCCATAAACTGTCGGAATTTCGTTTTCTGAATATGTGATACTATTCCAGGAAAAATAACTATGTTTTCAATAAACTAATGCAAAAATGACATTATGACTCTCCAATTTTAGCAAATATAGCAAATTATACTACCTCGTGTGATGTGACGTTAATCAGATATGACGTAAGCTGTTTATATGCTTACAAGGCCAAAGTGTTTTGTTTGCAACGGCTTTTAGATTCAAGTGGGTGAAATGACTGCAAACTGTAATTTGAATGGGATTTCTTGACTCATAGAGAATATCTCTAGAAACCTGAGAGAAAGGAAGGGAGAGGAGAGAGAGAGAGAGAGAGAGAGAGAGAAGAGGAGGAAAGAACAAATGAAAGAAAATCATGAACCACACGGCATGAGCAGTGAGAGAGAGAGAGAGAGAGGAGGAGGAGGAGGAAAGAAGAAATGAAAGAAAATCATGAACCGCACGGCATGAGCAGTCACCAGATGGTAGCTTTGAACAAGCAAAAAAAAACCATGCACATGTGCAGTATGAATGATTTGAGCACTAAACCGTTGCATCTACGTTTGTAAAGCATTACATCAGGTGTGCATACCTGTCAAGTGTCCCCCATAAGGTAGGAGTCTCCCACTTGTTCACCAAAATTTTCTTGATTTACGTGCAAAATTTTGCAAATTTGGCCAAATCTCCCCCATGGATTTTTCAAATGAACAAAAGTCTCCCTATATTGAGGTGTGGAATGTTGACAGGTATAGGTATGTGAAGACTGCGCGCTGCATTCAACAGTTCCGTCTTGTGAATATGATAATTGGATGGAATGACCAGACGACAGTTATGGCGCCTTGGCGCATTGGGTCAAACTGTCGAGCATTGGTTATAACATGGCCAGGTATGGGTGAAGTAACATCTGACAATAAGTCCACAATAGAGGGAATGGATACCCAGGCAGTTCCCCGTAAGAGTGTTTTGAATACATCTTTTCAAACAATATATTGTCTACCGAACATACGCTCGAACTTGCGCAAAAATCATCCCAGGCGTCTTTATTTTCATTCGGCTGTGAACCCAGCCTCCGGGGTTATCTGTCACGGAGCTCACATTACAACATTGTCTGCCACATTTTTTCCCCCTGCACACTAACTATGCACTTTTTTCTATCAGAGTTGGTAAAACAAGGAAGATATAGTTGACCCGATGGGTAACGAAAACAGCATCCTTTGCACACCATAGAAATTTAAACGGATTTCACAATCTGAGGCTGCAAATCCGAGGTGGAAATGTTCTCTTGGAGTCCAAACTGGAAGGACGATGATTGGCAAATCAATGTGCAGCAGGCTTGTCGAGGGGCCTGATGATCACGGCGAAATAATAGAACAACTACTGCGACGTTGACAACTATGGCTGCGGTCGCAGTCTTATATATTCACAAAGTCAACATGTCAGAAGTACAAACAAAGCTTCCTAGGGAGACCAGTATGGAGTCAGTATATTACAAAATACCAGTACATAACTTCTTTTACCAGCACTATAGCGCACTCATGAATGCATGGCGCATCCACTGCCTAATTGGCACAGCTCATTTTACCGATTTGATACATGGAATTGGAATAATGGAGTGTTGGGATTGAATTTGCCATGTAAATTCCCAGCTTCTCTGATGGAAGTTTACATTGCTATTAATATCTTAAAACTTGTGTCTTGGATGGTTGATGGTTTGTGCTCTATTTGTGACATCCAATAGCTCTATATCTTGAACTAATTTGTCATTCCTTGCTTCACAACAAGGTTCCATGGCCCCCAAGAAACACCCACACTCCTACCAGAAGAGTCCGTAATCAAACCACGTGTCCTTGGGGATATATGATAAAACTTAGAAAGCTATCTGACGTGATTTTAATTCAATGTTTGCATTCCAGGATCAAGTCATAGATGAGGAACAGATTACAATAACGAAAATTAAATGAGGGTGACTTTGCAAGATCTTGAAAGTCATGTGTTTGAAACAATCAAGCACATTACTGCCCCTCCCCCCACAACAACAACAACAACAAAAGTGGAAAGCCTGTGTCATTATTTGTGTAAACAAGTGAGCCTGCCAATATGTAGACTGTCTTGCCTTGACACTGGCCAACAGAAGTGACAGTGCGAGTGTGACGACACACTCAGCTGGCTTAGTACGGGCACCTCGCTCAAAGCAAGGCCCAGGAGGACAGGTCTGTGGTGTACCTCTCACACAATAGGCATGCAACAAGTTGGTACAGTAGTATGCTGGATTAATCGCCCCTTCCCCCCCCCCCCCCACTCCCATGTTTATTTTAGGATGAATGTGGGAACTATATTGTGAATTCGTTAATGTAATGACTTTTACAATCATTTACTGTTGATTGATTTAGTTGTGTGTCAATAAACAAAGAACAAATTCTAACAATTTAGCTCAACTGACTTGTTAGTCAGCTGAGCTTATCTATGGTCCGTCCACAATTCACATTTTTTACTTCTTCTCCAAAACCGTCAGCCAGATTCATTTCAAACTTGGTGGGGATGTGTCTTGGGTGGCTGTCTACCAATTTGGGTCCATTGGTCGCGCGTCATTGATTTTTGAATTTTTAAAGATTTTGTGGTGTTTTTGGGGGGCAAATCTAACACAGGAACACTCCTAGTTCTTAATATCCAGGCCAAACTCGACATATTACTTTATGAAAATATGCTGGTTTTGTGAGGCATAATTCCTAATGTCCAGTTTGGCCTGTTCACTTTGATTAAAATGACGTTTGGCCTGTTCACTTTTATTAAAATGACGTTTGGCCTGTTCACTTTGATTAAAATGACAACTTTCATGTTCTCTTTCATCATTTGAAAAGAGCCGGGCGCATATTTCAATGTAAATGGTGATTTAGTGACGGGCCACATCTGATTTCCCGAAACTGTTATGCATTGTTTTCTTCGTCCTTCCCCATTCACTACATTTTACAGTTGAAAGACTAAAATAACCGATCAATGTTGTCGATAGGTCGCCAGTCTTTTGTCATCTCAGTAACGGCTGCTCAAAACTTCACAATATGATTGTATGATCTTTGCCTTTGGCAGGCGCATTCATGTGCCCGAGTAGTCTCCCATCATACAAAAGCCGACTTTCCGTGTTTGTAGGTGTAACCTTGATCCGTGTTTGTAGGTGTAACCTTGAAATTGATTGCGCCTTCAATTTTGCATCTGTGACTCCCGTCTAATTAGGAAGACACCACGCATGTATAAGGACGGTAAATACGATGTAATTATATTTGTAAACATATTTTTTTTTCGTACAAAATCGGATTGGAGAGCAAGTGTACAACACTTATATGGGACTTCTCTCCTTGTTACAAAAAAGGATTCAATATGATACAAGATGACACTCAAAACAATGCAAACCAATTGATTAATGAAAGAACAAACAGGTGAAAGTGGTCGGTTATAAGTATGTAATACAAATCAAAATCTCTTAGTTTGAATGATATAGTTATGAACGATCGTAAATATTTTACAGTCCGTAGAGTCAGTAAGATTTGGGTCGCCAAAGAGAAGGCGGCAGATATTTCTAAGACATCGTTCATGCATAAGGACAGTAAATGTGATGTAATTATATTTGTAAGACATCATGCATGCATAAGGACAGTAAATATGATGTAAGTATATTTGTAAATCACTTGTAATGTCCAGGTATGAGCTGTACATTAAATGGATTATGCTTCACTGTACATCGACGTGGAGTGCATGCCCGGCTGCCCGCGATGCTTTTGCGTCTCTTGGGCCCGGGTTGGTGGGATGATGGGGACAACTCGTATTATGTCTCCCGGTGGAAGCCGGGGGACATATTGTTTTAGTGCCGGTTTCTTCCGCTTCTTCTGCTTGTTGTTGTTGTTGTTGTTGTTGATGTTGTTGTTGTTGTTCAGGTTCTTCAACACTTGGTTTCCGTGCGATAAGACTTGAAGGACTTGACAGAATTTTATGAAACTTGGTAGGATTATGTATCTAGGCAAGACCTAGGTTGGGATTGTATTTGGATGACCTTGAGCGAATTCTCAAGGTCACAGGGTCACTTATGTGAAATTGGTTTCCGTTCGATAAGTCATGAAGAACAGGATGGAATTTGATGAAACTTGGTAGGATTATGTATCTTGACAAGACCTAGGTTTGGATTCTATTTGGCTGACCTTGACTTTATTTTCAAGGTCACAGAGTCACTTATATGAAATTGGTTTCCTTGCAATAAGTCTTGAAGAACTTGATGAAATTTGATGAAACTTGGTAGGAATATATATCTAGGCAAGACCTAGCTTGGGATCATATTTGGGTGACCTTGACTAAATTCTCAAGGTCACAGAGTCAGTTTTATGAAATAGGTTTCTGTGCTATAAGTCTTGAAGAACTTGATGGAATTTGATGAAACTTGGAAGGATAATGCATCAAGGTGAGATCCACAATTGGATCGTAGTTGGGTGACCTTGACCTAATTTTCAAGGTCACAGGGTCATTTATGTGAAATTGGTTTCTCTGCAATAAGTCTTGAAGAACTTGATGAAAATTGCTAGAGTAATGTATCTAGGTGAGAGCTAAAATAGGATTGTAATTTTCAAGCAAACTTGGTCATTTGTAATTTGTTATCACCTGTAGCTTATTCAGAGACGTAAATGTTACACCAGGAGACATTTGATTTTCTGTTGGGAAATCAGTCTGTTCTAGTTTTAATTCATAGTCATAATGATATTTTTAATTTGAATGGCATCTTCGTAGTCTTGACATGGAATATTAATTCGTAATATCGATTGAATTTTCGTGTCATTTGATTATTAATCATGTGCATGTATATTTTGTCAATTCAACTGATTTAGAGAGCGGAATATGTTTTATTTGTAAGCATCTGATGCTTCTCTATGTACGTTGTATATATGTATTTTACTTCTTTAATTTTAAAGGACAATAAACTCTTGACTCAAAGACAAATAACCACACAAAAATGTCTTCATGGAAGTGCAGGTAATAATTTCTTGTTTGTGTGTGTGTGTGACCGTCAAATATAGACTGACATTCATTTTATCGTCTATTGTCTGAGCAAGATGTCTCACAGTTTCTGAAGCAGTTTCGTCTTAGTCAGATCTTGACCTCGTGTCATTTAAAGGCACTTCCTCAAAATGCGCCGTGGTGCTGAAATACACACTGCTGTTGATGGACTCGGTGTCCACGGGATATGACAAGGGTCAAGGAAGGGGCGGAGCCGGTCGCTTGGCATAATTGGGAAGACTCCATGCCATCTTTATAACCTCGTATTATATCATTGCTTCGATGTCGCATAAATTAGTCTTGTCCATTCAGATTTTACTCAAGAATTCCTGTAAGTTTTATTTTGTCTTTTGGTGTAGATCAACAACCGATGGCAAATTTGGATGTGTCACTGCGACCCACTCGTTGAAAATACTGTTCGTGTCTTTTGTTGCCAGCGGACAAAAACGAGACGTATTCACATAAACAGCGGACACGGGGCTGTTCTGCAATAATAGAGAGAACAGCTATCTCCGAAATACTTAATACTTGATAAGATTCGAATGTAGGCTGAAGGTCTATGTTGCCATTGCTAAATAAAAGGCCCTTGTTATCACGAAGTACATTCCGAAAATGTCGACACTGTATGTTTCAGCTTCAATATAGCACACTCTCTCGTATACTATCTGTCTTCATCGACATATACGCCGTTGTACCTATTCCACCAAATTTGTATGAAGCACTTGTCAATACTTTGATAGGTAGATTTAGCAATAGAAATGTATATTTTGTCAGAGAGGAATGTTAAAAAGTCGACATGCCCATAGAAAAGAGGAAAAACTTTATCAAACTAAACTCCACATCTGTGCATATGAATAAAGAGGAGCCAGGGCGTTACAGTCGCACCCTTTCAGAAGACCAGACTCGTTGTCATTGTCCCAACTCACAAATCGAACTGCTTTATGTGTTAAAGTGTACAGGATATGACGAGCCTCGAGATACTTTAATAATACATGATGCACAAAGATAAACTTCACAACTTTGACAACAAGTGAACAAATCAAATTTCTAAAGACTGGTGCAGACGGGGACCATTATGTGTTGAATCATGTTATTGCAGGCTTTACGGTGACCATTCGCGAACATTTAAACTAGAATTATGACTGTGCAGTCTGTTGAGTGCCCAGTTTGTAGTGTACAGGAACTCCCTCATGTTTAGATGTATTTGTTATGTGTGTAAATGTAGACCTGGGTATAGCTATTTCTTTGTTTTTCGTAGCCATTTATAATTTTGTGCTTTGTATGCACCAAACCATGGAACAATGGTTTATGTACCATCAAGATATGTCTGTATTACCCACACATTATAAATATGATGAAACTCGCTAATCAGAGAAAGTTGTTGGGAAGGGAAGGGATTTTCAACCCGAACTCACAATAAACCGCAGAATTGTTTGTGCGACCGAGTTTTTGGTCCATCATTGAGATCAGACCCACGAGAAGTGTCCGCCGCTGACTTCAGTTTGCCTCCTGAAACTGTAGCAGGATCTCACTGCTTGCGGGGCATCATCGACTGTCCCTCCCGGCGAGGCAAATAGCGTCATTAACCAGGCAATTGAAACGGCTATGACAAGTATGAATCCGCAGAATACGTTCCATAAAAAAAGCAAAATGTGCTATGTATAGTGAATATAAATGAGCCGTTGCCAACAATTTTGGCACGTCCCTTGTGCTGTACCTGCCAAGGTCTAAGTGCATGGTGGATTCATCAGCTCCAAGATCCCCTGCCCAGACAATGCAAAGCGCGCCATCTTGAATGTATGGCTGATCAACATGCATTGTCAGTTGTTCAGATACATAGAATAAAACAGAATATTATACTTAATTTGACACATAACACTGGAGACTGACTTTATTTGTCTGGTCAGCAAGTATCCACCAATGGACAAACAAGTTCATGCTCCCTTACAAATGCAATCGCATAGCTTGCCTGCATGGCATACTTCCAAACGATTGACTGATTTTAGCCAGGTCGTCACTCAAGGCACGAGAGCAGCACCCCAAACACGGAGCAAATTGCGCAACACATTTTTCATTTACCCATCTTTGTCTTGAATTTCAACAACCTGTGTCAGTCCGAAAATTACCACCGAACATGTAAATAAGCACAGAAACTCGGGTCCAGTGAAGGGCATAGTTTACTGAATGTAACAAAGTTATCACGACCGCAATTTTCCACAACAAAGAAGGGGAAAAAAAACTCCTGTTGCTTCAGTCTCCTGTAACCTGGAGGATTTGCCTGTGAATCTTGATCTCGAAATTCATAAACCTTAGCTAAAAACCTTTTCAATAATTATTGAAAACACGTGACGTGGCTGCAGGTTAATCCAGCAAATGATTAATTGTGTTTGTCGTAAATATGCACCGTATTCCCTCGCTGTTTTTCTCGGTTAACAAACATGTGAACTAGAAACATCTCTATTATGCAAGTCTTTCGGGCAGCCAAGGTGCCAGCTCACTCAGACGGACATTTTTTCTGTCACCCTTTATTCTGGTAAATTGCAGGAAACATGCAAAGATTAAGCCTTGAGCAATATATAGATCATATATACCTTGAAGCATGCTTGCTAAAATAAACGTCTTCGTTTGAAGACAGTACTTTACTAAAGGGTTTGTAATGCCGTTCGTGACTGACCTTTGTAGTGTTGTCAAACATTGTAATTGACACTGTTCTTTTTGCATTAGAGGGATACATGTTGTATGCACGGCGTTTTGACTTGTGACCTCTTGTCATACCATAGCCGCCACAACGACTACTGCTGCCGCTTGGCTTTGTACATGGCAGTAGGACGTCAGTCTACTTGCACTTATTTGTAATTTTTGTACACGCTTTATGTTTATATTGTAGAAAATTCAACAGCAGTTCAAATGGTCGACTATCCTAATACATCTAAGAATTGTATTTTCCTGTTGGCCCTTTCTTATTCATTGACATCGTGTTTTAACTTGTATAAAGCATGACGATCCCTTTATCAAAAGCTGCAGAAGGCTGACGAGTCTTGGTCTTCCATTCACATTGAAGGCAGCAGTGACAGGAAGATGGTACATTGTTGCATTATGCACGTAGGATATGGACATATTTCGCGCATTAGCCTCTTCTTGCATGCTTTCTAGCATTTCAAGTGTGTCAGGTACGCACGTTTTGTATTGACTGCTTTACTTCGGTACTCCTCATGAGGGACGTGCTATGCAGAATAGCACGTCCCTGTTGTGATGTATGATGCGTCCATTGGATCCAGCTGGAAGAGACGCATTTCTACCACCGATCTTCATGTCACTGACTGTCAGCGTCACTGAGTCGTACACTACAACACCACCACATTTAATCCTTCGCACAGCAACCTTGCCTGCTGATTCTGAACAACCTTGCCTGCTGATTCTAAACAACCTTGCCTGCTGATTCTTAACAGCCTTTCCTGCTGATTTTAAACAACCTTGCCCGCTGATTCTGAACAACATTGCCTGCTGATTCTAAATAACCTTGCCTGCTGATTCTAAACAACCTTGCCTGCTGATTCTTAACAACTTTGCCTGCTGATTCAAAACAAACTTGATTGCTGATTCTAAACAACTTTGTCGCGCGAATGGTCAGCCGTCCGCCGTTCGTTCATATTTACATTTTCCACTTCTCTTCATCAGCTGACTTGTCAGTCAGATGAGTAAAAAATCAATCAGTTTTTAGGATGGATCTGCGTCCGTCGTCCGTCAGTTGTCATCAATTATACTTCCGACTTCTCCGAAACCTTTAATTAGCCAGATCCACATCAAGCTTGGTGGGGATGTGGGTCTTTCTTTTTTTTAATTTTTATTTTTTAATTGCTTGGCTGCGATATTGCTTAGGGACAGCCCAGGCTTTGGGAACCCCGGGAGCTTAATTTGTTCAACGGGTGGTGCTGTGATATAAATTTTTAACGATTTTTTTTTTTTTTTTGTATGTTTTTTAATTTTGGACTTATGCAAAACCGTCAGCCTGCATGATCTGAGACTTTGGTGGAAATGTAGCTTTCGAGGGGTCAAAATAAATTGTTCGCTTGATGGTAATACTGTGGATTCCTGATTTTTTTATCTATTTTTTTTCAATTCGGGTACTTGTTGGTATATGCACGTATTTCTAGTTGATTATACATTAATATGCAAGTACCTATGGCGTTTCTCTTGATGTCAAGTTTGACACTGAGTGATTGTAGAAGGTTAAACTGAAATTTTGCCTTATATTTCGGAAATGGTAGAACATCGGACCATGGTAACTGTTAAACGCTAATAGGACAGTACATATTTTTTAAATTTTATTTTCATCTTCAGTGACCTTGAAAGATCAAACTAAGGTATAGACATATATCTTGGCAACAGTGGGCCATGTCACTTTTTGTTAAAAAACGATGACTCCTGAACTGTATGTGTGAAGATTGATACTGCGAACATTGATGACGGTCTTAAACTAAGGTGACCTTGATATTATTCTGAAGGTCACAGGATCACTTCATTCTGTGCGTCCAAAGTCAGCTGAGCTCATGCCTGTCATAGTCCTCCCTCTTGTTTTCTTTCAATTTGGTAACTAATTTTTTTAAAAATCTGCGCAACCGCTTGGTCAATTGCATCGAAATCGGGTAGGAACACTTCTGGGTACCCATAGACTTCAATTTGTTGAAAGGGTGGTGCAGCGATTTTTTCAGCTTCGCTGACTTTTCAATCGTTTCAGCTTTAGGGTGGTCAGGCATCAGTCGTCATCGTCCTTCAGTTAAAACCTATCAACTTTATTTGATTGAAACCTGGTAGGGATGTAGTTTAAGTGGGCCTGTATAACGTGTTCACTATCGACAACCTTAACCTGATTTCCAAGGTCATAGGTCAATTTTATATTTCGTTTCTGTGAAACTGATGCTTAGTCTTAGATACATCCTTTTTGGCGATATCTCTAAATCATTTAGTGATATCGCTAAAGCATTTAGGGGTGTCTTAAAGCATTTAGGGATATAACTAAATGATTTAGGGATATCAGTAAATGAGACCATTTAGCAATATCGCCACATGATTTGGCAATATCGCTAAATAAGTGAATCGGTGCGTGTTGGGTAATTGTGTTGTGCCTGTGTAGTGAATGACTCGAAAAATATACATGTGGGTACCCGTCTTGAGCAGGTTCTGGTTATGAAGCCACCAAGTTACAAATGTGATGCCAGGCCTTTCCAAGCGAGCATACTTACCTGCATTTTTGCGAGTAGGTGGAAATTAAGTCGCACAGAAATAAATCGCCAGTTGCATAAAATTACGCATTCATGAGGGGGAAAAAAATCCCATTTCATTTTAATTTCACTTTGTGAGAATTTATTAGCACTAATATATGTTATCTACACGAAATTGAAGAATAACAAATATAAAACGTCTCTCTCTCTCTCTCTCTCTCTCTCTCCCTCTCTCTCTCTCTCTCTCTCTCTCTCTCTCTCTCTCTCTCTCTCTCTCTCTCTCTCTTTCTCTCTCTCTCTCTCTTGTTTTGTATTTGTGTCTTTTTCCCCAGAACCACTTCCTAGTAGTCATTACCCTATTCCGCAGTCCGAACTCTTTACTCTCCATAAGCTAACCTGAATATATATATATATATATATATATATATATATATATATATATATATATATATATATATTCTTTATATAAGCAAAAGTAAAGAATAATAAATAAAAATCGGCTTAAAATACTTAAACTAGATTTATGTTTCTTCAAGGCATGTATACTGTGACTTAAACTGGCTGCAGGCCTACCGAGGCGATCATATCCTTAGGAATTTCTCTCGCTGACGGAAGGAAAGGCAGTGCCCGCGCCAGGAAGTGTGGTGTGGCAATCAGGGGGCCCAAATATTTTATTTATCTGTTTAATTCTTTTCACTTCTTTTCTTTGCTGTTACAGACTGTGAAGACATACGACAAGCTGGTCGCCGCACCAATGGAACCTACCTCATACAGCCACAGAATCTGACGCAGCCGTTCTCAGTCTACTGTGAAATGTACAGCGACCATGCATGGACCGTCATACAACGGCGACAGGACGGCAAAGTCGACTTCTACCGAACCTGGGCGGAGTACCGTGACGGCTTCGGGGAAGTCAGTGGCGAACACTGGCTTGGGAATTCTAAAATCCATAAACTTACAACGCAAGGTATCTATAAGCTTGGTATCGAAATGTGGGACTGGCGAGTTAAAAATGGTGTACTTGGGAAAAGATATTATGCAGAAGCAAATTCTTTCTACATCGAAGACGAACCTGGGTTGTTCAGGCTGCACGTGCCGAAAGGTTATTATGCATACTCTGGGTTTGGTGGAAGTGGTCTGCGTGTCCACAGGGGACCCTTTTGCACTCATGACAGGAATAACGTCTATGGCAGTGAGAATTGTGCCGTCACATTTCACTGCGGCTGGTGGTTCACGTCGTGTGTTACAAACGCAAATTTAAACGGACGTTACTACCACGGGGGCTATGCTGACGTGGGCACCAAACGGCGAGCAAGGGACGACTTGCATTGGCCAAATGTTAGCCAATCTTTAAGAAAAGTTGTTATGAAAATAAGGAGAGTCATAACACGGAACGTATAGTAAAATTTGATGATTCAAACACTGTATCACGTGCGTAATACTGAGAGAAAACAGTTTCATATCAATCTATATTCAGATATTTCAGTGGGTATATGGACAAGTGTACGTGACTGGACGGATGCGCGTGAATGGACGTGTAAAATATTGTATAGTCACAATGAACGTACGTATACACTGTATAAAGCTGTAAGTAAATGTAAATATAGATAAGATGATGTTGGCTGACGGTTTCCAGAAAGGTGTGTGAACGCCATGAAAACATTTATTGCAGAAGGGCTGTTCAAAATTCTTGATGACATGACGAATGTGGAGTGCAGTATCCTGTGTATTTCGAATGAATGTCTTTATAGCCGGCAGATAGTTGTAAAGAAAAAAGTTATTTATGTAATTATGGATCCATGAAGTCATGTCTGAATGACGACAAAGGGTGCACGCCTTTACAAAAGGTATCTTCATCCTGTTCACGAGGTTTTGCAAAAGTACTAATTGAAACTGGAGGGATCTAATTCAGAAAAAATGAAAGAAGAAAATGAATATGAATGTATACAATATCTCATTGCTTTTATCCATCAGTCCATTTTCTTTGCCTCCAAAGCAGACCCAGGCTCCGCGTTATGTCACAGTGTGCTACAGCTGCAATCTAGATAACACGGGACTTGGTCTGCTTTGCAAGCAACTATTGTCTGTGGTTGCTATAAAACATTCGAACGAGCATCATAAAAAAATAAAGCAAAATAAAGCTGCAATTGCCAGTAGATTGATTTATTTATTAATTCTGGAACAGTTTTTTCGACAGTGCAACACTCAGAGAAATGTTTACATTGAAGAAATCAATATCCAGAACCCAACGAACTACTCTTGAATTAAATTAAGCATAATAGCACTGTACTCAGATTTAAAATATCGGTCCTTTAACGAAGTCTCGCGTGGGGATTTTACCAGGCATTTGATAATAATGAGTTTGGTTTAAACATTTTTTTAATTAGCAAAAAAACAAAACAAAACAAAACAAAACAAAACAAAAAAACAAAAAAAAAAACAACCAAAAAACAAAAAACAAAACAAAACAAAACAAAAAAACAAAACAAAACAAAACACCCCCCCCCCCCCCCAACAACTGGCCGACAGGATCACCAGCCTACATAAGGGCCTCTTGTACAAGACTACAATGAATTTGTGAGCACCAATATACAAAGACAGGTCAGGCACAGGACAATAAATAGGAAGATAAAAAGGGGGAAAGGGATTGGTGTGTGAGCATAAATACAAATAACAATAGTTGTGCAAGATTACCGAATTTGAAACACGTTTTAAATCTACCGAATGATTTAATAGTCTTATAGACGGCCTAAAAATTTCGACATTTCGACTTTTTGAAATTCTTCTTTGTTCTATTCCGAACTATAAAGTTTTCAAGTTAAATTACCAAGAGTTATTATTTTACATTGTGGTTCGTTCCGTAGTATTACATACTTGTTCCATACAAAGAAAAAGTGATAGAAAGTTTCCCGATTAGCCCCATGTGAACATGAAGGACACTCGATAACGCCAATTTTGTACAGATTACTGTTCCCCTCCCCCCAAGACGGTGCCTGGCCCTGAATGAATTCTCTTTGGGTTCTTCCATAAAGATAATCCTCCAACCAAGAAATAAGTGGACCTTGGATGCCTGTATTTTTTAGTTTGTGTATAAATCCTAGATGATATACCCCATCGAAAGCCTTGGTGATGTCGCAAAATAATACTCGCACTTCTTTCTGGAGATTAATCACTTTTGAAAATTCATCACAAAGATATACAAGCTGATTGACTTTTCCATCACGGGGTAAAAATCCAGATTGATTTTGCGATAATACGTAGCTATCACGTAGAAAATTATAGATGTGCTTAAATACCACAGTATAAAAACCTTACCTACACAGCTTAATAGAGAAATAGGTCTATAGTTATTACACAATTCTGCTGCATCACATTTGTGAATTGGTGTTACGTGTGTGCGTGTGTGCGTGCGTGCGTGCGTGCGTGCGTGTGTGTGTGTGTGTGTGTGTGTGTGTGTGTGTGTTTTCATTCAGCTTGAATCTTCCAATTAGAGAAAGGTTCAATAATTTAATAAGAGAAGAGGTAATACTCAGAGTTGCATCCTTTAACATCAGGGGGGGGGGGGGCTAATACGATCTGGTCCACATGCCTTGTCAATATCCAAGGAGTTTAAAATATCTTGAACACTGTCTTCGTCTAAAACAATGACTTCCATTAAATTAAGAGAGTCTTGAACTTCGATAGGTAAAGTGAAAGTGGAAGGGTCAACATCACAGTGTATAAGAAAATGTTCATTGAAGGCTTTGGCTTTAGATTTACCATCAGGTAGGACCAAATTGTTTGATAGCATAGAAGGCATTGATTGGTTAGAATTACCAGAAATGAAGTACTTAATCATTTTCCACCATTCTTCACTTTAAACTGCCCGTCATTTACAAGGTTACGTCGTTTGTTATGGTAATCGTCTTCAGCTTTCCTTTGATCACTGATTTATATATTCCGTAGCGCACGAAAATACCTCCAAATGTGAAAGATTTCATTTGAAGCTTTTCGCCTTCCCATGGATTCTATGCATTTTACGTTTTTGAGACCGCAATTCTGATGTGCACCGGGGAGAATCGTTGTGTCTTATCCAGACACTTTTGTTCGGTTTGCAAAGTTGGACAACATATATAGGAATTCAGTAGTCCTGGCAGGACAGGCCACATTGACGTCAGGAGAGTCAAAGCAGTCATCCCAGTTAACTTCGTTTAATTTTTCTCTGAAAAAATGAAAATTAGCTTTTGAGTGCTGCCATACAAACCTTTCATATGACCTGTCCGTTTTACCTCGGGAAAAGTAAGTTCGCTGGCACGGTACCATGATTATTTTACAACTGGAGGTAATACAGAAGTACATGGCACATATAGGGGTATATTGCTTGGTATTTGGTCAAGAAAAGTTGAGGTATGTTCGGTTATTCTTGTGGTTCGTTTATGTAAAGTTATTGTGAAGACTAAAGTAAGTCAACTGTCTTCCATGATATGTTTTAGGATCTGGATTTAAGTCGCCCATAATTACAATTTTTCCTGAACCAGAGCTACTAACTTGATCTACATTTAGCTATACGTCATCCCCAAAAGACACTCCAACATTTGGAGTCCTATAGACAACTGCAAGTAAAAAACTTCTGAGTTTAAGAAATATAACCATTATGATTTACTCTGACCCCTTTTCAGCTGACTTGCGGTTAATAACTTAATTTTTCGAGAGCGTTCCGTATGCTAATTCATCATATGGTGCCGAAAAAGTCTTGTACTTTTATGCAGTACAAATGTTGTTGGAAATTAACTCCATGCGGTCAAATAATCACATCTATTTGATATTGATTAATACTTAAAACCACAAGGAGTATACCTCTAGTTTGAGTTCACTGTTGTTGATATATTGATTTGACTCGGTGGATGCACATAATGTGGCAACCATTAAGCTGTCAATTTATCGAAAATTTCAAAGGACAGTCAAGATCATCAAGTTCTTACTTAAAAGATCAATCTGAGTCAGTTCCCCCAAATTGGGTTGCCAAGTGAGTGCACAAGCTAATCATAGATGTTGTAAGAATGGTGATCACATGAGTGCAGAAGCTGAGCACAGGTGTTGTAAGAATGGTCGTGATCATATGAGTGCACAAGCTGAGCACAGATGTAAGAATGGTGACGACATGAGTGCACAAGCTGAGCACGGATGCTGTAAGAATGGTCGTGATCATATGAGGGCACATGCTGAGCACAGATGTTGTAAGAATGGTCGTGATTACATGAGTGCACAAGCTTAGCATAGATGTTGTAGGAATGGTGGGTGATCACAGATGTTCTAAGAATGGTGGTGATCACAGGCGCGCCACAACAAGGAGAAAGCTTCGTGTCTTCATGCTTTGGTGACCAAGAGCTTTCTTTGACAAAGCGGGCGGTGTTTCCAGCATTTAAAACATAAGCAGTGATTAAGATTTGCCAGGCTCCCGGATCAGACAATGCCATATATGGAAAGCAAAGTGCACAAACTGTGCATCTTTGCTATGCATCTGGTTTCCTGAAGTTCCATTTTGTCAAAATTAACTATTTTTTTTACATTGATGCTGTGAAATCCATGATTTTATGAGTTTACATGTTCGTGATGTCAACATGTGTCGTGAGGAACGCGATCACGGTCAGCTTATCGGTTGACATCCAATCACAGAGCATTTGATCGCCTCTTTCATTGAACCACTTTTGTTCCTGAGTTCGGCATCACTACGAATATTCTTTTTTTTCCTCGTGTGTGTTTGTGCACGTGCGCGTGCGTGCGTGCGTGCGTGTGTGTGTGCGTGTGTGTGTTTGAGAACTAATTTCACAGTCCTTCATTTCAAAATTCATCAAGTTCTTATTCAAAAGACCTTTAAAGTGATCTTCTGACATAAGACAAATACATACTCAATTCACAGCAAGTTTGTCTGCACTGAAAATGGAACCCAAAATTCAAACTTGCTGTATCAACACAAGCGTTTTGGGTAAAAATATTTAAGATAAAACGGCCAAATTGTGCTATTATAATCTCAACACATGTATATGCAAAATCGTATCAAGGGTTTTTCATAACTGTATCTGTTTGTTTACAATGGTGATATAAATATTGGAAAATGCTTGTTTTTGTGAAATTGATCAAGTTTGCGGGATTCTTCATTTCCGGTACGCTTTTAAAAAACAACTGATCATATCTTAGAAATTCCATGATACAAACGAGTTGGGTCTAGAGAATTTTTAGGTTAAAACATTTTTTATTTGATTAAAACAAGAAATATCTATGTGAAACGGACATTTTAGAACAGATGCATATTGTCAGTAATCAAGTTCCAAAGGTTAACACAGTCCAATGACTACCATGTTAACATTGAAAGCATTTTGGTAATTTCTTCAGAACGTATCAGCTAGAACTACTTAATTTGGACATGATGATATATAACATATATGTCGACCAAAATGTCCCCAAATCCCAAAATGAACAAAAATATAAAAAATCGGTTGGACATTGCCTGTGGTCTTTTGAGTAAGAGCTTGATGATAAGGGGCATCTTTATTATGTTGACAACGCTTTTTTGTGTTAAATATGATAAAACTGTGACAATGAAAATGGGGTAACATCCGCCAAGTTGAGTGATTTGGTGCTGGACCAAGAGACTGCGTCGAAGGGCGTCAGAGGTTCTCGCGGGGTGCGGAATGACGTACGTACATGCGTACGCACTCTTTAGAGGAAGATGTGGCTGGTGCAGAAGGTCGTTCACGGCAGGTGCATTAAAATTTGGATAGTGACTAAGCCGTTGTTGGTGTTTAAATTTGGAATACATAATTATCCATCAAAATAGTGTATGTAAATAAACTAACTGTACACTTTTAATAATTTTCTGATAAACACTTAAATTCAAACAGATAAAAAATGGCATGGCTTTTCTCTTATGCTTGAAATGCATTTCGCCTGGCTCCGTGGGCTACAAAAAAACAAGCAAATATCGACAACGTGGATAGTTTCTTCAAAAATTATTTACATTCACATAGCCTTACCATATTATCATTGGATGAATGAATGAATCAATGAATGAACTATATTTCTGCACCAATTATAGTCATGGCACATGAAGTTCTGTACGTACACATAAGGTAAACAACAAGAGAGAGAGAGAGAGAGAGAGAGAGAGAGAGAGAGAGAGAGAGAGAGAGAGAGAGAGAGAGAGAGAGAGAGAGAGAGAGAGAGAGAGAGAGAGAGAGAGAGAGAGAGAGAGAGAGAGAGAGAGAAAATCACACAAGTGCAATCAGCATCACAATAATAAGGTGAACAACAAGAGAGAAAAAAACAATTCACGCAAGTACAATCAGCATCACAATAATGTGATGCTGCAAATGTCGCAATACAAATAAGCTGTGTCACAAAATTAGAGGACATATGGTGTTACAGTGGGCTATATATATCATCTTGTACTTACAATTTACCCCTAATTTTTACCGTTTCTTCAATAAATTTTGCCATTTCCATACACGTTTCCGGATCATCAGCAGTCATCAACAGTATCAATTTATCTTCGCGATTCATCGTTTTAAAAAATTGACAAATATATCTGACATATTTCGAAAAAATATTTTCCTAATTCAACAAATTTCTCACATTCCATAATATAATGATACTCATTTTCAATTTTTGTACATTTATCGCATTTTCGATTTCTGTACATTTATCGCATATTCTATTCTCTTCAGGTATTTTCTTCGGTCTTTTATGGCGTCCAGTCTCAATCGCTAAACGGTGTGCACTTATTCTCAATTTTGTGAATTTTTTTTCTCTAATTTGCGTCTTTTAGAACTATCAAATATCTTTCTAATTGAAATGATGCTTTAAATTTTGAGTAAGTTCTCAATTTCATGTCCGGATTAGACTGCAAAGCAAAGTCTTTATGCCACTGAATAAAAAAAATTCTTTGAATAAGTCCTGAATTAAATTTATAGGGAAGTCACCAAATTCATCACCGTTATTCAACCAAATATCTTCGCAACCAATTTCACGCAATGTTATCTTAACAGTAACCAATCAGATTTATCTAATGGCATTTCAGAATTACATCTGTATGCATCAAATAAGAGTGTGTTGGGGCTATGATTTGCAATCCTGTACCAATTTTTGCAGACACTTTAAAATTTTTTTAGTGCATATGGGAATTCCCCGACTTCACTAACTACTGCAATATTGCAGGCTTTCGAATTGATTCCCAAAATGTATTTTAAAAACTGTAGGTAAAGTTTGTCAAATTCCGTCTTAAAATACCCACTCATGTTATCGAGAGAAATGCATTTGGAAGGGGGCAACAAGTAAGTACCCCACACTTCACAACCATCTAAAAAGATGGGGACAATCAGTTTATCGAAAAAGTCTAAGTACAATCTAATATCAATTTTTTTCACTGAACAGGGTACGTTTTAAACGGCCAAGAGATTTACTTGCTTTTTCACATAATTGTTTCACTGCTCCAGGGAAATTTCCATTTGCTGTTAATTCAGTGCCAAGATAGGTGTATTTCTTTACAATTTCCAATTCTTCCTTTCCAATAAAAAAATCTACGTTGTATTTTCTTTCCAGACTTATTGAATATATGTTAATTTTTAAGTTCCATTCCTCACAATATTTATACAGTTTGTCTAGACAGCATTGTAACCCCTTGCCACTTTCAGAAACCAGTAACAAATCGTCTGCGTAAAATAGGCAATTCAATTTTTCAGTATGTAAGGATGCTGGGTAACATTCTTCCGTATAAATAGTCGGTAAGTCATTAATGAATAAGTTGAATAAAACTGGGCTGATAACACAACCTTGTTTGACACCATTTCTCAAATATATCTTGTCCGATAATCCCGAGGAAAATTTTAGTTGTATGGATGATTTGTTATACATGTCTCTTATAATTCTATACATAAATCCATTAGTATCATAAATCAAACATTTATAAAACAGCCCATTGTGCCACACTGAATCGAACGCTTTTCGAAAATCTATAAAACATACATATAAGAATTTTTTTTTTACCTGCAATTTTTACGTATTTACCTATTAGGGTTTTTAGTATAAAGAAATCATCGCTGGTGCGTGAATTTTTCATAAAACCAATTTGATATTTATTGTCATACTCATGCTGTTTCATGTATCCAATAGTATAATAGGCTATACTATACTATACTATACTATACTATACTATACTATACTATACTATACTATACTATACTATATTATACTATACTATACTATACTATACTATACTATACTATACTATACTATACTATACTATACTATACTATACCGTCGTTGACCGGTGCTAGCCTGTTAAAGTGCCTAGGAAAGGCATCGCAGAGGTCAGTGACAAGCTTTGTTGATCGGAACGAAAATTGTGTATGCTAGCGTTACAACACACGGAAGTCAATGTATTGATTCTGTTATTTTCATCAAGAGGTCGTCCTGAATCCGGAATGTTATATCTCGATCAGGAGTTACAGAGATGCCAACATTCAAAACGCCATTTCAGGGACATTTGAATGACAAAATCGGGGACAGAACATAATTGAAAAACAATAGATAAGAAACTAGAAAAGAAGATTTGCCTCCGAAAGTTGTAAATATGCCTAAATTAAAATTTGAAAGGTCCAAATGACATTGACTTGTGACCTCCAGAGGTCTCATGTAAATTAAAAAATTGTGTAGTGTTGCCGTACCTACAATTTGAGCCCGACATGACTAAAATTGGATGAAAATTCACCATGTTATGGCTAGATGGATATTTTAAAGGTCCAAATGACCGTGACCTTTGACATTTAGAGATCATATAAATTACAAAATGTAGTGTTACAATATCGACAATTTAAGCCCAACATGAACCAAGTCAGATGAAAATTGCCCAAGTAATGGCCAAAAGAAATTTCAAATGGCCAGATAGCCTTGAACTTGGAGGTCACATACAAAATCACAAAAATCTGCAGAGTTGCAATACCTATAACTTGGGTCCGACATGATTAAAATTGGATGTAAATTGACCACGTTATGGTTAGTTTTGTAGGTATTCAAGATTTAAAATTTCAAATGCCCCTTATTTGCATAACCTTGAACATATTTTCTCCTCTTTACTAAAAGGCACAATTCATGTGTGGACCTATAATGATACCAAGTGTGAAGTTTCTGAGTGCAAGAGTGTTCGAGAATACTGGCGAACAAAATTTGGTAGTAATGAAGAAAGAAAGAAAGAAAGAAAGAAAGAAAGAAAGAAAGAAAGAAAGAAAGAAAGAAAGACAGAAAGAAAGAAAAAGAAAAGCAGAATGCCTGCGTTGGCACACAGACATAAATACTGAGTTTCAATGCAAGACAAACGCCGCAAATTGATCAAAATTTAAGCTAAGTCTGTAGCTGATGATGAGGGACAGTGGCGTCTCTGGAGTTGTTACCCACATTTGTATTATTTCGCATGTCTTCAATCTCGTAAGTAGATTCGACATGCATTGAAGGCTTCACCAGACATGCATGTTTTTGCATTAAATGAATATATTGATGGCAAGCACAAGGTGCAATAATAAAATAGTTACCAACTTTAACATTAGATTGCCACAAATAGATCATGAGAACATTGTACATAAATGCGTGTGACATCTCTGCGCCTATTGCTAAGTATTAACAAACTGTGCTTCCTTTGTTACACATACCCAGTCAGGATAACCCAGTCAAGATAACCCATTCAGGATGACCCATTCTGGATAACCCATTCAGGATGACCCAGTCAGGATAACCCATTCAGGATAAGCTTCAGACATTGGAAAAAACTTAATTTGACATTCGTGGATACCAAGATATTAAGAATTGTTCCTGAATACTTATGCTCAAATTGATTCTGACGCAAAAAATATACATGAAAGGCCGAATCAAAGAACGTCCCTGCAACGTTTTAACATTCGCAGTTTGTATATATAACATTCAGCATTGATATGTTTATTGTATGTACAGAAAAGTAGTAGTAATTATGTTCGGTATAGACGCACGAATGACATGACAATCGATACGTTTGCCAAAAATATTTCAAGAGCAGTAAATTTGATACACATAAATTATATATGTAATTGTAACATACATATATATGAATTTATGAAATTAGTTTTGCTTATGAATTACTGTATGTTTAACTCACAGAAATCACGTCGACATGTAGACATTACAGCAAAGTACATCCACAAATTACCCCCTTATACACGCCATAGACTGTCGACCGTGTTTTGTGTAGCCTCTTTCGTCTTTAAAAAAGGTTTTCAACTAAAAAAGTTTCATGATCCCAGCCTACCTGGTTCTTCTGAAATTGCGCGCAAGTAGAACTATCCATTCTGCAACTGACTGCCTTGAAAGTCTTAGGTCTGGCAGCCAAAACAAAACAAAACAAAGAAGAAAAAAATAACGAAAAATTGTGTAATAACTTAGGTTCTCAATAAAACACAGAGAATTTCTAAAGGTTCGACAGATCTCTAATGCCCAAATTACTGAGTGGCACACAATGCTGCTAGTTATGTCTGTGTGCCAACACAGACATATTGTTTTCTAGGAATTCTTTTTTATGTCTGTGTGCCAAACAGACATATTGTTATTCTTTTCTTTCTTTCTTTCTTTCTTTCTTTCTTTCTTTCTTTCTTTCTTTCTTTCTTTCTTTCTTTCTTTCTTTCTCTCTCTCTTTCTTTCTTTCTTTCTTTCTTTGTTTCTTTCTTGACATACAGGCAAATTTGTCCGGCATTCCATTTAAAAAATATTATAGGTAGAAACTCAAAACTTGGCATGATTATACTTCCAAACATGAAGTCTTGCGTTTTTGTAAAAGTTTTGAAAATTACGCAAATTAGGGTCATTTGAAAATTTAAATCTTGAATATATCCAAAACTATCATAAGTACAGGTAACCAGTCCAACCTCAATCAATATGTTTGTAACACTGTACATTTTTGTAATTTACATGTGACCTCTAAAAGGTCAAACATCAAGGTCATTTGGACCTTTGAAATTTTCTAGCCATAACTCGGTCAATTTTCATCCAATTTTTATCTACATGTGACCCCTAAAGTTTAAACCTCAAATTCATTTGGACCTTTGAAATTCTCATTAAGCCAAAACTCCGTCAATTTTTTTATCCAATTTTGATCATGTCGGGCTCAAATTGTAGCTATTGTAACACTGCATAGTTTGGTTATTTACATGTGATCTCCAAGGATCAAAGTTTAAGGTCATTTGGACCTTTGAAAATTTCTTCCAGCCATAACTTGGTCAATTTTCATCAGGTTGTGATGCCAATCTTTATGTATGCTTGTGAAATATGGGGTGCCTACTCTGCCCTCCCGTCAAAAATTCTATCAATTGACTCTTTTTTAGGATATTTCAAACTTGACTACGAAAAATTCAACATCAGTTTTTTAAAACATTGTCTAGGTGTGCATCGCAAAGCATCAAATATTGCAGTTCTTGGTGAACTTGGCCAATTACCGGTGTCACTGAAAATTTTGAGACTTGTCTGTAAGAACTGGTTGAGAATTGTTAATTTACCAACCGATAGCCTTCTGTATGACGCATATTTATGTAATGTCACGATGTCATTAGAAGGGAAAAGTACGTGGTTGCAAACTATTTCGGACATGCTACATGGTATAGACATGAAACATTTATGGGACAACTGCGGAAACAAAAGGGGTTGTTTTCCGGATAATATATTCAAAAAATGTTCCCAAATTTTATTTTCGAAACAATGGAAACAGGAAATGAATAATAATGAAAGAGTAGATGAAAAATTGAGAAGCTATGTTTTATATAAAAGAGAATTTAGATTCGAAAATCATATACATATCATCGAAGATTTTACCATAAGGAAAAATATCTCAAGGCTAAGAATCAGTGCACCTAATTTGGCGATCGAAAAAGGAAGGCACAAACGTCCCTCAAAATTACCCATAGAATTAAGACCTTGCAAGCGATGTAATCTCTTAGAGGACGAGTGTCACTTTGTTGTCGCCTGTCAAAAGTTTCGTGAACCCCAAGAAAAATTATTAAATTCAATTTCGGACATGTTTCCAGAATTTTCTGGTTACACTGATGTGGAAAAATTTATCTTTATTATGGAATCATCAGATTATGAAGTGATCAGAAATTTTGGAATTTATATGAAAGAAGTTATAGCTATCAGAGGAAATCAATTATAAAAATATATATATATATTTATGTATTTCGATATCGGATACTTCCTCTCATGTCGGCCCCATTTACAAAAGCACTAACAATATTTGAATAATCAGAAATCACTCTTTTTTTTCTTTTGCCAGGTGCGAATGGTAGCACTTGTCTCCTGGGGTTGTCTGATGTGTTTGTAATTTATTATCACTTTTTTTTTTGTTGTTGTTGTTGTCTCAGCACTTTGTTTATATAGGGGGGGGGTTGGTGTTGTTGATGTCGTGTTTGTATGTTGTAATCAACGTGTGAAAAGTTTGTATTTGTTTCGCTTGGCATACTGCCGCACTTTTTGCATACTGTGGTGCAGCCAATAAAGTTAATTTAATTAATCAAGTTGGGCTTAACCTGTAGGCATTAAAACTGCATGTTTTTGTGATAACATGTAACATGTAAAAGCCAAATGTCAATGTCATTTGGACCTTTGAAGTTTCATCTAGCCGTAACTTGGTCAACTTTTATCTGATTTGGTTCATATTGGGCTTAAATTGTAGGTATTGTAACACTGTATATTTTTTTGTGATTTACATATGACCTGTAAAGGTCAAAGGTCAAGGTTATTTGAACTTTGACCTTTTCATCCAGGCATTAACTTAATGGAATGTGAAGTACCAAAGGACAAAAGTTGTAGCATTTAATATTTACAACTTTTGAAGGAACACAGACAGATTTTCTTTGAAGCAAATCTTCTTTTTAGTTTATGAATCTGTCGTAATTTTTTAACATTGGGAAAAACAGGGCAAATTCATGATGTGCGGGACAAGTTGAATTTGTCAGCAAATTATCCACAGGACAAATTGGAAAGAAAGTGATTGTCTGCTCCTGGTGATTGTCTACTCCTGCCTTGCCTCGGCCAAGTGCTCGCTCCATGTGTTTTTTCAGCCTAAATGCACTTTGTGCTGGGTTTGTTTTTCCACTTTCATTCATATTCATGATGTGCGCCATGACAACTTTTCCTTTCAAGTCTTCCACACCCACCACGACAATGTTTGTGCGGTGTCTACTTTGAACTGATTCAAAATAATCTTGGAAAAACAATCAAATTACAGGGTTTTCGAGTTAAAAAAGCGGAATACGTATGTTGAGTAAATCTTTTACCAAAAACCACCGGTTGTAATTTTAAGCCCGTTTCTCGGACGCAAGCTACATGTAATTTATTTAAAAATTAAAGTTTGCTATTTTCAGTATTTCGGGAACCTGGAACAATATTTATATATCATTATGTCCTCTCATCAAGTGACGGAAAATGTGGTGAATAGTTTTGCTGGAAATGGTACATCGATTTTCACATGACCGTAAATACAATTTACTTCTAAAGAAAGCTATTATGAAGGAGGAGTAGCTCCCGGCTGCGAATGAGTACAGCAGTCATGTACGTGCTCTAGCAGAAACATGGCAGTTGTTGACCGGAATGATGACAAAACCGTACAGTCTCAAAACTGTCTCCGCAGACTATAACCACGGACGCTGTGGCATGATATATCCGTGGAGCAGCCAATATTAGTCCACAAAAATGGTGTAAACTTTGCACTCTTCTGTGCATGGAATTATTTCATAAGTTGACCTCTTTATGATCTCTGAGAATTATGATAAGTCTTTGAAATTAGAAAGTTGCATTCGATAAAACGCAAAAGATATATTTTAACTCTTTCAGTGCCAAACTTTGGAGAAAAATTGTTGACCTGGGGTATTCTCTCTGGAACTACAGGCATACTGGTACTTGAATGAAAGGTCTTTTTACGAGGAATGCCAATCGGGGATCCTACTGATAATTCAGACTAGTTTGACTTCAGTACATCGACTTTAGACCTGATTGGCACTGAAAGAGTTAACCGGCATGTGAATGCCATTTCAGGAGACAGGCGATAACAAGACATTAAGGACAAAATATTGTTCAAAGCGTGATGTACATTACCGTGTGCCTTCGTGCACGAAACTCCCATTTCATGCTTGATGCCTGTGTTGATGTTGCCGCCCTACACCTGACGTGTGCATAAACTCACTGTAAGCCGACAGCGGGCTTCTGCAGCCAGATGGCGGCGAAGAAGCACAACCATCTCCATTCATAATGTGCTCATTTCAAAGGCTGATATATTTTAAGGTAGCGGCCATATTTCGACTACAGCGGCAATATGGTGACTCGTCATAAAATGACTTTTTTCCATTTTCATGAAGCCCATTATCTAAACTTTGTGCTCACCAAAATTGACTTTAAAAAAATAAATATTTATAGGAGAAAAATGAAGAAAAACATCACTAAGTTTGGGCTGTCAATTACACGTGCTTGGTCTGTTTGTTGAATTATGTTAATTAATCGCCAAGTTTAGATAGCACTCGGCCGCCGCCTCTGGCCCTGACAACGCGGAAATGCGGTGGACTATGACTAATGAGACAATGGGGCATCGGTTGAGTGAATTGACACTGCCACATGATATGATGACGAAAAGATGTTACTTCAACCCTTCCTGTATCGACCGAGAAATTCTCTGTTCTTTTCGTTTATCTTATGGTCTATGATTGAAATAAAATAACTCTTGATGACCCGTTTTGACGATCGCCCTTTGTCAAAATGGCGGCTCGATCGACGGGCACGGAAGATTACAGCAAAGGCGGCCGAACGGAGGATTGCCCGAAAATCAGCATTCATCATGCAATAATAATACTATGAGCATTAAAATAATAAAAGTTTGCTGGTGTTCTGATCAGTTTGTTACGTGATGAGTAAACACAATTGGTGATCGGTGAATTTCAGTAAATGCAATGCTGCACGCAAGTTCCTGTAATAATATATCCTTTGATCTCAGGCGGCACTTCGTTGTCTGCGTGGTTCGTGTGTTGACATTCCAGGAAAACATTGCAGTGGTGGTCAAAACCTTACAATGGACACTTGTCGCAAATTATGTTGAAACTAATGGGTTCCCGGCATTTGTAAGACATTTCTTTGAAACTTTTGACTGGGGTGGAGTCTGTGTGTTCAGCAATAATACGACTCTACCCTCAGAAAGCAACCTCATAGGTGGATTACCGGCCCCTGATACTTTCATCAATCAGTGTAATAAAACAGTGCGGGCATTGACCTTACTTTCTTAGTCGTCTCATATACTGTACACAGAAACCGTATAGTCCCTAGTCACTTTTTTCAGACTTAGAAAGTCAAGTAGGAAAGAATTATGTCAAAAACAAAGAGAGAATCAAAAGCAGGACGACGCCAGCGTCAGATTGCCGAGAGTGTAACAGTAACGGACAGAGAGAGCTTGCGAACCAGATAACACAACTCGGGCAAGCTTTATTCTTTGTTTCCTTTTCAAGTATATAAATAACTGAATATTATCATCATGCTTTAAGCCTATAGAATGCCAATCATTTAAATTATTTATTGCTTGGACATTTTCATTAACCCAAATAAAACGTAGGTTTCGGGGGTATTGAGTGAGCAATAAGAACGTATAATTAACCAAAATCAGAACATGCCAGCTGAGTGAACTTCTCCGTAAAACAAACATTTGAAATACACGAGGTCTTCACTTACAGCCGCCATATTTAAACACTGGTTGTTAGGGTCAAGGTTATCACACGTCAGGTCACGTGATTAATCCACTTACAATTCCCGTTTGAAGTCAGGCAGCCGCATGGGAAACCAGCCAGGTAAAACAACAGCGTGGCTGCCTTTGGAGTCTTTGAGTTTTAAAACATGCTTTTTAACACAGAAAACATCAATACGTTTTACGAGCAATACATCAAATGTGAGGTTTGCATGTGTACCATGTGTACTACAAAGTTGAGCCGGAGAAAACAAACCGTATTCCCGCTACAGACAATCATGTACGAAAACGGGCCATTCTACCTTTCATTGCGATTTACTCAGAAAACAATTTTCGCAAGATCAATCAATTTTGTAAACAACATTTAAAAAAAACAGTAGGTTTATCCTATCGAAATGAACAGATTTTGGAAGGTAAATACCTAAGCTAGGAACCGTATCTGGGATTTTCCGTTCTAACTATTCCTTCCATGACCTTTGAAGCGCTAAAAGTGACAGAATTGTAAGACTTTATGATGGCGAGGAAAGAATTCAACAACATTTTCAATATTCATTCATTTCATGAACGGTAAGAACGGTTCCTGTGTATTGGTCAGTACTTAAATCCTGCATAGTTTTTAGACTTAATTGTCGAATATTTGTCCAGTAGGCGCTGCAAAAAGTGCTATCTGATACCCCCTAGGAAAATTACTCAGGACACCATCAAAACTCGTCACATTTATACAAAACCTGGTTCTTTCAAATCTAGACATCTGTACCATTAAAATAAGGTATAGTTTTCCGGGTGAAATGGCAAAAACGAATAAGTTATAAGGGGTTAAAGTCGCTAGTTCAATACGCGCGGTCGAAATATGGCCGCTACCTTAAGTCGGCTGACAATACATAAAGCTTATACGCGGGGCAACTGAAATGTAAGAACGCACCTCCTGACTTAGCATTGATTTACATAAGAGTAATATAATACGTAGAAATCCTTTGTGCTAGAGCTTGGATGTTAAACAGGATGATGGTACTCTGAATGATACGAGTTGACACTGCATATGGATGACCTGGATTTAATCTCAAGGTTACAGGGTCATTTTATTCTGTGCATTCTAGGTCAGCTAAGCACAGGTTTGTCACCATCCTCTTGCTCTACATTATACTCATTTTGCTGATCAGTGAACTGCCAGCACCGTGGCCAAAGCTGGCGAACAAACCTCATTTTTTCTATGTCTATTTTTTCATGGTTGATCAGGTCATAGGACTGAAAAGGGTCGCGAATTTCAACAGCTGAAGCGCCAAAAAGAATGGCGGGTTAACTCTTTATTATCATAAAATCTCACAGGTCTTGGCCAGTGAAGTAGTGCTGGATTGTATCAGGTATCAGGGATATCTCGTCGAATATCCCTGATTATATGTATATATATATATATATATATATATATATATATATATATATATATATATATATATATATATATATATATATATATATATGGGCTAGAGACGTACCTACTTGGATATTATAATGCCGTTAGCAGCAAGTGATCAAAGACAGCTGGTCTGTAAAGTCGTTTATATGAGCTAACAACAAGAACACACACAAACTTGCTACATGTAAGATTTAGATTCAAGAGTACAGCAAAGTTTTCCCAGGGCAGTACGGGTCTTTATTGTGGGGGAAGGCAAACACTTCATATAATGCAGACACTTGGTCCATATGTATGTATGTATGTATGTATGTATGTATGTATGTATGTATGGATGGATGGATGGATGGATGGACGGATGTATGGATGTCTATGTGTGTGTGTATGTATGTGTGTATGTATGTGTGTATGTATGTATGTATGTATGTATGTATGCATGTGTGTACGTATGTGTGTATGTATGTGTATAAGAGGTGTCAATTACACACACACACATATATATATATATATATATATATATATATATATATATATATATATATATATATATATATATATATATATATATATATGCCTTGGCATTAATCAAGAGGGCCATGCTCAACATGGTCAGCCACAGACCTATAGACACATTTACAGCCAAAATATATCCCTTCCGCTAAATAACTACAGTTTAAAGTGAGCTTATCTGATAGTGATAGGTGACCCAAATACTTAACATAATGACCTAGTTTTAGCAGGATCATGCCAGGGTACATCTCCACTAAGTTTGACGTGGATCTGGTGTTGAGAATACAGTATGCAGTTGGGCAGAAGATGTCGAAAATAAGACAAACGCACAGACACATTGAGCAACACCCACACACACGGTTCAAAGCAACTGGCCCAGCAGATTTATTTAAAAAAAAAAAATTACCCCCCCATCATAAAAATACTAACAAAAGGACTATGACAGTCATGTACTCAGCTGACATGTACATACACCCTGTTATGAATGTGGGTATGCATGTTTGTTTTAATTTGGAGAGGTCACTGTACTCATTGAGTGTGTACCGGGTCACAGAGTTAGCCTGCTTTGCTGGGGTGACTCTCAGGCAGCTTGTTAACAAAGTGTTGCCCCACATTCATGTGACTCATTTCATTGTACTGTCTGTACACATTTCGGAGGTGATCTAGAAAGATCGGAGACAGGTCTCAGTCAATGCACTGGGATGTGTGACTAATTGGAAAACTCTGGAACAATGATGAAATTTTTCTGTCTATATATATATATATATATATATATATATATATATATATATATATATATATATATGTATATAAAGCAGATATTTTCCTGACTGAGAGGACGAGAATTCGAAAGTATCTGACAGAAGCTGTGTGACTACAAGCCAGTGGGACTGTGAGCTATTGTTATTACTTGTAGAGTGTGGACAGTATCTTTGAGCGGACTGATACATTTGGTGTTAATTGTACAGCATTGGAACCAAAGTGCACCTCTGTGGGATTGGATCAGCACGACACCTTTCAGCATCGCATTGGAACCAAACCGTACAGTACCTCTGGGGGATTTGTACCAGATCTTTCGGCACCTGTCATAGGACTTGGAACTCTGGGACAGTACATGTGGGTAATCTCACCACGGATTAGGATTTACTTAAGACTGTTTAACTGTTGAAATACCAGTGGAGATAAGTTTACCTACTTTGTACTCATTTTGATTGTTAATATATTGTTATTATTAAAGTTATATCATTGTTGTCATTCTATGTTGAGTTCTGCTAATATTCAGAAGGTGGGCATCATAACATACCCTTTCATTTTTTTTTAAATTTGCAAAAAAAAAAAAAAAAAAAAAATAAAAAAAAAATAAACAAATTGTAAAAAAAAAAAAAAAATCAATGGACCATGTCCATTTGAAGAAATCTTGCAGAGACCCACCCAAGGTACTTTGCCGAAGTCGATTGTTGAAGATGGATGACGACGGACGAAAGACCATAAGAAAAGCTCAGCTACTAACAAGTCATCTGAGCTAAAAAATCCTGGCAACGGTTTTTAAGAAAGAAAAAGAAAGGTGAAATTGTTGATGGACGGAAGGCCATAGGATATGTGCTGCTATTTTACACGTCAGCTGAGCTTAAACAGTGCATCATCAGATTCTGGATGTTGCCTGTATTCCAGTGCAAGACAATTTCTCCGACTAAAAGATCAGGTGAAACGTTTAGTGGCTGTTGGAGATTGGTCTCTTGTGCGTGTTGTGGCATCAGGAAAATCTGGCTCTTGTAAAGGCTTTTCTCTCCAAGTTGCTAGGTTTTAATTTAAAAAGGTTTTGGGTCATTTTTTGGTCTTGTAAATATTAGCAACTTTGTATGAACTCGGTATCTCCTTTGTCATCTAACGTCACTCGCCATCTTTGTACAATGTATGTGAGTCACTGAACAAATAAAACCAAAACCAAAACCAAAATCAAATCACGGTGCCCATGGTTACTGACTAAATTAATTTATCAGCAACTCCAAGAGCTAATCTATAGAAAATTGCATAGAACCCCTGGCTAACACGCAAGTCAACATTGCCCCGGGGCGAGCCACCGTAAGGAGAAATAGATGTTCAGCTGTATTTGCATACTTCAGATCAATTTTTGAAATGAACAAACATGGCTGTCTATTTGCAAAATTTAATTCCCTGGTTCATGATCATGATGATGGAACTTCAATGCAAGAGAATACAGCTGTAGTTGGGACACACTGGTCAATGACGAACGGCGGCTGGGTAGACATAGCTGGCCACTTGTATATACGGACCACCATGGAAGCTACGTGTTTCAAGGATCTCAATATTTTGAACCTGTACCAGTCTGCAGTCTGCATTCGCGTCTGGTTTGATCCTGGACACTGATCCTGTATGCAGAGCAAGTAAAACGTGATTTTCAAGTGACTCGCATTTGATGGAAGATAACAAAACATTCACGAATAAAAGGCCATAAAGTACACGTTCCTGGAGAACTTCATCCGATGAGATCCGTAATAACAACGTAATGCATGCGTGTCAACAACCTCGGACAAGAAATAGGGAGATTTGTTACTCATATGGGTTAACTGTATATTTAACAAAGAACACACATGTGGGTTTCCATGTGGGATATTGCCGAAAATAACCAGAATTTACATTGAAGAGTACAAAAATTCAGACAAAAAAGTGGCAGATTCCCGCCACACGGGAAGACTTGACAAGTGCAGTGATATTTACAGTGAGCTTTAGTGTTGACTGACAGTGGTGACAAACGCTTGTAAAACTGGTCACCCTTAATTAGGGCAAGTGTTGAATCAACTTTTACGATTATGTCTGTGTGTCAACACAGACATATTGTTTTCCCAGAAATTATTTTTCTTTCTTTCTTTCTTTCTTTCTTTCTTTCTTTCTTTCTTTCTTTCTTTCTTTCTTTCTTTCTTTCTTTCTTTCTTTCTTTCTTTCTTTCTTTCTTTCTTAATATTATAGATAGAAACTCCAAACTTCGCACGATAATACTTCTATAGATAAGGTCTTATCTTTTTAAAATGAGAGGTCATGATTTCTCAAAATTATGCAAATGAGAGCTAATTAAAGTTTTAAATATTCAATATCTTACATACAACAGCAGATATGGTTCCCAGTGTATAGGAGTTCTATCATACCAAGGCAAAAGTCATCTCAAATGTCAAGGCCATGCTAAAATCAAAGGTCAATTATAGGTCAAAATTTCATTTTAAAGGTCAAAGTTCACTTCAGGGAGAGGTCATCTCAAGGTCAACGACCACTATCGATGGTGGCTGTCCAATGCAAATCTTTCTTTCTTTCTTTACAGGTAAATTCGTCCGACATTTCGTTTGAAAACTATTGCATGTAGAAAATTCAGATTTTGCACGATCATACAGGCATGCATGAAGTCTTAGATTTGATAAAAAAGTTCAACGGTTTTGAAAATTATGCAAATCAGGGGCCACTTGAACATTTAAATCTTGAATATGTTCAAAAGCATTGTAGGTACAGGCGTCAATCCTTTAATTCATAGCTTTGTGACACTGCACATTTTTGGTAATTTTCATGTGACCCCTAAAGGTCCAAGGTTAATGTCAATTTGCCATTTACAATTTTCTTCTAGCCATAACTTGGTCAATTTTCATCTTGTTTTAGTCATGTTGAACTCAAATTGTAGGTATTGCAACACTGCACATTTTTGTAATTTATATCTGACTTCTAAAAGTCAAAGGTCAAGGTTATTTGACCCTTTGAAATTTTCATGTGGCCATAACTTGTTCCATTTTTATCTGATTTGATTCAACCTGGGTGTAGTTTTGAAGATTTTGCAACACTGTACATTTTTGTAACTTCCACATGTGACCTCTCAAGGTAAAAGGTCAAGGTCGTTTGGGCCTTTGAAATTTTCATTTTGTCACAGCTTGGTCAATTTTCATCCAATTTCAGTCATTTTGGGGCTCTAATTGTAAGTATTGCAACTCTGCACATTTTTTGTATATTACGTGTGACCTCTAAAGGTCAGAGTTAAAAGTCACCTGGACTTTTCATCTAGTCATTAGCCTAATGGAATGTGAAGTACCAAAGGCTTTTAAGATTGATGGTGAGCAGGGTGGGGGTGAGGTGAACGACAGAAGGTCAACCTCATTCAAAAAAGTGAATCAACTGTCCTCTGTGGAGAAATGCATGTCTCACACACCAGGCTGAATGGTTCAGGTGGCGAGATATAAATGTGGTGCAAATCAGCATGGACAACTTTGCGGCCCTGTAACTTTTAAGCTGTCCACATGAACATAGTAAAAGTATATATTTTTGGATTAATCTAGCTCTGAACTATATGTTGGGGACAAAAAAATCGGGACAACACTGATTGTAATTGTTGAATAAACAAACCATGAAGAAGAGCATGTCGTTTATCTCAGACCCCAGCGCTCCTGGCTAATAGCTTTTTTAATATATACAACAAACTTGTGACAAGTATGTCACTTTATTGGCAATATATCAAAATTCAAAAGAGCCCCCCCCCCATTTATTTGGCTGTATGTATTTTATTTGCATAAGTGCTGGCATTCAAACACGGGGGCATCACTTAATCAGCTAGATGCATTCTGCATTAAGATTCTATAAAAGATTAAAAACCAACTAATAGGCACACAGAAAAATAAAAGGACATTTTTTAAATTCCACACAATTACCTTTCCAACCCCGTTTATTTTAAGGAAATCGGCCGGTAAGTTTTTGCAAAATAAAATTAGAGAGTTCGAGTAGACGGCCTTTCATCTTTGTTCAAGAATGGCAATCAAAGGGTCACTCGACATCTTTGAACCAGGTCTGAGAACAATAACTCACGCAATTTTACTCAGAGAAAAATAAAAGGACACTTTTTAAATTCCACACAATTACCCTTTCCAACCCCGTTTATTTGAAGGAAATCAGCCAGCAAGTTTTTGCAAAATAAAATTAGCGAGTTCGAGTTGACGGCCTTTCATCTTTGTTCAGGAATGAACCACACACAAAAGTGGTAAAATTTTTAATTATGATAATTAGGGACACTTGAACAAGTTGTGAGGTGAAGGAGTCTGTCATTCCTTAAATTTTAAGGATTTCAATTCATGCTAATTAAGGGTACTTGAAAAGTTTAACTATTGAATATCTTCAAATTACAAGTAGAAGTGTACGTCATTCTAACTCCATTTTACAGGTTTGTGCTGTAGGTGCATCCCGTGAACCACAAACAAGAATACAGAATTTGGATAATTTATACCTATTAGGGCAACTCGAAAACTTAACATATTGAACATCTATCTTTTAAACTATTATGCATAGGTGTGCAATTCCAACTACACATCGTATGTTTGTCCATCATCAATTGAGCTCCCAGCCACACTACGGTTAGAATATCAGTGTGGCTCTAACAGTGACGAAGGAAAAAATGCAAATTAGGAGCAACAATGGCAGAATTGTACATATTTGTTCTGACATACCAGACATGCAACAGGCCATGATCTGTCATCAGCAGTCAATTATATGTATATGGATATCACTAGGGCTTTTTTACACTCATGTCAGACATAACACTTTTATGCTACTATATGGTGACCATTTTGTCATCAGTCTGTCCTATACTGTCAACAGTGATCCATAAATGAAACACAGTTGCAATAAAAAGTGTATTTGTTCCTTACCTGACACTTGCCATTCTGTTTTATCAAGAATTCTTTCTGTCAACTGATTCTTTTTTCTTTTTCATGCGAAGGGCCTTATTTTGCTGTTCTTGTTTTCTTCCCTTAAATTTAGTGTTTTCTCTCACATGCATTTAGCTTTTCCAATTTCAACTCGAATGTACAAGGCAACAACTTTCCTTTGTAAGCATATAATTTTTATGGGGGGGGGGGGGAGAGGGAGGGAGAGGTCATTCTTGACAATATCTTAAAAAAATCTCCAAAACCGCTGGGCCAATTACTTCAAGATTGCACAGGAACACTTCTGTCAACCCCGAGACTTAATTTGTTCAATATAGGTGGCACTGTAATTTTTGTCCATTTTAAAGAATTATTTTATTGAAGCTATTTTTACTTTTTCTCTCCAGAACTTGCCACTCATATTGTGCTAAGACGTGGTGGAAATAGATTTTGTGGAAGGGTCAAGTAAAGTTGCTGACTATGTAGTGACACTGTGGCACCTGAATATTTAGTGATATGGCCAAATATTTAACAATACTTCTCATAATTTGGCGATATTGCTAAATGATTTAGTGATATCGCCAAATAGGATTAAATGTTAAAACAGCTTGCCATATGAAACAGATATATATGGCTTAAAGCTTGGTTATTGTGGATCCAAGGCCCATGGTTACTATTTAAACATTAATAAGAAAGTACCCGTGGGATTTTATTTGTAGTTAACTTTTGTTGTAGATTTTGACCTTAAGTGACCTTAAAAGGTGCAACAATCATATTGGTTTATATCTTGGTAATAGTGGATCTGGTGACCTTTCATTTTACAAATGAGAACTCCAGAACTGTGTGACTGAAGACTGTGGTATTGCAAACAAGTGATGATTCCGCTACAGAAATTGTCATCTTGAGATTATTTCGAAGGTCACAAGACAATTTCAGTCTGTAAATATAATTTCATTTGAGCAGAACCGTCATTCTTTAGTTTTTCTTTCCCTCATTCTACTTTAAATTTTGTGGTCTTTGTGTCAAAAACTGAAAGATTACTCAGTATACTAAATGTTCCTGTGAAAGAATAAGCACTTGCATATTTTTGTCAATATTAGACCCCGTACATTAGAACTGTGCAATGATATCACACTAGCTTACTACCTTTCAGTTAAATATATGCTTCAGGACACTCCCCGTATAGAGGTCTTTTGGGAAAATTAGTTGAAGTCACTGACAACTTGCCACACATCTTCACCAGTTAAATATTCCACATAAAGTGTGGTTCCTGTCATGACTGGGAATACTGTGCTCTTCATGGCATGTGGCACCTGCCACCACTGGGAACACTGTGCTCATGGTGTGTGGCCCCTGCCATGACTGGAAACACTGTGCTCTTCATGGTGTGACCAGTCATGACTGGGAATACTGTGCTCTTCATGGCGTGTGGCCTGTCATGACTGGGAACTCAGTGCCCATGGTGTGTGGCCCCTGCCATGGCTGGACACACTGTGCTCTTCATGGCATGTGGCCCCTGCCATACTGGGAAAACTGTTGTTCATGGTGTGTGGCCCATCATGACTGGGAATACTGTGCTCTTCATGGCGTGTGGCCTGTCATGACTGTAAACAGTGCTCATGGCATGTGGCCCCTGCCATGACTGGGAATACTGTGCTCTTCATGGCATGTGGCCTATTTCAACTGGGAACACTGTGCTGTTCATGGCATGTGGCCCCTGCCATTACTGGGAAAACTGCTGTTCATGGCATGTGGCCCATCATGACTGGGAATACTGTGCTCTTCATGGCGTGTGGCCCGTCATGACTGGGAACAGTGCTTATGGCGTGTGGCCCCTGCCATGACTGGGAACACTGTGCCCTTCATGGTGTGGCCAGTCATGACTGGGAATACTGTGCTCTTCATGGCGTGTGGCCTGTCATGACTGGGAACACAGTGCTCATGGCGTGTGGCCCATGCCATGACTGGGAATACTTTCCTCTTCATGGTGTGTGGCCCCTGCCATGACTGGACACACAGTGCTGTTCATGGCCTGGGCCCCTGCCATTACTGGGAAAACTGCTGTTCATGGCATGTGGCCCATCATGACTGGGAATACTGTGCTCTTCATGGCGTGTGGCCTGTCATGACAGGGAACACAGTGCTCATGGTGTGTGGCCCCTGCCATGCCTGGGAATACTGTGCTCTTCATGGAGTGTGGCCCCTGCCATGCCTGGGAATACTGTGCTCTTCATGGAGTGTGGCCCCTGCCATGACTGGGAACACTGTGCTCTTCATGGCATGTGGCCCCTGTCATGACTGGGAACACTGTCCGCTTCATGGCGAAATGGTAAATTACTACATGGGATGGTAACAGTATCAAACACAGCCTTCAAAGTTTATACTTGCTGTTTTTATTCAAGTGTTTTCACACAAGCACCAGTTTTCATGGCAACAATATCATCTTTATATACAAAATATTCTAAAAAGTCTGAATTGTACAGAACTACACCCACTAATACACATGATGTCACATCCCTGGCTCTGTAACAGAACAGAGCCAGGGTCAACAAGCCACTTTCACACAAGTTTCATTCACCAATTAAAATCAAGAAAATAAAATCCTCTGGACAGCTGAAGCTCAAGTTTGTATCACTTCTCTGCACAGGAATGTCATACAAGGAAAACTGCAATCAATCGGTATGTTACATAAGGCAGTTCCTAATTAATGTGAAACAGAACATCTAGAATAACCTGCTCATTTTATCAGGGTTGTTGATGCCTATTAGTAGGAGGCAAGATGATACACAGAGGCTTTGAAACCCTCGCCAGCTGTTCCAGGACATATCTTGTGAACACTGACAGTTTGGATAAAGCCAAACAGCACAGAACTATTACAACTGGTTATGTTCTCTTCTCTTACATCACAGGTAAGCTAGAGAGAGATCCTCATCATGCACCCATCTCTCAACACTTTCTCTGACACATTAAACAGGGGTGTGATCACTTACAGACACTACTCAGTAAATGTGCCTGTGTAATACCAGGTCTGCTGCTCCCGCCTGATCCAGGATTATAAAGCACTCCAATGAGAGGCAGAATAACATCAGGATATGTAATGTTGCCATTAAGTCCCCTTAGGTCTCTACTGTTTGTGTTGGTTGTGTTAACAGCCCACTGACTGGTTGTGACATGTAGTGACAGAGGCAGCACATAACCAAGGCCAATAGGCTGTGTCTGCTGCCTGCCTGGCTGCCTGGCTGTCCTGCCTGGCTGTCCTGCCTGCCTGCCTGCCTGCCTGCCTGCCAGCAGACCCATCCGCAGGACAATACAAAGAATTGCTCTATAAAACAGAGCACCTGTTTCTTTTATGTTCTATTATCGCTTACACTTCCAGCACCATGGCTGAGACGTCTTCCCTTATATATATATATAATGTTGCCATGTGCTAAATCAAAACATACTTCACTTATGATATATGATATGTGTATTTTGGACATATAAAGGAACCTTAGGCCAGACATATTCATCTTCATTTTGAAATAAGCACCCAATATTTTGTAAAAGTGTATTTTAACTCATCATAGCATTCACTACTCCCAGGAGAGCAAACTGCAGCCACACCATCAGTGTCTCTTGAAACATGAAAAACTTGTAAATTGGCTGTCCATGTGTGCAGTCTGCTTGCTGAGAGGATTTTTGCATAGTAATACAGACAAGACAAAGTTTTATCCGTGCAGTCGTTGTGACATTCTCTTGCACAAAAATAGAGTAAACTCTCCACACTTCTCATGTCTAAATCTTGTGTGATATAATTTCTCCTATTTGCACATCCATGTCGCTATACACTCACACTGTTGTAAGAACATTTATATACCACTCCAAGTTCCAGATTTTAGCATACACTCTCAATCTCAATGTGTATTGATCAATTAATTAGCTTGGGGCAACATGGCCGAGTTGGTAACTGTCAACTTGGCAGACTTACAATGCCTAGCACCCTTTTTGTGCCTGGATAATATTTTCTGTGACCATTTTGTATCACCTCTTTCTTCACTTGCTTTTAAAGGGTACTTGTTCAATGGTATAAATACTCGAAGGAAAAATACTTTGGTACTCAAAGACAAAACTTTGCTGACGGAAATAAAACAAGTGCAGTGGTCCCCTTCTTGTAAGACTGCCCCCCCCCCCTCCGGGGTCATCAAACTGTGGTCTTTAAAAACAAGATGGCCTTTATAGGCAGTATAGGAATATGAAAATGTTGATGAAAATATTGTGACAAGATGGTCTCTCAAGCCAAAAGGTCTCTCTCATTAGGCTGGTATTCCAGCAAACCAGGCCCAATACCTTGGTCCTTTGCTTTCATGTAAATAGATGAATTTAAGTAGATGGGCTGGAACCTACACTACTACTTATGACCATCTCATTAATGGGACCTCACTAGTATCATTAACAATCAAGATTCTGACTTCCACCACAATTCCATTAATTTTCTTGAAGATATACTCAATATTAAAGATGTTAGAGTGTTCACAAGAATTCACATTAACGCCCATATATTACATAATATTTTGGGTGTTGCCATCAGAATCCCACTCCATCTACATTTTTATACTCTTGATAAATCCTGCCAGATATATGGACTGAACAGTAAAACTGTGGAGCCACTGTGTGGTGTTCACAAGCAAAAGCTCATGGACAGAAGGATGAAAGAGACAGAGAGACTGACAGGCAGACAGACAGACAGACAGACAGACATGGTAACATCAGTTCTGCAACCTATGATTAGCAGCACTAAAAAGCAGGTCTTTTGCAGGTGGTATACAAAAATATGAAAATTTCTTTAAAAATAGCCTGACAAGACAGCAAAACAGTTTCTCATCAGTATGGCTTACAACAGAACAGATGGTAATTTATAGAAGGAACAGGAATATGAAAACTACTTGTACAACTATCCTGGAAAGATGGTTTCTCAAGCCAAGTAGTCTCTCAAGTCATGTGGTCTCTCAAACCAGCTCTTCTCTCAAACCAGGTCATCTCTCAAACCAGTTTGTCTCTCAAACCAGGCTGTCTCTCAAACCAGGTGGTCTTTCAAGCCAAACACCCTTTCAAGTCTGGTGGTCTCTCATTAGAGTGGTCTGACAAATCACATGCTCTTTTATAGCACGTATAGGAGTATGAAAACTACTTATAAAGTATCCTGAAGAGACGGTTTCTCAAGCCTGGTGGTCTCTAAGAGAGCAGTCTTACACCATCCCGAGCACTGTAGTTACTTGTAAACAGTTCAAATGAAGTTTCCAAAAACTAAAATAAGCAATCCAGATATTAAAGTTGAACGACTGAATCGACTAAATGAGAATTACAGACCTTTGCTTTCACACTGAGTAGGATTTGTTGTCCAGTTTCTCTTGACAAGGACCACCACTGCTCTTTGTAGAATATCCCTCAATACCTATTCCACATACATGATATTTTCACCTTAGAAAAATCAGAGAAGTCCCCTCTATTACCCTAACACCTTCCCTGATTGAGCATTTATTTGCTGATAACATTCATACATATAGACACAGTCCTATACAGGTACGTCCACCCTGTATACTTATGCATCTGCCGTAGGGACGGTGCAAGATCCCTGTTGAATATTGGATATCAGGTGTTTTCTATGCTGAATATCAGGTTACAAAGTCATGTGATACCAATATGGACTTCTTTTGAGTCAGTGTGTATTTTTTTGCACACTGAAGACTGTGGAAGCTGTTTCGGGGACATACACAAAACAGTTTGCATGTGTACGACTGTATTTCTTAGAGTTTATAATTTAAAGGTTTGCATATGTATTCAATACACAGAGATCTGAATCAAACCAAATGTAACCTAACAAACTGTACACATGCATTTTGATGGATATTCCAATATATATTTACTCCTCAGTTACATGTATTGGCAGGGGTCAACATTAAGGTTCTTGGCCAGTTGCTGACAATTATATTTTTCCCTCTTTAAGACAACCATGTGGGTTACATCTCTATTGAGGTTTGAATTGTTGATTGCCCCGACTGAACGTCTATTTTCCCTGGGCAACTGGATTACCTTAATGTTATATGTCACATTATTTAAGAAATATCAGGTGTTGATATCAGATTACTTCGTATTATACTCAGTACGCAGGCAGCTGAGTTTGCCTGCTCATCAAAGAACTTGTTTAATTTGATGACAGCAGGGAGGTGTATGATACACCTCCCTGATGACAGTATTGCTTCAAAAACAGTTGCCAGCAGACAACAAAGATATCTTGCCCACCTTAGTTAACATAGGAGCATCTGTAATACCAAGAAAAACACTAAAACATAAATGATCTGCCCATAGTTCCATCAAATCTGAAGCCAATTAAAGCCTCATCTCCCCTCCCCCCCCCCTTTAAAAAGCAAAATGTAAGAGCTGAAGGATGGTATGTTTTCAGTGATCCATACAGAAGTAGCAAGTTACCTGCACGGTACCATGTCCCCTCTTCCCTGTCTGTGTGCCAACAGGTTACCTGCACGGTACCATGTCCCCTCTTCCCTGTCTGTGTACCAACAGGTTATCTGCACGGTATCATGTCCCCTCTTCCCTGTCTGTGTACCAACAGGTTACCTGCACGGTACCATGTCCCCTCTTCCCTGTCTGTGTACCAACAGGTTACCTGCATGGTATCATGTCCCCTCTTCCCTGTCTGTGAACCAACAGGTTACCTGCACGGTACCATGTCCCCTCTTCCCTGTCTGTGTACCAACAGGTTACCTGCACGGTACCATGTCCCCTCTTCCCTGTCTGTGTACCAACAGGTTACCTGCACGGTACCATGTCCCCTCTTCCCTGTCTGTGTACCAACAGGTTACCTGCACGGTACCATGTCCCCTCTTCCCTGTCTGTGTACCAACAGGTTACCTGCACGGTACCATGTCCCCTCTTCCCTGTCTGTGTACCAACAGGTTACCTGCACGGTACCATGTCCCCTCTTCCCTGTCTGTGTACCAACAGGTTACCTGCACGGTACCATGTCCCCTCTTCCCTGTCTGTGAACCAACAGGTTACCTGCACAGTATCATTTCCCCTATTCCCTGTCTGTGTGCCAACAGGTTACCTGCACGGTATCATGTCACCTCTTCCTTGTCTACACGTATGTACCAACTCTTCTTATGCTGACTTTCAGTACTTCCATGTCTGGTTCTAGCTGCATTGATCACACTATACTAATATTTACTTGATGTTTTCCCACACTTGCATTATTTCGGTGATGTTTGTCAAAGATCTCCGGGACTGTACTAGATTTTGGGACACTGACAATTCCGTGGATTTGACCTTCAGGTTTACAGGTGCCCACACCTTACCATGCTGCAGATGTATATATGGCCACGCTGTCAACAAAGGCTGGTCATAAACAACAAGACCATCAGTCAATTAATATATAAACTGCCTCATCTTGCTTGGCCCAATGTACACAATGATTTGTACTACCCTTTAGCAAGCACATACCCCACAGCAACACATGTATCATACACCAACTCATGTATCATACACCAACACATGTATCATACACCAACACATGTATCATACACCAACACGTGAACCCCATACCAGCACATGAACCATACACTACATAGCACTTGTACCAAACACTGGCATGGTTCATACTTCTGCACTTACCACATGTATCACACACTACCATAATTTTTACCATTGTATCCTTCAATTTAGCACCCATGGCAGTTAATTTTTTTTCCCTAGCAAATGCAAGCCTCAAGTTCAGACCCATGCTTTGCATCATAATATGGAATTGTTTTTCAACCTAATTCGGATGCTTAGTTATTGGAAGTGGGGTACTTATTGAGAAAAGTGAGTGGGGTGACTGGTCACAGCGTACACCAGTAGTTTGGACATTAGCGTTGCCCTCTGCTCACACAGGATCTGCAAAGATGAGTTGTGGTTATCCTGCAATGTGCTTATCAAAAAAAAAATTTACCGACACCATAAAGATATATATTTTAGCATTAGTTGAGGTAAAGCAACAACAAAGTTGCACAAATCACTGTAGTCTCCAATACCCAGCTGTAACTGGCCACCAAGCTTTCTATACACTCTGTATTCTCTGTCTGTAAGAGACATTTGTATGGAAGCATGTGAACGTTACCAGTTGTAGACCAACAACTGTTTACTCTGACACAAACACTTGCACACAGGTCCCAACATCACATGCACCACTCTATCAAATACTTCCACACGGCTAAGTGACACCAGGGCTGGGTGGAAGACCAGGTCCACCTGGTATCTGTATAGCCACCATACATCAGAGCTCATGCATCTCCACACATACAGTATCTGGGTACTCACCATACACCAGCCCTCATGCATCTCCACAATGCCAGTATCTGGGTACTCACCATACATCAGCCCTCATGCAACTCCACAATGCCAGTATCTGGGTACTCACCATACATCAGTCCTTATGCATCTCCACATGTATCAGTATCTGGGTACTCATCATACACAAGCCCTCATGCATCTCCACATGTGCCAGTATCTCGGTACTCACCATACACAAGCCCTCATGCATCTCCACATGTGCCAGCATCTGGGTACTCAGCATACATCAGCCCTCATGCATCTCCACACATGCCTGTATCTGGGAACTCACCATACATCAGCCCTCATGCATCTCCACAATGCCAGTATCTGGGTACTCACCATACATCAGCCCTCATGCATCTCCACATATGCCAGTATCTGGGACTCGCCATACATCAGCCCTCATACATCGCCACACATGCCAGTATATGGGGACTCACCATACATCAGCCCTCACGCATTGCCACACATGCCAGTATCTAGGGACTCAAAAATTGGGATTCTTGAATAGAGTACCTTGGGACTAAAATACACATGCAGTGGTCGACTGAAAATCTGCAGTGGTGGTCTATAGGGTATACTGCATACCAAAATCTGCAGTGGTATACCTAATTCATTTCTGTGGTAAGTTCAACAACTCTTAATGCACATTTGAATTTGAAGTAAAACAGTCATTGACAAAGGAATTTCATTTATGTCACAGATATGAAGGAGCCATATAGTTGTCACTTGTGGACTTGATCAGTTTTTGTGACCCCTGCCACGATCTGTATACATGACCATCAACACTTTGTTAACCTTTGACCACAAGCAGCCATCTCTATTAATTTACTTTATTATTTTATTTTGTTTGCATATTTCTCCATTCCCTCAGGTATGTGTGATACTTATTTGGGTAATGAAACAAGGAGTTAGCTATCTACAGTTAAACACACAAACCTGACAGGAATAGCAGGCATTCCTATTTCAACATTCACAGCAATCCCTCTCTTAACAGACAACTGCTTGGGCACCATAAAATGTGGTCTCTCACAACAGGTACAATAACATTGGAAGAGCAGGACTCTAGGTTTTACATGAAGTGCTCTCTCAAAAGAAGATGGCTCTCAATCTCAGTACCGCTGCACCTACATGTAGGTACACTGTACATGTACATGTAGCATGTATTTATTTCAACAGATCTTGGGAGCCTTATATGCAATATTGTTAAAATGCTTGAATTTTCTTTTCTCAAACAGCATTGTGTATAAAAAAAACCCCTGTTAATGAATTTAGTTGCCCAGTTTTCGTTAACTCTTTAAGTGCCAAATTTTGGACAGAGGCAGTAGCTTTTCTGGGTGCACATTGGACGCAATGCACCCTATGCACGCCAAGAAAAGCTGTTGACCTGGGATATTTCTAGAACTATAGGCATGCTGGTACTTGAATGATAGTTCAGACTAGTTTGACTTTAGTAAATCCACTTTAGACATGCTTGGCATAGAAAGAGTTAAAATTCTCATCCTGATCAGCAGCAAGCTTCCCAGAACAATAAAACCTTTTAGCCAGCAGGTACACAGAGCTGCTACTGGGTTTCTGCTGCAGGTATTTATGTTTTCAAAGTTGTTCTTTTTAACATGGGGCTGAGTAACTTTCCTGTCTTCAGTGTAATCAATTAAACACAGCATCCCAGGAAAACTGTACAAGAGAACATAACATGTCCTCACATACTCTTCCACATGATCAGCTGCTATGTGTTAAAATAACCCTAAAAAACGCTAAAAAGGCCGTGTATATATATATATATATATATATATATATATATATATATATATATATATATATATATATATATATATATATATATATATATATATATATATATATATACATACACATGTAGCCTTGCTGCTCAATAAAGAGTTAATATCATCCTCAAAGAATACAACAGAAAACTGGTTTTGTTAATTTCTGTCCTTGCAAGCTCTAACTACCCTTAGCTTACACATTATGACAGGTATAGTGTTGACAATAGTCACATCAAATACATCTGATGGTTTGTTTTCCTTGGGACCTTTAAACATGCACCTCACCACTACAACTGGGGAGTGGTGTATTGTATGAGGGTAGAGACATTTGGTATTTGTCACTTATTTTTTAACATCTCCTTGTCCTCGTTTGTTCCGCCTTACTTCAATAACTTTCATTCCAAAATAGAAAAAAAAAAAATTGTGTTACTGGAGTGTTTGTGACCACAGGAGAATAGCCAGAATGTGCTGGAATGACCAGAGTGGATACACATTGACTTACATACTTTGCTCAACATTGTATCAGACACCATCTTGTTCTGTCTGGCTAACTTTAGTTTTTTTTTTTCACTTATTCACCATCATTCATACAAGTATATGTTCTTCAGTTTCAGTCCCACCTACTATTACTACTGTCATCCACTGATGTTCAATGACAAGTGTATACTGATCACATGTGCACTTTTTATCCAATAATCTGCCTCTGTGACCTTGAACATGTCAAATACAACTGTCCTTGACCATGTTGACCTCAGACTTCATCTACAATACACACTGGGTGTAGTGTGGCACAGCACAAGATGACTCCTCTTGGGCTCTCCTCATACACAGCGCTTTTTTAACATTTTGCTTCTCAAACCACCAAAACATGGCAGTTTGTAGAATGCTATCTACTCCCAACACATTTTGTTAATCTTGGATATGCAACACCTGGTGACTGAGACTTACCTAGACCTTACATGTATATGTGTGGTACCTTTCTTCATCACAGACTAGAGGATTGCTACTTAACTCTCCTCCACAACATGTCCTTAATGACTTGATTTTAATAAACAATGGATCAAACTTATGGTCATATTTTATATTGACAATTTTTGCAGCAATTAAAATCTCCACATAGTCTTACCAGTGTGGCTTCAACATACACTGTACTGTTGCAATCTTTTTTTTTTTTTTTTTGAATGAAGAAATTGTCACGTAAAGGTATCATTACATGCATGGACAGGGCATTCATAGCCAGCAGAGACATATTCTATCTGTGCAAGACCATTGGTGTAGTCAGCTATATGTACCAGTGTTATCGATCATCTTTATATAGCTTGGGATTCTTAAATACTGTGTCACACTGTATGGCTCTCAGACGTATTTTTGCTGGTTCAAACGAAGCTTGTAGACCCAGTGTTGCCTCATAGAATTTGGATGCCTTAGCAAAGTTGCCCTGAAAGAACACAAAAGTAAACATTGTATCAGCATTAATTTTGAAAGGATACATGTACAAGATGTCCTAATCCACAGGTCATGTCACTGAAATGTACTTTTATCAAAGCATTTCAATGTCTGGATTGTGTCAGTAAGCGGGTATTTGAGGCCAAGGAAATGCTGGCCTGTCGACAGCACACAGTCCTACCTGCTTGTTGGAGATTTATATTACAATGTTTACATGATAGAGTCCTCCCCTGGCATAGCATATCTCCTGGTCTACAACATATACATCAACATGTACTTTTAATCCTGGTCCCCTGGCTATCTTTTGATACCATGTACATGTATATAATCAGCCTCCTGGTCCTGTCTTCTGATACAATGTATACACAATAGAACCTGCTATGGCCATGGACTCTGGTGTACTGTAAAAGGAGGCCACAGAAAGGGCAGTTGCATAGGGTGACCACTTGTAGGAGGTGGTGTTACACTGGTGTCCCTGGCAACACAGCAATGTAACCTGACACACAGCAGATGTGGATGATACACGGCACATTGTACTGTCTCAGTCCACCACTGTGGTTTTGTCTGGCTCCTTATCCAAGGATAAGAAAAGGAAATGTGCATTTATATGATCTCACTTGGCCAAGAGTCTCTCACAGATGTTCCCTTCCATGATAAAATACCTCAGTATCCTCAAGAATTTCTGGGGAGTTCCTGCATTCTCTTTAAACTGTCTGGTATTTACTGTCACTGTTATTGTAACACACGTTTGGCTGAGTGGTTCATGAAATACAAAAATCAAGCCAATAAACAATGAATGAAACACTTTGTACGGGAGAACCTAACAGGGTTTTGTTCATAAAACCACTCATCTTACATGTCAGACCTGTAATAACCATTAATTTTCATAGTATTTAGTTCATTAAGGCAGGGGGAATTCTGGTAGGTGAACTCAGGCATTTCATTTGATTTCTGGTACCTGGGGGTGTTGAGAGTTGACATTTCCTTCTAAGATAAATATTTGACAGTGAACAAATATTCATGAAAGCCTCAGATACCAGCTGATGAGGAATGCATAGGATTCAATCTGCCTAAGCAAGGACAAAGCTTGGTGTTTTGGAATGAGCACAGTTGCCAAATGGTAAATACCACAAAAACAAATGTAGGAAGTGGAAGAAGACCCATCTGGTACAAAACCAAGCCCACCCAAAGTTTGGCTGCCTTATACTGACAGTGAATCTGTGACATAGACCATCAGGAGGCTGGATCCAGACATACAAAGCCACAGAACACTGCACAGACTCAGGTAGATTCTCCCGACCCATTGCCAAGAAGGGAAGCAAATCCTGTGGACTACATGTGTATGATAGAATGACTATGACTGTGGTGGTGTGTGTGTGAACAGGCTACAGCCAGCCTGATGCCAGTGGGTAATGTATGCTGCTTCTTAGACAGCAAGGTGGCTTCACAACCACACAGTTCTCACTTGCTATCACAACCACTGGTAATGTAGCACTTATTACGTCCACTTGCTGCCTCTGTCCCTACACATATCTAGGACTTGTATTTTTCCGTTTCAAAAAACTAGAAATTCCATTTCACCAGCCAGAAATTTCCAAATTCCGTTTCAGTAGTTCTCTTTGTATGTAAAACACATTAAGGCAAAACAGCAAATTCCGTTTCAGAGGTGACAAAAATTCATTATTCCGTTTCGTTTCCGTAAAAAATGGAAAAATACAGGCCCTACATATCCTCTCTTCTCAACTCTCAAATCAAATTCTACGTACGTCTGTAAATCGTAATCTTTGATTTTATCTCTATGGTCATGGTACCCTGCTCCTCTCCAAACACCAAGATCTACCTGACATGAGCTAGTTCTATGAAAAGTGTTTCAAGCATGCAGATATGCACAACATACTGCTGATGAACTATTCAAGAACCCAAATGTTGAAAAATATTGCCAAAAGTCAACATGATACTTTTATATGTCACACACTAAATGGTGCTGCGAAAATACAAATTTTTGCAGGGACAAACTTTCACAGATTTTCATTTTCTTCAAATCAGCTGTTACAATGAGAATTTCTATCAGCACTATGCTGCCTTTTTCATCATGATTTTATCTTAAACAAGGGCTAAGCCCTGTGGAATTGGCACTTGGCGAGCATCTGGTAAAGTACATTTGGTACCATATGCCAAATTGACCAAAAAAAAAAAAAAAAAAGGAAGAAAATGGAGGTAAAAAACCCAAGTACCTAAAATTCAGTCAACTCTATCCTAAATGGTCCAGACATTATGTACTTACTAATCTACCATGCAAGCACATAATTGAGATTAAACAATAAAATTTCCCAACTTATCGTATATTGTCCTTCATCACTGAACAATATAAGGACACATTTTGGTTCCAGGACTGCAGTACATCTTAATATTTCTTATTGATGTGAGCACATCAATAAACAGCACTTCTGTAGCAAGCCTTGTCGGGCACGCCCAACATATATTTGAACATAATTTGCTACCAATGCCGATTCAAGCAGTGCGCAATGCAAGCCAACCTTTATCAGCTTCCTGCTGGCCAGCAAAGTTTATTTACCTGCAAGCATGTGGATTTTATTGTAGACAAACTTCAATACTTGCCGATGGATATTTCGATTTTATCCATTTGATGAGAATATACTATGGTAAAAAAGTATATTCTCATCAAATGGATAAAAATCAAACAACTGCCTGTTTTTTGCGACATTTTGAATGATACAGCTGCAAAATTTACCCCAAAACTTACTAACTTTGCACCTTTGCTGTCACAATGTTTTGCATCATTCGCCATTATGTTGTATACTGCTGGAATCCTCAGATTTTCATCTTTCTCTGTAACAAGCTCTCTTATTGGCTAAGAAAAAAATATTCCTGGGGTATCCCACCAAAAATAGCCCAGAATGGGAATGGAGACACCATTTCACCTCATTATAAATGTGCTTTGATCACGTGCACCTCACTGTCCAATCAAACTTGTTCCCCATGTGCATGTCTCATGACGGCAATGTTGGGAAGGTACACAAGCTGCTGTAAGACTCGTAATCATTATTGGACCAAAATGCTCAATTTTCTCAAAAAGACTTTGATCAAACAAATCCAGACACAGATAAAGGCAGGAGTGAAAATTTCTTATGGAAGGCCAGGAAAATACACAGATTAGTCACCGCACGGTGACCAAACAAAGATTTTGTGTAAACATGGCGCATTGTTGAAAGTTGTCTCCAATACATCACATCCTTTTGATGTATTTAACAAAACTTTGTTGTTTTGATTTTATGAAAATGTTTGAATGGAACAAATCTGGATGACCTAACAAAATAGGACTGAAATTCATGATCAAAGGCTGAAAAAATACACGTACATAGCGGAAAATCATGCCCGCGAGCATGCCTGTGTCCACTCGCTTATAGTCCATGCGACTTAGTGTACTCTGGTAGCCACACATATTCATAGGCGAGTGTAAGGAAGTCAGCTGTCTACATCAGTGAGGCCCTTTTAGGGGTTGTGTCAGTTGTGGGATACATTTATTTTCCTAATTTTACCCATGCTATGCAATGTTTCTCCTGTGTTATTTATTACATGTATTAATATTTAATTACAGTTATCTGATATTGAAAAGTTCCTAAAAGTTTTATGTCATGTTATGTCAAATTTAGCGGTACCTCATTATGGACCTTGTCCTGTTGATATGTAAAACCCCTAAAAAAAAGCCCCCATCAGCAGATTAGTCACCTTTACCCAAGTGGGTGACGTATAGCAGGGTCTATTGTGTTTTTGGCAACATTTAATTCTGCTGTACACCGCATTAGAAGGATATGTGCTGCCTATACATAGCATTCGAAGGAGATATGCCGTCTGACTGATGAGTCTTAAAATTAGTGGGAAACAAAAAGATACTTTCACAATACAACACAGCCTCTCATTGGTTAACATCTCATTAATATATGCCAATCATATATATATAACATTCTTTTCAATTGTGCAAGACCCCTTTGGCCACTCCCAATTTTTCAGGAGGAGGACACCAAACAGAGACATATATGGACGCAAAAAAAAGTTCAATGCCTCACATAATTTAGTACACACTACGGTTTCAGTCATACAATTTGTTCATGCAACAAACAAGAAACACATATCAGGAGAATATTTTTCTATACTTAGCTAAATCTGAAGATACAAACCATTAGAAAGTAGAAATCTTTTCTATAACCTCAAGATACACACAAACAACCAATCAAATCATTGTGTACTACAAGGCTGCACATCATTACCCTTATGGAATATTCCTGTCAGCTTTTTATACTTATCCTACAGAAAAATCATACCATCCTCTGTGACTGTCCCCTCTTTGCAACAGTAAAAGTCCTATATAATCTACAATTATATGGGCAAACAGCTAGCACCAATTCCACAAATTTACAGCATCAACAGAATGACACAATTTAAAACCTGGAAAATAAACTTAGTTGGCAGTACACAGTTGATTGTCTTTTCTATCACATTTTCTATGCCCATGTCTTTAATTCCACATTTGATACTGTAAGGACTTTCGTATCACTGTCTATTCCAGTTTATTCAAGAGATGGAATGTTATAGAGGTGGATTTGGCACAGTGTTCTCACAGCAGCTGTGGGGCTGTACACAGTGTAGGCCTGGTGTAGCCTGGGCTGACCTGTGTGCTACATGGGTCACACTATCACTTATCTGGGCTCCCTGGGAGGATACATCACCACCACTGGCTGGTGGGATCTGCCCCTCCACTGCTGATCATGGGGTCTATTGCGTGTACACACAGTCCTCACTGTGTATGGGACCACCACAGGGGGTCCACAGACAAAATACTTGCCTAATAGCCTGCTGACATACACAGTATATTTCAGCTGTCTCAATGGATTGAAGTTACAGAAATCATCCTTATTTTCCCTGACATAAAAACTGTGAAATCACTTGCAAAATCCATTGATTTTTTATGCCGAGTGAGCATGCTGATGTGAACTGAACCACATGAGAGACCATGGCTGTGCTAATCTCAGTCTTATGCATGTCATACTGTCTCTGTGCCATACATATACCATCACCATCTCTGTGCCATACTGGGTCATCTCAGTGCCATACTGGGTCATCTCTTTGCCATACTGGGTCATCTATGTGCCAAGCTGGGTTATTTCTGGGCCAAGCTGGGTTATTTCTGTGCCATACTGGGTTATTTCTGTGCCATACTGGGTCATCTCTGGGCCAAGCCGGGTCATCTCTGGGCCATACTGGGTCATTTCTGTTATACACTTCTAGGCCATTTGTGATGGGGGATATCACATATGGTACTTCTGACAAATACCCTGTTACAGGTGTAGTCTGAACAAATCATTATGGAAGGTACATGCAGACATAGCCAGTTTCCACAGCCAGTGTATGAGAGCTTATTTGTAACATGTCTGAGTATATGAATGCCACACTCTCTGGCCTCTTGGCTGCAGCTGACACAAACAATTTTTGTTGGATCCACCATTGACCAAGTCACCTTCATGTGCACTTCCTGCATGGGGGGGGGGGGGAGACCTTGAAACCCTGGTCAGAACATGGCACCTTTATCAATAGCTCCAGAGGTGCTGATGAGAGGCGGTAATAAACAGAATGCTGGAGCCTGTACACCTGTGCCAACACTGTGTGGATACCCAGCCCCCCCCCCAACCCCCTCCCTTCCTGGCACACCTCTGTGCTCCAACTCACAGCTCTCTCAATGAGCCGAGTGGTTTTGCATAATAAACTGCTCACCAGTGTTTGCTTTTAAAACTGGGGAAAGATACAAATGTTTGTGACAACCTGCCCCTTGTAAAATGTTGAGTTATTATTACATGAAGCCTTACAATGATAAGACTTGCCACAGATTGGGATCTTTTTTACTAATTTTTACACTATATTTTTTCAATTCAGTTTTTTGTGTTGCTTCAAAACTGTTATTGTTAACAAGATGCTTTTATTTCTTTGAGTTTTACTTGACTTTACTGGAATAGCAAAGTGTAGTCTGACCATGCACTGTCCAGTCGAGCAATCCCCAAACACATGGCTACCCCTTTCACACATATCTACTGCAGCCACTGACTACCGCCCTCCTCATCTGGATAAATGCCATCCACTAACCACAGGAGGAACCACCCCAAGAACCAACACAGCAGACAGCTTTGCAGATTTGCAGTCCTAGTAAATTAAGTATAAATTCTATGACCAATCCAGGTCTGCAAAATGATGCTAACTTTGACAAGCTTCTGGAGAAAATTTGTCCAACTGTGACTCTGAAGCCTGTCCAATTCAACATGTTTTAAGCTTGACGTTTAACCCTTAAAGTGCTGACTTAAGACTGAGTCAACAGCTTTCCTCTGGGCACTTTGCGCGCAATGGGCACAGGCCAGAGGAAAGCTGTTGACTAAAACTACTTTTTGTTTTAGACCAAGATTGCTGGTATTTGAATGAAAGTTATCTTCATGAGGAATTTGAATCTTTTAACCATTATATGTTTAAGAGTAATGAGAAAATGACTACAGCAGTGATTAGCACTTTTAGGGTTAATGTGTTGACCAGTGCTTCAGCTGCAGGACATACAGGACACAAAGGGGCAGTGTTTAGTTGTACTCCCTCTCTTTGTATACAGCCCTACAGGTTGCGATCCCTGGCAGGACCATGAGAACCAGGTGGGAAGCTGTACCTGTATACATATGTACAGCCTGACACCTGAAGTACTTATATAACAACAACTTTGTGCATCAAACATGCTGACAGAACAAGATATGACCGATATCTTGTACCTGCAATCTTAAAGGTGTGAATGATCAATTTATCTCACCTGTCAGCACCACACAGCACTATTAAATCTACTTTATACTTTTGGGAGTGCAAAATGCATGTCACAACAAGTGCAATTATGATTTACAAGATAACACCTATATAACAGAAATCTGCTGTCTGAAGATTCTTCCTCTGCAAAACTCCACTTCCGCACAAGGGTGACATGGGCTTTAAACCTTTTACTGTAAAATGACCATACATTCCTTGCTTTACCATTTTTCTGCTTCAATATTTTGACCTTTTTTCTTAACATATTTATTTTCAGTGAGAATTACTAAGACGTTGTATATGAATTAACATACCCTTGATCAACACCTGTACAAAGCATGGGGTCTATGCTCAATGTTTTGTGCTGCTGGCTAACTGTCTGACCCTCCAGCCGGCTAGCTGACCCACTGGCCGCCTGGCTGACTTGCTGGCCGACTGGGTGACCTGCTGGCCGGCTGGCTGACCCACTGGCTGGCTAGCTGACCCACACCAGGAAAAGCTGCTGACTCTGGTTTAATCTGCAGGGAAAACCTGTTAAAACCCAGTGCACACACAGCACGCACTATGCCTGCCTGGCCACCTCCAACTGACTTCACAGTGAATTCCACTGTATTCCTGTACCACCAGAAATAGTGAAAACAGATTCTCTAAATATATGTATACCAGTGACCAGCACCCCAGGCATGCCTACACACTAGATAACAGTTTGAAAGTTAACTCTTTTCCTGTAGTCAACACCCAGTTTGAACTTGTTTATCTGTATTTTGATAACATTGTGGCAGAAGTTGTACACTAAACACACATCATGTGCACCTCAGTACTGACACTGTGAAAAATTTTTGCTTCATTGCAAATAATGAAAATGGTTGTAATTAAAAGAAAATAATTTAAGGCAGCAAGAGCTGGTATGGTCAGGAATAGGGGTTAACCCTCTGCTGGCTGGCCAGGCAGGGCACATGGGACCTCACCTGTGCGCCACCTGTACCCAGGCCACAGGGCATACCAAGCATCATTCATCAAGTACGGGGCCACTGTGGCCCATGAATGGCAACTCAGTTGTCTGTCAAAACACGGCTTGATTTACTGCACAAATGGCCAGCAGACCACAGGGCAGCGAGACTGCCACCTGGTGGCACTGAACCCTTCCACTTGTTGACTGATTTATGCATCGGCTGATGGAGTCCCTGATCCATTTATTTTCTGACTGGTTTAGTTCACAAATGTGTTGACTGTTCATGTCTTTATACTCTATAACAAACACTCCAGCCTATACTTTGCAGGTACAAACTCACTTGGTACTAGTGATGGGCCTTCCTGTTTATGTGGCTGGGAAGACACAGCATTCAGCACTTGAGTTCCGCATACAAAGCTGGTAATCTCTGCCTTTCTCCAGTGCTATCTGATCAGACATAACTCTCTTCGTATAACACCAGATACATTGCTCCACACTGTTTGATCAACTACAATTCTTCATTTTCATATCAGATAGAGAGGATCTGTGTTGTACATCAGCACATGCTATCTACGATAGCAGAGCCTAAAGCCTACCACAGGGAGTCACCCCAGCCTACCACAGGGAGTCACCCCAGCCCGCCACAGGGAGTCACCCCAGCCCGCCACAGGGAGTCACCCCAGCCCGCCACAGGGAGTCACCCCAGCCCGCCACAGGGAGTCACCCCAGCCCGCCACAGGGAGTCACCCCAGCCCGACACAGAGAGTCACCCCAGCCTGACACAGGGAGTCACCCCAGCCTGCCACAGGGAGTCACCCCAGCCTGCCACAGGGAGTCACCCCAGCCTGCCACAGGGAGTCACCCCAGCATGCCACAGGGAGTCACCCCAGCCTGACACAGGGAGTCACCCCAGCCCGCCACAGGGAGTCACCCCTGTATACTCTGCAACAATGTACCCAATAAAGACCTATGTATGAACTCATGTACTAGCCATTGGCTGGTATTTTCAAATACTGAGTCATCAATTTCTGAGACTCAAACTTTTTAATTGTCTTAGGACCACAGGACTGGCATTGGGAGGGTACCACCTGAGACAATGAGTTATAAGTCTGCAAGACTGTTGCCTACCATCTGGGATGGTGATTTTACATATACCTGATTGGCAGATATACCACCTGAGGCAACAAGAAAATATACATGATTGGCACCTGCCATCTGATGCTATGAGTAAACATGCTCATGATTGGTTGCTGCCATCTGAGGCAATGATTACATACTATCATGATCGGTGCATATACCATCTGAGGCAATGACTATACATGTATATAATTCAAAGCTACTATCTGAGGTAAGGAGTTTACATGTATTTGATTGGTGGATATACCCTCTGAGGCAATGACAAGACATGTACATGAATGGTGTCTTCCATCTATTTAAGCAACAAATGTGCATATACATATTTGGTAATTACTATTTGTGGAAATGAGTATTTGTTTACAAGATTGGCAAATATACCATCTGAGGCAATAATTATATAAGTATATATGTACATTATCGGTAGCATACATTTGTGGTAATTAGCAAACATGTACATGATTGATAGCTAACATGAGGCAATGAGACCACATGTACATGATTTGTGGCTAACATGAGGCAATGAGACCACATGTACATGATTGGTGGGTAACATGAGGCAGTGAGACTACATAGACATGACTGGTGGCTAACATGAGGCAATGAGACCACAAACGTTCATTGATACAGTCTTGAAATTTACTTAAAACTTGCATATTTCAATAAAAAATGTGAATTATTTAAACCCCAGTCTAGTTCATGACCTGTCCTGAGGCTTCAATTTGTACATTTCCTGTTTCACTATAAGTATGAAGTGATAATGCCACAAAGACATGCTGTTGAACTTTACTCCACTATGCCTGTCTGCATCTCTAACTCAATTCAGTAGCAAAGTTGACATAACTGTGCTGTATACAAGATGCAATCAGATTTTGTGCTCCATTTCCTCAGACAAAGAGTCACTCAACTTAGATTCCTATGCTTCCCTAAAACAGTCCTAGGCCTGGTGAAAGTTGATAACATGATACTGCGTGGACACTATGTAGAAATGCTGGCAGTGCACGGTGTCAGACAGTGTGTGTAAGCAGATGCCAGACGTACACATACACAACACATGGGCTCTGTAGCTGCTGTCATCCACTAGATTGGGGTTGGTTGGACATTTGGTCCTGATTTGTAGAAACTTTGAACTGCGGGGCAAGAACTCTAATTGTTTCTGTATCTTGTGGCGCTTTCCTTGACAGTACCCCCCCCTCCCCACCATGCTCCACTGCTACCCCTTCTCATTCCACCTTGTGTACATTAGCTGATGCAAAAATCTGACTTTTTGCCACTTGAATTCCTAAACACAACTGTCAAAATCTATCAGTGGCACAGCACCTCAAAAAACTCTTGTCAGTTTATCTTTCTTGACATTAATGATCACTGGTAATGTTACTGATTGTGCATGTAGACATGCATACTTTACTAACTACAAAAACATGTACAGGGCTATCAAATGATCAACAGTATTTTCTAGTGGAAACAATACCCACAAATCAACATGAAAATCAAGGAAACAGAGAACATGTATTTCCGATGTAAAGATTTTGTATATATATACATACACACACATGCCTTTTATTCGATGCTCGACTGGGGAGGTCTGAAGTTGAACATTATGTCATGTTTGTACCCATAATGTTGCACTGTGGGAGGTTGGCACTACTCTGTTTTAGATCCCAGTTATCAAAGATACCGGCAAACATGAATCCAAACCTGTCGGTATAGGATTTACATGTGTGTATCCCCACCTGACACTCTTACATTGTGTTTATGAACATCTTAGGCAGAGCTGTACAAGTGGCCACGACAGTCAGGCACCATGCCATATGTTGGGACACACCCCTGGGACATACCCCTGGTGCATACCCCTGGGACACATCCCTGGTACATACCCCTGGGACACACCCCTGGGACATACCCCTGGGACATACCCCTGCTGTCACACTCTCACCATGCAGCCAGAACAAGACTCGCACAAATTGTCTTTAAATGCTATATAACAATGATTTCATTGGGAAGTCGCCCATGCTGGTTTGGTAGCTGGTACAAATAAAATGCCAATAAAAGATCAACTGGATGTTACAATATTGTGGACACTTAGCCAATGCTAAATGGCAGCTGAGAAGATTAAAACAATATGTTGTTAAAGACAACACGCCAAATGCATGTTTTTTTTAGTTTCTGCAGAAATCAAGTATAATAAATCCTGATCAAGAACTTTTAACATCAAAAGAAGAAATGTCAGCACAAGACAATCTGATAAAAGTCCATGTCATATCTACATGGCCTCAATGCACCATCAGTGTATCCCATGTCCAAGTCTTCTGTCAAATTCAGTCCTTGCAGACTCTAAGTAGTTCAGGCTGTGTCTACCATTTACAATCATTCAGATGGGGTCTCAGGGTGGGAACATTATTGTTACTGTTTACTGGTTTGAGATTAACTGCACCTTTGTAATGTGCCTTTCATGATGTATTTCGTGATTTTTATGTGTCTTAAGAATTGCGGAAAGTTTAACTCTTAAAATAGTGCTGCATGAATGTCTCACCAGAATTTGTCCGCATTGCAATTGTAAGACCAAACATTACACTGGTATTTTGTAATTTTGCATAGATGTTGAATGTATATAAAAGTACTACAACTTGCGAGAGATTGAAATTGGATGAAAACTGGCAGAGTCATGGCTACATGGAAATATCAGAAGGTCAAATGACCTTGACCTTTGACCTTTATGTCATATGTAAATAACAAAAATGTGACTTGTTACAATTCCTACATTTTGAGTGCATTGCAGCTACATGAATACTTCAGAAGGGCAAATGACCATGACCTTTGACCTTTACAGGTCACCTGTAAGTAACAAATATGCACATTGTTACAACTCCCACAATTTGATCCCAACATAATATAAAATCAAACAAAATTTTTTCAAATTCTCATCAGTACATTTCAGATGGCCAAATGACCTTGAACTTTCGGGTTACTTGTAATTTATAAAAACTGCATGTCTCTGGTGATAATTGCTATAAATCACATAAGCCAATGTCAAAGCCCTACCTAGTCTAGTACTCTATAGGAGAAAATACCTCTTAAAGTTTTTCTTCAATGCTCATTCCAGAAAAGCATGATCACCGAAGAGCAGCAGTGGTGGCATATATTTCTAGTGATGAGTGCTGTAACCATAGTGACCAATATCAAAGCCCTCCTTTATAGTCCAGTTTAAGAGAAAATACCACTCCAAAGTTTTTCTTCCAAAATCATTCAAGCCAAGCATGATCAATAAAGAGTGACAGTGATATGGCACATACTTCTACTGATGATTACTATAAATCATCTACCCAAGTATAAAAGCCCTACCTAGTGTCACCAGTGATATAATGCAATTCTGAAGTTTCCAGTGGAAAGATGTTTGGAAATTAAGTACTTAGTCTGACCATGGAGCTACTCTATACAGTAGCTCCATGGTCTGACCAACAGCTAATGCTGGTGAGACAAACATGATGGAAAGCTGAACAGCAAAATCTTTATACTGGACTAGGCTTCACTAGTCAATGTGACAGTCTTCACATCAATTGACAAGACAGTTCAGGCAACAAGTTTAACTAGCAGCAAAATAAAGATGGAAGGCCAGCATGAAGGCTGTTGTACCTGGAGCCGGTCAAAGTGAGGCTGATTGGTGCTGGCACCACACACCTCAACAGGTGCTTGCTGTCTACCAGATCACCTACACCAAGGTCATAGCCAAAGTCACAACAACCAATCAGCAACTTGCCAACATATGCTTCAGCCATATGATTTGGTAGAGCACCTCATCACCAGTCACCAATGGTGACATATGCTTTAGTTAGTGAGCAATCTGGCAGCAGAATTTGTCTCAGCCCATCATGAATGGCAGCACATGATATTCCAGCCACTGAGTATTCAGCCTATTAGCATTTTTCAGTCTAAAGAATCAACAAATTCAAACTTCAAAATTTGAACCGCATTTATCATGTAAAAAAGCAACAAAGACATGAGTGAATTTGTCTTATATCTATCCCAGTTCAACAATTTGAAAGTGCAAGAAATCCTCCAGCCAATCATCCCATAACAATGGTTTACATCAGCCAATCAGCTTGCAACAGTTATACCAACCAAACATCATTGGCTGCAGGAAAGGTTTGAGTGAATGAACACCTGGCTGCAGGACTAGCATACACTGCTATAAATAACTCTCCCCAAAAGACCTTGCTCAATAAATATCCTGAGGCATATCCAATGCCTCAGCCATCCAGACTTCAGACACTTCTCTGTTATTTGAAATTTGATTTGTTGCAATCACCTGTCTGACTACCAGAGACCACCAATCTGCAGAAGCGATATCACCCAGTCTCAATGCTCTTGCTGCAAATGAGGAAAACCAAAGAGACAAGCATTGTTGCTGCCACCATAAGAAAGCTTGCAAATATAAAACTAAAGCTTTACATTTGCTATTGATTGTGAAGGTTTGCCTGGCTGGGGGGAGGAGGAGAGAGAATTTCATCACAGATAAATCTAGCAGTAACAACACAAACTATGACTGAAATCAAATTTTGGATCCATAGATCAACTGGCTCAACATAAATCTCCTGACTTGATCACATGTTATTCTTTGTTCTAAGAATGCAGGTCCCCCCCCCCCCCCAATATGCAAAGTTTCCTCTTGGCAAAGCAGCCAGTGGCAAAAAAGTCCTGGCAGTAGGAAACAGGAACTTTCAGTCCGGCATGAGAAAGCTGCCCGGTGCATATCCCTTTTAGTCATGCAAGAGTAAGGTACCATATTATCATGTTAAATCCATATTTGACACATTTTAAAATGATATCCTATAGATTGCCCAATCTATAGACATTTATTCTATAGAGTCCTGCATCCATACAAATTTTCTATGAAAACTGCACTCTAGTTGGTACTTTATTGTCCCTTTTAAGTGTCTATTCAAGGAAATACTAAAATATTGTAAATGTTCTTAATGTTTACCATTATGTAAAAACAGTGCTACAACTAGGAAAACATACAGATCTGAATTTAAATGTCAAATTCTAGAAATTCTGAGCACTTACAGACACAAAATAGTGAGCATTATACATATGAACCGAGATGCCCCCATCCTGCTTCACCAGACACTACAACCTGGGCACCTTGGTAAGAGGCAGGTTCTCCCTCAGGGATGGTTGGCAAGACGGGATACCACGTCGCAGGGCACCGGAGAGGTTGCGTTAAAGGAGGGGGGCAGGTTTTTAAGGTCAAAATGGTGAATTCTGGTGCATTTTAGCAGCAATATTTATAAAAAAATACATACCCCTCAAGATTAACTAAGATTTTTTTGGTGGGCAGGAGACATGTTATGGTAGGTTGGAGAATGGGAGATTTTGATTATGAGCAGCTGAAATGGGAGATGTCCTGCCCAAAACAGGAGAGTTAAAACTTCTGCTTCACACACAACTTTCTCCTTCACTGGCTCCATGTATACGTACTGCACAGCTGTTAAAATGTGAATTATCCTATTATTAGCTTTAGCATGAACAAAAACAGATCCAGAGAGGAAAGTGGTGAGTTCAATGAAAAAGTAGCCAGAGTAAACATCACATTACAATCAGCAGCATTTGTATGAGTACATCAAGACGAGACTGTACAGACATATGTACTGCCAGTCAGGCCCGGGTTCTCAGCACAGAAGTTGTTCTCTCCTACTGGCTGGTATCATCATGTGCAGTGTGTTAGTACATACTTCTCTTGGGTTCTCTCAAACTAGATTACACGTGGCTCACAAATTGAGCTGCATCGCTGGCACATTTTGTGCACTGTAGATGCAAAATCACTCAACACATGGCTAAAAAAACACAGGTTTCTACTTTTTTACAATCACCCAGTGTTAAATGTAGAGAGGCCCATGTATTTTGTATCTGACAGATGTCTTTACTGCACAACCCTCTACTTCTGGACCTGAAGAGGGCCATCCTTGATTATGCCTACACAAATCAATGCAGAGTTTTTGGCACAACACGTTCCAATGATTGGACTCCTGCTGGCAATGAGGTACAGGGCCTCCATTTCAGGACACAAGGTTTTTTTACCACCAGAAGAGAAGAGCTTGGGAAGGCTTTGAACTTAAGCAGCCCGGGCAGACAGGTATGACAGCAAACAGGGGGAGGTGTACAGCAAGAGATGGCTCTCTGAATACCAGCAAGTTCCTCAGCTTTTTTATCTGGATACACAGAAAGAAATATTGCAATTAGCTCATAGGTGCCTGCTCCTGCCATAATATGCACACTATGAAATGTACAGGGCTCACATAGACAAATGGTGAAGGCAGGAACTGTAGCCTGACTCCCACCTCCCCCCATCAAAAGTCAAGTGTGGAGCCAGTCAACACCTATATAACTGACACATGCCATCACTGGCCACAGCAGGTCTGTTCACAACATTAATTGATCATGTCATGATGTTTTTCACAGGAACGCCAATCAATCAACCATAGTCCTCCCCCCCCATAATGGTCTAAGCAGATATGCTCTCTCCTTTCATCAACTTTGAAATATGGTCACAAATTCATTGCTTGCGTTTAGGACAATATTTTTATTGTCATTTCTGTAAACAATGATTACCTATGATCTGTTGACTTTATTTCTTTAAAACTTAACACTTGAGCAGACACACATTCCACTCTCAGCTTGATCTCCCATTCACTCCAACTGCACTCAAAAGGGCACCATCAGTTATAATGGTCTTGTGATCTTCTTACACTTTCACTTTTTTTGTCTATTTTTTTTGTAAAAAGGCCTGACTGAGGGGCAGCAGCCTGGGCACTGACAGATCATACCAGCCCTGGCCTTGTGCTGGCTATGGTGAAAGACATGTCAGCTTTGCCTGTACCTGTCCATTATAAATAATTAGTGTACACACAGCTAATACTACACCAGTTAATTTTACCTGATACAGTAGCATCTGCTATTTATGACCACCCTTATGGTGGGAACCTGTGGTCTTATATTACAGTGGGTCTTGAAATACAGCTACATTTACTGAGAAATAGAATCCAGTGTCCTGAAAGGGCAATCTTAAAGAGATGATACACTCCATTGAATTTATACTGTCTCAAATACCCAGTGCAGACAACCCTGCCCTCTATGCTCACCCAGACAACCCTGCCCTCTACGCTCACCCAGATAACCCTGCCCTCTATGCTCACCCAGATAACCCTGCCCTCTATGCTCACCCAGATAACCCTGCCCTCTATGCTCATCCAGATAACCCTGCCCTCTACACTCACCCAGATAACCCTGCCCTCTACGCTCACCCGGATAACCCTGTCCTCTACGCTCACCCAGATAACCCTGCCCTCTAAGCTCACCCAGATACTGTAACCCTGCCCTCTACCCTCACCCAGATACTATAACCCTGCCCTCTATGCTCACCCGGATAACCCTGTCCTCTACGCTCACCCAGATAACCCTGCCCTCTAAGCTCACCCAGATACTGTAACCCTACCCTCACCCAGATACTATAACCCTGCCCTCTATGCTCACACATATAACCCTGCCCTCTACCCTCACCCAGATAACCCTGCCATCTACCCTCACCTGGATAACCCTGCCCTCTACCCTCACCCAGATAACCCTGCCATCTACCCTCACCCCGATAACCCTGCCCTCTACCCTCACCCGGATAACCCTACCCTCTACACTCACCCAGATACCGGTAACCCTGCCATCTACCCTCACGCAGATAACCATGCCCTGTATGCTCACCCGGATAACCCTACCCTCTACACTCACCCAGATAACCATGCCGTCTACCCTCACCCAGATAACCCTACCCTTTACGCTCACCCAGCCCTCCCTATTTTTCAACCCGCAGCTGCTGATGGCCATATAAAGAACCTAGGCAATGAGACACGGATTTCAAGGTGTGTAACTATGTTAATGCTATGCAGCAACACTGCTTATACAAACTGGGAAAGGAAAGCAAATATACCTCCATGCCAGACTGTTTTCCTTGTTGGAGTACTTTAACATCTGTGCCTGTGTGCGTCAGGTGAGTGTCCCCTCCTGGTGTGGTCCATGTCACAATTAGATTTATTACTGCTAACAGTATATTTGTCCAGGGTGTGTCTCTCAAGGTTAACAAACTCTTAGTTCTCTCAATTCAACCAAACTATGCAATTTTAGCATAGAGCATACTTTGCGATAAGCAGTAGGATATTTTGAGTGATGTACATGTGGTATGCAAAATTTAGTGCCTCAAGATCCATCATCATGTTCACCAGTCTTTTTGACACCCACTTTTAAATATGGACACACAAAAATAATTTTATTTATTTTTTTTAATGAAGTTCACAGGAAATGGACACCCTGTGTCATGAAATCTGAACAAATATGGTATTTTGGACACCCAAACTCTGCATTAAAGTCTGAAATCCATCAGCAGTAAGGCTGGTACAACGCACTCTGTTCATGGTTTGAAACACATGTACCAGTATCTCAATATTAAGCAAATGATATTTCAATACTTTTGGATAACCTTACATTTAGAAAATACCATGAAATGTGATTTAAAGTTAAACTCCACATTAAGACCACCTAAGAGACGGATTAAATGTGGTCTTAATATGGGATATGCAAAAAAATTATGGATTAACAGAAACAGGACTGCAAATTGGCGGCCTGAGTATAAAATAATCTCTTAACTAGGTGGTTTTAAGCAGAGATTTTACTGTATATGTACAATATTTTCTATTGCATTTATATGCATAATTATTATGTTTATTATATATCTCAATGAAAAAGATTCAATGTGCATTTTGTTCTAATGTTCAATATGACTGAATATACAGATATTATTACTATATTTACAGAGTCCAATTTATATAGCTTCACTTTAAAATACAATTCAATTATATTATATATATATATGTGTGTGTGTGTGTGTGTGTGTGTATGTGTGTGTGTGTATGTATGTATGTATGTATGAATGTATGTATGTATGTATGTATGTATGTATGTATGTATGTATGTATGTATATAAACTTTATTTACAGAGGGTAATCCAGTTAGTGTCAGAGACACTAATCTCCAGTGGGGCCCTCTAATGAATACAGGTTACAATTTTTACATGAAGAAGTTGTACTGTATGATAACTGCATCTATACATGTGCTTAATATGCATATCTTTAGACCACCTGGCTACACCACAGTAGTTGTAACTAGCTTGATTAAAATTCTTCCAGTATTTATGCCAATCTCTCTGCTTTTAGTGATTTTCAACATGTCAGTCTCTTTGCTTTTATCAACCTTCCACTTTGTCAATGTCTTTGCTTTCTCCGTTTTTTTCCAGCATGCCGATTTCTGCAAGTTTCTCTGTCGACATACATAGCAGTATCTCCACCCACACACATGGCTCTGTGGTCACTGCAAGCACATAACCGTGCTGGTAAAGCACAGGTGTTATTGTCTTAGAATCATCCTTTTACTTTGTTGTATGCACAAGCTTAAAAGAGACCATTTTATTGCATAAGCCTGATTTTTCCTCCCAAATCTTTGCCATCTCCCACCACAATCAGGTGAGTTCTGTGATGGATGGATACGCCAGCCCAAACCATGATGCTGGTACCCCTCCAGTGACTGGCTTGACAAACGCAGTAGTTGGCATGCCTCTCGACATGTCTATGCCACACCTTGCCTGCTGTCAGCCCTTTCCAAGCAAAAGCGAGAATCATAAGAGAAAAGGACTTTTCAGCACTGTCCCTGGTTCCAGCGGCCATGTTGGTGTGACCAGACCACACAGCTGTGACAGCAAGCACAGGTTAACTGATTTCGCCTGAAATGTGTTCTGGCGCTCAAATGGTTTTCCTACAGATGTCGCCTCATTGTAGGCCTACTTTTGCCAGGGATTGTCTTTCCAGTTTTTCTCTGGCTCTATGATTTGCTGTCCAAAATTTGTCTCACAGATAAAGGAATCATGTCTGCCTATCTTGTGCCACTGTGGTAACTCTCATGCCGTGGACTTGGTCTGTCGTCTATGGCCCCTGTTTCTCAATGGATAATTAACCAGCCTGCTTATAGTGGAATGAGCACAACCCACTTGACACACCATTTCTGAACAGGAATGCTCAGTCTATGCCATCTCTAAGGAGTGGTAGCCATCAGCACTTGTTCATTGTGGCATCATGACATATATGGAATGGAAGTGTCATTTCTGTATTTTTCCTGGCAGACTTTATGGAGGGAATGGAAGCCACTCTTAGAAATTACCTCACGGATGAAATCCAATGACATGTTAGCACCCTTGGGTAAAATCATACAATATGTGCCCAGATGCGGTCGTGTGTGTGACAACACAGTTGCTGGATTAGGTCCCAGCCAGGGTCACCAAGGACTTCTAATGTACGATTTAAACAGAGCTGTCTTATGAATACATTATACTGAAGAAAAAGTATAGTATAGACACATTTGAAAAAAGTATACACACATTTGTTTTACATGGATTGTGAAAGAAGTCAAGCATTGACTTATCGAGTCACTCTCCATGGCACAGATGTTGGCATATACTTCCTACCTTGTCTGTGATGGAGGAAACCAAAGAACTCAGAGAAAACCACTGTGCATGGTTAAAGTGGTAGAAACTTTCTCCACATGCAAAGTTCATGTGCATTTTTATTTACTGTAAGTATACATGTGACAGCTAACTCTTTCATGGCCAATTTTGACCAAAGTTGATGTGCTCTCAATTGACATAATGATACGATATTGATATTGTTTCTTAATCAACCTTTCATCCAGTACCAGCATGGCTACAGTTAACATCAGAGAGTACATGTACAGACCATAAGAATGGTCTAGGTCAACAGCTTTGCATGGCAAGCTTCGGGTGCATTGCACCAAATGTACGCCACAGAAAGGTATCGACTAAGTCCAAACTCAGCACTGGCAGAGTTAAACCACATAGCGCCTCCTGGTGGTCTCCCGTTTACAGTACACACAGCCTTCTCCAGCCTCACTGGGAACTGAGCATTTCGAAAAACACGAATAGTATTAGCTTCATGAAATCTTATGTGCTTTGTTTTTTTGACATATCACACAGTGCATTACATGAAGGAGAATCCGAGAATCAAAGAGACTATCAAAATCTACACCTATGAGACATAACTGATGCCTGTCAGGGAAGACTCAATGTAAGAAGCACCGTCTGCCAGTGTGTCAGCTGAAATCATCTGACCTACGATAAGATTACCGTTGTGTTAAAAATATGGTGCCCCCAGCTGAAATAGAGCCCTGTAAAAGAAGAAGTTGATCTTTCAATGTTGGGCATGTGCCATGGCCTCTCAGTTTTGCAAAGAGGGAGCAAGAAAAAAGCAGGAACTTTCATCTGTGAAGCACAGCGGATCTTGTGCAGCCGAGGAGAGGCAGGTCTTCCAAGGTGCAGCCATTGAGACCAGACCGCCGTGTGTTCTTGTGTTTGTGTATCCTCTTACCAGTACATACTCCACAGGGTTTGCATGTTTATTTGCCACAAGCAAAACTGATACAGATGTTAGAAGTTTAGCGCAAATTTAAACCTAAAATGTTTTTAATTGTTTACTGAAATATCTGCACAGCCAGCTGTTTTGTATCTGCATATTTGAGAAGATCCTTGCAGTCAGAGGTAAAGTGGAAGGTGAAACTCTTGAGCAACAATTAAACATTTTGTTCTTTTTTCATTTTCAAAGGAAAAGCATTGAGGTCTGCATGTCTTTTGTCTGTTGGAAGCAAAGTCAATTATGTTCCACTAAGATTTATCAATGTCTGCACAGTCTGACTTCTCACATGCCACAGTATGACTTCTCCTCACATGCCACAGTATGACTTCTCCTCACATGCCACAGTATGCCACAGTATGACTTCTCCTCACATGCCACAGTATGACTTCTCCTTACATGCCACAGTATGCCACAGTCTGACTTCTCACATGCCACAGTATGACTTCTCCTTACATGCAACAGTATGACTTCTCCTTACATACCACAGTATGACTTCTCCTCACATGCCACAGTATGACTTCTCCTTACATGCCACATTTCATTTTTTTGGCATACATTCACAATTTTACTTCATTGTTTGACCACAGCAAGTTGTGGGTGGAGTTGATCTGGTTGATGACGCATCCTGATTGAAATATATTACTTTATATCATGATCCTTAGTTGTCATGCCAAGATACTGACACCTCAGCACTGCCCTCTTCTGGATACTTGATCAGTCACACATGTAGGTTGCCAGTTACAAGCACATGTGAGGTACAGCATGTTATACTCTGTTAGCATATAAAATCAAACTATCAAATGAGTATGACAGATACCTTAGATCTATTTATTTTGCTAATTAGGTCACCGTGTTATGTAATAGCTATAGGACCTCTTGACCTTGTCTTTGTGACCATAATCTGGCACTGAAAATGGTTGTTACAGACATTTGAAGTGTTCACATTGATGAATTCACATTATTCATGTCCAGCAGAATTTCCTGCCCTAACAGCCCTGCTGCCCTACAGCTGGCCTAGACTCCTCCCTTGAAAAACAATCAGGGAACAGGTGTGTGCCACTATTTATCAGAACATACATGTAGGGTTACAATTCAGGACTAAACTTGGGTCCTTTCATCCTGTGTGCTGTGATAGACAAGTGAACAGTCCGACCTCCTCTGTGATAACCAGACACAGCTCTATGGTGATAAGTGCCTGCCGAATGGACCACTAGAATGCCTGCAATGTCAGATGCCCTCATCAACCTGTATGCACCCACAAACGGCTCATCAAAAGTGAAAATCCAGCAATCGTTCTGATTTTTCTTCCTGTTCTAAAGCAATTCCTGTTTTTTGCCACTCAAAAGCTATAAATGTACTGAGGCTTCCTGTATTTTTTGTGACAGAGTCTGGTAGGTCTTACAGAGGCGGGGTGTGGAGTCACACACAGGTGTCCTGCCTTATGTTGTCAGCACTGCTCCTAATCTCCTCACTGCACACAACTCTATGTACTTTGGACCGGACTCAAAGACATTCCTGCTTGCCAGAGAATTCTTTAGCACTGACAAGGTATGGAGGCCTCCATATATGTTAAGGCAGTCTGCATTACGGTTAAAAAGCATGGCGTTTACCGGCTTTGAAACAGGAACTGGTCCAGTCATAATATGTAGGTATAAGGTGGGATAGTACCATCTCACTTTGCTTTCAATCCCACATGGCCCAGCTTTCTGCCAGGCTCTACACGTATCCAACTCTTATCCCGTACTGTATCGTTAACACTCATCCTGTACCGGTAACTCTTCTGCCTGGGACCCTGCTGCACCTTACAGCAAATCACGATAACGATACAACTGATACTCAACTATCTCTTGAACACGTACTATCTAAAGCTGCCATAAATTGGAGAGTCCAGCACACATTAACATGTGACCTGGCTTTGTTTATTGGTACCATCACACCTCAAGGAATATCTCTACCTTGTATAATGGATGTACCATTCTATGTAACACTGGCACATGGACATTTTGATTTACATCCAGAGAATTCTATCATTAGCCCCAGGAGGATCTGAAACAGCATACAGGTGTCTGAATCCTGGCAAAGCCAGACGCTACTATATATGCTTAGTTTTCACTTCAGGTTAACACATTCCTGTTCAAACTAGCATCAATTTAACCCCTTCTAACTCAAAGCACCTAGAAATACCCTCAGGTGTTTTATGTCATCAGCTTTGGCATTTCCACTTGAATCTTTCATTCACAGGAAGCATTTTTTAAAGAGAATTGTAGATTGAATATGTCAAGATGGAGTGCTCTCAGTCAGCCCACTCCCTTTAAGTAGGTTATATTAGGTACACAGCATTCAACTCTTGGCACTGAAAATGTAGATTCACAAAGTAAGTAAAGCTGTAGATTCAGCATCAAGGATAGCTATCGATTAACACAAAAAGGGAAAATGTATATTCAGTACCAAGGAAAACTGTACAGTCAATCAGCATGGAAAACTGTAGAGTCAGCTAGCAAGGATGGCTGTAGATTCAGTATCAAGGATTGCTGTAGATTCAGTATCAAGGATAACTGTAGATTCAGTATCAAGGATTGCTGTAGATTCAGTATCAAGGATTGCTGTAGATTCAGTATCAAGGATAACTGTAGATTCAGTATCAAGGTAAGCTATAATTAGTCACCAAGGAAAGCAGCTAGTAGATTCAGTCAGCAAGGACAGAAGTAGATTTATTCAGAAACGAAAAATGCAGATTCAGTATCAAGGAAAGCAAATGTTATTGGCACCCATCTGCTTCTGTATGCATTGATCGTGGCACAGTATACACCAACCTCAGGCTGCACAGTGTGGCAGTTTCTGGATGCCACATAAACTGCTCAGAAAGCACCAGTAGAAAAACATAGTAAACAAAATACTCTTGGGCAGAGATGACTGTACCCAAGTCTTGGATAGCTACATACACATGGGACGTACTGGAATCAGCTGATATAAATCCAATCTTCAAAATTGTTGATAAAGTCAAACGCAGGGGCACTGAGTTATCTAGGGGCACAAAAAAGTGCCAGGTTCATGTGTGTATGTTCAAAAGCAAAGAATTCATGATATTTGTACCAGGCATCAACTCAAGTGACATTGACCTTGGGACATGTAGAGCAATTATTTCAGCATCAAGTTGATAATATGGAACCAACAATGTGGGTACAGTTGCAAATTTATCCTAGAGCTGAGGAAGACAACATATTTTGGAGAGCAGAGATGGATGCATACAGAAGCACATAGTGCCAATAACATTTGTCTCCCATGCATTAGGGAAGACAGATACATCTGGTTCCTGAATAGCCATATGTATGGGGACCCAATCCTTACTAAGGAGCATCTAACTGGAGCAAAGTAGTTTAATATATATGTAATAAGGTCCTTATCACAAAGCCCACAATAAGTTAAACCATGAAACCATCAGTTAAATCCATGGTTAAATGAGAAGAAATTTTAATGTGCTTTCGGTTATTGAGTATATGAACAGTAAGATCTATTTTGTTTACTGTGCTACAACTTTGTACAAATTGTTAATTTGATTTAATGCTACAATACAATATGATAATAAAGCCAGTATTATGTACACTTTTGTCTCATTTTTTTTCCATCAGAACAGTAACTGTATTGGGTGTGTGGGGTGTGTGGAGGGTGTGGGGGTGTGGAGGTGGTGGTGGTGGTAATATTGAACTGCCAAAACTGATAAGTTGTGATATTGTGTCATGAAAAAAGTGTACTTTACCTTATCACATACACATGAAAATGTACGAAACCTGTGAACAATGATTATCAAAAGTGGCGTTGAGCCAGTTTCACATTCTCCGTCAGAAATTGATTCAAGCAAGCAGCAATGTGCTAGTTGGCGACTCGCATGATGTAGAAAAAAATAAAAAACTAACCAGTGGACCATAGTATGGGGTTCTCTTATCATAAAGTGAATCTGTGACACAAACTTTGTGAAGCTGCCATCAATCTTTCTTGAGATGTCACAGGAATGGTATTCCCTTCAATACTATACTCACTTGACCAAATAAAACAAAGGGTAAAAAATTGTCAGAGGCACCTAATTTTGAATTGATTTCTGGTCCATGATTAGGTACATTTGTGATACAAATTTACTGAAATGGTCATGGATTGTTCTTGCAATAATATAGATGCCACTCCTCTCACCTCCAAATAAAATGTTAGAATTCATGAAAATTTTTTAAAATGAAGCGTTACTTTTTTCATATGGCTCTGGTCCATTATAAGGTTCATGTTTGACTGACACTTGGTAAGGTTACAGTCAATTTTTCTTGACAAAATGTGGTAGCTTCATCGCCTTAAGCATCATTCTCTCTCAAACTAAAGTTTTGAAAATGGCAAAGAAACTAGTTTTAAATAATCAGAGGAAGCTAGATTTGCATAGATTTCTTGTGCATCATAAGGTTCATCTCTCTCTCTCTCTCTCTCTCTCTCTCTCTCTCTCTCTCTCTCTCTCTCTCTCTCTCTCTCTCTCTCTCTCTCTCTCTCTCTCTCTCTCTCTCTCTCTCTCTCTCTCTCTCTCTCTCTCTCTCTCTCCTCTCTCTCTCTCTCTCTTCTCTCTCTCTCTCTCTCTCTCTCTCTCTCTCTCTCCTCTCTCTCTCTCTCTCTCAGGTGATGACAATACCCTCTGGCACTTTATGTGCAAACCGTAAAGAAAGCAGGTCTCAAATTGTTCTGTAAAAAAGGAAAAATATATTTATCCACTGTAGGTTGCTCTTTCTCAGATCCAGATATATATATATATAATTAAATAGGTGATGACAGTTTCTGCATAGAAAATGTACTTTTTCTTTATCATATGCAAAAGTTCAACTTAATTGATGCATGGAATAATAAAAAAAAGCATTTACAATGTATATTCATGACACATCAACACAATGCATGCTTGAGTGTCTTGGTTACAGAACAAGACAGTAAATTCCCAGACACAACATGCTGCTGCGTCTCTTCCAGCCTTACGAGCACTGCCAGCTGAGGCACTGGTGTTTATTCTGCTTACATACGCTATCACAGCTAAAAGTAAAGCTATCTTGATAATGTGTACATTGGTCATACCCTGCTTCAGGTTGCTATGTACATTATATGACCTGGGTGGATTCCTCAGCAGTTTTGTGACAAGGCAATGTGCCTTGTGGGATTCTCTCATCTGCACAGGAGCAGATACTAAGGTACACACTGCAGGAGTTACACCATACCTATCTCTGTGGCACATGCCCAGTATGACCGGTATCCCAAACAGGCAGCTCCATGTGTGTACAGACCAGTCAAGTGCCGAGAGTTAGGTTGATCTCCATTTATAAGACAGGTGTGGAGATGTTGGGCTGGATCAGATAGCCACGTACAGGTACTACATTTATATGTCCTCCTAACTTTTTTCTGAGCCCGGCTGTCTATACATGTAGCTCAACAGTTGTGGTTTGTCTGAGCACTAACTTCCTGTCAATGTACATGTTCCTGCACTGCAGCATTAACCCTACAGCAAAAGCCAGTATATCGAACCACATGGCCTGATTACCTTGTCACATTTACAATATACATAACCAACATATCTATCTAACCACATGGCCTGACTACCTTGTCACCTTTATGTAGCCAACATATCTAACCACATGGCCTGGTTAGCTTGTCATTGTTTATGTAGCCAATATACCTAACCACATGACCTGATTATCTTAGATATCATGTTTATGTAGCCAATATAGCTTACCACATGGCCTAATTACCTTGTCACATTTACATAACCAATATATCTACCTTACCACATGGCCTGATTATCTTGTCACCTTTGCATAGCCAATATATCTAACCACATGGCCTGATTCCCTAGTCACCTTATGTAGCCCATATATTTAACCATATGGCCTGATTACCTTGTCATGTTTACATAGCCAACAAATCTAACCACATGGCCTGATTACCTTGTCTCTGGAAGAATGTGAAGCTAAGACTGTTACTTAGGAATTCCTTTTCCCCTTGCTGATATTCCATTTTTAATGGGATTTTTGAAACTCCAAACAAAAATTATCAGGGTCTACTTGAAATATTTTAAACTGTCCCATTTAAACAAAAACAAATAACTGACTTCCTAACTTATAGTTTTACGTATGATATCACAAATTTACACACTCACAACTGTCATATATTTGGAGTAATCTTGTCAAAGTGTGAATGAGTCACCATGACAAAAGTGCCACTCACACTTTTGAATAATAACTTTTAAACTTTATTTTAACACGAGAGAACGCTACATGTCCATACAAATCAGAAAATATACAGTTTTATGACACTAGATTTTATAAGTGAAGACACATTGATACACTTAATACTTAACAGGGAATTGTTCTAGGTATGTACTTGTATTGCCATCTGGCAACCTTCAGACAATAGCCTGGGAGAGATGCTGGTGAATCCACTCTTCCAAACATGTCGATGAGAATGAATGGCATACCATTCTCTACCTTTGCACAACTGTCAATCACAATGAATGGTTGCCATTCTCCACCTACCCACACAGGGGTCTGTGGATCGGAATGAATGACATGCTATGTGTATGTGTAATCAGACTGCTACATGAACACACCTGCCAAGCCCACACCCCCACCCCCAACCAGAAATTCTAGCCTGACCAATTTTATACAACAAATACGCAAATCTGTGGCAGAAATGTTTTTAGAGCGAGGGAGTGTTGATGTCCTATCCTGCCAGCAAGGACATGCATCTGTCTGCAATGAAAATAGTCACATCATAACTGCCAAACAGGAGAAGCTACATTCACATCAATCTGTGTAATTCTAAATGCATCATCAGTATAATTCCTGAAGCAATGCCTAAGCACATACCTGACAAGTATTTGAAATATGCTTAAATTTTACACACTGCACATCATACATATAGTGTGCAATACTATATTGCCAAGCCATGATCTCAGACAGCTGAAATAGTCAACAGGTGTAGCTTGTTTTCTTGAGAAACGCTAAAGTTATGCTAAAGTTACGAAGTTAATTAAAACAGAAAAACAAGATTAATGCCCACTGATCCCCAATGATGACTCCCATATCAGGTCAATCATTATTACACTACAAATTGCACCAAGAAAAAGTTGCAACTCAAATTAGATTATCAAAATTGTTTATATGCATCAGGCAGCATGTAGCTGCACTGGTAATCTGTGTGTACACCCAACACCAGACGCCATTTATCTCCTGTTTTTCCACCAGCATTTAATTAGATCAGTTTCTTCAAAGCTTGGGAAATGGTTTGGTGACTTTCTTCAGTATTTCTCTTATCAAGGTATGACACCTTGACAGAAAACCACCCTGTCAGGCAGTATCAAAGTTAACCAGTACTACAGGCTCTCTGTGGGGACCAGCCATTATCTCCATCACCTTTTGGTGGTCTCATGGCCTGGGTGTTAATTCTCTGCAGACCCTGTAGCCTGTATAACCCACAGGCATGAGCTATCAGTGGCTTTATGTACTGACCCCAAACTGAAGCCAGATGATGCCAATATTAAGCTAGCTGAATTTGTTATAATATATTAGTTTATCTGACCACTCAAGAAAGCTCCATCAGCAGGCTGGCATTGATGTATTCTCTGTGATCAGGTTCCAGGCACTTTCATTTACCCTGGAGCAGAGAGTGTGTGGTGCCAGGGTCTGTCCTCTGCTAATGACCACACACAACTTGCCTCAACCCAAAACCATCACACAACAACTTCATACTGTCTGCACATTGAATCCTTTCCTTTGGTCTCCCAAGTCTCCATTCTGTCCACTACTCACCAGGTGTTGAGGTTTAATACTCTGAGCAATAGTCATTTGACATGGCATAACTCATAACTGCTAAATGTCCTGCATGTAGTAGCAATATTCTTTATTGTCAGAATACAAAATTAATTGGTATAATCTAGCTTCAGCTCAAAGCAGTAACATGAAGTACATGACAAACATCAGATTCTATACCCCTGCCATGTGGCAGAACAAAGTAATTCTTTTTATAATTTGACATTCTATCCAGTGCCTCTGCCTCTATGGCTGCACTGCCAACTCCAGGGACCTGGAACCCCATTGCCAGACTGCTGACTGCTGCTGGTAGTGGTGTAATGGAGGTGCTGCACTGGACACCTGTATTATAGGATAACCAACAGTCAGCAAGTCTTCTACAAGTTTACATTGACAACAAAACTGTTGCTTTGTGTCTTTTTTACCTTCAGGTCCCACTAATAAAAAATTACAACATTTTGTTTAATATTTGTCATAACTTTAAGTGATTTAAATTGAGCATTTTCTTCACTTACACATATATATGTGTATGTATAAATGTGCACAGGTATGTACATGTAGAGACATACACACACATACATACATGCAGTCATAATTTCATACACACACACCTCTATATGCATGTATGCAAACATACATACATGTCATACATGTCCAATGACAGAAGTGCAGCAGGTCGGCCTATACCTGGCTGTGTGTTCTTCTGTGCTCACACACACACACACACACACACACACACACACACACACACACACACACACACACACACACACACACACACACACACACACACACACACACACACACACACACACACACACACACACACACACACACACACACACACACACACACACACACACACACACACACACACACACACACACACACACACACACACACACACACACACACACACACCCCCCTGTCATCTTATCCAGGCCACCCCTCTCCCCCCCCCCCCCCCCCCAGCATACACACACTTCGTACTTGCACCACTTTCTGTGCTTTGTTTTGCGAACTCTTGTTACCCCCACTGAGCCTTTGTTTACATTCCTGACAATCTGGCAATATTCACTTGAGGACAGAAAACCACTTTCATTGTTTGCCCAGCATCTGCCATAAAGCGGCCCCATTCAGGATTCATGATTAAAAGTAATTGCTGTCACGCTTCACAACTTTTTATCATTTTCAATGTGCAAAAATCCAGAAAACATGGAAAATGCATATGCAGGTGATATTCCTTTAAAATTCATCACTAGAGCTGTGTACTTTATAAACAATATCTAATTACTCGTGGGACCCTCTGACCCTCTTATTACGGACACACAGGACCCTCTGACCCTCTTATTACGGACACACAGGACCCTCTGACCCTCTTATTACAGACACACAGGACCTTCTGACCCTCTTATTACAAGCACATTGGACCCTCTGACCCTCTTATTACAGACACATTGGACCCTATGACCCTCTTATTACAAACACACAGGACCCTCTGACCCTCTTATTACAAACACACAGGACCCTCTGACCCTCTTATTACAGACACATTGGACCCTATGACCCTCTTATTACAAACACACAGGACCCTCTGACCCTCTTATTACCAACACACTGGACCCTCTTATTACAGACACAGGACCCTCTTATTACGGACACACAGGACCCCTTGACCCTCTTATTACAAACACACAGGACCCTCTGACCCTCTTATTACAGACACACAGGACCCTATGACCCTCTTATTACAGACACACTGGACCCTATGATCCTCTTATTACAGACACACTGGACCCTATGACCCTGTTGTTACTGACACACAAATAAAACTTTCACAGTATATAATGATCAGAAAACACTCAAATTGCAAACTATTAAAATGCAACCTTCAGGCCTACTTGGGGAAATTATTCTTTGCATCAGCTAATTAGCATGATAAAGCACAAGTGATGTAACACAGGTGTTATCTACATCTTTGTTAGCCTTTGAGGTACTCAGGATAACACGTTAACAATCTGTGAGCATGTTGAAACCATTATGCCTATTTAACTATCTGTGAGCATGTTGCAAACCATCATGGATATTAAACAATCTGCGAGAACGTTGAAACCATCATGCATATTTAACAATCTGTAAGCATGTTGTGACAGTCATGCATATTATATAATCTGCGAGCATGTTGAAACCATCATGCATATTTTATTATCTGCGCACATGTTGAAACCATCATGCATATTTACCAATCTGTAAGCATGTTGAAACCATCATGCATACTTAACTATCTGTGAGCATGTTGAAACCATCATGCATATTTTCACACTCATCAGGAAAATAAATTCACACACATAATTTATTGAGATGGGCACATTTTATAAGCAAGAGTCTTCAACATTTCATTTTTTTTCTTATTCATAGTGCAGACAAAGAAACATTGAAAACTTGTAATTACAATTCATAAAAATAACTTAACCACCCCTGCTATGTTAGTCAAAGCCTGCATGGCTACAAACCATACAATATCCGGGCACCATCAATAATTCATTACAAATGTTGCAGAGTTTATTTGTAGACAATCTGAGTATTGGGCCACACATCCATTACCAGGGAAACAAGAATCACTTCTGCACTGCTCTTTTTGTTTCGTTTGCTTTCAGCTGAATAACAGATGCACTTAAAATTAATCTCATTTCTAAAATGTGTCACAGGAATGATTATTTTTATTATAAATTGAGTGCACTACATCTGACTCACATTTGGCTGCTTCCTATTGATGGTCACTAATGGCCACTAATAACTTGCACTTTTTCCACTTTAGTACAGTATTTGGTAATTTTTGCTTCCCTTTTTACATCAAACGTGAGTCTGTCTGTTCCAGTTATACATACAACATTAAAACAAGAGGCCCATGGGCCTAATGCTCTGCTGATATATAATCTGATGACCATCACCAAAACTTATTTCCTGAAATGCATTCCCTCCATGACCCTGAGAAGTTAGTCAACGTCATCCAGATCACACAACATCAAAGTTCTACATGATATACAGTTGTGGTAGATTTGGTATCATTTGCCTAGTTCTTTACCAAATATTGAATTTAGTGTCTGTTTCTAAATTGGTTCATGAACTTGAAAATAGACTTAGGTAACACAACATATCACAAAATTTGACCATTGGCCTAACACATATTTGGTGTAAATTTTGTACATGTAGTTCCATCTCAATTTATTACCACAAACATAAATTTAATGTGTTTTTGATACCCATGATGTTGATACACCTAATTACCACCAGTGGCGCCACCACGACTCCTTGTCATAAACTTTTGTCTGTATAATGTTCCTGTAATGGTATATGGATACATCACCACAAGATGTAATGATCATCACAAAGAAAATCACTTTCATGAATATTATTCCCTCTTATCTGTAACCTCGAGCAAGTAGGTCAAGATCATCAATATTATGCAATATTAATTTTCCATATATGATAAACATTTGTAGTATATTTGGTATTGTTGGCCTCATTCTTTCCCAACATGTAGAGTTGAGTGTCCTTTACTACAGAGCCTCATGACCTTGAAAAATAAGTCAAGGTAACTCATAATTTTACAAAATTTGGCTATTAACCTAATGCACAATTGGTGTAAATTTTACAGTCCAATCTCACTTTGTCTTCACAAAAATGAATTTAATGTGTTTTTGATACCTATGATAGTTCCAATTAATACTAACAGTTGTGCCACTGTGATGCCACTTGACCTAAGCAACTTGCCTGTATAATATTCCTTTAATGGTACACAGAATATGTCTACCAGTTCAGATGTCATGACCATCACAACAAAAAAATCTTTTATTAAAATGCATTCCTTCTATGGCATTGGGAAAGTAGGTCAAAGTCATCCAAATAATGCATCAAACTCCTACATGATACATGTTTGTGGTATATTTGGTATCATTGACCTTATTCTATCTCAAAGTACTGATTTTAGTGTCCTTTACTAAGTGCTTCATGACTTCAAAAATGGCTCAAGGTCACCCAAAATTTCACATAATTTGACCATTGGCCTAATACATATTTGGTATAAATTTTATAATTTTGTCTCCATTTAATATCACAACAATACATCTAATGTGTTTTTGATACCTACGATGTTGGTTGAAATGATTGCCACCAGTGGTGCCACTACGACTCCTTATGTCATAGAGTTTTGTCTGTATAATATTCCTGTCACACTATATGGATATATACAGTAAAACCTCTCTAACCGAACACCTCTGTATACTGAACACCTCTCTGTCCAGAACACCATTTATCAGTTCCAAATATATACTTCCAATGTAAGTAAACCTCCCTATACCGAACACTTTTTTCCGGTCCCAAGGGTGTTCAGCATAGGGAGGTTTTACTGTATGTCCATACATTCAGATGCAATGACTATCACAAAACAATATATAATTCCCTGCTATATATTTATCAGTGACTTTCACAAAGTAGGTCAAGGTCACCCATATTATGTAATATTCAACTGCCACACAATGGGCATTCGTTGTACATTTGATGAAAATATGCTTATAATTTCTCAAAATAATAACTTTGATAAATTACACCAAGTAATAACTCGCATTTTCTGTTCACCGAAGGTGGCTCCACTAGTATTATTTAGATTGATACAACAGCCTCCAGAATATTTCCACCAAGTTTCATAAGGATCCATTTTAAATGAAATGCTCCTGAGAAGTTTCCTTTCTTTCCCAGTTGTTGACCCATGCATTATGTAATCCACTACATGGCAACACCAGTAACGAAAAGGGACCTAGACCTGCATTCATAAAATATGTCCAAAAATTTCAGGGGACTTACTTAAAAATTGAAGTGACATCATGTTGACAAACATTTGTTTACTGACAGATGGGCAGATGGATGCAATGATGGATGGATGGACATGAGTGATTGCATAAGCTCTGCGACCTATGGTCAGGAGAGATAAAAACACTAGCATCCACCTGGACTTATCAAAAGCATTTGACACAATAGATCACAATATACTACTACAAAAATTGTAAAACTATGGAATAACTGGAAAAGAATTAAATTGGTCTCAAAGTTATCTGTCTTATAGGACACAGTCTGTTGATATTGAAGGGGTCCATTCACAATATTTATAAATAACTACCGGTGTGCCCCAAAGGTCTATTTTGGGACCTTTGCTTTTTCTGATCCGTGTAAATGACCTATCCACTGCTAGCAACTGCACCTCTATCATGTATGCAGATGACACAAACCTTTTAAGTACCCTATGTAATTTTCACTCTGACCCCTCAAACACACAACAACTGTCTAACAACATCAATAATGAACTAACCAAAGTCAGTGACTGGCTCTCTGGTAATAAGTTATCCTTAAACATGAGTAAATTTAAATTCATGATTTTCCACACCAAACAAAACGAAACAAAACACTTCCCCCCCCCCCAAAAAAAAATTTACATCAGACAAGCATACTCAAAATTATGATCAAAGACAAACAGACAGAAAGGTTAGAATCTTTTACATTTTTAGAAGTTATAATTGATCATAACCTTTCATGGAATGACCACGTGAGCTCTGTTTCAAACAAACTCTGTCGCATGCGTGCTATGCTGTCAAAGCTGAAAAATGCACTACCTAATAATATACTGTCTAGGATCTATAACTCACTTTTCTTAGCACACTTAAACTATGGCATTTCTGCCTGGGGTTTCCACTCTTGTACAAGAATATCTAAACTTCAAAAAAAGGCAGTAAGAATCATAATTTAGTAATAGCAGATGTCTGTCTCATACTTCACCTTTATTCAAACAACTTGGTCTCTTAAAATTTAATGACTTATTTAAATTAGCATGTATTTAATTATTTTTACAAATACAAAAATAAGTCACTTCCAGCCTATTTCAACAACTTTTTCAATATCAACCCACCAAATCAAAGCCCATGTAAAAGAACATGCACCTCAAATAGACTCTATGATACGGTAAATGACCGCCCAATATTCAATCAATTGACTGCAGTAACTTTCACTAACATTAAAACAAGTCGCCAATGTATTCATCATGAAGTGCCAGACCTTATAAATGAAAAATTACTTACCTTCAATAGTCATAGATAAAATTGATACACATTCTTTAAAAGGATTCACCCAATATGCGAAGAAATATATAATAGATAATTATTCTGAAACTTGTGATGTCAGCAATTGTTAGATCTGTAATACCACAATGTAACCTTTACTGCCCATAAACATTACTCTCAGGGTCTAGTTGTGCACTCTAGTCAATATAGGCACACATCTATGTTTTAGGAATTCTGTGCCATCATAGTTATATTAATGTCAATAATATTATTGTACTATTATCATTGTATTTTCTAAAATTTAGTTCCTTCAATGCTGTCACCTTGGGTGGTTCACATGATTGCGGCCACACCAGGCCTTAATGTGGATCTCCCGAAATACTCATTACTCTCACAATTATTGATTTCCATCTCAGCATTTTCATATATTTGTAATGTTAGAACAAATAAAGCTATCTCAGATTCAGACCTGCAGTGTAAACTTGGCCATCTGTGGGACCTTACAAAAAGGATAAAATTTACCACCAAATGTCATGCGAGCACTCTGAAAGACAATTAACAAAAAAAAGTCCAGCAGAGGTCATCTCAGATCAGAAATATCCAAGAAAAATCATGAATTTGAGCAGAAAGCACACAGGAAATCATGCACCCCTGAGACTGTGTGAGGTTGACAAACATGATCAATCATAAGACAAGCGACATGTAACTAGAATACCTGCCTGGTGGGACCCTCTGGTCCCCCACAATGCCCTGCTGCCTGTCATAACAGGCACAAAGACACAGTTACTGCATTCATAATTGTGTACACTGTACATAATGATATTTGACATTACAGTAGTGACTTACATGTATATTCCAGATTAGATTGGATATAATTGAGGGCATGTACAGCCAACAATGTAGGCCACAATGAAAGGATTCCTGAATATCATTTTTATGTTTTTGGGGCCCTAGTCAGACACCTATAAACTTGTACGTGGGTGTGAGTGTGTGACACAAACCCTGTCAGCCGGGCCCACCCTGGTCCAGCCTGACCCCTGACCCCTCACAGTAAGCAGCAAATGCCAGGACAAGTTGATCATAACAGTGTTACATGTACAGAGCCATATGTAACCACGATGCATGCTGCAAACACACATCTGCTCCCACACAACCATCAGCTGTTATTACGATAGTGCCGCATTTACTCTCCAGTTCCAAAATTGGATTTCTACTTTTTATGAGTTTCATCCACAAAAAAAAAAGTTCCAGGCAATTTAATAAATGACCATAAATCTGAGCAGCGTGCCTTGGGAAAGGTCTGATCCCATTTGGTTCCCACTGGTGGTTTAATGACTGCTTGCAGTGCAACTGACACACAGAAAGTAAAATATCTCTATCCACCCAGGAGCACAGTCTAGCCGCAGGCAGAGATACAGGGAGGGTCAGTCAGGTGAGACTGCCACCCTGACAGAGTAAGGACAGTGATCGCTTGATGCCAGACACAAATATGGCCTGCATACCAGTGACATTGATCTTACAAGATGGTTACAGTCAGTCACAGATAGGTTGGAAGATAGCCAGTCATAAAGCTGCCAAGCTGTGCCAGACCTATACACATGGCCACTCATGCTCAATCTCTGACAAACCCACGAACCTTAACCCTCCACAGCCACAGTCTACTAGGTCATTAACCAGCATGGACATGGGCTAAGCAGGAAACAAATATGCACCGACTCTCAAAATTTCAAAAATACAACAGTGTCAGTGAGACAGATATCTAGATTCAGTGATTGAAAATTTGTATTTTCGGTTACACACTTAGTACAACACTGTACATGTGTACTCTACTTGGTGGCTGAGCATTGACCCATCATCAACACACAAGGGTTAACAAATAATATGTAAAATTATTAACAGCAATAAAATTGCAGTAACACAAATATACAATTGTAGATCAACATTGTAGTAATAGACAGAGGGACAAACATAAACTGACAACTGGAAAACTGTTCATTAATATAACTACCTGTCATCTGGGAAATAAGCACTTTTCATGACAAAGAAGAGGAAACTCGACGCACAGGAAAGGAGTGTCTCTATACATGTATCACAGAGACTGGGATTTTGTAGAGCCTCTTCCCTCCCCACTCACATTTAAAAATGTAAAACGTATGAGATCTTTCACTATTTAGAAGTTGGTCATTGGTCGTAGTAGTCAGCAGTTTGGACTGAATATTTACTCTTTCCACACTGGCCAAATGAAGTTGGAGATAAAAACTTCATTTCCTTCAAAGATTCCTTCAAGTCCTATCGCAATAGCATGCCCCACTGAAAACTGTTGGAGTCACTTTCAAATATATGGGAGGCAGGGAGCAAGGTTAACGGGAACAAAACTGATTGGTAGGTGCCGAGTTACAAGAACAAAGGGTGTTACTACATCAAACATTGTTTTACTCAGTGCACACAGCGCCAGACCCCTTCTATTTATATGACACATTGGCCCTTTGTCATGTCCCTTCTCCTTAATTGTCTCCTCCCACTGTCAGCCCCAGACATTGATGAACTTATGCAAATATTCTACATTTATACCAGTAATTACACACAAAAAGTGTGTACATGTAACATACAAAATATAGGTCTGAACTTGAAGCCTACATTCTGAAAATTTCCTTGGCGGCCTGGGTCCTTAAAGGATGCTTCAAGTAACCCTGACCCAGATTAACGTCAGGTCATGACCCACGTAGGCAAAAACAGTTTTACCCCAAAACTTTAATGGGCCCCAAAATTTGTGCCACCTTCATTTATTTCATGGCAAATTTCATAGTGGTGACATCCTTTTTAAAACTCTGAACAAGACCTATTTATATGGAATCTTAAATTCATTATGAGACCCCAATTTATTGATCCCCCCCCCAAATCTAACTCAACAATACATTTTACTAGTGTAGAGGCCCTCGACTGTAAACTGCCTCTCCTTATCAGATAAATCAGTGTCGGTAAACACAAGAAAACAGAACAAAGATGTTTTATTCTATGTTGGGGAGTCAAATATGCTTTTGGGGGCAGTTAAAACCAAAAACCATATTCCATCCAAGTTGTATCACTGCAACACTGTTACAACTGCATTGTGACATGTATTAACACCTACAAATAATCAAGTAGGAGTGGCCATGTTTGATTATACGTCAGACGTGATGGACTAGGACTATGGCCAGCGTAAACAAAGACAGTACATCTGATTGGCATTGAAAGTAGGCCTATGGGGCATATTTTTCAGTAAATACCCAGTTGAACACAGCATTAATAGAATCTCAAATGGACAGGAGTGAAATACAATGTTTTCCTGTCACTCCAGACCACATTTGTCACTAACATTCACTTGTGACCTGCAGTCACTTGTGAATGTGACGGACAAATGTGCTCTATTGTGACTGGAAAACACTGCATTTCACTCCACCTATGTGAGATCATATATATATATATATATATATATATATATATATATATATATGTATGTATATATACACATATATACATATATGTATGTATGTATATACATACATACATATACATATATATATATATACACACATATATACATATATACATACATACATATATACATACATATACATACATACAAATATATATATATATATATATATATATATATATATATATATATATATATATATATATATATATACCCTAGTTGGCTTTCAGTTTTGTGCTGTGGACAATTCTTGACATTCTTGACACACGCTACAACCATCTTGTTCCTCAGCTTTTATTGTTTATGTGTCACTGTTGCACAGTTGGGAGTCAGTTGGCCACTAGAAATCAGACTTGCTCATGCAAGAACAACAATTCTGTCAAGTTAAGCTCATTTCTTTTTGATGGACTTCCAGTACTTTTGTTGGTTTTGTTCAATGGGTAACCTCCTTGTTTTACTTTATAGCTTTTTGCTAATGACCATGTAGGGTCCGGATTGTTTGGCCCCCACTCAAACTATAACTTTGCTGACACTATTGCCCAGACAACCTATCATACATTATATAATTTCCATTAGCTTATTATAAGAATATCACATATCCTGATTTTTTCACATCACCTAGACAAGACTTGCACAGATCATGACCTTCCAAAGCCAAAGAAATTTTGTCCCAAAACTTCAAATATTTCCCATGGATTTGCCCCAGTTGGTTTTTTGTTTGACCAGTAAACTCTTCATACATCTTTTACTGACTGCATCTGACCTCTGTCAGATCAAGGTCAAGGTCACTGGACATCTAAAATTGCAACCTTGGTTTAAATGAGGTGGTACAACTAGCTGCAAGAAGAAACTGTCTTGTTATGGACCAATACTTGGTTTCCTGAAAAAGTCCCCTCAACTACTTGCATGAATAACTTATCTTGCTCTGAGAAGGGATCCCCAGATACCACTAGGTGGTCCCAGTGGTTATCGACAATGCCCCTCACATCAAGGAACATGGTGATCCAGCACGTGTAATTTACGCCCGGCTGACCACTATGTCATAAGGCGGGCGGACTGACTCCCAAGTCCAGCAACTGTAACTGACAAGCGTGTGACATCACTATAGTACATGAGCAACACGTCTTGTTGACACTAAAGTGCATAAACAGAAGGTGCAACTGTTACGTACAGTCCCTGATGAGCCGCTCTAATGGCGAAACCGCTCTGATGAATTTGGCTATTTTGCTATTTTGCTGCTGGGCCTTTGCTTTGTATTTTCTTTTTATGGACCAATATGAGTAACACAACACGCTTAATGGCATTAAGTTATCGTGACACAGTATCAGAAGTCTGCATTGTGAGTGAAAGGGTTAATGATATATTACCATGCAGGCCTACTTGTAGCAGCCAGCTCATCCCTTGGTGACAACTGATTGCCTCACCTTAGTGACCTGTCCAAGGGCATAATAGAAAACATGGCCCTGGTCCCAAATGCTGGCCATTCTATATGTCCAAACTCACTCAGTGGCTGCATATGGCTTAATTATATGTGTCCTAAGTCATCTGCTGAGGGAGGTGTGGTGAGGAGGGGACCAATCATTAATTGGTGACAAATTACTCTCAAACAATTAAGTGGTCAGACCAAGCAAGGTTAGGGTGAGGGTCAATGACAGAGTCTGCTCTGGTAACAAGCTGTGAAAATAAGGCTTACAAACCTGGTATCTACATCATAGTATATATCAAGGTCAAACCTGAAACAGAGGTTTCAGGGTAAAGACCTGCAACATTTTTACTATTTTCATATGTATCAACCTCAAATGGGATAAAAGAGGGAGCAGTCCATAAGACCAGTCCAGACCAGGGCCACATTTTCTGTTATGCCCTGGCCAAGGAGAGGTCACCAGTTACATGTATTTGCCAACTGATATGGCACCAACAAACAAGCCCCAACATATGTGATGCATCTCAATCCACAGCCTCAACTCATATTTAGGATACCAGAAACAAAACCCGAACATTTACAGGAAATTGTGAAGTTTGTTTATTATGTTTTATTGACAGCACCTGCTGAGTGCCCCAAAATATGTTGAATAAAACACCAGGTAAGGGCACCCCAGGGAAAACAGAACACTCTTATCAGTTAGAACGCATATTGACATACAAGGTCAACAGTGACTGGAATTCTTTGCTTTGTCCTGTCTGTAACACTAGCTTAGAGTTCTTCCCACTTGTAAAGATATGGCAAGTGCTACAGTGGTCACACAAAGCAGGTTGTCCCTCATTAGTGATAAACATGGGAAAAGATAGACTTGGGAACGGGGAGGGGGACATAGTCTCACAAGGCACGTGGTCTCTCAATGAACTGGTCTCTCTCTTTAAAAAAAAAACAAAAACAAAAACTACTGTATTATATTGCCAACTTTAGAACAACTTCAGTTGCAAGAAAATTGAATTTATATTAAGAATTTTGTAGGGAAACGTGTGGGAACCATAATAGCTTATATTTCTCAAAAGTACAGACTAGCCATTACATACCCAATGCATTCATATCTACTCTGGTGGTACATGGCACTGCAAATGTATGTAATTGGGCAATTCATTACCTTCCTAGTTAGTGCTCAGCTATGCAAACCAAATAATTTCCTATCAAGCTCATGTGCATTAAGGAAATAAAGAGTTGAAATGATCACTTGTTGTGTAAGGGGGTATCCATAATTGTCATCATTTTCACTTAAAAGCAAAACATTTATGAGATTTGTGCATGCAAATGAGTCAAAATTTTCAGCCCATAAATTTTTAGCTCACCTGACTTGTCAGTTGGCTGAGCTTATTGTATTTGTGTCTTTTTGCCCAGCACCACTTCCTAGTAGTTATTACCCTATTCCGCAGTCCGAACTCTTTACTCTCCATAAGCTAACCTGTCCCTGTCTAACCTACATACATGTAGAATTACTATTGTCCATATTGCACACGTTCCTCTGTAAAATTTTGACATAGGCTGTATCAGCCCAAATAAATTATAGGGTCTTCAGCGGGTAACTACTCAACATGTTTCGGAGCCTATCACCCGTATGTGGCATGTGCAGCACCACTTCCTAGTAGTTATTACCCTATTCCGCAGTCCGAACTCTTTACTCTCCATAAGCTAACCTGTCCCTGTCTAACCTACATACATGTAGAATTACTATTGTCCATATTGCACACGTTCCTCTGTAAAATTTTGACATAGGCTGTATCAGCCCAAATAAATTATAGGGTCTTCAGCGGGTAACTACTCAACATGTTTCGGAGCCTATCACCCGTATGTGGCGGTTCGGCAGGTATCCATTGGTTTATGACATATTCTATTTTAACAAGAGGACGGTGACAGTCTTGTGCTCAGCTGACATGTATATATACCCTTGCGATTCCTTAAGATTTGCCCCCCAAAAAACAACAAATAAATTCATAAAAAAAAAAAAAAATCAATGGAGCATGTGCATTTGGAAAAATCTGCTTGATACCCACCCAGGGTACATTGCTACCAAGTTTAAAGTCCATATGACTGACGGTTTCCGAGAAGAGGTTAAAACTGTGAATGAACACCAGACTGCCCATTGACTTACATAGTAATCCATAAAAAAGGTGCATTTACCGTTAGGTACATGAATTGAAAAAATTGTGAAAAACCAGGAATCAAGTCAGTTGAGCCCAAAGAGGATTGGAAAACAAGCACCATGCATATATGAATTACTCTCGTGGAATTAAAATGAAAATGAATACAGTTATTGCTGTTGAAATACAATAATACTTATGTTACAATCAGGAACAATATTATATGCAAAGTGTATAACTCAGTCACTCTGCAATTAAGAGTAACTATATTTTGTGCAACAGCAGTAAGCATGTATTTAAAAAAGAAAGGCATCCATTGTCCATTCGTCGTCTGTCCGTCAGCATCCACAATTCACATTTTTTTTACTTTTCCTCCGAAACCACTTGCCAGAATCACCTCAATCTTGGTCAGAATGTACCTTAGGTGGGTCTCTATCAAAATTTGTTCAAATGGTCACAGTCCAGTGATTTTTGATTTTTTTCATTAAGTTCATTTTTTTGCCACATCTTCAAAAATCTTCTCTGAAACTGCTCAGTGAATTGCTTCCAAATTGCTTAGGGAGATTCTGGGGACCATAAGACCTTAATTTGTTCAACAGGTAGTGCTGTGATTTTTCAATTATTTTTTGTGCAAAAAAAAAATGTGTTTTGGCTATTTTTGACTTCTTCTCCAAAACCAACACTCAAATTATAATGAAACTTGGTGGAAATGCTCCCTATGGAATGGCCAAACAAAGTTGTTCACAAGGTGGCATTGCTGTGAATCCCTAATTTTTAATGAATTTTTTAATTCGTGTACTTATAAGTTAATACATATGGTCCTATTGATACCTGTGTAAGTGAAATGGGACTGCAATGGTAATTCATATTTCAACTTCTCCAAAACCATTAATCAGATTCACTTCAAACTTGGTGGGGATGTACCTTGGGTGGGTCTCTACCAAGTTTGTTCAAATTGTCATGCTCCAGTGATTTCTGAATATTTTTAATGATTTTTCTTGTTAATTTTTTGGACTTCTTGAGACCTTAATTTGTTCAACAGGTGGTGCTGTGATTTTTGTTTTTCGCTATTTTCAACTTCTTCACCAAAGGCGTCACTCAGATTACGCTGAAACTTGGTGAAAATGTGCATTATAGAAGGCCCAACCAAAGTTGTTCACAAGATGGTGTCACTGAGAATCTCCAATTTTCTATGAATTTTTCAATTCTGGTACTTATTGGTTAATGCATACAGTCCTATTGATTACTATGTAAGTGAATGAAGATTGCAATGGTAAAACCACTGTCCGGATTCACTTCATACTTGGTGGGGATGCACCTTGGGTGGGTCTCTATTAAACTTGTTCAAATAGTCACGCTCCAGTGATTCAAAAAAAAAATTTTTTCTTCATTTTTTGGCCAAATCTCAAAAAATTTTCTCCCAAACCACTTGGCCAATTATTCAAAATTGAATAGAAAAAGGGTGTGACAGTGGGAGTTACACAGTGCATGGGTGACCTTGACTTTATTCTGAAGGTCACAGGGTCACTTAGGTGTATTTAAATCTACAAATGATAACTTGAGAACTATTTTAGCCTGGCCTCTGATGTTTTACATGGCCATGATTCCCTTTGAGGACCACACTCAGACAGCACATTAGTGACCTTGACTTCATTCCCAAGGTCACAGGACAACTGACATGAAATTTACTGTTCACTTGATAACATGAGATCTATTTTGAGTTGAAACCTTGATGTTGCATATGTTAATGTTTCTCTATGAAGGTCATGCCCAGACAGTACATGAGTGACCTTGACCTCATTTCTGAGGTCACAGTGCAACATACATGAATTTTATTCTTCACTATAACTTTAGAACTACTTGAACTGGGACCTTGATGTTGCACATGTTAGTGTTCCTCCATAAAGGTCAGACTTACCCAGTACATGGGTGACCTTGATCCTATCCCAAGTTCACAGAGCCACAAGTGTGATGAATCTGTAGGCCAGCTGAGCATGGGCTCTTTATACAGCCCTCTTGTTAACACTTACCACAGAAGTCAAAGTTATCACAACAAAGAAGCACCTCTCAGCATTACCATATGGGCATGAAAATGTCCATGTATGTTGCCCAAGTTTCATTGAGGTGTTAAGAGTGCTACTAGGCTTAATCAACAGCACCTTGTTACATACTGGTTTGAACACTTTAGTAGTTACATCATGGAGATCAGTGGGGAGTATGATGTGACAGCTAGCCCTTCTGGCAAAACAGCCAAAATGTCTCATCAAAGATCCTTGAAGGAAGACCATGTCATTATTAAACAAATTGTGCTTTAACATGATCCATTTATGCTTTTTCATCAAGGAAATACTGTACAGTAATTGAACTTCACAATATGATTTTTCCACAGTTACTGCTATGACAGCAAAGTAGGTGACAAATGTATCCTGTTAAAAAATTGAATTTAACAGCAGGTTATTTTATGCAGAAACTTTATGTATACTTTCATCTGTAATGAGTTATGAGTTTGGGAATGTCAGTATTACAGAATATGATTGTTGACAGTGTAAAATATTTAAAATTTCCCATAATGAAAAGGAAATTGCAATGGCTAGTCAATAAATAACTCACAGATAACCAATGGCCAATTTTTAGGTAGCCATTGCATATCTGTTAAGAGCTCTGAGATTTATGCCTCCCCAAACAGACTGCCAAGGGATGGGTAGTCATTAGTTATCCATTTAACTTCAGTACAAGGTGGATAAGTAGTCATTAGGTTCCCATAGACTTTATTTTCTAAATGGCGGCTTCAAAACTATCCTGTATTCTAAATGGCGACTTCAAAACTATCCTGTATTCTAAATGGAAACTTTAAAACTATCCCACAATCCTTTGTGGGGTGTCATGTGACTTTCTGGAGGGAACTATAGTTTCATTGCAGCCATTTTGACAACATGTTTGAATTGTGGCTTTCTGTAGTGAATTGCCAAAATTCGCTAATCACAGCTGAACAAACCATGCCAGATAAGATGAACATGACACGGTGCAGAGCAGACAACACTTCAGAATGGAAATTTTCTGCAGATGTGATTAATAGAAGACACAGTTGAGTTAAATTTCCGTTATATTCATGCACACATCAGTTTTTATACTGTAGCTGAATGCATGACTATTCATGGAGCTCATTGCATTTTTTTTCCTATGGAAAAACATGGAATAGACTAGTAAAGTGCAAGTACTCCATATAGTTCTAAATTTCCTTGGACATGCATTCAGTACACAGATTCTCCATGTATAAGCTTATGTAGAGGTACATTTTACAGATGCATGGCATTCATTCATTGACCCATATCTGTAGCTCACTTGTTGCAGCAGTCATTACATAGCCATTGAGCTACTCAATGGTTATGTAGTGACTGCTTATCAATTAGATAGCCATTAGGAAGGCACCCCTTGCTACTCAATGGCTAAGTAATTGTTGCTCATCCATTAGATAGCCATTGGGAAGGCACCTATATATGCTGCTAATAAATGGCTAAGTAATGGCTGCTTATCCATTAAACTCGTCTGCATGCAAATTTTGGAATAGTCATTAGATAGGCATCAGATATGAATTACCTATCCATTTAACTTATCCATTCAGTCCAGTTTTTCATATGGGTCTACATGCAGGTTTTTTCCCACAGTACATCAGTACACAATATATGTCTTGAAAGGCCACAGAGCTCAAAGAAAAAATGCTGTCACTTTTTTTGTAACACTTTCCCAAACCTTTTTCATTAATGTGGAGCCCAGACAACTCCAATCAGCCATGCATCCTGTCAGGTTGAAAGGTAGACTTTTAGAAAAATTGGGGATTCTGGACTGGGAAGGGGAGAGGAGGGTAATTGCATTCCAATGGTCGTTTTGAATGTTGGAAAGGTGTTTCTTGTACATGATCCCCAAGTGAAAATGCTGACAGTTACAAGCATGGTCCCTCCCAGGTATGTAAGCTGTGCCTGCCTCACAGAGCATGCCCTTACATACAGCCCACAATGGGAGCATTGACAAAGGGCTTTGACAAGGCTGCTTTATGACACAGGCAGTAAGAATGGCCCTGACCACAGCCACATAACAATGTGGTGCTGACAAACTGACACTGCCTATTTGTGTCCGGGCTGCGCAGTTGAATCAACTGCGCAGCCTGAACTGATAGGCAGTGACTGCAGCTGAAGCTGAACCCATCACTGCCGGGCCAGTGTCCTGAGCTGTACATCTGGGCCTCTGCCATCTCTGTTTGCTGACAGATCAACATGTTGTACTTGTCCTTGTGTCTTATCTGGCATGAACTTCTCGACAGCCCAGTCTACCAGCCTGATGTCAAAATGTACCAACTGTACCGTCTACAATTACAAATGGCATACCTATCCTTGCTTATCTTTCTCTTTAGTTGGATATTTTTTCTAAATCTGAGGCTAAATGAATCAAGATGCAGCAGTTTTTTTCTTCCGGTGTCAAAAGTGCCATGAAGACACATAGTTTACCAAAGTTTTAGTCTTTCACTAAGCTAACTCAATTACCTTGATGTGTTCTGAAAAAAAAAGGACTGCAACTAAAAAGTACATCAATGCTATGAAGCCTCTGTATTTGCACAACATGCTTGTTCATAATTTCCATAATACAAATTTTATGGAAGGTGTAGTCTCCTACATGTACCAAGCAAGACTAAATAGCTGTCAGCCACACTGTTTGAAGTGACATCTAGTGAAGAATTGCCACAACTAAATATGTTACATTGTATAACATTCAGATCTGTTTGAAGTACAACTGCAATCTATTTTCAGTTTTTTCGCAAAGCCATGGAAAAATAAAGCTGAAATTATTTTCCAGTTTTTTTTTCACCATAAGGATGGGCAAAATATTGACATCATAGAAAAACAAAAACTGACTTTTAACAGATGGGCAACAATGTATACTGAGCATGAGACTCTTCTTTCTTTCAAGTGAATGGCTTACTTTCTGTTTGCCAAGACATAATCCTCTATAAATCACATGAGGTTCTGGTTTCAGGCTGCACTGCTCTGACTGGGACTTGTAAAAAACCTAGAGTACCTTCAATAAATACTCAAAAAAGAAAAAAAAAAGAAAAAAAAAGAAAAGGAAAAAATTCAACAGTGTCTTATGAAAACAAGATATGAAAGTGTGGGTCTAAAAGAAGAGAGGCTGGTCCCACAGATACAGCCAGGAGTCACCTTGGTGAGGGGTGTGTGTCAAGTTGGTCAGAGGCTGGTCCCACAGATACAGCCAGGAGTCACCTTGGTGAGGGGTGTGTGTCAAGTTGGTCAGGGGTATGCTGTGGATTTGTGGTGACCCCTGGCCAGGTGTATGCTGGCCGGCAGCAGGGTAACGAGAGATCATAACAGGGGGTGAACAGCGGGGTCATCAGAAGATTATAACAAGGCGGGCCTACACCATCACATCTGCCAGCTGTGTAAACCCTGCCTTAGGCCCTGATGTACTAAGCTCACATCTCCCACAGTATTTAAGGGTTGTTAAGTCCGGTTACCTGGCAACACAATAAAACACCGGTTTTGATATGCTACCTTTCACTTTTTTTATTTCTTGCAAAATAGGTTGCGAAAATACACAGCTACAAGATCAGTAATGGAATCCAGCCCATTCATATCAAGACAGCACCCTCAGCACCTCTCGTACTCTGTAAACTAGGTGAGAGCTCAGTCCTTATTGCATGGTAAACACCACACCTTTGGGCATATCACTGAGCAATACATATGATAAACAGGCAAACAGTCATTTGCTGCAATAATATTTGACTTTACTTTGGGTAAATGTCACAGTTATTCTTTCACATGCACTCGGTCAATGATATACTCCATTCCTGGCATACATATTATCCATATACCAACTCCCACCCAAATGACTCTTAACTTGTTTACCTGTGAGAAAAAAAAAAAAAAATAAAAATAAAAGGCATGCAAAACAGGCAAGCAATTCTTGGATCTGGCAGTAATCTGTGATGTGATTGGTTATTTGATCCTATTTCAACTGGCCCATGACCATTAAAGCATGGAGCAAGGATTGGAGCCATGTGTCTGTGTGGGTGATATTAGCCATGTAGCTCATTCAGAAAACCTGAAACCTTGCATCTAGGTGAGCCTGGTTCTACTATATGCAAAAAGTACAACCACAGCCGCAGGGGATCAGACAACCAGGTGAGATGAAAGGCTCCCAGCTCAGCCCACTATGATACCCACAGATTCTATTTATTGGAGAAAGATAGTAGAAAAAATGCCAATATCAGAGAATAAATTCTCCTTCTTGCTTTCCATGAGACCCACATCATCAGCCGCCTACCAAGTACTTTTTCTTCTTGTTTTTTTCATGTACTGAGTGCCTGTCATGCTGCCGTGATGGGTTGGTGTCTCAGCAGGCAGCAGGCCTGGGTGGTGAGGTACACCCTGCTCTGCATGATCCCAGACATGTGGTCATACAGTAGGTCTCCACTTACAATCAGCAGCTCAGTCTGCTGATGAGCAGGCACAGAGATCAAAGTGCAAGCATTGTGTAACACTGGGGACACACCCACTCTCCCAGCTGACACTCATTTACTGAAATATGTAAAAGATGGAAGGGTGGGAGCTCTTCCTAACTACAGCTGCTCTACTTGGCAGGGACAGGATACCATGTGATACAGGACTTTGGGCAGGGTACCAGGTTACACTTCTTCACTAACTCTTCTTGTGGTCACAAACTGTAAAGAGAAACTTTAATGCACAACATACAGTGAATAAGGCAGAGAGTTTTTAACTTCAACGGACACACACAACAAAAGCAATGCACCAGTTTTTGACTTGAACGTTGACAAAAACGCTGCATTGTTACACTGTGAACAACAGGGTTCCTATTCAGGTATATATATACAAGCACTTTATAGCAGGTATTTTTTTATACTTGAAAGTGACAATACTATGGTGCCAATTATGAAAAAGTCCCCAACAAGTGCACATGTTACGCAGGGCAACTTTCAGACGGCCCCCAAACAATGGGCACAGATTCTTACCCACATATGCATAAAGATAAAGATACAATGGATCTGAAGGTGTCTACCATGGCGCTCTCATCACCCCACACAACAGCTACTTTTTCTTACTGCCTACACTTGCTCTTGTTTTCCTACAGACTGTGGCACTGTAACTATGGTGACCTGGCATTAAAAGTCTGAGCCAACCTGTTGTGTAACTAAGCAAACATTTCATATTTGCGTTGTTCCCTAGAGGCCAGATGCAGTACCTTATGGTTACTCTTATGTTGAAATCCCCGAGAAAAATGGTATGGTACACTTGTATTATTTTATTACTTTTTAAATTTAATTTAATTTTATTTAGTTATTTTATTTTTTGCTGTTGTTGTTAAATTGATTCTGTGAATTTGGAAATATAATGTCCTGCTAAATTCTTAATGTATCAAGTCTCTTACAACAAGAGATTTTAGCGAGAGAGATTTATATAGGTTCTGTCTATTTCTCAATCATATTTGAATAAAATATATTTAAACCAAGGGATTTTAGCTTACAGAGTGCAGAAACTTAAAAACTTGTGGATCTATTCACTAATTTGAGAACTCAATTTTTATGTTTTTTTTCTTTTAAATTATAAATTCCAAAACATTGAGAATTTGCCTACTTTTGAAAAAAAACCCATGGAAATTAATACACAAATAAACAAAGAATTTACAGTTCTCAGATATACATATACTACTGATAACATTTACAATGTCAATCTGCCCAAGCCTCACATCTAAAGATTGATCAACACTGAGCTCATAACTGCTCTGGTGCTACATCTGAGGTAGGCACCAAGTAAAACTTGACTACATCAGCAAGTTGTTTGTTGACAGACTACAAGCAGGCAAAACCAGTGTCAGACAGACCCCCTCCCCCCACCCCCCAAAAAAAAGAAAAAAAAAGAAAAAAGAGGAAAGAAAGACCACAGATAGGTTTGAGCTGCATTAGCAACAATAAGATAGGGGTGGTGGTTTGGATGTAGAATGGCAGTCCCAGTCAACCTGTCATTGCTATGTGGATAACAATGTAGTCTGTGTGACAACAAACTGATACGTTGTAGCAGTGGACAATACAGACATATTTACTATTGAGATAAATTGTAACTCTTGACAACTTTATCAGTGTTCATGTCTGTGTGCCTGATGGTATGTCAGACACAACTACATGAGTAGCTTCCAGCCCAGGTTGATGTCTGTTCATTGTACTCTATAGAGATGGGCGACAGTGAGGCAATGTATTACACAGAGTAATAGTAGATGGAGTCAAAGTGAGGCAATGTATTACATAGAGTACTAATAGATGGAGCCAAACTGAGGCAATGTATTACATAGAGTACTAATAGATGGAGCCAAACTGAGGCATTGTATTAAATAGAGTGCTAATAGATGGAGCCAAACTGCGGCAATGTATCACATAGAGTACTAATAGATGGAGCCAAACTGAGGCAATGTATTACAGAGAGTACTAATTGATGGAGCCAAACTGAGGCAAAGTATTACATAGAGTACTAATAGATGGAGCCAAACTGAGGTAATGTATAACATAGAGTGCTAATAGATGGAGCCAAACTGAGGCAATGTATCACATAGAGTACTAATTGATGGAGCCAAACTGAGGCAATGTATAATATAGAGTGCTAATAGATGGAGCCAAACTGAGGCAATGTATAACATGTGTGCTAATAGATGGAGCCAAACTGAGGCAATGTATTACACAGAGTACTAACTGATGGAGCCAAACTGAGGCAATGTATTACATAGAGTACTAATAGATGGAGCCAAACTGAGGCAATGTATTACATAGAGTAAAAATAGATGGAGCCAAACTGAGGCAATGTATTACATAGAGTACTAATTGATGGAGCCAAACTGAGGCAATGTATTACATAGTGTACTAATAGATGGAGCCAAACTGAGGCAATGTATTACATAGAGTACTAATAGATGGAGCCAAACTGAGGCAATGTATAACATAGTTATAATAGATGGAGCCAAACTGAGGCAATGTATTACATAGAGTTATAATAGATGGAGCCAAAGTGAGGCAATGCATTACACACACTACTTACAGATGCTACCACAGTTAGGTAATGCAGAAGATGAGGCCACAGTCAGACAATGTGTTACATACAGTACTTATACATGAGATTAAATTGAGGCAATGTAGTACCCACAGTACTTACAGATGATGCCAAAGTGAGGCAATGTATTACACACAGTACTTGATGGTTCCTAGGTAAGGCAATGTAATTCACACGCTACTTATAGATGGTGTCAAAGTGACGCCATGTATTAAAAATACTACTAACAGATGGTGTTTAAGTGATGTAATATATTACACATACTACTTACAGATGGAATCAAAGTGAGGCAATGTATCACACACAGTACTTGTAGATGGTTCCTAAGTGAGGTATTGTAATACATGTACACATACTGCTTATAGCTGGTGTCAAAGAGAGGCAAGGTGTTACAGAGTACATAAGGATGGTGCCAAAGTGAGGCATTGCATTACACCGTACTTGTAGATGGTGCTTAACTGAGACAATGTATTACACACACTACTTGTACATGTAGATGGTTCCTAAATGAGGCAATGTAATACACATACTACAAAGAAATGATGTCAAAGTGAGGCAATGCATTACACACAGTACTGATAGATGATGCCAAAGTGAGGCAATGTATTACAAAGTACTTATAGATGATACCAAAGCGAGGCAATGCATTACACACAGTACTTATAGATGATACCAAAGTGAGGCAATGCATTACACACAGTACTTATAGATGATACCAAAGTGAGGTAATGCATTACACACAGTACTGATAGATGATGCCAAAGTGATGCAATGTATTACAAAGTACTTATAGATGATACCAAAGAGAGGCAATGCATTACACACAATACTTATACATGCAGATGATGCCATACTGATGCAGTGTCCTATACACAGTACTTACAGATGGTACCAAAAAGAGGCAATGTTCTACACACACTACTTATTGATAATGCCAAAGTGAGGCAATGTTTTACACACAGTACTTAAAGCTGGTCAAAATAAGGCAATCTTTTACACACCGTACTTATACATGGTCCAAAGTGAGGCAATGTATTACACAGAGTACTGATAGATGATGTCAAAGTGAGGCAATGTATTACACAAAGAACTTGTTTATGGTGGCAAAGTGAGGCAATATATGACACACACTCACAGATGGAGACAACACAATTCATTGCATTACAGTATTTATACTATAAATTTCAGTTCCCTGTACAGTGTATTTCTGTTGTCATTTATTTCACTGATGGCGTAAAACATTGAAAATCAAAACACAAGGGAAGAGTATTTTAAAATAAGTTTTATAGGAACTATTGTGTCCAAAATAGTGAAATTAAAACTTCAATGAAATGTCTGAAATTTAAAATCATGCAAGTAAGTACATTGACAGCTGATGGGCCATCATGAAAAAATGTATTACAGAGTGCTTGAAGATGTTGCCAAAGTGAGGCAAAGTTTTACACACAGTACGTAAAGGTATGGTGCCAAATGAGGCAATGTATTATTCACAGTATGAAAGTGAGCCTGTGTATAACACATACAATAAAGTCAGGCAATGCATAACACATTATAGTACATTGTATGTATCTAACAGTTGGTGCCATAGTGAGGTAATGTATGTACACGTATAACGCACAGAACTTTCACACAGCACCAAACTGAGGCAATGTAAAATGAGGCTATGTACAACACACACTCTGTGTTTGTGATCCATGCATCTGTTTGTCATTCAAACAGTTTCTGATCCATATGTTCCTTTCAAGTTCACCTTTGTTGGTAGACAGCAAAATAAGCTGATCAGTCCCTGGCAAGAACTCTGGCAGACTCTACTTTGATGTGCATAACCACTGTACATATATATTTACACAAGTTGTACAAATCTTCAGGGTGGTAGTCAGCTTCCAGTTGACAATGAGCAACAAAGTCTTTTGATTTGGTCTGCACAGTGTATATGTGTATATATTTCATGTTCGGAACGAGCGGGACTCGAACCTGCAACCTTTGGCACCAGTCGCCTAGCTGAAATGGGAAACGCACATATCCACTTGACCAAATCCCCATTCCTAAAAAAGAATGGTTCAATGGAGGTAGTTATGTGCGAATGCCATATCAACACGGTAAAGCAGTATATTTACTGAGTCGGCATTTATTTCCAGAATCGGGGACTTAAATCCACCAGCATTAAGGAAATGCCGAAAATATATATTTCATGTTCGGAACGAGCGGGACTCGAACCTGCAACCTTTGGCACCAGTCGCCTAGCTGAAATGGGAAACGCACATATCCACTCGACCAAATCCCCATTCCTAAAAAAGAATGGTTCAATGGAGGTAGTTATGTGCGAATGCCATATCAACACGGTAAAGCAGTATATTTACTGAGTCGGCATTTATTTCCAGAATCGGGGACTTAAATCCACCAGCATTAAGGAAATGCCGAAAATATATATTTCATGTTCGGAACGAGCGGGACTCGAACCTGCAACCTTTGGCACCAGTCGCCTAGCTGAAATGAAATGATATGTTAAAATCCATGCTGTGAGATGACGGCTGTAACCAACATCGTGAAGTCCCTATCTGACAATACAACCTATATGCCGGTATATTCTTTGCCTCCTAAGCAGACTTTCTTGGGGTGATACACTATGTTGGCCCCCAGCGTTCGCTGGGGGGTAGTAGACCGCCAAGAACGGATGTTTAGCAGGCAAGTATATTCTGAGATGAGAAAAGAGTCAAAACTACAGCTAAGATCAAAAGGTGAAGATATGATTGGTTTCAAGCTGCACTGAACATCCTCCCTGACATAACCCTACAAAAGAAATGAAGTAAATTATGGGGTTCCAGTAATAAGTTAATTGCTGTCACATGCAGACTGACACTCCATGTATGAAATTCACTTCACAAGAGCAACAAGTTCTGTATATATCTGACTGCTGTATTTTCACGTAATTGCACCATATGTCATTCCCACTGGTGCCAATTAACAGTCCATATCCACATCCATATAATACCAGTCCTCATTACCATAGCACTTCATTTCAATCCTAGCTGTGTAACATGTGCACCAAATGTAACCAAAAAATAGGTATTTTGATGTAACTAAAGATATCTGCTAATGTGGTGTATTCAAGGGTTTGTCAGACTTTAAAGTTACAGCTATATTTAAAATGTGGCATCTGTTTACTGACGCAACTCTATGAAGATTCTGGACATACAGGAATGGTTCCAGTGTTGTCATCACTATGATCAGAACACAAAGTACTCTTATTCACTAATCCCTCCCTCTCCATTGAAAGAGTACTTCCCTATATTATAACTGATGACCTGGCTTCAATCAACAATGAAAGAAGCGACATCATAAAAGCCTGGCTTACTTCCAGTTCTTCTTTCAAGTGAAAAAGCATCACCAAAATTTATTGGACTTTCAATAACAGTGTTTCTCGTACAACACCCTCCCCCCCCTCCACACACACACCCTGTTTCCACTGGGATATCTGGTTGTGATCACTTAATCAACATTTTTTACCTTGTTAAAAGTGCACAGCACCATGTACCCCCTTCCTACTGGCGTATACTGGTCTGTACTCTTGTGTAAATACATGTAATAAGGGATGCCTTACTGTACTGAACAGCTTCACTCACTTTCTTCACTTGTCCTGACAGGTTTCTATCATGATCGTACAGAATTTCCTTTCATTTTGTACATCTATATTTCAGTAACTAAATTCACTGATCCCTGTTACCATATACATGTATGTATGCAACACAAGTCACCAAATTTGTCAGCACAAAGTTTCAATTCACTACTGGCAAGCGTCTTCTTCAAGAAAGGCAACAATGACATGAAAAGGCACAAAAATGTGCTTTTTCTGTAAGATCAATGAGGCAGCTGGCTGCTTGTGATGGGCAGAAGAGGGTGAGCGGCTCCACTGCCTGACAGGCCGTATCCATCCAGTCACCTGTGGACTGCTGCCTGTCAACTTCTATTTCCCCCTCTGCCACACTGACTCTAACTACCAGCTCCACTTTTTAAGGCATAATATGTCTTGCTGTCCACCCACTGGACGGGGTGCTGTCAATAACTTGTCTGGTACTGACCACTGACTCCATGTGGCCAAAACATCAAAGGAAAATGTTGATCTGGTCACACAAGGCACGTTAGTTTTCCTGTATGTAACTACCCTGTACACTGCAAAGATCTTCATGCATCATCCTCTCAATATAACTCTCTTTCTCTGGAAAATTGTTCACATAGCCAACAATTTAGAAACATGCCAACAGTGGCTTTTGGGAGGTCAAGGGTTAAGAGGAGCAAACTTAAGATGAAGCTGTGAATGACAGGCTTGGCTGGTCCTCCAACAGATTACAGCCACTTTACTTTATAGCAATGTCACAGCACAAGGATCAAACCAATGCAGCTAACCTTTGCTTGAATGACAGGGCTCCAGATGGCCATAGCAAAATTATTAATGATCCCTTGTGCTCCAGATGGCCACAATGAAATAACTGATGATCCCTTGTGCTACAGCCATGATTCAACTGTACTTACAGTAAACACACAACAAGGTCTTTACCCTTTATATTCCAAGGACAGCCACCATGTCCACATTGTTCAGGGTGATAAATCATGTCCCAGGTCCATGAATCAGACAAGAATGGACAAGTTGTCAGTGAAGAGAATGGACTTCAGCAAGGAATAGGCAATAAAGCTGCTTTCAACACACTACTAAATCATGTACACCTTCCTTTTCTGCTGTTACCAAATACACATACAATGCCATGAAGTATCTCATATTTCCACATCGGGACCACACTCATTGCTTTAAAACACAAGACAAAGAACTTTCTGGTGTCAGTTATTGTCAATTTTTCCATACTCCACAATGCTAATTTTAGTACATGAATTTGAGTTACAAAAACATCATGTAGCTGGGCATTCAAGCAAGCTCTTGCATTCTCACATGATAACTACTGGTAATGACAGACCACTTTAATTGTAAGGTTCAACATTCACATGGAGCAAAATGAAAAGTTGTGAACTTGTACTGGAAGTCCAATGGAACTCAAACAGCATTACAAAGAGCAATTTTGTTAGTTTTGGAACTCATGTGAATGGAAGTGACTGAAGTTTTGCATCAAGATAGTTGAAAAATGAGATGTTACCAGTATCTTCATCTAGTTGTGCCTTTCTTGGTAAATGATGTACTTATGGTAATAAGTGATAATATTGGTCTCTAATTTTCTAAGATATTGTTGTCTTTCTTGTATAAGGTACAACTTTAGTAGTTTTCAGCACATTAGGAAAATTCCTGTTCTTAAAGTAATCATATTACGGAATATAAACTACTTAAAAAAACTAGAAGTGAGTTTTTAGTGTGAAAAATATGATGCATCCCCTGAGCATGACATCAGTGATCTTTGAAGGTGACTGAACTAGGTTTAGTGATAGAAATGTGATTAAGCTAGGGTACATGAGGTGGTATTTCAGTCAAGACCCAACTAAATCTGTGTGGGTACTGCAGGGGAACTTAAAAGTTAATTTTCATTGAAGGGCTCTATGACCTTGACCTTTGACCTCAAGGTCACCTCTGAGCAAATTTACAGGAAGTCTCACCTGGGTAAATAATGACAAAGTTTGATGGACTTCAATCAACCCATTTGAACATGTGGCAGGGAAACCATTCTATTTTGCAAGGCATTGTGACCTTGACCTATGACCTATGACCTGAAGGTCATCCACAATCATATGAAAAAGAGGCCCCTGGGCCTAATGCTCTGATGGCACCGTGGCTATATTGCACTTGTTCATGTCAAAGTTGCGAGTCCTCAATTGGCTTCTGAACATATAAAGCTTATGTACGTTTAGTGTATAAAAAGTCCACCAGATGGCACTTTGCTCCATATGTAATCATAGTTTATTTGTGCAATTCCTGTGATGGATATTGTTGCATGTGCCAAGACAACAATCAGTGAGTCCTTCAATTTATGTCTTCAGTTACCTTGGGACAGAATATCAAGGTCAAAAATAAGTCAAGGTCACTGATATTACATCAAATTCTAGCTTTGGACATTGTCTATATATCCTATAAATTTGGCAACTCTAATCCAATTACTTTTCAATATATGGAATTTTATGTCTTAACACACATTTTGGCTCATAATTTGTCAAATTATAGGTGGCGCCACCAGTATCACTAGCAACTTAAACTTTGACCTCCCCCACAAACCCACTGAACTGGTGAAGATCAGCCAAAAATTACAGATGCTCAAGTGTTCACAAGATTTTCATATTTTGACCCCTACATTACATAATATTGTAGGTGGTGCCACCAATATCGAAATGAGCCTAATTTGTATACACCCTATAAGTATAGAAAGTTAAATTAGGCTAACTTGAAAACTGTGGACCATATTGCGATCATAAGATTTTCAAATTTTGATCTGTATATTGCATTAACTATAAGTTGTGCCACCAACATTGACGGCAACCAACATTTTTACACACTTTATCACTCCTTAATGTTATATGGGCCTATCTCAAAAATTGTGGGGTGCAGAGCATTCATGACATGACCACTATATTCCAACTGGCCATTTGACCTTGACCTTCAACTCAGGTTAAAAAATTGTTACCGTTCAAAATATGTGCCCCACATCCAGCTTTCCATATATATATATATATTTTTTTCAAATTGGGTAATAACTTTTCGAGTTATTGAAGAAAAACAATAAACAATAAAGATTCTATTTTATTGTGTCAAATTTGCGACTATTTTGTGGTGTACTTTTCAATCTCTAAAAAAGAATTTGATTTTTTAGGCTTAACATTTTGTGAAGACTTAGGAATGTCCATGTAAGCAAAATAGCAAACAAAGTATCTACAGCAATGGGTAAACAAAGTATCTGCAGAGATGAGTATTGAAAGTGTTCAGCTAAACGAAGACAAAACATGACACTTCCCACAAACACTTCTCCTGTGAACAGACAAGCCCCTCCCATAACTACAAAAAAACACCAGGGGAATAGATGTCTATTTATTTGATATACTGGGAAAAATGGAATAGTCATTTATAAAGTATTCCTCTGTTTCCAGATGTTTGGGTGGGCAGAAGGCTGAAGTTGTGTAAACAAGAAGCCCATAGGCCTAGTGCTCTGCTGACTGGTAATGTATTACAACAACATAAAGACTTGACACAAAACAAGACCAGGGGAATGCAAAGTTCAAGAAATAATTATCTGGAGGGTAGGTTTTCTGCACCATTGATGTCCAAGCCGTGCCCTACCATCACCAGATTATTTGTCAATTTCACAAGCCTGGAGACCTACAAAACCTATATCACAGTCAGTCATATTCCACACCATAATACAAATGTAGTGTTGGACATAATCTATATATCGTATCAGTTTGGAACGTCTAGCTTAATTATTTTGAGATTTTGAATTTTATCTTGTTAAAAACATTTTGGCTCATAGTTTTAGTCAAACTATAGGTGGTGCAACTAGTATCTCCATCAATCAAGATTTGACCTCCACAATTCCACTAAATGTCATAACAATCCACTAAACATTACAGATGGCAGAGCATTCACAAGATTTTCACATTTTGACCTCTAAATTCCACTTGCCTATATGACCTTCAACTCAAAAAAACGATTCAATTCAAAATGTGTGCCCTGCATACAGCTTTCCCATGCTCTGTTTGTTCATGTCAGGTTATAACTTTTCGAGTTACTGAAGCAAAACAATAAACTTAAACAAGCACCAAACTCCACATTCACTGGGTCATGGATGGTGACCTAAAAAGAAGTCACCAAGTAAAGTGTTATGCACAAGGTACTCACGTGAAATTTTGATCTACATGCTCTACTCTCTTTGCAATTGATGTCCAAGTATGCCCTGCCATTACAAAATCACCTCATTTAAATTTAGCAGCCTGGTGACCCAACAAAAATAAGTCAAGGTCATTGATATTATACAACATATAAGCATAGGATGTGATCTATACCTTCTATAAATTTGGCATGTCTTACTCATACAGAATTTTATATTTCAACACATTATGGCTCACAATTTCCATCAAATTATAGGTGGTGCCACTGGTATCATATGCAACTGAAATTTTGACCTCCTCCACAATCCCACCAAATTTCATGAAGATACACAAAAAATTAAGAATGCTAGAGTGGTCATCAGATTTTAAAATTCTGACCCATGTATAACATAACACTGTAGGCAGTGCCACCAATATTGAACTCAGCTGAGATTTTCATACACCCAACATGTCCTGAAAATTGTATTGCACTTACTTGAAATCTGTGGACTGTATCACATTCACAAGCAAAAGTTCACAGACAGAGGGATATATGGACAGACGGACAGACATGAGTGATCATATAAGCTCTGTGACCTAAGGTCAGCTGAGCTAATAAAAAAGCAGAAGAGGATGAATGGCAAACCACCAGCAAGTTGCTGTACACTCCCAGGTTGGCCCCCAACATGTAATGCTTCATGGGATTATTGTTAGTGTACATGTCGCAGCCATTCAGCCTCTCTGGGGCAGCCAATAAGGCACTGATAAAGTGTAACCTGCATAGGGTCTGACATGTAGACACGACTTCAAGACTTTCTCCTGCCCTCATCTCCAGTACCTCCACTGCCCCATAACTTACATGTCCACACAGTCCTTTTGATGTTACTGGAAGTTGTGACTCATAACAGGTAGTTAACTGAAATTTTAGGGCAGCTGCTTTTTGACACACCCTTCTGTGAACGCCACAATTTGGGGCTGGGATTCCTGTGGTTCAGTACAATTGAACAAAGGTATTGACAGACATTTCAGTTTTTTACCTTATGTGCTAAACATTATTTCTTTCCCTTATGTTTGCTTACTCTGTCATCCCTGACTGTGTATAATTACACCCTTGGAATGTACGGACCTGTCCTGAATGTACTTCTCACATGAGTAATAGATCAGTTGCTGAGAGCAGGGCTGAGGCAAAACAGCCATTCTCTGCCACTCACTCTGGTCTCCAGGCTGTTTGGGATTCCTGCTCATTCCAGTCTCTACTTACAGATATTAGTCAGCTACTCGTCTGCCAGACATGTACAATAATGACACACACACACGCTGCAGTCATTTATCATTTCTACAATCTTACAAGTTTTACCATTGCCTTAACAATGTGCTGCAACTCAACCCTTTGCTGACTTCCATTCCAGACTAAGATGTTTGTTTCATTTCACACAGTAACCTGATGGTCTTAGCCAGTAGTGTCAGCACTGCCTTCAAGTGATGCTCCACCTCTCCTGCGGGCAGCTGAGGTGTCACTACACAATCATTCAACAAGGGTTGGATGATGATGGCACTTGAATGGTTGCTGATTTACAGAGATTTTAACGCACAATTCCAGTTTTGTTCTAAATTCACCATTGTTTAATGACCAACAAATAAACTCTACAAGAAGTAAATATTAGTGTGCTTTTTCACATTTCTTGTAGCTAATATAAGTCGTCTCACATCTGTGTAGCAAGTATGCATGAAAAATGCTTTCATGGCTTCACAATAAAGTAGTGACCTGTACTGACACAAACAAGGACCAAAATAAACAATTCAAACAGTTATTTAAGGACCTACCTTTGCTGCATAGATATTAGCCATGGTGAAGTGAATTAGAACCACCCGTGGTGCCACCTGCAGGGCTAAGCTGTTAACTACCACTGCCTCATTGAGCCGGTTGGAGTTGTGCAGAATGTTGGCAAGTCCATGCAGAGCAATATCCTGTCACCAATAAACAGATATGCAAACATACACGCTATTTCAGACATCAGTTGGGAACTACCAAGCCATCATCACATTCTTTTGATGTATTTATAGATGCAGTAAGACGTAAACACAAGATGAGATATTGGTCTGCTTCAAATGCAATCCATCAAATCAAAATGTTTAACACAACTCTCACATTTATGATAACACAGATGTGAACTGTTTAGAATATTTTCTGTTGAATACCATGCAAATTGACACTGTTGTTAAGGGAAATCATGATCAGCCATGAGTGACCATCACTCTGATGACAAATCAGTCAACCAGCTAGTTGTTCAACCCTGTTAACAAAATATTACCATGAGCTCTCTGTCAGCAAAGGGTTCCTTCACTGTAAGTGTGCTGCATGTACAAGCTTTATTTGATACAGAGTGGTTACATAGTAGACAGATTGCTACAGGGAGCATGCTTTATTTGATCCAGTCTGGTTACTTGGTCGACAGATTGCTACAAGGCCATGCTTTATTTGATAGTCTGGTTATTTAATAGACAGACTGCTACAAGGACATGCTTTATCTGATAGTCTGGTTACTTGGTAGACAGCTTGCTACAAGGACATGCTTTATCTGATAGTCTGGTTACTTGGTCGACAGCTTGCTACAAGGACATGCTTTATCTGATACTCTGGTAACTTAATAGACAGACTGCAACAAGGACATGCTTTATTTGATAGTCTGGTTACTTAAGACAGATTGCTACAAGGACATGCTTTATCTGATACTCTGGTTACTTGGTAGACAGATTGCTACAAGGACATGCTTTATCTGATAGTCTGGTTACTTGGTAGACAGCTTGCTACAAGGACATGCTTTATCTGATAGTCTGGTTACTTGGTAGACAGCTTGCTACAAGGACATGCTTTATCTGATAGTGTGGTTACTTGGTAGACAGATTGCTACAAGGAGCACGCTAGGCCTGGTGTTATTCTGCTGCAGTCATACAGTAGTCTCTATTAAATGAGACCACTCCTGCTACCAGTCCAAGTGGTCACATACAGCAGGTGGTCTTAAACTACAGCTCAAATAACAAAGAATATAGACTCCCATGTCCTCAGAAATGTGGTCATAGAGCCAAGTGGTCTGTCATGACAGTGGTCTCAAATCACAGGTCCTGCTGGACTCTCTGCAGTCCACCATGGTCATTAAGCATACACAGAAGACCAATCGTGCAGGCTGGTTGCATGACATTGATGTAAGGCTTTAAAAAGTTGTCCTGTGATGCTGAACGTCACTAGAAGTTAAATAATTCCATGGAGATAAAACATACCTTTACGTTTTGTGGAGAATGTGACAATGCCACATGTATACATCGCACTGCATTCACGGCATTCCCCTGCACTCGCCAGTAGAGGGCAGCAATGTTGTTCAGCACCCATGACTCAGGTTTCTGAAACATTCACATGTACACACAAAAAATAAAGTGACACTTGGAAAGAAATCATGTATGTATATAAATTCTGAATTGTCACCTTATTAAATTTGTGTCCTCCACACTAAATACAACAGCAGTGAAACAGAAATGGTAAGCTTAGCAGGGCTGTCCAACTGGAGCATCTTAGCAAAATTTTGCACGAAAGCTCTTCAAAAGCACTACAGATTTCCTCAGAAATAAGTGTTTCTTATGTAAAGAATTTGAACAAATGCTACAAGTAAAGAAAATTTTGCTACAGAGATTTTCTGCTGGACAGCACTGCTAAGCAATGTCTGGATCACCCATAAAACAATACAAACATATGAGAATAGGCCCATGTTATTATCATCATCATATTATTCTTACTATTAAAAACAACCCATAATTAAATGTTCAACTTTTCCCACATATGCAAATATCATTTTTGCTGTCCCTCCATCTTTACAAGTCACTTTTTATGAGACCCAGGAGTCGGTTGCAGTCAACATGAGTGACAGTTAGTGTCTGTATGCAGTCAACATGAGTGACAGTTAGTGTCTGTATGCAGTCAACATGAGTGACAGTTAGTGTCTGTATGCAGTCAACATGAGTGACAGTTAGTGTCTGTATGCAGTCAACATGAGTGACAGTTAGTGTCTGTATGCAGTCAACATGAGTGACAGTTAGCGTCTGTATGCAGTCAACATGAGTGAAGTTAGTGTCTGTATGCAGTCAACATGAGTGAAGTTAGTGTCTGTATGCAGTCAACACGAGTGACAGTTAGTGTCTGTATGCAGTCAACATGAGTGACATTTAGTGTCTGTATGCAGTCAACATGAGTGACAGTTAGCGTCTGTATGCAGTCAACATGAGTGAAGTTAGTGTCTGTATGCAGTCAACATGAGTGACAGTTAGTGTCTGTATGCAGTCAACATGAGTGACATTTAGTGTCTGCATGCAGTCAACATGAGTGACAGTTATAGTGTCTGTATGAACTGGCAAACTCATAAAAGAAAGTGAAACAGAAGAATATGTTTGTGCAACACTTGATATATAACAACTAATTCACTATGCAGAACACAACCCTGCTTATACCCTTTTATAAGAAACAAAAGTCATCTTTACATTATGTGGTTTGGTTTCCGTTCTCACAATTCAATTAGACTTTTCTCAAGACCACAAGGGCCAACATGACCTGCTTGCAGACCTCACCTTAGCAGAGGTGCCCCTTCACCTGTTTTAGTAGAGGGGGTATCCATCACAGCTGTAGGGATACCCTTCCCCCACACCATTCACTCAACACCCTTATTAATGTGGACTTCCCTAATTAACCCCAGATGGCCACCACCCCTGATTTCCCCCACCAATCATTGTTTCTTTCTCATCTTTGGCTGCACTTTAGCTTCCATAATTCCCTGTGAAAAAGAGCTGACCTTTGACCTGCTAGTGAGGTACTTAAATTACAAGGATCATGGCCTAAATGTCTGTGATCTCCTGGCTGAGAAAGGAAACAAAGATCTCCCAGGCCCACACACAAGGGAGCAGTCATTAATTTATTATTATGGAAAGTAAGGCATGTGCTGTGGGTCAGTGCCTTTGGTAATCAGGAATGACGGACTGCCTGACAACAGGGGCAGCTTTTCCATCCCTCACACATGAGGGTATGAGCTTGCCCACTCTGTATGCTTCCCACCCACTAACTCCCGGGCCAAGGCGATCAGACACCAGCTGTGAGCTCAGGCCTGACCTTGTATGGCAAGGGCCATTAGCAAAGTATATCTGTGGAGGCACCCAGAAAAATACTGCAAATAATAAATTGGCAAAAATGATATCACCCGATCAAAGTATCTCTCCAGCTACCTCTTTTTTCTTCCCTCACAAAAAGTCCGGTAGTTTTTGCTCATACATCCAATGTCTAAACTGTAACAGCTTTCTCTCAGAAATAAATATATACTCCATCTGCCCATCACTATTTGGCTGTATGCTTGCTTATTTGTTTAATACCTCTCTGGGTAATGAATTTATACTGGTCAGTGAGGTTTCATCAGACATTCCTAAAAACCTGATAATATACATGATGAAGAATTAATGCATGTCAGTCACATATATCATTAGGAATGAAGAAAACTTCCAGACCATGCGTTGTGTAGAACTACTGCGTTTGCTTCATGTTTGAGTTTTCTTGTTTGCATTTGAGGATTGTTTGGGAAGTGTTGGTGTGTTTGGCGTTTGTCAGCTTGAATGCGGGCGGAACTGTGAGACTAAAACCCACAGACAACACAATGCCCCCAACTCACCTTTTTGAGTGCCTTGGCAATGCGAGTGCCCACCATCCATACAGGCTGCGGCTGGGAGCCCCCAAGCTTCTGTAAAGCCTACACAAACATACAACATGAAAAAGATCACTTCTAGACTACTATCTCATTTTTAAGATCTTTTCGTTTACTTAGGCTCTGCATACATTTTGAAATTTATGAGCAACTTGAATCAGGTTTTTTTTTAAAACTTTTAAGACTACCCCTGTATATATCTGTATTGACCTATCAGGAAAATGTTATTCTGTCAGCCTTGCACAGTAGATACAAATAACAGTACAAGTGTTAAACCCTTGAGTGCAAATCAGGCAAGTCGTGTTTGTTTGAATTACAATAGTACCTGTCACCTGAGACCACTCCTGCTGCAAGTCAAAAATGGTCACATACAGCAGGTGGTCGTAAATTACAACTCAAATTACAAAGAATATAGACTCCTGCGTCCTCAGAAAAGTGGTCACAAAAGTCCTGTGGTCTTTCATGACAATGGTTTAAAATTACAGGTACAGCTATAGATAATGGGAAGGCAAGTGTTGGTAAGAACAGATCCATGGTGTGCCAAATAAGCCTGACATGTAGTTTGGTCCTTCACTGGACTCGTCCGAGGCTAATGAGCAATGACTGACCACAGGTTGAGCATAACTATAATCTTATGCCCAGTAGTGCACAGAGTTGAAATCTTTCAACTCCACAGTTATGTGGTTCCGTCAAAACTGTGAATGCTGCATGGCCTTTAGGGCCATGTAATGTTGCCAGGGAACATCTAGATGTATGTTGTATTGTGACATCATCAATTATGGGCCAGCAGGTTCAGCCTTATTACTGGACAGTAGGACTGAGTTATGCCAGTCACCACAGGTGACTGTGTTGGCATGTGGTTTGATGACAGGTTATGTTCACTGATTAATAAGTGGGGTTACACAGGGGTTTCCTTTTCTGCTAGTACCCATAGGACAAACCTATCTCCAACAGGGAGGGTTCCATCTCCCTGTTCCCAGATCAGATAATGTGTCTGGATTATAAACTTATAGTGTTTACATCCTTAAAAATAATGTTGCTATCCAAACATGAAGAAGCCAAAATAAATTTGCAGCATTTCCAGAGCAGATCAAAAATTTTTTGATCTGTGCATTGCACGGTTGTTAGAGGATTTAGATAGCCTACAACAATTAAATTTAGCACAAGACTGGGCAAAATATCCATCTTCATCCAATAACATGCATATGGGAGTGAAATGGCTTCATTGCAAATGACATCACTTGTGTCATGATCCAGACTCATTTCTTGCAAAATAACACATCATGTATCAGAAATTAACACTTTAACTCTCACTGCCACGTTTCGACAGTCAACAGGTTTCCTTGGTGTGCTTAGCATGTAGTATGCCCAAATCATGCTGACAAAAGCTGTTGTACTTTAATGAAAGGTTGGTTTACAAAGAATATGAATCTAGTATCGTTCCATCAATTCACTGCAAATCAACTTTGCTGAAATTGACAAGCAAAGAGCTCAGATGTTAACATGAATTTGCAGCCAGCATTTCTTCATGACATTTTCTTTGACAATAAAACTTTTTTCTGCACACAAAAATCTTGACTTCAGTTTTCAAATCTTTACTGAGGATTCTTCTTCTTTAATGATCCTGATTATTTTGACTTTTACTTAACATAGATAAATGTCTTAATGGGTTGCCAGCTCCTAATTTCCAGCTGGAGGGACATCAGGAAGTGAATTCTCAGTACCAAGCAGCACAACACATAATGTAGTGAGTGAGAAAATGTTTGTCCGTGGATTTTATATGATATCCATTCCCAAAAGTGACAAGAAACACATTTTTCCTATTTCATTCTCAGCAGACTTAAAATAGATGGATTTTTACACAAGAAATTGACCAATATCATGTCCACTTGAGCTGCTAATGATTAAAGGTCATCCTATACCAGAACGCAGTCACACTATAATATGATGTCACAGCCTCTTTGATTTCATTTCACCCACTTCTTTATTCCCGGGTTTTAAAACTTACGATCTTTTTAGCGTCCTGTTTTCTTAGTTTTTTTCCCCCTTCAATTATGATTTCAAAATCCTTTCTAATGGGCATGTTAACAGTTGTGAAAGTACATAGAAAACACATGAAGAGAATCAAAATGACAGTTTTTTGTGCCGGGATTTTTACCCTCTCAGTCTGTCAAAATCATTTCCAATGGAAGTGAAAACAGCTGTGGAAGAAAGACAAAAATTGGCATCATTATGTGCTTGGGCTTTTGAACTTGATTTGTTCATACATAATACGATACACCAATAACAACATATGAAAATGTAATCTCTACAAAACTGCTTTCACAATTCATACTGATGTCTACACACTGTGTTTAGGCTCGAGGGAAAAAATAGTCAAATCAACACTGTCATTCTGAGCGGAATGCTGTTAATTTTTTGCCCCATCACACATGGATGCTTTTATCATTAGCAACTCAAATATAAAGATAGAGGTTTATAAGTAGCTACTTGAAATGCTGAAGCCCCAGAAGTACTATGGATATTTCATAGAAAGACTGATTTTTTTCCTTCCCCAAGGTAAACAAAGAGTGTAGACTTTGATTGATGGCTCTCAGAACTGTATGCAGATGCCCACAAACCTCTTTCAGTGACAGCTCCCGTGAGTATCTGAGTTTTTCTGGCTGTACAGCGCCCCCTAGGTAGGTGATAGCCTGCAGTTTGTCAATGTTTATGAGAGCAGGGTCACACAGTGGCTCTTCCTTGGGCTTCACCTTGCTGTTGAAGTCAATGTGGTCTGACAAACTGTAACAAATACAACCATCCTATTACAGCAGCTACTACTCTGAACAATCAAAACCCAACATAGTATCTAAAATCATGACCACTGGAGTTTTTTCTTTTAACTGCTCTACTGTATGTTGTAAAGACATTCATGTGCAATTAGCTGCTGCATGTCCTGGCCTCTACAATAATGCGTAGTTTGAGGTGCCATCACTTTCTTTCTTTCTTTCTTACTCTCTCTCTCTCTCTCTCTCTCTCTCTCTCTCTCTCTCTCTCTCTCTCTCTCTCTCTCTCTCTCTCTCTCTCTCTCTCTCTCTCTCTCTCTCTCTCTCTCCCCCCTTCCTTCCTTCCTTCCTTTTCTTCTTTACTACTAAATTTTGTTCACCAGTTTTCTTGAACACTATTACACCCAGAAACTTCAAACTTGGCATGATTATAGGTCTATACATGAATTTGTGCCTTTTAGTAAAGGGGAGAAAATATGTTGAAGATTATGCAAATAAGGGACATTTTTTAAATCTTGAATATATCCAAAACTATTATAGGTGCAGGTAACCAATCCAACTTCAATTTGTAGGTTTGTAACACTCTACATTTTTGTAATTGGTATGTTACCTCTAAAGGTCAAAGGTCATGGTCATTTGGACCTTTGAAATTTTCATCCAGCTATAACTCTGTCAATTTTCATCCAACTTTGACCAGGTTGGTCCCAAATGGTAGGCATTGCAACACTGCATATTTTTGCAATTAACATGTAACCTGTAAATGTCAAAGTCAAGGTTATTTGGACCTTTGAAAGCTTCACCTAGCCATAACTTTGTAAATTTTCATCTGATTTGGTACATGTTGCACTGAAATTGTAGATATTGTAACATTGCATATTTTTGTAATTTACATGTAACCTCTAAAGGTCAAGGTTATTTGGACCTTTGACAGTTTCGTCCAGCCATAACTCAGTCAATTTTCATCCAATTTTAATCATGTTGGACTTAACTTGTTGGTATTGCAACACTGCACATCTTTGCTGTTAACATGCAATCTCTAAAGGTCAAAGGTCAATGTCATTTGGACCTTTCAAAGTTTTATGTAGCTATAACTTGGTTAATTTTCATGCAATTTTAATCATGTTGGGCTCTACTTGTAGGTATTGCAACATTGCATAATTTTTGTACTTTACACGTGACCTCTAAAAGTCAAAAGTCAAGGTTATTTGTCTCCAAAATTTTCACCTAGCCATAACTTGGCCAATTTTCATCTGATTTGGTTCATACTGGGCTTAAATTGTAGATATCATAAAACTGTACATTTTTGTAATTTACATGTGACCTCTTTAAGTTGGAGGTCAAGATCATTTAGACCTCTGAAATTTTCATCTAGCCGTAACTTTGTCAATTTTCATCCAATTTCAGTCATTTCGGGGCCAAATTGTAGGTATTGCAACACTGCACATCTTTTAATTTACATGTAACCTCCCACTGTGTTCACTTGTTTTCTACAACTGATGGTTGGCAATTACTCTATGATATTTCATATCCAGAACTTTTCTAACTTATATCAATTATATCTGAGCCATTTGAAAAATGTGTTATAGTCACACAAAAAAATCTTCTGAAATATGTTTGACCATTTAAATCTGATAAAATTAAAAAGCAAACAGGGATTGCTGGATCCATACCCCTACCTTATTGATAACCTTGGTCATCACAGGTCTCATTGGAAATAGCTTTAGCCATAAACAGTAAAAAGCTAAAAGGATCATTATGTAATGTTTTGTATTGTAATATACTGTAAATTCTCCAATTGAAGCCACTGCTTGTATTAGAATAGATTTTTTTATTTCCCAAATTGAAGATGATGAAGTCAGGGTGCATCTTAAAATAGAGAGTTTTCCCTGCACCATGACCTGATGAACTATTACATTAGCTTCATGAGTAGACATACCTAGAATACATAACATCATGAGGTCAAGTAATAATAGAAGGGTTGCATTTTTAACATATATGAAAACTAGGCAAGACCAGTGACGGAAAACGTCCTGTCTGTGAGAGTCCCGACCGGTTTCGTTTGTACTCCAAACTCATCAGGGGATAACTGACAACACTGCGCTGTTACGTTGCTACGGATCTGTAGACAACGTCATTTTAAGTGACGCCAAGGCGTCAAAAAGATCCACCAGTCTAACTGCCTGGACTGGCATGTTAGTAAGATGTGCAAAACATTGTCACGTCACTATAGATCTCACGTACCCTGCACGGGTGACATATGGTTGACACCCCTGTGTCAGCCCAGAAAAGGTCAACATCTGATGCTCAAGCTGCATTTTTAACATACATACTCTTTATCGATAAAAATACCACAGACAGAAAGAAAGGTAATATTATGCTTCTGTAATATTGGTAAAATGACATGAAAAACACGTGACAATGAAGGAAAAGAAAAATGTAGAATAGGCACAGAGTGCAAAATTAATGCGAGTCATAAACATGAATCTTAAATGGAGCTTTTCATTTTGTTGACGTTAACTCAGCTGCCTGAAGTCGGGTGCGTCTTCTATTAGGGTTTTTCTGCTGAACAAAATGATGGAGATTACAACCTTGTTGATGTCCCTAAGTTGGGGTGCGTCTTCTAATAGAGAGTTTATGGAAACATTTGACGTAGTACTCTTTAGTTACTTGTCTGGTTTTAGGTTCCATCCAATTTTTTATTTTACATGCAACAGTACGCAGCATTTACAGACTTGCGGCAGAGAGCAGCAGATGGTGGCACAGAGCGGCAGACAGCGGCAGAAATGTAATCAAGAAGGGCCTGCCACTGAGTGCCTCTGTCTGCCGCCGAGTGCCGCTGCCTGCCGCCGTGTGCCGCTGATCCCAAAAGGGCTCTAGTTATCATCGGCGGCCGACTGCGGCAGATAGCAGCCATGCCACTGCCTGCTGCTGGCTACTGCCAGATGCCGCCCACTGCAACAGCCTGCTGCCAAAAGTGTACCATCTGCCTCTGAAAGGTTTTACTAGTGGTTACTCAACAATAAGGACAGTTGTGGTTAACCTCACCACAGGTATAACCAGTACTAGGCCACAGTCATAGATATACCCATTATTGGGCCACAGTCCTAGATATACTCAGTACTGGATCACAGTCTTAGATTTACCAAGCACTGGGCCACAGTCCTAGATATACCCAGTACTGGGCCACAGTCCTTGACATACCAAGTACTGGGCCACAGTCCTAGATATACCAAGTACTGGGCCACAGTCCTAGATACACTCAGTTCTGGGCCACAGTCCAAGATTTACCAAGTACTGGGCCACAGTCCTAGAAAAACCCAGTACTGTGCCACAGTCCTGGATATACCAAGTACTGGGCCACAGTCTAGGATTTACCCAGTACTGGGCCACAGTCCTAAATTTTACAAGTTAAAAAGCTGGCACTTACTCCACGCCCTTGAGGCTGACAGAGACCCAGGAGCTGGTGAACACCTTGAAGTTGATCTGCTGGTGTGGTCGCTGCATCTCCTCCACACACTCCTTCCACGCTGGCCACGACAGATGCATGATCTCCTGGATCAGCCCTGAGGGATCTAAGCAAGGCAAACACTGTCTTCTCAATTTACTGGATACAAATTGTTTTCCTATTTGTGCTGGTCTTGAAATTGCAAATTAATCTGTCTTAATAATAACTTTTGACCAAAAAATCCCAAAAATGGCATCTCTGAGCAACACTGTATTCTTTTCTGTACATACAGTAAGTATGTTAAATAAAATTTCCAAGCATCTTGCGCACTCTTTATTTACAAAGACTTCAAATTCAAAGATAACAGTACTTGATATATAATGCATGCCTCTCAGAAATGATCACAGTTTGCTGTTTTGGCGAGCAAACGAATAGAGAAGCAAGAGGCAGATATCATGTCTGCAGCAACCAGTTGCAGTACAAGAGCGACTGTACTCATATCCACTATAGTTGCAGTACAAGAGTCCTTGTACTTGTACCCACTACAGTGAGCAGTTACAGTACAAGAGTCCTTGTACTTGTACCCACTACAGTGAGCAGTTACAGTACAAGAGTCCTTGTACTTGTACCCACTACAGTGAGCAGTTACAGTACAAGAGTCACTGTACTTGTACCCACTACAGTGAGCAGTTACAGTACAAGAGTCACTGTACTTGTACCCACTACAGTGAGCAGTTACAGTACAAGAGTCCTTGTACTTGTACCCACTACAGTGAGCGGTTACAGTACAAGTCACTGTACTTGTACCCACTAGTGAGCGGTTACAGTACAAGAGTCATTGTACTTGTACCCACTACAGTGAGCGGTTACAGTACAAGAGTCCTTGTACTTGTACCCACTACAGTGAGCGGTTACAGTACAAGAGTCATTGTACTTGTACCCACTACCGTGGTACCTGCTGCCAAAGGCCACTGTCGTGAAAGGTTCTCAGTTCTTTCTGACTGTAATACGGAAACAGAAGTGAGTTTTTTTACTAATTTAAATGTAGCAAAATGGAAGCTGTCGGATGTGACCACTTTGTCTTCACTGAAGGTGTGGCTACATCCAGTAGTTACCACAATACATGTGTACAGAGCTGCTCAATATGATTACCTACCTGGTAAATCTTCCTCTGTGATGGTCTTGACTTTGCTCAGGTCAAACACTGGTTGCTTCTCTTCTTCCTCAACCGTGACTTTGTCTGAATCCTTGCTTTTTCCTGCACCATGACTTGAATCCACTTTCTCTTTCACAAGACTTGTCTCTGAAGTTTCTTTGGTGAGAGCTGGCTCTGATGTCTCTGTCATCAGAGCTGGTTCTATGGGTTCTTTAAGCAGTGCTGGGTGTGCGGGTTCCTTCATAAGGGTAGGTACTGATGAGAAGGTTTCCTCTTCCTCTGTAGCAGGTGATCCTTTGCCAACTACTTCGTCTTTCCGCGACTGATCAGTTGACTTTTCCGACAGTTTATTTTTACAATTTAAAATGTTTTCTTCAGATGATTGTTCATTGTTGCCATGAAATAAAGGTACTGTGTTCAGTGGTTTTGATATAATCTGACTTAGCTCCTCCAAATCCTGCCAGCAAACAAAATTTAGGCACATATTAAAAGTAACATTGCATCAGGTCATTCCTAGTCAAGGATAAAGGAAGCACTGTACATGTATGTTTCATGTTCTGCTTGAAAAACAACATAAATCAGAAATATAGAATACGCTCTTTGTAACATGCTGACCTTGGCAAAACTGCTACTATTAACTCCTGCCCACCCTACAACAAAAGCAGCCCAGTTGTACACTGTGCACGGTGCTGAGGCAACACATAGAGACAGTTGGTGTGTTCTTTGCTTGCCATTATTTCCATTACTTTTTTAACATGTATTTCTATCAGATTGTCAACATATGTACTTAAATCTTTCCTGTGCACTCAAACCACATGTTCATCTAAAGCACTTCCAAGTAATTTTGTCATGAACTTTCCCGGTGTATTTACATGAGTACAAAATCTGTATAGCCACAAAAAAGCAGGAACAAAATTTCCTATCTTAGTTATTCATTCACTTGAAAAGTGATCACCAATTGTCCAAGCTTGTGAGATTCAGAGGTCTCAGGAAGGCTGCTCCAGTGTGGCCAGTGACAGGTGCTGCCCTCTGTTGTTAGATGTAGTGATCACAAAGATATCGGCAATTAAAATTACATGCATTAGGATCAGATGTTTCCAATTAAAATTCCATGCAACAGCATCAGAATTTTCCAAAATTGCATGCAATAGCACCAGGAAACAAATTTATTACATCAATCCGTAACAATAATACTTCAATATGCAATAGTGCATGTTACTTCCCTTTCACTCTTTAATTTCCTGCTTTTTGCTCCAGATTATGTTTTTCCACATAAATTAAGTAACGATTAAAAGAGAAAAAACAATCTGCATCTAGTCCATCTGAAAAAAAAAGTTCTGTCATGTATCAATAAGTAAATTAAATAATTTTGGTACCGCAAACTTAAATAGTGAAGCAAGCTGAAAACAAAGGCATGCTTCGGAAGTTACGAGGGCGAGACAGCGGACACTTGTCGTGCTCTACAACCTACATACACAGACGTGCAGGGAAACAATATGCTGTTAGTGACACACGAGTGACACAGTGCCACGGTCCAGTTAAAGAGCACCATCATACCCAGAACCATTGTTCTAAATTACACATTTAAACTTCATGAAACAGTCTGTGAGAACTGTATGCAAATAAATGTATCGACTTGACTTCTGTGTGATATTACTACCCTGTGGAGACTAACCTGTTGTCGTGTACCCTTTGGACACTTCATTTTTCAGTATAATTCAACATATACAGTGAAACCTGTATGGAGAGACAACTATGATGAAAGCCCACCTGCCTTTTCAGACTATGTTTACAATGTCCCTTTTGCCATCTTCTCCATGTTACTGCACCTATATTGACAGATCACCTGCCTTATGTGACCACTTTTTGGCCTTCCCTAGGGGCAGTCTCTCAAAACAGGTTTTATTGTACTTGTCAACACTGTAGATATATAACTGGACCAGACACTGTATGTACACACAGACATGGAAGCCTATCACATATGAACACTGTGTTTTCTGACATAAACTGTGGTATAAACATTTCTCCACCAGGGGAAGACAAGGTACACATCAGAGCCACCTAGTGGCAGATCAACTCAACAAAAGCTGCTGGGAAACGGACAAAAGAACCACAGAGAACTCAATGGACATGCAAAGTAAACAACAACTGACAAAACGATGACTGTACACATAATGTCAGAGTCCTGTTGAAACCTTGAGAAGTCAAAGCGTGCAATTTTATAGGTGGGTTGAAAAACAGTCTACTTTTATTTCACTTTGCCACATTGGTAGTTTGTGATAACTATATGATACAGAAGCAGACTGCCATTATGGCTGTGTGCAAATTATCTTATTAAATTGAGCAACTACACTATCTTTCTTCTTGGTTATTTAACAGGGATAACAAGCTTTTCACAGTTCAAATGTCACATTTTTGGGAGATATGAGGTTTTGCAACTTGTGTATAAAAGAACTGGATTCACTGTTCAGCACTTCAGAGGTACTGCTTTACTTATTTAACACTTTTGACTTTTTGTCAGCATTTTCAAGCAAATGTCTCCAAATGCATGCAGCAATATAAAAAAGTTTGTACAATGTATTTGTGTCTTCATAACTGGCACGATTCAAGCTCATGTGTTAACTCTACTGATAAAACCTCATATGTCCATGTTTACGGGCCTCTTTATCAAACTTCTTTATGCTCTTGATGTACATGATTATATCATGACCAGCCCATGATAATCTCCTGATGTTTGGTGTTGAGAACTCATTTTCTTAAAAAGTGACTTGGGAGGTTTCACCAGGATGCTGATGACATGCTGGCCCCCAGCAAGACAGACCGATCCCAATGCTGCATCAATGCTATTTCTCTGCATTATTTGTCCCCTGTTTCCTGATCCTTGCAAGTAACAGTTTGTTGCAAGTACCTCGGGCCCTGGAGGTTGGCCAGGCCGGGGGATTACACATAGGTGGCCTGCTTTTGATCTACTCATCACTGGACATCAACATTACTCACACAAGGTCAATGTGTGTCACTAATATTGAAAAATACAAATTTATAAATGTTGGCTAATGTGTTACCTGTCATACTTGACTGGAACCACTTATTCCATCATAAATCATTGTAAAGGGAAAACCACATACAAACCACAGGTCATGTGCAAAAATAGCAGCATGTTCAGCCAGCTCTGGCAACATGGTGCATACTGGCTGGCTGGTAAGCACAGTTGCTGCATCTTCTGTAAGCAGCAACTTTTGACAACAGCACCTGCTTTTAAGGGTGAGAGTTGAACTTGCTTTTGTTAAAATTAAATTGGTTTGTCATCTTGCCAGGTAATGCTCATAATATCTTAGAATTTTGGGTTCCAAATTAGAAATCTGTCATTAGCACAGACTGTCACTGATGTCACCCCCACTGGGCTCTTGTACCCTCTGACAAGTCAATTCTCTAACTCCCCATCAATTTCAGGGTAAAGAGACACATCCTGTGGTGACCATTTTTCCAGCAGTTTGTTCTCCTGTGCTGACTCTATAAAGGCTCACAGCTACAGTCAAATTATAACAGTAGTAACTAACTACTGATCAGCATTCTTTGAAACAGGATCAGTCAAAATAACTTTATAGTAAAGCAAAGTTCACGTTAAACAGCGTGTGCTGCATTTGCTGATCACCTGCTTCAGAAGATAATCCAACTGACCCCACAGTGACCTCCTCTTGTGCCGCCTCCCACCCCCTCCCCAATCAACTGTCTGTGCACAGCTGGCTAAGAATAACTCACTCCTGCCTCTCACCTCTGTGACCCAGGTCCCAGTGTGACCCAGGTCCCATTCTTAGCCAAGGGAACCAAGTAAAAAAAGTTAATTCTTACCACTTTGACTGTGCACAGTTGTTTTATCCTAGTCTTTACTTTTCTCTACTACATAAAATAGTAGGAAATTTTAGCCTTCATGTATGTCGTGAAGATTGATTTTGTTAAGTCAGTACATGTTTTCTTTCATAATCCAGGTAAGACAAATCGGTCTATACTCCATACTTTACAGTTTTAGGACATGTACATTCACAAGTCATACCCTTCATGTGCAGCCATCATAATGCAGTTCCTTCTCAGACACACGTCTTGAACAAGCCAATCACATTACTATATCAATGCAATCATGGCTGCACTTCTCTTGGATAAGCCAATCACATTATCAAATGCAATCATGACTGCCACCTCTCTTGGATAAGCCAATCACATTATCAAATGCAATCATGACTGCCACCTCTCTTGGATAAGCCAATCACATTATCAAATGCAATCATGACTGCCACCTTTGTTGGACAAGCCAATCACATTATCAAATGCAATCATGACTGCCACCTCTGTTGGACAAGTTAATCACATTATCAAATGCAATCATGGCTGCCACCAGGGCAAAAACACTTGAAATGTCTCAGAAAGTACCAATGATTGCACTGAACACTTTTACTACTTGAGAGTAGAGGGCATCTCATTTGTCGTTTATTGATGAAAAAGGCTAACAAGAGGCCAGTGCTTAATATTAGTTGTGCCCTACCTCAATAAAATTAATTCACATCAACATACAAATTTGGGGAAAAAAAAGACAAATGAAAACAAAACAGAAAGCTAAGAAAAAGTAAAATAAAAGAAAAAAAAGTGGATTGAAACAGGAAAGTATTTCATATTCACACCAAACATAAATGCACAGATCTTGTCAATCGCAATCAGCACAGACACAGCATAGAGTCATGTGACCTGAGGGGTGAAAGGTCAAGTTACTTACTGCATAGTAATGTAGAAAGTCAGGGATTGTAGAGGAGAGGTTAGTGCAAACCACCCCAAAACTGCATGACAAAGACAAAACACAGATTTATAATCTATATTCCCATTGCTTGCTATGCCACACAAAGTGCAAACCTACCCCCCTAATGACACAATAGACTTGGCCCATTACAGGTCTGCACAACAACACCACATGTAGATGTGTAGAAAAGCATGTTTACCTAATTACGTGTTACACATTTACTACATGTACATACATTAAGAGTCATAGCATATACTTCAAACAAACTGGTAGCAAATGCTTGAAATAAACCCAGAAATATTCTACTGTAAATGGATTCCATTTTGCCGTCATTACTTTCATTTTTTGTCAAAATCAGCAACATCACAAAACCCAGGAATGCAAAACCCATATGATTAGCTGATGGCTCAGATCCCTTATTCAAACACTGTTTTAAGCATAAGTATGAGAAAATTATTTTGACACATTTCACTGGCAGCAGAACTCATCAAGAACTTTTGAAAGGGCAGCACTCATTGCCTTGTATACTGACCGGGTAAGGACAGCTCTCATTGCCCCGTATGCTGAAAGGGTAAGGAAAGCTCTAATTGCTGCATATGCTGACAGGGTAAGGACAGCTCTCGTTGCCCTGTATGCTGATAAGGTAAGGACAGCTCTCACTGCCCTGTGTGCTGACAGGGTAAGGACAGCTCTCATTGTCCCACACTCTGACAGGGTAAGGACAGCACTCACTACCCCGTATGCTGACAAGGTAAGGACAGCTCTCATTGCCCCATACACTGACAGGGTAAGGACAGCTCTCATTGCCCTGTACACTGAGAAGGTGATAACAGCTCTCATTGCCCCATATGCTGACAGGGTAAAGACAGCATTCATTGCCTGGTACACTGACAGGTAAGCACAGCTCTCATTGCCCTGTACACTGACAGGGTAAGGACAGCTCTCATTGCCCTATATACTGATAGAGTAAGGACAGCTCTCATTGCTCAGTACACGGACAGGGTAAGAACAGCTCCCATTGCCCCGTACACTGACACAGTAAGAATGGCTCTCATTGCCCTGTACCCTGACAGGGTAATAGGATGTTTACAATGTATCTTCCACACAGATGTCTTGTGATACATTAAATATTGCAAGTAAAATAAAAAGGCAACTCATGAGATACTAAAAGTCTTTCATCAGACAACATTTATCCAGCAATTATAAATGCATTCAAAGTGCCACATTGATATCCCAAAACATGAGTTATATGCAGTGATCAACTACTGTATCATGTAACAGTGGTGGTATTTTACAATAATGAAGTATCTTCATAGCTATCAGCTGATGAGCAGTTGCCTTGTTTTCTACCTCACACCACTACTTGTCCAGCTGCAAAAATAAATTAGTCTCATGGTGCAAACAATTTGTCTTTTCTGCCCACTCCTTTCCAAAACATTTAATACTCGTACCTTTTGTCAAATCTATAAAATTCTATTTGATACAATTTTATTAGTGCTATACATAAATCCAAATTGCTCCATTTAAGGGCTAATTAGCTCACTTGTACAAAACCTGTTAAACTCTACTATTTCTGATAACTGAGCTGTACTTGTTGACCTATTATGCTGCACTTCAACCAATGTGCTGGCAATTTCTGGCTGCTGTTAAATTGTTGATAAGTCAAAAAGTTATTCAAAATCCTTCAATTCATATTCTTTGGCATAACATTATGCTACAACTACATGTACATGTCTTCCAAATTGGATGAACCACTAGACTCCGGATATGGATCATATTAGGCTCAGGGGTTTTTTAATGGATTGTTGTCTGTGTGAGTGTCTTCCTGTGTAGGTCGTGATCATTACTGGGATACGTTTAAGTAGTGGCTTACAAAAAAAAAAACAGAACTACGGTCGTTGAGTACTTTTGGAGTCTATGCTAGCAAATTGTGCATCATACTGCATTTTATGATACCTTCTGTCTTTGGTTATGAACAATAGCAATAATACCATTTCTTGGACCCACTTACCCAAGTAGGGCTACTAAAGTTTTGAAACATCATGTCCCATAAGACATAACAGAATTTTCTTGGTCCCTGGACCTTTAAATGCACAATTTTTGTCACTGGATTCAACTAAGACTAGGACTTTGTTAGGTTTTTTTAAAAAAAAAGGTCCATTTTTGGAATTTGCATGGATTATGTTGTACCTGTATGACACATGTGATACAGCATTATTATAGACAGTAGTCTCATTCAAACTTCACTTTATAAGTTTGTGACATGAACCAAAAACCAAAGTTGTAGCATGATTCTATTTTATGCAAATCAGCCTAATACAGAAAATTAAGATTATGTTGAACAATGGAAAAGTGTAGCATTTCAAACTGTTCTCATTTTGAAGGCACCCAGACAAATTTGCTGTGAAGCAAATCTTCTTTTCTAGTCTCCTTTATATCCACTTTCCCAGTGTATCAGCACCATGTCCCCTCCTTCCTCACCCAGTGTGGAGCATGCAGTCCCATGCTGAAGGTAAGACCAGATCATGCTGCCATCTGACATTTTAAATAGTAACTAAAATAATGTGGTTGATCTAACAGTCATGCCCTCCAGCCTAAGACCCATAATTCCTGTGCCTGTAAAGAGCAATAACAGACTGATGTTGGATGAATGATATACAGTGGGGGAATCTGCTCACATTTGTTGATACCAGCTGGTCCATAAGACTTAGTTCTTGAATAAAACTGACATAAAAATATGACCCTACATAAATAAAACAAAAATAATAAACAAAATATTTGATGCTCAATGGACATATGAAAGCAGTGTGCAAAATAGCGCTCAGAAAATGGATTACCCACAAACTTTTTTTCCTCAATTCTGCATTTTTTGTGAGACTTCCCAGCAGTAGAATACTTTACATACAATTTCCATATTGTTGTCTATGAAATGAAATAGCACTTTTGAATGTGTTCTTGGGGCAGGTCCTGGTGACAGAGGCCACTGTACTGTGTGTCACTCATACGGCCATCAAATACATACTTCAAAATTTTCCTAACAAGCTTTTAAATAATGAGAGGAAGCTGGTTTTCAATAGAAATGTGGTCCACTATAATGTGCATCTCCGAAAAAAAATTTGGTGAAACTCTGTTAGATCATTGTTGAGGTTTTAAGGTAACATCCCCTTAGTGCACCACTCAGACGGCCTCCAAATATAAAGTTTCATAAAAAGTTTATAAATATAAAGAGGAAGCTGGTTTTAAATAGGGTTCTGGTCCATCATAAAATGCATCTTTGACAAAAATTTGGTAAAGCTGTGGTCAGTATTTTATGAGATATTGTGTTAACGTTGTCAGGGTTGGTGCCACTCAGATAGCCTTCAAATAAATACATTAAAAGTTTCATAAAAAGTTAAAAAATAATCAGAGGAAGCTGGTTTTACATAGGGTTCTGGTCCATCATAAGATACATCTCTGATAGAAATTTGGTAAAGCTGTGACCAGTATTTTTTTAGATATCTTGGTAACATCGTCAGGGTTGACGCCACATAAATGGCTTTCAAATAAATATATTGAAAGTTTCACAAAAAGTTTAAAAATAATCAGAGAAAGCTGGTTTTAAAGAGGGTTCTGCTGTGGTCAATATTTTTTTAAATATCGTGGTAATGTCATCAGGGTTGACCCTATACATTAAAAGTTTCATAAAAAGTTTTAAAATAATCAGGACACTGGTTTTCAATAGAAACCTGGTCTATCATAAGGTCCTTCTGTGATAAAAATTTGGTACAGCTATGGTGAATATTTTTTGAGATATCGTGGTGATGTCGACAAGATGGACAGACAGACGGACGCTGAAAGGGACGACAATACCCTCCAGCACTTTATGTGCCGAGGGTAATAAAAACACTGTAGTCTAGACAGTCCATTATACAGTGAAGATCATCTGATCCAATCTGTAGTCCAGACAGTCCATCATACAGTGTAGATCATCTGATCCAATCTGTAGTCCAGACAGTCCATTGTACAGTCTGGATCCTCTCATCCAATTTGTAGTCCAGACAGTCCATTGTGCAGTGTGGATCCTCTGATCCAATCTGTAGTCCAGACAGTCCATTGTACAACCTGGATCCTCTCATCCAATCTTAGTCCAGACAGTCCACAATACAGTGTGGATCATCTGATCCAATCTGTAGTCCAGACAGTCCATTGTACAGTGTGAATCATCTGATCCAATCTGTAGTCCAGACAGTCCACTGTACAGTGCGGATCCTCTGATCTAATCTGCAGTTTTCAAACTTAAACTTTCCAAAAGTGAGCCGACAAGGCATTGTTCTTAAGCTTTCTTGTTGGTAAGTTCACACAAAGACTCCAGCTTTCAATTGTGCTCAAATACACCTGTGGCATTTTGAAACGTTGAGCACCTGGTTTCTTTGGGTTTATGTTACAGTGATCTATAGACCTCTTGATTATACAGTCACTGAGATCAGCGAGATGCAGCCGCACATCTTTATACATTTTGAAGTTTACAAAAAATTACTCACATGAAACAAAGATAATTAAATACTGTACATGATGGTGGCATGTTACAATGAAGTGTTGCAAAAGCACTTTGATGAGTAGGGTATGATATGTCACTCTCACAGTGTCCTAGCAGTCTTGCCAAACATCAGGCTATCTCTGTTTTGTGTGTGCCTGTAGCATTGAAATGCCACTCCAAGATGAATATGATAGACCATTAACATGACAACCGGAAAATGGGCTTCAATAAATGACTGCCAGAATGTGTCAGTTGAGCAACGTGGAATGCTACAATGTACCATTTGGCTTGGGCATGGCGCCCACCTTACCTATATATGCACTACATGGGATAAGGTGGGCATGGAGAACACAAGGTAACCAAGACTGGGACAAAATGACTGGGGAAAAAGAAATAGAGTGAGGCCATGGATGAAGCTCATCTCTCCAGGAAGGGGCGCATCAGCAAGGCTGAAATCAAAAGCTAGATTACCACGGCAAGCAAATGCCAGTCAACATGGTCTGGCTGAGTAAGTGATGCAGCCAGTGGCTCTCTTGTAGCATCAAGTCCACCTGTACATGTACATCTGAGTCCCAAGTCTATCATATCATAATAATGACTGATCCCTACCAGGGCACTGTGATACATTACCACTGCCTGCTGAACAAACCAACTCGGTGTTTTCTGCACATCACTAAAGCCACATAAGAATGGCAAGGACTTTGGGTCTCACGTGAGCAAGTCACCCATAAAGGGTTGGCCCAATATAGCCACACTGGTGACATTGTGAGACAAAACAGACCTTACTGTAGGCCAGCAGCATATGTAGACAGTATACTGGAAGGGCTCCTGAAGGGCCAAATGTTATTACATGTACTAGTGTTAGGAACTGGAGCAATTTTTACGTCTGATGATCACTTATCATAATGAGAGATGACTGATTTTTTGTCATGGTAAATGCTATAAACATGAATTATGACGACTTAAGGGGACAGTGAATGTTTCCCAAAACATTTTGGACATTAAGCCTGAAAGAGTTGCATAGTGAGGCATTTTAACACTATTTTCCTGTGCTTTATGGACACTCTAATGTGCCATGTGTTATGTTCCTTTGCAATAAATTCAAATATTTTTACTTATTTAGTTTCCTTTGATGATTAATTATGGAAAAATGTGTTTGATGATTACAATTGAAAGGAAAGAAATCGAGATTAATCTGAAGAACACTAATTATTACAACCAGTCATACTGTTTGAAACAGAAGGTGGTGTATCCTATAAGTCAATTATCATGTCTTTCAAACACTCTTCACTTCTAAATTCCAACCATGGACCAAAACTACTTCAATTTCAGCAGCAGAAAGTTATGTCCACTGAACATGCTGTGAACTGTACATCTTCCGTGCACCCACTTCGTGCCTGTTTAGCAGACCGAGCTCTGTGCTTCTTTCTTTCACTTGTGCAATGGAGACTACATAGGGTTTGGTCAGTTTTATACCAGGCAGTATGTACTACATGTACAGGTCCCATCTAGGTAATGACTTCTGACTATAAAACTTTTGTGTTTAAACTGCAAAATTGAGTTTACATTAATTTAACAGATAATTCCACAGACTGGGCCATTTATCATTAACTCTTTAAGTGCCAAATTTTGGACTGATTCAACAGCTTTTCTCTGGAACAATAAGCATGCTGGCACTTGAATAAAAGGTCTTTTTATGAGGAATATGAATCTGAGATTTTAATGATAATTCAGACTCATTTGACTTAAGTAGATTAACGTTAGACATGATTGGCACTGAAAGAGTTCAGAAGAAAATTTGACAATGTCAGGAGATGTACATGTGCCATTATAGTTCACAGCTTGAATTGCTCAGTCTCAAGTCTCAATGGTCATTCTACGGTTGAGTCAAACAAGGCATGGACAGGACCCATGATATTGCTTCACTACACTAACTACACTTTGATCTTTCTACTTAATTCAGCTCCTGTACATGTACTTGAGTCTGTCATTAATATCAGCCAGCCCCATCATAGTTGAAGTCTGTAACCATAGTTTTCCATTGATAAATGTGAAGTTGCCTACATATTGACCATTGTGCTGTAAATTAACTTATTTTGCTGTATTTTTAGTTTCAATTTGTCCACTGATTGCAGCAAAATTGTGAAAATAAAAACACAATTGAATATCACTTTAATGTAGGTTTAATAGGATCAATGTCTAAGATGAAGATGGTGAAATTAAAACTGCAGTAAATTTCCTAAAATGTAAAAACTGTGTTTCTATACCTGTGAAAACAAGTGCATTAGTGGCATAACTGTTGTATATATAAAGGCCACGGGTATTTATGGCTATATATTACTGCCTCTTACACCCAGTACTAATGATATGTTCATCTTATTATCCCTCTCAGGAAGAAAAATTACCCATCCTTTGTCAATTTTCATATCACGTAAGGCTCCCCTGTACCTCACACACACACACTTTGGTTTGAACAGAGCTCCTGTCCATGTATCCTCCACCAACTGGCTCTTCCCTCCCATATGCCATGTGTCCTTCACTCACTGGTCCTTCCCTCCTCATATGGCATGTGTCCTCCACTCACTGGTCCTTCCCTCCCCATATGCCATGTATCCTCCACTCACTGCCTCTTCCCTCCCTATATACCATGTATCCTCCACTCATTGGCTCTTCCGTCCCCATATGCCACGTATCCTCCACTCACTGGCTCTTCCCTCCCTAAATGCCATGTATCCTCCACCCACTGGCTCTTCCCTCCCTATATGCCATGTACCCTCCACTCACTGGTTCTTCCCTCCCTATATGCTGTGTATCCTCCACTCACTGGCTCTTCCCTCCCTATATGCTGTGTATCCTCCACTCACTGGCTCTTCCCTCCCCATGTGCTGTGTATCCTTCACTCACAGGCTCTTCCCTCCCCATATGCCTCGTACAAACTGCACGTAACTTGTACTCCTGCTGATGTATGCATCATACATGGCACCTGTACTTATCATGTACTAGGCAGTACTTCAGTTCATTCATTGGTTTCAATGCGCAGGAAATTTCCAATGTTGTGCCTCCAGTAGTTTTCTTGACCCCGCTCACAGCAGCTGGGTCTGTATTTTGTATATATATACATGTATAGTGAGCTCCCCTTTGGTCTTACGTATGGCCTGTGCCATTTCCTTTGACCTCCTAACATAATATGTAACTTACATATGGCCTGAACCCCTCCCTTCAGCTTGTACCTGCATATATAAATAACTTACATATGGCTTGTACTCCTCCCGTGTGCACCCTCCACTTTTGCTGCCATCATTAAATATCACACAATCTGTGGGGTTCACAACTATGTCTGAAGGGGCATCAACGAAGATGAGCTTCTGGTGGAGAATGCCGTTAATCATCTCCAGGCGGATATGTGGCTTTTGTGGCAAGTTCTGGAAGAACAAAAACAGAAAAATGAAGATTTGCATTTGAAAAAGAGCATTATGAGAACTTTCTTAAGCAACCAAACAACTGGGGGCCTTCTACAATGACTCTAAATTGATGGAAAACAAGATGGCTGAGTCAATCAACAGCTTTGTCAACAGCCCCTCTTCAACTCATGAATGATGAATGTGGCCTGCTGTACAATGTGACAAATGCATGCTGCACAGAGAATCATGAATGTGGCCTGTTGTACAATGTGACACATGCATGTTGCACAGAGAATCATGAATGTGGCCAGTTGCACAGTGTGACATGCATGTTGCACAGAGAATCATGAATGTGGCCTGCTGCACAATGTGAGCAGTCAAATAACACAGAAAGCCCAGGAAAGCATTGGCCAGCACATTGAAAATAAACATGACTCCAGTTCATTTTTCTACTCTCATCTTGGAAGCAAACTCTGACATTAGCATTGAAAATACCGAGACAAGTGGTTTTACATCAGGCTCTGTCCAGAGACATTTGGTCACTAGCATTCTACTTGAAAATGCAACTATCAATTTCAAGCATCAATGCCAAGAGGGAAGACATAGCAGTTGCAATACAGCAAGAGGTACCAGGTACATGCTCTTGCTTCCAGCCAAGCTCCTTAAAGGTCTGTGCAATGGTGAGTGCCAATATTCTCCTTAGTGAGGTGCCTTCAATGATTAAACCGTCCCATGGACTGTACAAATATCACTGAATTACTTGAGATCTGACATTGCAGTAGACACAAGCAAGCACATCTAAAGACCCTCTGCCACAAAACTGTCATTCATAAAAGCAAAATGTTCTTGCTTGTTTGTAGCTAAAAATTTTGTTGCAATGTCAAATATTTTGTCTCTTTTTTGGTGCTCAATTTGTACAGTTTGCCCACCCTTCACGCACTTTTTATGCCTTCAACTATATATGATCTCCTAGTGGAGCGTTTAATACCTTTCATTGGTCATTTGAAAATTATTACACACACTATTTCATATCAGCAAAAGAATACAGATTGAAGGATCAGTGTAGTGACTAATGTGCTGCCACAAAGACACAGTGTGTCGCACAAATATAGTGTGCCACATTGACATAGTGAGCCACACAAATATCCTTACACTGACACAGTGTCCTACACAGACACAGTGTCCTACACTGACACAGTGTCCTACACAGACACAGTGTCCTACACAGACACAGTGGCCTACACAGACACAGTGTACCACAGACGCAGCGTGCCACCATGTGCCACACAGACAGTGTACCACAGACACAGAATGCCACCATGTGCCACACAGACAGTGTACCACAGATACAGTGTGCCACTATGTGCAACACAGACACAGGGAACCAGACATAGTGTGCCACAGAGACATGGTGTACCACAAACACAGCATACCACCATGTGCCACATAGACAGACTGTGCCCTAAAAATGCCACACAAATACAGCATGCCACATAGACCCAATGTGCCACTCAGGCACAATGTGCCACACACACAGAGTGCAGCATTACTTCATTACATTTTGACTGTGAAAGCTGCTGTAACATGTTGATCTCTGTTCCTATGATCATCTACATCCACCAGGTGTCACTAGCATACATGTATATCCATTCCATGGTGCTGTCTGTGCACATGGCCACTGCATACTCCAGGTTTGGTAGCCCCAACTCATTGTGCTGTACTTGTCAACTTTCTTGAGCATTGTTCATGTTATTTACCTCATGTTGACATCCATTTAGAACAGATACTGAACATTGTGAACCAGGATCACAACATAGTAATATCGGCAGTCCTGTGCATTTGCTGTCATGTGCAAAAGCTCATTTTGGTATCTATGTACAGAATTGCCAAGACCATGGACTCCCAACTCTCAAGTTCAAAGCTTTTAACCTACACAGTAAAACCTCCCTATACATGTACTGAACACCCATGGACCAGAAAAAAGTATTCGGTATAGTGGTGTTTGGTTTAGGGAAGTTTGATTCCATTGGAATTATCTATTTTTGAATGAGAAATGGTGTTTAGTATAGAGAGGTGTTTGTTATACAGAGGTGTTTGGTTAGAGAGGTTTTACTGTATTTGCATGTTTTTCAAAATTAACTCTAGCAAACAAGGGTCACCCTCCCCCCCCCCCCCCCAAAAAAAAAGGAGAGAAAAAAAAATCTCAGAACTTTGCTTGTTGCAGGAGTGAACCTGCCAGAGGCAACTGCTGGCAGTCATTTCTAAATGGAGCATTGACTCAGATGTGGTTAACTCTTCAGTGCCAATCATGACGTAAGTCGATCCTATTAAGTCAAACTAGTCTCAATTATCATGAGGATCCCAGATTTGTATTCCTCATATAAAGACCTTTCACTGAGGTACCAGTATGCTTATAGTTCCAGAAAGAATACCCCAGGTCAACAGCTTTTCTCGACATGCGTTGGGCCCGTTGCCAAGAAAAGCTGTTGACTCTGTCCAAAATTTAGCACTAAAAGAGTTAAGTGGTGATGCAATGAAGTGGCTTTCAATGTCACGTCTCCATCAAGCAATGAATGTACTTTTCATTTCTATGTTGGTAATAGTAACAATTTCAGCAAATGTACATGGTATGTCATCACAACAAAGTGAGAGTACACGATTCAACAGCTATGAGAGAAACAGACTAAATACACACATGTACTCTATTTAAATGTTAGACAACTCCTCAAACCCTCTTCTCTAAATATTCATGACATTCTTAAAAAAAAAAAAAAAAAAATATATATATATATATATATATACACATACATATACATATATACATACATATATATATATACATATATATATATATATATACATATATATATATATATATATATATATATATATATATATATATATATATATATATATATATATATACATATATATATATATACATATATATATATATATAAAATTCTTAAATAGCGGACAGCATCTGTGACAATATGCAGGCTGAGGGTTAAACCACACAAGACTTAATAGTAAAGCCAGGGTGTGGTGCCCCCTGGTGATCACTAATGTTGACAACACCTCCACTTGGTACTATGATCAGTATACATGTCAAAAGTCATCAGGGAATAATACAGGAGAAGATAATACACTTGCCACTTGTAGATAGGTTAGGGTTCTACTTATACCTACATACTGGGGCAGTCTGAAATATTACATTCTGCTGTATTTGTCTAAAAGAACAATGCAGTATTGAAGATAACTTTCAGTTTCCTTTCAGTTTTGAAACACAATTACCCTAACTTCTAACCTTTAACTCTATATCTTAACTCATTCCATACCAGTTCCTGATTTTTCCGTATATTTAAGTAGATTTAAAATGACAATTGCATATTTAAATTCTTCATGAAAAGAGCTTTTTTAGGCAGAAGTAATGAAATTTGTGTCTTGGGTGATTAGGCCTATACATTTTGGAAAAGAACTAGTGTCTGCAGTTAATGATGAATATTTCTAAGGTTGAGAGGACCGGTTTAAAACCACCAGTTGCCTTTTATGGGTGACTGCCTGTCTCAAGTCAGGAGTGAAATTTGTTTCTTCACATTGGTATTGGAAGAGAAATGTTGATACTTTGGCAAGTCTGGAATCTCTTTGCTGTCATTGTTGGGTTTGGAATTAATGAATATGGATCATGTTTTTCTACTATTTGAAATATACTTCATTGGCTATGTTGTGCTGTGGGCTTTGTTCTCCGACTCATAGTTATATTGGAGGTAGAGTGTGTTTATAATGTTCCAGATTCATAAATATCACAAAAACGATGTAGGCCTACTTTACTTTTTGCTGTAAACTTAGCTGACTGACAAGTCGGGAGAACTAAAAGGTGATAGGCCTAACAGGTCTCTTTTCATTTTAGGCAGAAGTAATGAAATTTGTGTCTTGGGTGATTAGGCCTATACATTTTGGAAAAGAACTAGTGTCTGCAGTTAATGATGAATACTTCTAAGGTTGAGAGGACCGGTTTAAAACCACCAGTTGCCTTTTATGGGTGACTGCCTGTCTCAAGTCAGGAGTGAAATTTGTTTCTTCACATTGGTATTGGAAGAGAAATGTTGATACTTTGGCAAGTCTGGAATCTCTTTGCTGTCATTGTTGGGTTTGGAATTAATGAATATGGATCATGTTTTTCTACTATTTGTTCAAGTACCAACATACCTATAATCTTAACTCAGTGGTTCTGGCACTGCCTGGCAAGTCATGCTGCAGCTGCCCTTATGACAGCTGTAGCATGACTTGCCAGGCAGTGTCTGAAACACTGACCAAGGCCTGTGACCATAGTATGGAATGAGTTAACATCATAAGAATGGAACATTTACATACTAAAATACCATGGTTCAAAAGAATATCCTTTTAATAGCGCATGCCAGATATCTTGCACATTTGAGCCATAGCCATGACAGATCGATGCAGCTGTAGATATCATGAACATTTGTATATTTACTGCCAGACAGTTTGCTCTGTAGTCAAACATGCCAAAGCTACATGCAAGAAGAAGAAGAACAACAACATTATACCACACACGGCTGATACCACACTCACTGTGATGTAAGCATATACCCTAATAGAAGCATATGGTAAACTTGGGGCCAGTTTTGTTCAGAATCAATAGATAACAAGCATTAACTAGAAAAGTGGCCAAAGGACATGGATGCCCCCACCTGACAATGCCCCCATCAGCATTGGAAAGAGTAGCATGACTTCAAACATATTGTGAAATCTTTACATGGATAATAATTACAAACACATAACTTGTCCTATACATGTATTGATTGATATTCCTATAATTTCCTATAAATTTCATGGCAATAACTGAAATTCTTTAGGAGCTATACATGCACAAGTTTGACAAGAATCAATACATATATTCATTTTCCTAGAATTGCCATTTTCACTAAGTTAATTAATGATTACCAACAAAGGATAATTAACCCAAGAGACAAACAAAACCCCAGGTGCACCTCTTCATGTATTGATTAATGTTGCTATCAAGTTTCACAGCTGTACCTCAACATGACCCAACATTTCCACTGAACAAACACTTTCACTTAAGTTAATTCATGAAAAATGAACAGAGGTTAATTAATCCAACAGACAAAAAAAAAAAAACAAGTACACATCTTCATATATTGATTAATGGTCCCACCAAGTTTCATAGGAGGAATTCAAGTACTTTTTAGGATCCATGCTACACAAACCTGACAAATCTAAAATTGAATCAATATTTTCACTAATCAATGATTAATTATGAGAGGATAATTAATCCAAGAGACAAACAAAACCCCAGCTACACATCTTCATATACTGATTGATGTTCCCACCAAGTTGCATAGGTGTACCTCAAATAATTTTTGGGATACATGTGACACAAATTGACAAGTCTTACGTCAAATCAACATTTTCTTTAGGTGCACATCGTCATATCAATAAATGTTCCCACTGACTTCCATGGTTGTAACTCAAATGCTTGTTTCAGATATGTGTGACGCAAATCTGACAATTTTAATATCAGACGGACGGACGAAGGCAAATCTATATGCCCCCCTCAGAAAGAAGTCTGGCATAACCGGTGTGTATGTTATTACTGGAATCAGTATGGTAGTGTGCACGCCACTATTGGAATAAGTATGGTGGCGCCCTCCTTGAGCTGTTTCTGAAGCCAAGCATCAAACAGCCACTAAACATGCAACACAGCTGACTGCAGGCTGACACAACGAGGTCACACACAACAAACACAACAGCAAACATGGGTTAACACGTGCATGGCCTGTGGCCTAGTACGACACAGCAAGGAATGTCCCCATGTAACAAGGCAAGTATATTTTAGTTGCTATTTCTGTTTCAGGCAAAATGATGCACATGTATATATTTTGTACACTTTAGTGACAATTTTGTAATCCTTTTTGTCAAAATTGAAAAAAAACCCACACACATAATCTTTCATCAATGTTTTCATCAAAAGCACATTACATGGGAACACTGTGAACGGTCCTATTTGCAAGGAAGTTGTACATACTTGCAAGTAAATTGTACATACTTGCAAGTAAGTTGTACAAACTTGCACATTAATTGTACATAAACTGGCAAATTGTACATACTTGCACATTAATAGCACATACTTGCAAGTAGTACATACTTGCAAGTTGTACATACTTGCAAGTTGTACATACTTGCAAGTAGGTTGCATGGCCTTGCACATCCACTGTGGCCATAGTCCAGAAATTGTCCTTGACAGCTTCCCTGTTTTCATTTTGAATCTTCCACAGCTGTGAAAACAGACAACTTATTCACTGGCCTCTTGTAACTTGTACCAGTCGAACACATTTGTTTATTTTTAATTACGTGGACACATATATGCCAAAGAGTTATAACGCAATCCTGGACAGTGTCATAGGTAGGCTGTATGTAGAAGCCCCCATCATGTGTACCGTCCCACAGTCGGGCCACATGATGGTGACTTCTGACCGAGGCCCAGTGAGTGACACTATGCAGGTTCAGTAGCGGACACTTCATCATATACTTAAAATACTTAATACCTACATGTATGTCTAACCTTACAATAGGAACCAATCCAGTGTCAAAGCAAGAAAGCGAGTATGCCAGATTTGTCATGAAATGAATTTTCGCTGACAGCAATGGCATGGATTCCATCATGACTATCTTGACAGGTGACATGAAGTATCAAAGGTCAAGACCAGGGCCCGATTCCTAAGACGTGAGTTTGAACTCAAACCCTGAGTTTGTACTCAGTGTCTCAGTTTGACTGCACCCGAGTTCAAACTCAGAATGTGCCTGAGTGTATTCCCAAAACGAAACTGGAAAAAGACCCCATGGAGTCAATTCTCGTGTGTGCTCTTTATGAAAGGAGATAAGAATCATATAGCTACACCTTGTTCTGGTGTAAACAATCCATTGTTGTAGCATCTTCCAGCATCAAAAATGGAGCCAGATTAGTAAATGATACAATGCTTCATTTGACAGCCTCATAACTCTGTCAGATTAGTATATGATGCAGTGCTCCATTTGACAGCTTCAAAGCTCTAAGATTCAAAATGAAACCAAATCAACAAGCTGCAGGCTCCAATTCTGGTACGTATTACAGTTTCACATTTTCTTATCCAAATTATCATAACGCAGTCAGTCACAATAAAACTTGATCATTTTTATTTATTTTTATATTATTTTATTTATTTATTTTTGTGAAGCTACAAGCTTATGTCAACTCTAAACAGGACATTTAGTTTTCATTTATTTCTTAGCATTTTCATGAGGAAAATTTTGTTTGGATATGAAAATGTGAGGCTGCCATGTGCACTGTTGTAAGACAATGACACCAGATGGCGCCGGCAGTGGGGCAGTCTAGGTTACTGTACCATGCATTGCTGTGGAGGCAAGCTGGCAGCCTCCTTGAATACAAACTGTTGTTGGGACACAGCCTGGGCCACCCCATATGAGGTGCGCATGGGGGTGTAGCACTGAAACAATAAACACATCTGCTGAGTATTAGTTCATGCTGGCTTGCTATCAAGGCGCCACCTAGTGGGGAGCATGGCATGAGGCCATCATTTCAGTCACTCACAGTGGTTTGTGTTTTCTCTGCACAATTTGAACATATTCTGGGACTACACATGTAGTAGGATCCAGTTATATGACATAATTTATTAACTCAATGCAAATGTTACTTACAAATGTTGATCAAACTTGGAGACAAATAACAGACACTACACTTTTCCATTTGTTGCATTAGCCAGATAAATTCAATATAATATATCAAAAGTTTGTGCTAAGAATGCTCTTAAAAACTTATGTGCCCCATTAGCATTTTAATCCAAATTTTACCAAAATGTTCAAATTAGTGCAGTTTTATACTTACACCCAATTTATGTATTTTCTCTCCTTATGAATTCAAGTTTCAAAACTGAAAGTCCACTGTACAGGTACCTATCCATGTGAATTGACTGGAAGTGATGGTCAACTTGGGTGGGAAGGGGGAGGGGCATGATACAATGTATCTAAATACAATAGATACCCACTTGGAAGCCATAATAGGGTTCACTCTAAGTTGAACCTTCTCTGTCCAGCCCTTCACCAGTCCACAAGAGTGCTGTATGTGGAGCATATCTGTTTAGCTGACAATCAGGCCTCATTTTTGATTAGCATGTAAGACAAGTCAATGAACCAACGGCCTGGAAATATGCCAAGCAGGCAAGTGCCATAAGTATATGCACCATGTACATGTGTATGTGGAGTACTGGTGTAGTTGACACACTGCATTGGGATACACTTACAGTGAACCTTCTCCTGTAAAGTGTCAACTGCAGTAGCCCTTTATGGCTTCCACATGCTACAAAATCAAACTAGTAAGACAACAAAGCACTCTAGCTATGCCAGATGCAACCACGCCCTCACTACAAACTCTCACACATCATTCTTCATCTTAAGCCCAAATCAGTAATCCTGCCTCAAACTGGCACAACCTTCAACTCTGCCCTCAGCAACAAATAGGAGTTAATAAATTGCATGCAAATACTTAAATATGTATGAAATTTCAGCACAATTTTTACAGTGGGGGAGAGTCACTGAGGAGATTTTAATGGGAAAATTAAAAATAACAAAACAGCCAAAACTGGACATTCAAATCTTACAGGCAGTCAACTAACAGATCAACCCGGACAGTCCACTGACAGATCAACCGCGACAGTCCACTGACAGATCAACCGGGACAGTCCACTGACAGATCAACCGGGACAGTCCACTGACAGATCAACTGGGAAAAATTTGCCTTGACACAGTGTGCACATTGCTGTAAGTTTTAACTATCCTGTCATTTATTCGGCTGATGCAGTATGCAGTCTTTGTGCAGCTTTTCCTGTTGTCTGGTTTCTTTGTCTCCTCCACTGCTGAACTCCACACATGACATATGCGTCACACAATGCTGCTCTGCAGGCAAATGTGTCAAAGTGGACAGCAGCAAGAAGGTGGCTTGTGCCATGGTGTAATACCACTCATCTTAAAACCTCCATCTATCACAAAACTAAACTTAATCCTCAATTTCAACATTCTCAACCACACAGATTACGTCACCATAAACCACAAAATATCGACAGACAACTAACAGGCAAGATGTATATGACATGTAGAATGCACTACAAGCTTAGGAACGGGGACCTTAGTTTCAGACATTAATACAGTGTTCATGCCATGCTTACCCCAGTCACATTTCATCAGAACTGTTATCCAATGTAAACTAACTTATGATCAATATCTAGCATTGATTGTTAAAAAGAAAATAAAAAAAAGCACTGAATAAGCCTGATGATACAGTCTCAACAAAGCTTTTGACACGTCACATGATTGTTGGTCAGCTGTCCAATACAAGCCATGCTTGAACTCACCTGGACCATAAGTCTGTGGCAGTCGTCTCCACTACACAGCCCCTTCTTCTTGTAATAGTTGCTCACCTCATCCAGCTTGGCGTTAAAGCCTGCATACAGCAATACAACAAACAGTTCATCATAACTCATACACAATTCAAACTATATTTTTGCTTACAAATCATTTCTGGTGTTTCAATGATAGCTACCCAGAAAACCCATTTTACAATTTTCAAGTTAAAATGTTTCAATCTGCATGGGTATCTCAAGACAAGCAGTTCTCTAGGCAGAAAAAATATTCGTTATTTATACTAAATCTTTGGAAATAGATCTGATCTTACTTTGGAGCAGAAGACGCTCGTAGTCAATAGTTTCCGTGGCATATTTTGTGTGTATAATCCCACATCAAGACAGAAAATTGGTGATTCAGGCCCCTGACAGTAAGATACTCAGATACAAATTTATGGCTGAGTATGAGCCCCTGAATTGTGGCCTATCTTCATTTACTTGTCATGCAAAAAAAACCCATTTCATTGGACAAATAAAAAAAAAAAAAAAACAAACTCCAAAAAAATCCATAAAATCGAAAATAAAATAAATAACAACAACCATAATAATAATAATAATAATAATAATAATAATAGGTACCAGATTTAGAGCCCTGTATCAATTCTTGTATATATATATATATATATATATATATATATATATATATATATATATATATATATATATATATATATATATATATATATATATATATATATATATATATATATATATATATATGTATATATATATATTTATATATATATATGATTTTGTGAAAATTTTGCAATTTTGGGGGTAAAAATACGAAATACAAAATGGATGTATGAACAGCTTCACTGTACCTGAGTGAAAACAGTGTGTATGTGATATTTGATAAGGTAGAGCTTACTGATGGGATTGGCCAGGCCAGCTGACAGCAGGTCTGGTTGGTGAGGTGAGGGCTGGCCACACTGGTCCTGAGGGGTCACCCCTCCACTCTTGCCATTCAAGTTCACAGCTGTGTGCTGACCAAAAGTTGCTGCAAGTAGACCGGTAAAAAGGCACTCCAATCAAGACTGCAACATATCTGAATCTGTCAGACTAGTCTGAAACTTGTGAAATGCAAGAGAAAACAACTGAGAATAATAGGCATGTAGTGAATTGATCAGACATATTTATAAGAGCAAGCGGCCCATGGGCCTTATACTCTACTGGCATATAATTACATGACCATCATCAAAATTTAATTTCCTGAAATGCAATTTCTTCATACCCCTGAGATATTTTTCAAGGTCATCCATGTGATGCAACCTCAAACTTCCACATGACCACACATTTGTGGTACATTTGGTATTGCTCCCCTTATTCTTTATCAACATATTGAATTTAGTGTCCTTTGCTTAAGTGCTTAATGAACTTGAAAAATAGGTCAAGGTCCCCAAACATATTACAAAATTTGACCATTGCCTGATGCATATTTGGTTTAAGTTTTACAGTTGCATATCAATTTATTTTGTCATGGGCATCATCAATGAGAAAGTAGGTCCAGGTCACCAAGACTATGTAATAACAAACTTCCATATATGATAGACATCTGTGGCACATTTGTTATTGTTAGCCTTATTTGTCAACATGTCAAATTTAGTGTCCTTTACTGTGTCGTTAATGACCTGGAAAAATAGATCTATATCACCCAAAATTTGATCATTGCTCTGAAGCATATTTGGTGTAAATTTACAAGTTCCATCTCAATTTATTTAATTACTTTTAATACCTATGATGCTAGTTCCATTCAATAACACCAGTTGCACCACCATGACTCCACAGGTCATAGACTTTAGTCTGTATAATATTCCTGTGTTGGTATCTCAATACATGTGTACAAGTGCAGGCATAACGACCACAACAAAAAGTCATTTCCTGAAATGTATTCTCTCCATGACCTTGAGAAAGTAGGTCAAGGTCATCAGATCCATATTATGCAATACAAAATTCTACATATGATACACATCTGTGGTACATTTGGTATCACAAGCTTTACTTCATCTCAACATATTGGTTTTAATGTGTTCTCAACACATTTAGATCCATATTTTTTGTAATACTTGCAGGTGATACCACCAAATTTCAATGCATTTTTGTGTTTAGCCTGATTGACATGTCTGCCAAGTTCCATGTTGATTCACTAAAAACTATGCAAAAAATAGAATTCCCACCATTTTCACATCTTGGCTCATAAATCATGTAATACTATAGGTGGCTCCACCACTATTGAACATGACCTACACGTACATTTTACATGTACATTTTACATGTACATTTTTATACACTTGATAAGTCCTAAAAGTTACATAGGGGTACCCTGAAAACTGTGAACTATATTGTGTCTACAAGCAAAAAGTTTACGAATGGATGGACACACAAGTGATCACATAAGCTCTGTGACCAATGGTCAACAGAGCTAAAAAATTTCGAATAAAAAAATAAACACCCCCCCTCCCAAATTAGTGCCTTGATTAAGTATGAAGAGGAACCACCCTTGGATCACCCAGTTTTGGATGACTATCTGTATTCTGGTCATTCATAAAATAGTTTGTGGCGTAGAGTGTTAAAGCATCAGTCATTATACAAAAGGAGGAGGTACAAGTTTGACGTGCATTCATTTGATCTGGAAGACGTGATACACGCACAGCAACATTTAATTCTCCATGAAGTGATATATTTATGTATAACCTGAACACGTGTTCCACTGTAAGTAAGGTAGACATTGTGTGCAACCCAGCAACAGGCAGTCATTATCCTGGATACTTACTTGTCTGCTTCGTGTTATGTCAACAACAGCGAGTCATTATCTTGGAAACATGTTTGTTGACTTAGTAAACTTAGTAAGTAAATAGTAATGACTTTACTGACATGGTAAAGTGGTCAGTACTGACTTATATGTCATATAGGGTGTTGGTGGATGCAGGCACCCGTTAAGATACATACTGATGCATCAGTGACCACATGCCTAACCCCTTAACCCACACTGTCTGCCCATCACAGGACACTGTTGACATTAAAACAGCTAACAATCTTTCACCAGACAACTAAAAGTTTCAGAAAATAACTTCTGCCTAATTTATAACATGATCCAATACTTTAAGCAAGCCAGCTATGTAATTTTTACCCTACAGAATGTAAAATTAAAGCCAACTATTTGTTCATTACTTGCTACATTTATAAAATTTTAACCAATCATTTATATTTTACATAAATCCAAATGCACATTTCAGCCAGCCATTTGTCCTAACTCATCACACTTATTGCCATAACAATTCCCAGGGTGCTCTGTGGTACATTCCCACTGCAGCTGTTGGGGTCCTCTCTGGTACTCCCCACACTTTTCATTACCGTTCTTGACTTGCTCCACGGTGTTCATCACTCTTGTTAACATTACATATTGTCCCTGGATTCTCTATGGTAACTTATTGTCACTATAGTTCTCAAGATGCCCACCAGGTCTATGGTACTTGCCACACAAGTTCTTGTCACTCTAATTTTCAGGACGCTTTGTGGTTCTCACCACACTTATTGCCATTAGTTTTCAGGATGCCGTATGGTACCCACCATGCCTTTTGCCATAACAGTTTTCAGGACACCATATAATACTTACCACACTTATTGCCATAAGTTTTCAGGATGTCCTACAGCACTCACCACACTTATTGCCATAAGTTTTCAGCATGCAACCTCAAACTTCCACAAGAGCACACATTTGTGGTACATTTTGTATTGCTCCCCTTATTCTTTATCAACATATTGAATTTAGTGTCCTTTTTGTAAGTGCTTAATGAACTTGAAAAATACACCACACTTATTGCCATTACAGTTTTCAGGATGCCATGTAATACTCACCACACTTTTTGCCATAAGTTTTCAGGATACCCTATTGTACTGAAAACACTTATTGCCATTACAGTTTTCAGGATGCCCTATGGTACCCACAACATCTACTGCCATTAGTTTTCAGGATGCCCTACAGTACTCACCACACTTATTGCCATAAGTTTTCAGCATGCCGTATGGTACTCACCACATTTATTGCCATTACAGTTCTCTGGGTGCTCTATAGTGACAGTGCCCTCAGTGTTGGTGCAGGCCTCCACCTTGATGGGTGTAATGGAACATGTCTGCGTCTGTACACACCCACCCTCACATTTGGAGTTTTTGGAGCGTGTGCGAGTCTCTACCACACACGTCTCTTTCCCATTCTCCTAAAAATAAGCACAAGGATATGTGGGTAATACCATTTGAAAGCATACAAACAAAAATTTTAAATTGTATTTTCTTCTTGTAAGTAGAGAACCTTTTCAGCACCATCAAGTCACACATTCCAACACGGAGGCTGTGTGAACAGCCAACACTGGGCTGACCAAGCCGCAACCACCCCTAAGTCCAAATCTGAGCTCAGCTGATTTCTGCTTCAGCTGAAGTTAGCTCAATTTTTAGTTCATAGCATATGGACATGAATCACCCAGATATTTACCCTAGTGACCTAATTTCACAAACATTCCTCCAAGGTGCACCCCTAGCACATTAGAAGTGGACAACATCTGCAGTTTTGAAGAGAGCTGTACACACAAACCTGCACATAGGTACCCCCCCCCCCCAACAGAATAACATGCTACCATGTGCTCTTAACAATCATTGTGAAAGTCAAAAACATTATTAAAAATTAAGAACTCAGAATAACATGCTACCATGTGCTCTTACCAATCACTGTGAAAGTCAAAAACATTATTAAAAATTAAGAACTCAGAATGGACTATGAACAGACAATGGATGCAGACTCATCCCATAAGCTCAACCGAATGACAAGTCGGCTGAGCCAAAATGTTCCATTATTGTTTATAGATTCCTGACACATGAAGTGCTCATTTGATGGGCTGCTGTGCACGTTTGCCACCAGGTGTCACTGTGTACCCCCAGGACTCCAATTCCTTTTCATGTAATTTGCAGTTCAGATCATCCAAGCCAAGTTTAAAAAGTACTGAACTGACAGTTGAGTTCTGTGGATTCTAAACCAGGGTTTGAAATTAATATTTTTACCCACCAGCCAAAAACAACAAAACTAGCAAGGGTTATTTAGTTCTGATTAAAAAAAAAATATTAAGTGTAATTACCAGCCAATTGCAACATTTGACTGGTGCTAATTTCCAGCCCTGCAAAGACAAGAAAAGTACTCCATATACATGTACTTGGCCTGCAAACAAAATCACCAGAGTTTTGCATGCAGTGATGGCATGGAATCATAAGCAGATTTACTCTTACAACACAGCACCCAACTCTGCTGACTGAAATGGGACTCCCTTACTAACCTTTTCTGTCCATATATAAGCTTTAATCGTATAAATGCAGCTAACATTACTTGTGTATTCACTGCAGCAAATTAACTGTCCCTATATTCCCAATCCCTATGTAGATGTCAAAGAACAATGGTCCACACACCTTTTTGCATACCACTCTACTTTCTGTGTCTGTGTGGGAGGGTACGGCTGGTGCTGCCCCCTTCTGGCAACTTGGGCTATTAGCCTGCTTTGTGTCCTTTGGAGCTGCACTTTGAGTGGCATGGTGAAACTTCTGGTAACACTTGACAACACGTAACATATTGAAAGCATTCTGGTGATCTGGCTGTTGCCATAGCACCTCTTCATAGTGGTCAATAGCACCAGAGAGGTTCCCTTTGGCTGATAACATGTTGGCTAAGAAAAAGTGGGTTTCAGGCTGAAAAAGCAAAAAATATATACATGCTACCTTCACTTGAACAGTAAAAACAAAGTCAGGATGTGTTTGGACAGCATGACAACATATAGGGCATACATCATCATGGAAATCTACATGTGCATATCATGTTGCCCAGTAAAATGAGCTGAAATCAGCTTCAAAATATATGATGTTGGAAATTTACACATACATGTAGTACATGACCCCACATATTTTTGCCCATTAACATCAAAACCCAAACACAGGTATACCTTGATGTGTTCAAAGTCATCTACTTCAATTTCCACTATAAAACTATTTAGTCCACAGTTTTAAATAGCAGTTATATTAGGGACATAGATGGAAATTGATAAGCCCTTATGATCCAAGTTCCTCTTGCATATTTTTGCATAAAAAACATTTCCTCTTCACAGACAATTTTATTTAGTCAGTTAATTGCTTTATGGCAAAAAGCATTAACCTTTTATGTAATGTACCTCCACATCACTGACAGCTATTGTATGGGAAAGTATGTGTTTCATGTAATATACCTCCACATCACTGACAGCTATTCTATGGGAAAGTATGTGTTTCATGTAATGTACCTCTACATCACTGAGAGCTATTCTATGGGAAAGTATGTGTTTTGTGTAATGTACCTCTACATCACTGACAGCCACAGCATCCCTCATGATGAGGATTGCATCGTCCACACGCCCCCACTTGTAGAGAATATTGGCAAGATTGACCAGAGGTACATCCTTATACTGGTCTGGCACTGTCAGCAAGGCACGGCGCACACACTCAATACCATGGTAACTGTTGCCAAGGATACGCCAGTACAACCCTGCCAGATTGTACATGATCCAACTGGGTCCTATCTCCTGCTTAAACAAAACAAAATACACAGTGAGTGCCATGGTAACCATTGCCTAGTACACGTCAACACAACTATGCCAGGTTGTACATGATCCAAATGGGATGTTTGCTGTGTCATCAATGCAAAAAGGCAATACAACACCAAAACAAAAACAAAAACAAAAAACAAAAAGCCCAAGAGGAATGACACGACTGATAACAGTTTGCATAAACAAGAGTTCTGCAAAAGTGTATGTGTACGGTGACATGACTTTCACCTTGACCATTTGCAGCTTATACACCATTGCAATCAAACCCAATTTGACAAACCAGCTGAACTAACAAGTGGACCATGACAGCCCTGTGCTCAGCTGACCTTGCATGTATAGACTCAGGTGGTCCTGTGACCTTTGAAATAATATCAAGATCATCTTTGTTTATGACCATCATTACTGTTTGCAATATCAGTCTTCACCCATTTCCTTCAAGTCATAATTTTCAATGTGAAAAAAAAAAAAAGACAGACAATCCACCTTTACCAAGATATATGGTAAAGGTGTGGCTCTGGACAACTTGACCATTTTAAATTGGTCGTGTACTTTTGAGCAGTGGTAACAAGTACATGACCCATGCCTGACCTTTTTCAGTGCTGTCAGTATCCGCTGCCCCACCTCCTCCTCTGTCAGCTGCTCCAGCTCATCATCCACATGGCTGAGCAGCATCTGAAACAAAGTGGGCACAAAAAATGACTGTAGCCAAATAGGTACTTGAGAATGCAGCATAATGGGTATGTCAGACTGTAGTGTAATGGGTATGTCAGACTCTAATGTAACAGGTATGTCAGACTCTAATGTAACAGGTATGTCAGACTGTAGTGTAACAGGTATGTCAGACTGAAGTGTAATGGGTATGTCAGACTCTAATGTAACAGGTATGTCAGACTGTATTGTAACAGGTATGTCAGACTGTAGTGTAAGGGGTATGTCAGACTGTAGTGTAACAGGTATGTCAGACTGTAGTGTAACAGGTATGTCAGACTGAAGTGTAATGGGTATGTCAGACTCTAATGTAACAGGTATGTCAGACTGTATTGTAACAGGTATGTCAGACTGTAGTGTAAGGGGTATGTCAGACTGTAGTGTAACAGGTATGTCAGACTGTAGTGTAACGGGTAGGTCAGACTGTAGCATAACTGGTATGTTAGACTGGCATAACTGGTATGTCAGACAGTAGCATAACATGTTTGTCTGTAACATAACAGGTATGCCTGACTGTCTACTCTGAAAGATTTAATCCTTCCAAAAAGTATATTTTTCACACTTTATATGTGAAGTTATCCTGAAGTGTCAATTTTAAAAGAAGAGTCATGACCCACTCAAATCACTGCCACAATATCACTTATCTACAAACTGGATGTAGCACTAAGGTATTTTGTATTCGCTAAAATTGCTGGTATCATGTCATATATCCTCCAACAGGATGTAACAACTCAGACACTTTTATATCCACTAGATGGCAGACAGAAACCTGCTAAGAGTACTTGCAATAACTGGAACACAAGTGTCCAGTATAGTTTACCTCCATGTGAATAAAATTTTATAGATAATATTAAACTGTGCTGCTGTTGTTCCCACCAGTGGTTTATTAATAATTCCAGTTAAACCACTGCTCATTTTTCTTCCGTCTTTGGAACTATTTATTCTATCAACTTTGACATTTGAGGTGTTCTCCTTACTTTGTATAAAAATTCGAATCACTGGATCCTGTGGGATTCATACTTGAATAGTTCTCGATGAGTGTCTGATTTGAATGACCTATCTCAACCATTACACCATTAGGTGCGTTGGACCTGAATGACCCTTTTCTTTGTGTTGTTCAAACTGCTGCATGCATGATGAAACTATTATGTAAGGAGTGCATCAGTGGCTAGAAATTACAGCTCAATGAAGTTTCTACAATTGTTGAACAACATGAAATTCAAAGAACGAAGGAATATTACTCTCCAAAAATCCTGTACACACAGCATGCTTAACACAAGCCCCATGTGCCTGACGCTCTATTGTCAGGAGAGCAGATGAATTGAATTAATTGGCTGGAAGCTGCTGATGTGACCTTTCAGGTCGTGGGACCTCATTAGTACCATAAGCAATAACAGGTAAAAAGCTTAAATGGAAGTAAAAATTTTGCCTTCCTGGACAATCTCACTTAATTTCATGAAGATCCACCCAAAATTAAGATGCTTGAGTGTTCACAGGACTTTCACATTTTGACCCAAATATTACACAATACTGTAGGTGACCCCATCAATATCAATCTCAACCAAGATTATCATATACTTGACAAGTCCTAACAGTTACATGGGGTTAACATGAAAACTGTGGATTGTATTGTGTTCACAAGCAAATGTTTCGAGACACAATGACTGATGGACGAACAGAGAGTCATGAGGGATTGTGTTAGTGCTGTGACCTTTGATCAGCAGAACTGAAATTAAGACCCCACTCATAGTTGTTGGTTCTTGTGTCAGAACTGATCAGAAACTGTGCTATGAGCATTCCAATTTCTCATTTCTTGACACAAGAGCCCACTGCTACCTGTGGTGTTTCCCTGTCATTATGATCCAGTGCCACACATTAACTGACCTACCTGTTTCATACTTGAGTCAAACAGCTTAGTGCAACATGTTAACTGACCTACCTGTTTCATGCTCGAGTCAAACAGCTTAGTGCAACATGTTAACTGACCTACCTGTTTCATGCTCGAGTCAAACAGCTTAGTGCAACATGTTAACTGACCTACCTGTTTCATGCTAGAGTCAAACAGCTTAGTGCAACATGTTAACTGACTTACCTGTTTCATGCTAGAGTCAAACAGCTTGAGAGGCACTTTGGTGCGGTCTTGCACTGACTGGATATGATCGTAAGTTTTGGGGCTGTCCTTGACCTTGGGCAGCAGAGTGACACAGACTGGAGGGTACCATGGCAGCGGATGCTCCTGCCCCTTCTTCAGACCCTGTGCCTCAGTTAAGAGGGCTTTCACTCTGTAAAGGTTCAGGTGTTAAGTTTTGACCTTATGTGTAAAAAGCCCTAATGTACATAAATATTTCAGTAATTTGAGCAGAACAACTTCCAAAGGCTCTGTTTTTGTTTCAAATATATTTTACAGTGTAATACATGTACTGATCTTTCATACACATATTTTTACATTGATCGTTATTGCATCATGCAGAAGGAAAATAGTTTGCCATGACAAATGAGAAAGTTCACCATGCCTTTAAGATTCATATCAGCCACAGGCTCACCAGGTCACAGCTTGCATCAGAAATTAATATATTGGGAGGCATTTTCCGTTTGACAGTGCACATAGGAGACACATAATTATGAGTGAATAACTCAACCTTGAAGGACCTAACACCAATATACCAGCATGCAACTTTTTCCCACTAAAAATTACCCACAAGTGTCTGCTGTTGTAATCGTGTCTGCTTCTCGCTAGTCACAAAGCACGTGATCAACTGAGAGCTTCCCTCGGTGCACACTGGGCACCTGGCAAAGCTGCTGCTTCAGTCTCCACAAGATTAATAACATATTTTTTTACAAATCCAACATGTAACAGGCTGAAGTAAATTTGAGTTTGATTTGGCCTGTGAATCAACAGATATTTTGCTCATAAAGATTCCACAAGGGACAGTCAAACAACCTGAAAACAAACCCACAAACTTGATTTGCGTGGGGTATAATAAATGCAAAACAGATCAGAATTTACAGTGAACACATTGTGGATGTAAATAGCAGGCTACCCCCAGGCATACTCACTCAAAACCCTTGTTCTCTGGAGATAAGTAGGTGGTGGGGAATTCTATTTTAGCTGGGAACTTCTGGGCAAACTTGTCACAGTCTGTCTTGGAAGGCCAGCCTTTCTGCTTGTACACCAACTTGGCTTCCTGTGACAAACAGTACATGAACAAGTCAACACAACATAGTCAGCTTCTCCTCAATCAAGACCTATCACAAACTCAGTATAGCTTTCCATTCAAATGGAATGTACAGGTTCACGTACCTGGGTACTGTGCCCATAAAGTATGGTAGGAAGTCATGTGCTCTTCCAAAGAGAAAATTTTCAGACACCCCCTTCAGACTCGATATTACATGTACATGTACCATTGTAAGTGTATAATCCTGGTAAAGACTGACTAAGGCACCATTGTAAGTGTACAATCCTGATAAAGACTGTCTAAGGCACCATTGTAAGTGTACAATCCTGGTAAAGACTGACTAAGGCACCATTGTAAGTGTACAATCCTGGTAAAGACAGTCTAAGGCACCATTGTAAGTGTACAATCCTGGTAAAGACTGACTAAGGCACCATTGTAAGTGTACAATCCTGGTAAAGACTGTCTAAGGCACCATTGTAAGTGTACAATCCTGGTAAAGACTGACTAAGGCACCATTGTACGTGTACAATCCTGGTAAAGACTGTCTAAGGCACCATTGTAAGTGTACAATCCTGGTAAAGCCTGTCTAAGGCATACTGCTACAAACCTTTTTCAAATGCCTCACTCTACCTTCAAATACAGTGGAACTTGTCTTGAGAGATGACTCTACCGAGAGACCACCCCTTCCATGATATTTTGCTTTGCATCATTCATGTTATCTGTACCTCTATGAGACACCATCTGTTTTGAACAACTACAATCTGGCCATCCCAATGGATGCTCTCTCCAGGCAGGTTTCACTGCACTGTATTTTGGATCAAATACTCACCCTAGAGACTGACAATACAAACAAGATCTTCTTAAGTTCAAGTATAATCATTCTAATAAAATGAGGCTGGCGGGGGCAGTATGGGAGCATGGGAAGGTCACTTGGACTCCTGGTCCAGTCAATATATTCCTATGGCTTATCACCCAATCCTGGACTGATACGCCTGGTGTCACATCATGTGTACACCACTGTAGCAGTGGCCCACAAGGTGGGAATGAAGGCCTTCCAGGGACACTGTCCAGGATCAGGTGATAGTGCTTTATTACAAATCAATTACATTTCCTCTAGTTCTTCCTGATTCGGTAAATAGAAATCAAAATTTGTTACAAATTGCAAAAATACAACAGCTACTACAGGCCACACCCCTCAATGCTCAACAGGTAACACCCCCTCAATGTGCAACAGGCCACGCCCATCAATGTTGAACAGGCCACACCCCTCAATGGTCAACAGGTCATGCGCCCCAAAGGTGAACAGGCCACGCCCACCAATGTTGAACAGGCCGCACCCCTCAATGTTGAACAGGCCACACCCCTCAATGGTCAACAGGCCACGCCCCTCAAAGTTCAACATGCCACTAGACACTTTATAATTATAAAGTGTGGTCAGTACCAATATTACAATTAATTTATTTTTTGTGAAAATTTGAAATAACTACTGATATTGTATTGAAAAAAAATGGGCCATAAATGAAAGTGAGGACTTTCATTTAAATTGGGGATTTTGCATGCACTACACAATCAACATCCAAAGGAAATTCATTTCTACACACAAAGTACCTAATACCAAGATAAACTAGTAAAGAAATTAAACACTGTCAAAAAAATGAGCAAAATGTTCCTCCAAAATGGAGATAATCTCCGATTGCAATGGCATCACTCCACCATGAATACAACTACAACAGTCTTCCATGACTGATTGGATACCCCGTGCTTTGCACACAAATATGGATCCTGTGACCTTGAAAATGAGGTCAAGGTCACCAGCATGTAGTCAGGTTGTAAAGTAGTGCTAAGGTACAACTGAGGTAAATTTGAGTTTGATGAGGTCTGTGACCCAGGGGATATTCTACCCGCAAAGATTCTGCTATGAAAAGACAGAATGACAGAGGGGCCGTCAAACCAGCTGACAACTTGGTTTGCAGGGGGTATAATGACAGATTTCAAAGTGTGACATCGCAGGTCAAAGCTCGGTGGTCATGCCATACAGGCAGACAGGCCAGGGAATCCAAAAATGTCAAAATTCATTTGTACCCTGTCAAAGCCTTGTAGATATATGATAGTACAGTAGTCCCTGTCTTGAACGACCCCTCCTATGAGCGACCACCTGGTTTGAGCGACCACATTTGGTCGCCAAAGTTGTTTTTCTTTATTAATTTACCTCTTATGAACGACCACCTCTTAAACGCGACCAGCGACCATGCAAAATGAACCGATTTTGCGACCGCGTAAGACAAATTTAAGCCATGTTCGGCCACTACGCCTCGAGTCTGCCAACGAAATACATGCATGCAACTCACCCATTGTTATAAAATTTACATGGTTCTTGTCAAATTTATTGAGTGCAAGCAATAAATGATTTCTTTCTACGATAAATTTCCGTAAACAACTTTTTAATTTGATCAATCAGTATCTATTCCTCCTCACGAGCGTAGGATCTTTCCATTTATTTACATTTTTATCACGGCAGTGAATGTGGCTCACTCCGCATGTATCGGGCCTCTCCATTGTGGACCTCGACTCAAGAAGATTTCGACCATCTTATTTCTTTTTCTTTCTCTGTATCCTGGGATATTATGGATTGTTTTCTGAGCTAAACTTCATAATGATCCACAGAAATTTATTTGTGATGGGAACTTTATCGATCCCACTCAACTCCTGTTCGTTCACATCACCCATCTTGAAATGCTTCAAATCTGAATGACGACGGAGGTTGCCGGAAGCGTCTGGAACAATCTTCGTTGTTTACCGCAGCCACGTGGTCATAGCTTTTTTTTTTGCATGCGAAACCTAACCTACCTGTGGCAAATAAGCGGAAAGCCCAGAAATATTATTATTTAATATTCTCATTTCCAATTGAACCATGTTTAATCATACCATATTTTATAAAATGAACGATGAAAACTTTCGCTAGATCAAAATCACTTTGAACCCCAATCAAACACGTGCTTGCCTGCTTGAGCACGTGCGACAGACACTGACGAAATGCATGCCAGGTCCATTTTTTCCCACGGTTCAGAACGAGGTCAACATGGCGCCCAAACAACCACACGTGGTGGTAATGGGAAAATGCCGAGTCTTATTTTGATACATAACTTATGGATTACGGTGAGTTAGGCTCCACCAAATGTGTAGAATAAAGTTAAGACAGTGAGTAATGCGGTCAAAACAATTTTATGACAGTTTAAGCTGGTTACTTGGCAAACGAAGGCTCCGTACCCGGCGCTGTACCGGGCCCATTGAGCGTAATGGGAAAATGACAAAACTCAAGACCGGCAAATATTTTCAAGTTGCGAAACACATCTTTCAGCTCCCAGACAAGAGTTCTTTATTGAAATAAAGATTTTAAGGGTTGTAATTGTTAAATTTGATAAATGATAATTTCTTTTCACAGCATATGTAATCGATAATGATGACATGGTGGTGGCAGAAATTTGCGTACCTCACTACCTAAATACCTGGAAGTCCGCCATGGATTTGGGGTGGTGCATATGCGATTCCTCCAATGAGCGACCACCTGCATTATACGACCGCTTTTTTGTCGGCGCTAGGGGTGGTCGCTCAAAAGAGGGACTACTGTACACAATAGGTTACCTCAGCAGCTGTGGGCCTTCTCTTCTTGGTAAACACTGGATCATGGACAGGTTTGAAGTAGTCCACACTGGGCTTGTGCTGACTTCCCTTTTTCTCACCCTACAGCATCAAGTACCCGAAGTATCTTAGTAGTTCTCAACTCAATGCGGTAGTAACCAGCACATAATTATAAGAATGTCACAAAACAGTCATTTGTTCCATCAGTCAAAATCTCTTAAAGTTTCTTTTATCTCGGTACGTCAACTTCTGAAATATGGCAATCTAACTATAATTCTGGTGGATTTAAGCAGCAGTGCTCATGAAAAATAAGACAAATATCACTCATAATGCTTCCGAAAACATGTCACCTCAAAAAAGACAGTCAGCTCTTATGCTATTTTAATATATGATGGAAGTCTTCATAACAAAACACTTTGGTATAATGAGGTAAATTACTACAGCCCCTCTATGTATCAGGACATTGATGACAGTCATCACCTGTTCTTTGTCATATAATAACATTAATTATTACAATGCCTCCATGTATCAGTACGTTGATGACAGTCATCACCTGTTCTTTGTCATATAATAATGTAAATTATTACATCGCCTCCATGTATGTACATGTCACGTGATCTTAGGCAGATATGTGAAGTGAGAGCTGTTCCACGGATTTGGAGATAAATGCAGTGTTATGGACTGAATTTCAGTATTTATCCCTGAGATTTATGAATGGGAACCTTCAGAGGCTTGAGATGTCTACTTATTTTGGTGTTTTGTGTTGCTGATTTCGGACGATCCATAGACCAAAGAAATGGGGTATGTACTTCTAGGAACCCTTTGACCCAGCCATTGTCACGGGTACACGGTCACCTGTCACGACCCAGTAACTTCCAGACATTTGTTTGGTCACGGTACAGACTACATAGTGCATGTTTCTCGGAAGGTAAACAAACCAGCTGTGTTGTTCATATAACATCGCTCACTACCATGGCAAGTGCAATAGCCACCAGGAGACTTTCCTTGACAGATGTTAATAAAATGAACAAGGAAGAGCTTAAAGAGTCGTTGAAAGCTATTCTGAAAGAAGTAAATGAAAGTGAATCGCATAGTGACAGTCATGAAAGTAGCATTCAAACTACTTTAAATATGATTTTGGATGAACTAAGAGAGATTAGAAACGATAGAAAGAAGCTGGATGAGGAGATTGAAAAGCTGAGAGACCATGTTCAGAAACTGACTGAAACAGTCGCATTCCAGCAGAAATTCATGGAAGAGATAGACAGTAGAGATAGGTCCAAGAATATTGTGATAACAGGCGTCAGTGAAACAACGGACATCGAGAGTGCACATACAGAGCAGCAAAAGTGTGAGACCATTCTAGGGAAGATAGGTGTGTCTAATATAGGCTTTACGCATAGAAGAATCGGGAGACAAGGAGATAACAGAGATCGACCGTTGCTCTTACAAATACCCTGCCCTTCTCAAAGAGAGAATATTTTGAATAATTCAAGCAAGCTGAAACAAGCCGGTTCAGTATACCAAAAGGTGTATATTAAGAAAGATGTTCATCCAGCTGTGAGAAATGAATGGAAAAGATTAAAAGATGCTGAAAAGAAAGAAAAAGATAAGCCAGAGAATGCAGGGTGTAATATTAGATTTGATGCAAAGCAACGAGTATTATTGAGAGATGGGGTAGTGATTGACAGATGGTCCCCCTCGTTTTTTCGTTAAAAGGTCCAAAGCATCTCACTCTTGGTTTTTGGAACATTCATGGCGTACGGAATAAACTTTTTTCAGACAACGTTATATCGTGGCTGACAAATAAAGATATTGTAGTATTATGTGAAACACATACATCAGGGCCCCTTGTGGTGCCTGGTTTTGAAGTTATTCTGGGTAAGAATTCCCATGCAAACCGTGGTGGGATAGCACTGCTAGTGAAAAACAACCTTGCGGACAAAATCACATGTGTTGATGTAACGTTTGAAGACCAAATTTGGTTTAAACTGTCATTTTTGCCTGAGGTAATGTTCTGTGGGTGCTATATCCCCCCAGCAGACTCAAGTTATTATACAGACAATGGCTGGGCAGCCATCCAGGGAAAATGCATGGAAGACAACAAGAAGTGTATTATTGTGGGCGACCTGAACGCAAGATGTGGCAAAGCAGCAACGAGGTTGGTGCAAGATAATGGTACATGTACATACAGAGATATTAGAGATCCAATAGCACAGCCAAACTCCAGTGGTGAGAAATTATTACAATTGTGTGAGGATTGTAATTTAATTCTTGTGAACAACTTACATACAGGAGTATCTCACTTGAAAAGTAACCTAACATTCCGCAAGAAGACGGAATGGATATCAGAGCTGGATGTTTGTGTGGCATCTGAACCACTAGTGAACAATGTCTGTGCTTTCCATGTTGACCAGGATTTATCTATGCCTTCGGACCATGCACCAATGTCAGTTTCATTTGATTTCTCGAAGCTTGTGGTAGTTAATCCATGTAACCTAATAGAACGTTCCCGACAACTTGGCGATCATGCTGTGCTCCATGTGAAAGCCAGACCTAAGTGTAAGCGTGCTATAAAGTCAAGTGACATACTACCCGGTGCATTTTTACAAAGTTTGAGTGAGTTTGATATCCCAGCAATACAGGGAGAAAATGGGGACGCAGCAGCCCATGAATTATCAGAAATACTCTATTCATGTGCGTCACATAGCCGAAAAGACGGCAATGTTAATATGCTGCATTTTGACGAGTCTAAAAGTCGGTGGCAGAGAATATTAGACACAAAAGACAGCAAGTTGCTGTGGAAATCTATAAATTGGAAGGGCGTCTATAATGAGAATGTATCAGAAGCGCCCTCTGGCGAGGAATTCAAGAGACACCTGGAGGAATTACTCAATCCATCAGATGTGGAGGATCTTAGGGCAGAGCAATTTGATACGTCTGGTATCACTATACCAGTATTGGACGATCCGATCGACCCATCAGAGGTCGCCGATATAATTGAAAAACAGTTAAAACCAGACAAAGGATGTGGGCCTGATGGCATAAGCCCAGGATTGTTTAAGTTATTGCCAGTACAATGGTTACTTTTTCTCACGCAGTTACTAAATACAATTTTTATCACCAGTTATCCAGCCGCATGGACATATGCAAAACTTGTCATGCTGTTTAAAAAGGGTGATAAAGGGCATTGCGGAAATTACAGGGGAATCAGCGTGATAAATAGTCTTGCGAAGATATATGACTATGTATTAGGTAATAGACTATTGAAATGGTTCAGACCGGACAGAGAACAAGCGGGCGGAGTGCCTAATCGAGGATGCATAGAATTCATAGTTACCTTACGACTATTAATGAACTATTGTTTCAAGAAAAAGTCAAAGTTATTTGTAGTTTTCGTAGACTTTTCGAAGGCCTACGACAGGGTGCCTAGACTTGCTTTAATAAAGGTACTTCAGCGATTAGGATGTGGTGTTGTAATGCTACTGGCAATAGTGTCCATGTATAAGGTGTCGAAGAGTATTCTGGGGCTAGCCGTTATCTCGGCAGTTATAGGTGTCAGACAAGGATCTCCAACTTCATGTTTTTTATTTACAGTTTTTGTAAACGACTTAATTAGAAGTGTGAAAGAAAAGTGTGCATTTGACAGTTTTTTGAAGTGGTTGCACATAATGATGTTAATGGACGACACTGTGATCCTTGCCAGTTCTAGGGAAAAATGTGCTGAAAAGCTGAAAATTTTGAAAGACTTTTGTACTTCCAGTAGCATGGTGATCAATGAATGTAAAACGAAGTTTATGGCCATTAATGGTACCCAGCAGGATCGTCTTCCCTTCTCTATAGGTACGGGTACAGATGTTCTCCGGGTAGAACACTGTGATAAATACGTGTATTTGGGCAGTATATTCACTTGCGACGGAAGCACAGTTACGGCAGTGTCAGAACATGCTAAAGCTGTAAGAAAGCATCTATTGAAGCTTATATCATTTTTCAGTAGAAATACGGACATGCCGTTCACGGTAAAGAAGAAGGTCTTAGATGCCGCTTTTATAGCTGCAATTTTGTACGCATGCGAAAGTTGGCTTAACGTGGGGTTGAAGAAGATGGAGTGTATATATATGAGTGCCTTAAAGGCTTTATTAGGGGTTCGTGCATCCACGACGAATGATCTGTGCCTTGTAGAATTGGGATATCCCATGTTGACTGACCTTGTCAAGTACAGACAGAAGACGTTCTTCCAGAAAATAATTAATGAGAGGAAAAATATGCAGGACGACCCTCTTATGTTTGCCATCAGACTAACTAAATCAGAGGTAACCAGTACTGGATCATACATTAATTCATTGTTGGGGTTGGATGACGTTTTATTAAACGGTGTCTCAAAGGTAAAAGACCGAGTTAGGCAGTCTGAGCGGTCAAAGTACATGGTGTACAAAGAAATGAACCCATCTTTAGAAGTACATGAAGTGTATGGTAAAGAGATTGAAGCGCATATACCGGAATACATGCGAGTGTCATTCTCGCGCCTTCGTCTGTCGGCGCATAGACTGAAGATAGAAACTGGAAGGTGGTCCCGCTTACCTCGGGATCAAAGATTATGCCCGTGTGGACAGGTGCAAGACGAGGCACACGCCCTTCAGTGGTGCCCTCTAGTACAAAGTATAAGGGACACTCATGGACACACTTCTATGGTATACCCTCGGTGTGTTATTCAGGCGCAGCAAGTAAGAGACTTCAGGGTGATCCATGAGATTTTGTTAAAACTTACTTAAATTGTTACTATTAATCGTTATTGTTTATAGACTATATATATAATGTGTATTATTTGCCTTATGTATGCTTTGGACCTTTAAAGTCAATAAATTCTACTACTACTACTACTACTATCAGTATGTTGATGACAGTCATCACTTGTTCTTTGTCCTATAATAACGTTAATTATTACAATGCCTCCATGTATCAGTACGTTGATGACAGTCCTCACCTGTTCTTTGTCTGACCACTTGCTGTTGAAGCCCCACAGGTCAAACTCGGGGTGGACCGGCTGCTTCCTGCCCCACGAACACTTGAGGAGCTGTCGACCATCCTTCTCTATCATCTGACAGTACTCCCCTGGAAACATACAACACCATATCTTCCTTACAGAAACACACTTTAATAACCCAAACGTAACTTTTGGTACTCCTTTTTTGCACATGCATATGCACAAATCTATCTAAGTTCATAAATAAGTCTGTTTCTAGATACCCTTTGAAAATTTATATAAAACATTACATACGACACAAAATGCAAGCTTAACAAAAATATTATAAATGGCACAATATGCATATTAAATTAAAAAGAAAAATTATAACTGGATGCTAAAGTGGTCACAGGATTTTTATACTTTGACCCACACATGTATATTACATAATGCTCTAGGTGGCACCACCAATATCAAACTCAACCAAGATTTTCATACACTTTGAAAGTCCTAAAAGTTATATGATGCTAACTGGAAAAATGTGGACTGTGTCATGTTCACATGCAAAAAGTTTGTGGATGGATGGATGGATGGATGGACAGAATAACAGAGATGAGTGATCACGAGCTCTGTGACCTTTGGTCAGGAGAGATAAAACCCAAAAAAACAATGTATATTTGGAATTGCTATGGTCTTTAGGATATATTTACATTTGAATAAAATTATTTTTTGTGGAAATATTTTCACATCTTGTGTTAAATCTGAATCTTCTCCCACAAGCAGATTTCATCCCATTTTCTGAACTTTATGACAGCTTTCTCAGGTGAATACCAAACTCACCCATTCCTATGGCACTTTCTCGAATTTTTTGTTGTTCGTACGCAATCCTCTGGTCCAGCTTGATGTTGGGCGGTGCCTGTTCTGTCAGCATCTTCTCCTGCTGTACTTGCCAGTTGTCGTGTTTCTTCTGGTAGTCCTTCAGCTCATCCAGCGTTCGCTGAAGTGACCTGCAACACAACACAGACACGTTCTACACAGAAACTGTTTTGACAAAGGAAATGGACCATTATTCTTTATTAAATTTTGGATAAAATTACTTGTAACTGATTGGCTTAGAGGTAACATGTGATTACCATTTAGAATGATCTAGTGCCTGCATGGAGCAGATGCCAGGCAATAGTCTCCCTGCTCAAGAAGACTATTGCCCGCCTGGTTCCCGTCTCTTGTCAACCCTGCACTTCGGCGCGGGAACCACACTACCGGCTATGGAACAGAGCTACAGCTTGTAACTGTGTGAGCGACGCTTTTTTCGATAGCAAAATAGCCATTCTATTTCACTCTTGCCTGAATCAAACATAAAAATTAATGTCCTGATTTTCAAATAAAAATTATCGCATAAAATGTCCGAAATACATTTAAGAAAATGACACTACATACGAATGTTCTGTTTCGTATTTTTGCCGTCTAACTTCATTTGACACTCCGCGTTTGCAGACGAATTGACTTGGTCTAGCACTAGCAGGCAATAGTGCAACTCCTCAGTCCTGTAACCTTAGGATGGTATGGTATTTTAGCTTGACATGAAATAGCTCCAATTCCTCATTGAGCCTACTGATGGGCCTACATGTAATTTTATCCAAAATTTAAAAAAACAAATAGTGACAGTTTCACCAGGCAATAGACCAAATTCTTAGGACTCCCTCGGGTTGTAGAGTGTCCTGGCTGTCTATTGCCCGCAGCCTTCGGCCTTGGGCAATAGACAGCCAGGACACTCCACAACCCTCGGGACTAATAATTTGGCCTATTGCCTGGTGAAACAGTCACTATTTGTGTATTATATAACTATTGACCTGAACACTGACTATGCTGATAAGACTACTGGGAGAGAAAGCACAGTAATGCTGACATGTGGAAAGCATTATATACATAAGATCTTTGCTTTAAATATTTGATATTCTCCAATGATATTTTACATTTTTGCATGTGTAGTTTATTCAATCATTTTCCTGACAATGATGTTTGAGTGATTCACTCACTACTTTCATGTACCCATTACACTGATACTTGAGTGCCCCTTGCAAACTTGGAAAAAAGGTGTGTGGAGACTGTGTTAACAGCCTTGGTGTGTGGAGACTGTGTTAATAGCTTCGGTGTATAGAGACTGTGTTAATGGCCTTGGTGTGTGGAGACTGTTAATGGCTTCGGTGTATAGAGACTGTGTTAATGGCCTTGGTGTGTGGAGACTGTGTTAATGGCCTTGGTGTGCCATCAGTTATGCCAGTATAGAGTATGACTTACTACTTGATGGAGACCACATACACAGTTATAAACCCATATAATAATAATAATAATATGGTGGCTCTCCGCTTGTCTGCCGCGGTCCTGTGTCACTCACTCTTCGGGGGGGGGCGCAGCATAATTATTACACTAGGATCCATAGTGACTCTGTTATTACACTAGCAGTGGTAACGGCAATGGTTAAGTCCGTCTACTTAAAATATACATGTGCATGTATGTTTTGCAACAGAGCAACATTGCAATGATTAATACATATGCTCTTCTTGGAAATCAGACACTATTTGTGATAAAGATAGCATCATATACAATTTCACAAGAGTCAGTGTCTGTTCCCAATTAACTCAGCAGAAATACAGGTAATGTGCTTTGGTGCTATCACTTAGAAATGCCACACATTTACCAGCATTGACAGATAAATGATCTACATATTCCTGTGATGTCAATACTGTGTACTGTACTGCACATCAACTTCCTCAGTTGACTCAGACATCAATGCCAAGACATGCTTTCATGTATTTTACATCCTTCAGTAAAATACTGTTTAGAACTTGATGACATATGGCAGTTTAGGTTTCTGCTCTTGCTTTAATTATAGGTACATGAACAAAAACAAAAAAAAAACCCATGTACATCAAAGCTGAAAAAATGAATTTATTTCTTAGTATCACTAATTTCCTTACTTTGCTGCCATCATGAAACCATTTCAATAAAAACATAGCGAGACATTTTCAATACATCTGTAGCTTAATAATAAGCCTGTGGAAAACAGGAAAGGTCAGGCTTCAGCATACATGCTGGAATATCAGCACTTCAAAAAAAACACTGTGTACATTTGCAGGCAGAAGGGCCTCCATTCTTGGTGCCTTACACCTACCTGTGCTGGGCCTCCAGGGCTCCCTCCAGCTTGGCATGACATTTTACAGCGTGCTTTCTCTTTGACGCCGCCTCAAAATCTGGCTGAATCTTCAGCGTATTTTCAAAACAGATCACAGATTTATTGTATTCCGCTAATACCTACAAAGACAATAGAGGAGAAATCAACTGATGTTATCAACATAAATCAGTTAGTGACCTCAAATTATACATTTTCACCTTATACCATATACATATACATAAATATAAACATATGTACAAACACACCCACACGTGCATATGTGTGTGTTTATGTACAGTATCATGAGCCGTGTTTATGATTGAAATGGAATCCTTTGGTGGTGGAGACCACAAGCTGCTGACATCTGTGGTTTCCGCCACCAAGTATGATTTAGTGAGCCCTGACCACAAACCCACACAAATATTTCTTTGTATTTATCCCATATAATTAATGAAGTATATTTTACTATGGTAGAAGAACAAAAGGAGCCATTTTTAAATACAAAAAGGCCCTTAATGTTGCTCACATAGCATTCCACGGGCACTCACACAAACAGTTAATCAAAAACAAAGCAGTCACTCAATCCATGAGTCACCAGTGTCAATAGTAATGACATCATGGGGGGAGGAGGATTTCTTGCTTACACAAACCACGCCTGTAAATCATCCCAAGGTTGCATTCTTTTCGGATATACATGTATATATGTACGTACATATGCATATATGAATGCATGTATGTATGCTGAGTTTGGAAACTTTGACGTCAGGAAGATCACTGGAAAAAAATTCACCCCGATAAAGGGCATTTGTTTTTGTAATGTCTTAATTGCAATGAGTCAATCTATTTTATTTTTTCTATATAACTTTGCTTGCATTTAATCTTCAAATCTCAAATTACATTCTTTAAAAAATTGCTTTGGGTATTGGAAATATCACTATGACCGACCCGTTCTGGATTTAATTTGGGTCAGAATACTGAAGACTACGCATATTATTTCAGCTTAGTACACGTGGCTTGATGGACGATACAACACCAATCTATCAAACTGTGTGAAACAAAAAGGTCTTCAAAGGGAAACCACGAAAGGATTATTTGGCAAATGCAATGATCATTAATTGTGCTTTGGGGCAGACTTGAACACAGCAATGGCAGTCACAACGGCCCACCCACAGGAGTCCTCATCCCAATCATTATCCATTGTAACAGGTGCCATATATATGGACAGTTATAACAATACTATTGTGTACAAACCACAGCATGGCCCCCCAGGTGTTACCTGTGCCTGAGATGACAATAACACCACCTGACTCCCATAAAAACACCATCAGGCAGATGAAAGTGTAGCAGGCATTGTATTGATCTGTGTACACAACACAGCAGTGTACTGTGTACATTTCTCTTTATTCTATTCTCGTTAAGAGCCATGGCACATTTATTATTCATGCCGATCAATGCTATCTAATCATTTTTTTGGGTCCATTTTCCCCAGTGATTGTTAATTTATGTGCATGCAAAAGGTTTTTGCAAAACATCAGAGAACTACAGCATTCACAGTGAGACAGAATTTTTTTGTCAAATTAAGAGAGAAGACATACTTGAAACTGCTTTGAATCTATCTTAAAAACTGTGGACTGTATCAAGCTCAGAAGAAATAAGTTTATGAACAGACAGATATGAGTGATTGCATAAGCTCTGCGAACTTTGGTCAGCAGAGCCAAAAACGATTTTGATTGATGAAAACTGAGCTTAGAAATCAGGCGGTTTATTGACCATGTAAAGCCTGGATCCCCAGTACAGGCCGCCAGGCTGCTAACTAAGGTGGAACTGAACATAATCTGAACAGATACTATCACACAGACTGTGCTGGCAAATTAATTCCCTGGATACAGTTACACATATTGCTATTTCAGGTATGCTGAATTGTCAGACAAGATTTAGCAAAATGAAAAATATACAAAACCACTGATGTCAGACCAGTGGCTTTGACAGCCATTTTGGTCCAACATTTCAAAGATTTCACAGTTTGACATACATGTGCCAACTCAGCTGGCATCATGAAACCATTGTGAGGCAAGAGATGAAAACAATGGCCACACTAATTCCAGTGGTTGTCTCAAGTCACTTTGATGCTGGCCACTGATGCAAGGTTGTTTCCTTTGCAATATCCCCACTAAACGACAAAGCAAAACTAACATTTGGCTGCATTTGAAAAAACAAGGTAAAAAACTTGATGTTTAAGCCATACAGTGTTACAATACATGGATAGAACTGTTAAATAGTGAAGTTTGATGTGTACTTCCTCGGTGCACGACAGTTCGTCTAAAACCAGTCCATCGAAAAGTTAATACGTCGAAATTCTATCATGTCTAAATTCCTTTACATCCAAAATCATGTTTGTCGCATACAACTTGACAGAAAAACATACAGATCGAATGGAAAATTGGTCTAAAATCCATGAATTTTCGTCTAAAATTCATCGAAAACTTTCAACTTTTGAGGTGCAATACCTACCGCTTACCAGTACCGTGTATTCAAAGTACAGTTTGGCAAAACGCCATCACTTGTGCATGGGTGAGACCGGCCATTATATCTCAGAGCGTATTCTATGGTTTCTTTGTTTCTTTGCATTGTTACATTTTTTCCATGGTTTAGCCTGGTTGAGTTTTACTTTTGCTGATGGGCGCTTCTTTTGGGAGATGTGGTAGGGATTCGTGATCCTGTACATTGCCATTGGCGACCTTCGCACTGCCAATAAGATTTTTTACTTTGTACACCCTGTCTTTTGTGTACCTGTACCCCACAAAAGAGAACTTGATCCCGACCCTTAAAAGCTCGGTAGGTTTTGCCAACCCCATTTGATCCACCTGATGCACCATCTACCAATGGAATGGCAAAAAAATGTCAAATAAAAATCGAGCCAAGTATATTTATAAAAATAAGAACACAGAAAATTTTATCATGCATCAATTGTCCTTTATTCAAACTGGGACTTTTAGGCAAAGAGGCACTTAGACGAATTTTCATTCCACCTAATGACCTTTCGGCAAAGTTGTTTTCGGGATGTTTGTATGTCGACCAACACGCATTTCGACGAAATGGATTTTCGGCATGTTGATAATTCGGCAAAAAGGTTTTAGACGTACTGTAGTAGACCCGTAATTCCTACCCTCCAAGAATCTTAGGATGAATGAGGGAGTATTGTTCACGCAAAAGGCAATTATGTCTGAGAAATGGCATCATAATAGTGAGTTTCTCAGAACTTTATTTTTGCTAGTCCAGCCAAGTTTTTGAATGACCTCTCTTAACAAGAGGCCCCTATGCCTAATGCGCTGCTGGCACCGTGGCTATATTGCACCTGCTCATTTCAAAGTTGTGAATCCTCAAGTGGCTTCTGCACATATAAAGCTTACGTAAATTTAGTGCATAAAATGTCCACCAGATGGCACTTTGCTCCACATGTAATCATAGCTTATTTGTGCAATTCCTGTGATGAATATTGTTGCATGTGCCAAGACAACAATGAGTGAGTCCCTAACTTTATGTCCTCAGTGACCTTGGGACAGATCAAGGTCACCAAGATTATGTAATACAAGAGGCCCATAGGCCTGGTACTGTGCTGATATTGCCATGATGTTCAAGCTCATTCAAGCTACACCCTGCCATTACAAAATCACATTTTCAACTTTACAGGCATGGTGATCTCTCACAAAAATACATCAAAGTCACTGATATTATATAACATTCGATCTTTAGCCATGGTCAATATATCCTATACATGTGGCAACTCTTATCCAAATACTTTTCCACATATGGAATTTTACATCTTAAAATATATTTTGGCTTATAATTTTCTTCAAATTATATATGGCGCAACTAGTATCATTAGCAACTTACACTTTGACCACCCCCACAATCCCACCGAATTTGGTGAAGATCGGCCAGAAATTAAAGATGCCAGAGTGTTCACAAGATTTTCACATGTTGACCCCGATATGATATTATCATAATATAGGTGGCGCCACCAATATCGAAAGGGGCCTAGACTTTCAAACACCCTGTACCATCAAGAAAATATATAGTTTTTGTGTGTGGCTGGCAAAATGAGATAAATCAGAAGAGGTCAAAGTCTGTGGTCTCAGTAAACAAGAGCTTTCTGCTCCAACCTTAAGTAATGTTAGCAGTACCATCCAGACAATTCACATTGTACATCAACCAAAAAATGCAAACATTTGCCGGGGATGGCGTTATATACCAGTACGACAAATATGCAGGAAGACTATTATACAATTTTTCATTATATATCTGTGTGTATAAAGTGTACGTGGATACAGATGCTTGAAGTTCAGAAAACGTATCATTGAGACCCACACGATAAGCTTGGAGGGAAGACTCGCATTGTCTGCATGGGTCAAGGAACGGACACATGAACTCCGACTGAAGAACACAGGGTGATTTGCAAAGGTGATTTCTCAAAGAGTGGAACTTCTGGTTCCTCAGCTATTCATGGTAACTTTCTTTACCACTGAGTTCATTGATCTTACTGTACGTCCAATGAAGTTGTTTTCCCTCTCCTTCTATTCTTAACAAGATTATAATGTTATAATCATGCCAAAACAATAAAGTTAATAAATCCCAAACAAAAGAAAGCGGGGGCATTCAGAAACAGGTAGACATGCATTTTATACCTGTAGTTAAACCTAAATGATATTTATCATATATACAAATTCAGAAGCAACGGGACATGTGGAATTTATACTGTAATAAGAATATATGTGCACAACAGAATTACGCATTCTGCTATCGGTATCCAAGCATGTTGTCATTTAAACTGTAGTGACTCACTCTCGATCTCTCACTCTAGAGCACTCAACCCCATTTTTTACAACAGAAATCAATGCACATGGGGAAACAATAAAAGCATACGATAATCTTGGACCACACATGCAGACAAAATGGCCAGGAAACAACAGTTTTGGACCACAAACTTATGATCAAAGAAAAGTATATCCAGACTGAAGCATCAACAGTTATAATTTGAAGAGAGTGCTTTGTTATGTTGACACACAATTCACAACAGTTAAGGATTATATGCTTGTTGTTATTATTATTATTATTATTATAATTATTATTATTATTATTATTATTATTATTATTATTATTATTATTATTATTATTATTATTATTATTATTATTATTATTATTATTATTATTATAAGGTCAAGAGAATAAAAAAAACCCCACTCATTGAGTACATATAATAAAACTATAAAGGTCAATAAACTGAATTTGCCTCAGCAAAGGTAACAGTGTGTCGTGTGGTCATGGTTACACGCATGTTCTCATGTCGATGTGATTTTCCACACGATCGGATCCAAAGCTTACAAAGTGCCAGGTAGAGTTTAAGGTGAGGAAATGGCACAAAACACTGGCCTGTATTCTGAATGGTCTAGATTTCTGGAATAGCGGGGATATAGGCAATACAAAAAAAAAAAAAGTCTATATGGTAAACTGGACTTTTTCTCCAGTCAATTTCTTTGACCATGACCCATCTGATTGTGAATTTATCAGACGATATGGTGAGTGGCCACATGAAAACACTGAGGTGATGTAGTGATGAGGGCTGACTGGTCACATATATGAGCCATTAAGCATGACTGACATTTCTGGAAAGGTATATTATCTCTATTGAAGGACAAAAAGGCTAATAAGTGCAGACAGGCATACTAAATATTGCACACTGATTAGAACAGTACCAGCACTTACTGCATAAATATTGCCTAGAGTGAAGTGGTTTACGTTGAGCTCTTTGGACACATCCAGAGCTGCATGGACAACGATGGCCGCCTCGTTGGAGTAGCGTGCACGATGAAGCACATTTGCCAGGCTAATTAAGGCTACATCCTTCTGCATTCTGTAACATAACACAATGACGACTCGTACCTGATCAACACTCTCACCTCAATGGGTTTTTTAACCTCAAGTTCTAATGCAAGCCCAATTTCCTATGAATGTATGTGAAACTTTTGTACAAATATTTAAGCATGGGTCACTTGACATTTGGACACCTAAGTTAATGTACTAATGACATACACATACATGTACATATGTAGTACTTTTGTGGTTTACTGTTACTGAACGACATACTAAATTAAGACAAGTACATCCTACATAATCAAATTTGAGCTGTATACCGTATCCATTGTCTGTACCTTCACTGAGGGCATTATTACATATATGTATGTATATATGTCTCTCTACATGAAAACTTTTGACAAAGTCAATGTTTATTCGATGTACACGCCCTCTAGTGGCCAACAGCTACATCAAAGTGGTTGCGGCTATTTACAAAGAATAAACTTGACAATAAATTCTACAATATTGCTAACTATAACACTACTCAAGAATAAGTAGAAAAATATATAAACTATGATTCCTTAGCATACACTTTTCATTTCTCCAGGGATCTGAGGTAGAATTTACCCACTGCATGCAACACATTGATATCAGAGGACATTATATATACAACTTTTGGAGGTCACTTGCATCCTCGAAGAATTTGGTCTGATCCTTTCATATGTTCAATTGCTTGTTTCTTTTGTGTTCATATAACTTGCAATGCAGTACAAAATGGCACTCATCTTCCAACAACTTCTTAAGCACAATATGTACATAGTCTTTCTTCCACCAGTCTTTTCGAGTACATGTATCTACATTTTTCTGTTGTCAAAGGATGTGCTCTGACACGCAGTTTCATAAGTGCTGCTCTAAAATCTTGGTTCTTGATGCTTAATAAATATTCTTCATGTCTTATCTTATTCTTAAAACTTCTGTAGAATCTTAATTTATTTCCTATAGATTGATTGATTATTTTTGTTTTTCTCCAAATGATAATTTCCAAAATATATTAAAATTGTACCTTAGCTGATCAGCTATGTCATTCCAATCTATTGTCCCATAATTGCCAGATCTGTTTTGATTTGATTTGAAATATGTGGATATATTTGACATAAACCCTGTGGTTGACATGCCAGTTTAAACCCCCAGATTTCCAAAATGTTTCGTTCAAAGAAAATAAAAGAGAAAATCATACATATAAAATCAAGTATCATATTTTTAAAAGCTAGCAATTTGAAGACACTTTCACTACAACATTTGACACAAGAGCCAGCAATGTAGCCATATTCTCTGTAACAGGCCACCCTGCATCCAATCAAAGACTGACACACAGAGCACCCCACCCTCCATGCAAGATACTCTTGAAGCTTTGCATCACCTGATCCTAGACTATTTGAGTGTTACACACACTGATGACTAGGTCCAGGGCTATGTGGTAGGCCCCACCTTATTACAGGTTTGTCTCATCAACAGGAACCTTTTGTTTTTTTCACTTGGTCATCCCTCATCAAATACAATCAACATACCATAGCCTATCTGTACAAGAGTAAAGTTTCTGCATGACTGTACTAATTGTTACCATTTGGGATACTGGACTGACTGACAAGTACTAAAGCTGGCAAGCAGTGGCTGTACAACTGCTACAAAGTAGCAAGCTAGTAGCAGAGTCCTTACCTGGGTGAGAAATGCAGGGCACGTCTGAGACACTCTATGACATGGTATGGATCCCCTTTAATTCTCCAATAGAAAGCTGCCATGTTATAAAGCACCCACGAGGTTGCATTCTGCACAAACACAAAAGAGAGAAAGACAGTTGAAAGAAAAAATTAGGAGGATATCATTTTCACACAAGAACACTACCATGCCAAAGATTCAACCTACAAGTTAGCAATTTTACTTTTAATTCTTTTATTGCAAAGATTTAAACCATGAGGTTTGTAGTTAAATAAAAAGGTTTAAGAAATCCCAACTTTCATTACTGCTGTACATATATTGATGCCCAATTTGTTTATTTATTTTTTATTTATTTATTTTGTGTGTGTGGGGGGGGGGGGGGGGAGGGGCAGGGGTAGAAGAGAGCCATTCCAGAACTAAATTAACAAAAAATACATTGAGCACAATCAAACAAAATTACAGTGAAGTCCTGTAAGCCCTTTGTAACTTCATCAATCATTTACAGCTGTGTGGCTATCATGCTGACAGAGGAAGCCAAGCTGGTTCCCATTATGAATTCATCATTTGATTTTAGTAATTTCCACTCTGCCATTGACTGTATCTATATGTTTACGTTTTCGTTTTTAATATTTTATTAAATTCACCATTTAGACATGCATTTTGATTATCACATGGTCATAAAGTACCTGTAAAAACACACTGATCTGCACTTTATTTTTTCCCTACTTTTAGCTATTTCCTACACAAAAGCTTTTTGACTATGACATTGTATGCAATAAGAATGTGTGCTGTGAAGTTCAACAGAGTACAAAGTTTTGTACCTTTTTCATAGCCTCAAATATGAGATGCCCGTAGTCATCCACATTGTCTCTGTGTGTGATAGCATTCTTCAGGCCCAGCTCTGGCGTCCCAGACAAGTTGGCTCGCTCTTTTATACCCTACATAATAAAGCAGCCATATTTACAGTAGCCTAGGTTTAAACTTGGCCAAAATACAGATGCAGTTTAACCCTTTTCCCCTTGAATAAAGACTGAGTCAACAGCTTTCCTTGGCATGGGTCGGGCACTAAGTGCCCAACCCATGCCAAGGAAAGTTGTTGACCTGGGGCATGTGATCTTGATAAGTCTCATGTACATTTCTCAGTCAAATTGTTTTTCATAACTGTTGAAATTAGTTCAAAACACCGAAGCAGATGACATTTGATCACCAGCCGGTTTTAGCCGGTTTAAGGGGGGAAGGGTTAAGCTTCATATCTCACAGTAACACATGTATAAACCACCATGTCACATGAGCAACCTCCTAAATACCCCAGTCGAATTGTGCTGCAAGTAACACATCTACAAGCAATATCAAAAGTGACACACAGACATGTTATTTTAAGCTGTTGTGATTTTTAGCGCAGCTGGCTTGTCAGTCAGCTGAGCTTCTTGGACGGGTCTGTGTCTGTCGTCCATCAGTCAACAATTTTCACATATAGTAGTTCTCATGATTACATAGCAAGTCAATGGTTAAAAAGTGACCTCATTCCAGGAGACAGTAACCTGGCTCCACAGGTGCACACTGTGTCTTAGGACAGGTATGTCAAAGCCAGTACAACATGTACTTCCAATCTGCAGTGGCTGCCGTTCACTTATAATCCTAGTTTTATACAAAGCACATTATTGGAGTCTCTTATGGGATGCATATGGCCAACTGTTTGCCAAATTTTCCATGTGAAAGAGTTAATTTGACAATTTTTATTGTGGAATGACAACTATTCACAAATTTGAGCTTTAAGAACTTTTGGAATTGGGACACATTACAGGGTCCTAACTCAATTGGCATAACTGAGTGGCCATCACCTTATTTTCTAGGCCACATGGATGCGATTTGTGAATGTTGTACATGCATTTGGTTTTAACTTCAGAAGCCTTTGAAGTAAGGACATTTTGCAAATCATATTTGGCCATAATAATAGGGTTAATTTTCATAACAAGTTTAGACATCTTACTTGAAATCTGGCACATGAAAAGAAAAAATCATCAAAATTCAAAAATCAAGACTGTGACCATTTGCACAGACTTAGTAGACACCCAACCAAGGCACCTACCCTCCAATTGTTTGAAGTAACTCTGGCCCACAGTTTTGGAGAATACGTGGGATTCAGGTTGCGTGCCTTGTGCAAAAATAACTGGTAAGCAAAGAGATGCATCAGTAAGTGCTGCAGGCAACTATTAGTTTGCTAGTGAGGCCGTACAGATTGACTAAGATTGACTGTGTGTTAACTAACTCTGACTTGTTGCTGCCATCGATGGAAGCATCTGTGTCTTTCAGATGCTGTTTAAAACCCTTTCCCCCTCAAGTTGGCTTTATCCAGCTGCATCAAGCTTCCCCTCAAGTCGGCCGAATATGGCCTTTTTCAATGCATGCATGGAAATAAATTTTCATTTCTTTATCAAGTCATTTATGGGTAAACCATGAAAACCATCTGTTGAAGTAGGCATTTTTGCATCATTTCCTTACATATCACCATACCAACATTGTGACTAAAAAGCAGGATGGTGCATTTGTTCGGTGAAATAACTGATTGTGAGAAGACTATCGATCAACATTACACTGTTAATAATGCATATCCAGCACATTCAATGTATTTGACTCTTACCGCAGCTCATGCATGCGTGTTTCATTCACTATAGATGTATGTCTTTCCCCTTTAGTATAATTTGTGTGGGATGTTTCTCCATCAAAATTTACTAATGGCAGACAAAATAAACTTGTTGCGTCACATTTATCTCGCCAGTTGTGGAAAGTTCATTGGAGAACAGCATCCATGTTTGTTGGTTTCAATGCATTGCTCAGCAATTATCAGAAACAGAAGGTTTTTTTTGGTTATCATCAGTAGCCTGAAATACCATATTTGGAAGGATGACCCTGTAACCTTGGATGAGTTTCCAAATATGGGTATTATGGTCAAATTTGACTGATTTATACAGCGGGAAATATCAACACACATAACATTTAGCCAATCAGAGGAGAGTATATCAAAAATAGAACAGACTTTGGTCTTTCCCACAGTAGCAACCAAATTATTTGTAAATAAACATGGCCCTACAGGGAACACAAACTTGTGGAAACTTGCATTTTTTTCTGCACATTTTAACACTTTTTAACACTTTTACTTGCCGTAAATGACTTTGAATGATTATTTATACTGCATGGACAAATACATCCATACATTTTACTGCAAATGAAATGTAACTACCAAAAACTACGATGTTGAATCAGTCATACTGCCCACACGTGCCAACACCTAACCCTACAATGCAGGAACAGACAGCAGCTGTTTTGGTGTGTTCATAGCACATTTTTATTGTTCATGAGGAATTAATTTGGGGAGTATAGTGGATAGAAAACCAAGTGATGTAAGGGGGAAAGGATGAAGCAAGCAAACTTTCTGTTTTTTGAAATCATCTTTATCCATTTTGGACCTGCAAGTAATTTCAACTATAGTAGACGATGACCTCTCGTGCAATACACATTCAAGTTGCCTGCATGTCGTACCCACAATGCCATGTGCGCTGCACTTTCCTGTGAGGATTTTTGCACACGACACGCAACCTGAATACCTTGTATTGTGACTGCATGATGGCACCCCCTCAAAGGTCTGCTGCACCACAAATCAGCTGCACTAACAATGAACACTTTTAAAATTATAGAGAATGTCAAGGAATGTAGAATGCCTGCAACAAACCGTTCATTGGATTCATCAGTTATAATGTACAATGTGACATTGAACTTTGACCTCTGTGACCTCAAAAACCTGAGGTCAAATGACCTTACAACATTAGTGACACAAATTTTGCTTATCCAGAAAAAAATGTGTCATGTTTAATGAAGATCCATTGAATAGTTTTCAAGTAATTGATCCTCTAGAAAGACTAAAATTTTGTTGATGATGATTATCGCTCTCTTGCTCTCAAAGGCAGGAAAAAAAAGTAACAGACCTCTAGATGCTCATATGCATGGATGCTGTAGTGCAGGTCCATGACATCTGTACAGTAAGGTGGCGCTGGTGTAGCACTGGGCGATGCCTTGAAGTTGATGTGCTCCTCCGGCCTAAAATATGAACCATAATTAATCAGCATACAACAGAAAGCATTATTGTACCAAGATTACTGAGGAGGTCCTGCAGTCTTGAGTGCTCTCTAAATTATAATAGCTGGAAACTGCTCTTTGTTAGAAACCCTGACCTTTGTAAATGTAACAAGATTGAAAGCTAAATGTATATTAGATAGTTCTTGTGGTTTGGGGTGGAGGTTCCTACAAACTAAAGCTGATCAATTGGAATTTTGAATGGGATTACAGTGAACTGGTGCGGGCCACCAGTTAATGCAAACATGCATTTGAACATTGGGAGAACCACAAAAAAAGCAATAATTTTATTAACAGTCACATACACACAATTATGATCATCACTTCACTTCAACATCTCCTTATATTTGATCTCCAGTGGCAAGACCAGGTGACATATTAAGCTGAAGAATTATGTGAAAAGTCAAAAGTAGCATACCTGATGCCCTTGTTCTCCAGGGGCAACACAGTGCTGATGTACAGGTCAAAGTCTGGCAGAGCTTTGCCGGCTGCCACACAGTCAGGGTCAGTCTTGTAAAACCTCTGCTCCAAACCTGGTCAACACAAAGTACATAGGGTCAACACAAAGTGCAAACTGGTCAACACACACTACATACTGGTCAACACAGAGTACACACTGGTCAACACAAAGTACACACTGGTCAACATATACTACATACTGGTCAACACAAATTGTATTTGTGTCTTTTTGCCCAGAACCACTTCCTAGTAGTCAACACCCTATTCCACAGTCCGAACTCTTTATTCTCCCTAAGCTAACCTGTCCCTGTCTAACCTATATACATATGGAATTACTATTGTCCATATTGCACACGTTACTCTGTAAAATTTTGACATAGGCTGTATCAGCCCAAATAAATTAAAGGGTGTTCAGCGGGTAACTACTCAACATGTTTCGGAGCCTTTTACCCGTACACAAAGTACACACTGGTCAACACATACAACATACTGGTCAGCACAAAGTACACACTGGTCAACACAAAAGTACCTACTGGTCACATAAACACAGCTGACTTGCGTGTACTGAAGGAGCAAAACATGAACACTGACCAATGGAAATGCATTATGTGGTCAGTTCTCTTGAATACAACACCAAAAAAAAAAAAGAAAAAAGAAAAAAAAAAAAAAACCAAAATAAACCAAACTTCACCTGAAATATACTATAAATATCTATCATTCATCCTCAGAATAAAAGTCTGATCAATCGGTCAAACAGCATGTATGACATATCACGTGATGAAGACATTACGCCTGCTCCAGAGATTTGAATTAAATGGCAAGATATCTCCCCCCCCCCATACGTGAAGTCAAAGACTTGTCTTGGTTGGTGCCAAATTATACATATATACAGGAACACATAACCAACGACTGTGCAGTACAATCGTAGAGGACTAATAAAGTTATTATTATTATTATTGTTATTGTTATTATTATTACTCGCTATTGCTTTCTTATGTGGGCGCTCGACGAGCGCCCACATAAGAAAGCAATAGCAAGTCTGGGGGATGCTTAGGAGGCAAGTTTTGTGTTGACGTCACTGCAAAATAACAGTACACATTGCTGTAATAGATTTTCCGTTCATTTACAACTCACTTATAGAACTTAAAACTCTGAAAGAACTCAGAAACGTTTTATTTCACAATGAAAAATCAAAATACAAGAAAATTAACATTAGTACTGTACATTCATTAATAACAAAAGCTTATGAGAAGTCTGTCAGGATGACCCAGCTAAGGATTGAGATCCGCTATCGCTGGGCCCACCTTTAATGGGTAACTAGTTTACAGCATCTTGCACATGGATTGCACTGAAATAAAGGAATCACTGGGCAGTCAAAACTTTGGATGATGAGGAAAAATAAATACAATACATTCTATTATCTGTTACACACAAAACAATCTGGCAGGGTACAGAACTCTTGGTATTCATTTATGTAGATTTTTTTTATATGACTAGAAAAACCGTGGTATGAATGGGAATAAATTTTGTCAGTTATACAGGGAGGTGTAGTGAGAAGTAAACTTGGGATGTAGTATCTAATGCAATCTTTTGATCTGGTTTTGTTGGGTATTGTGAGGGGAGGCACGACTCTGGTACAAAAGTAATAGGTATGAGTGGGTTGTTTAACTTGATAAATGCCTTTGAAATAATAAGGAAGTTCGTCATGTGAATATTTGTAGTAAAATTTCAGTGCTTTCAACTTTATCAAATCCTCTATTTTTAATAGATTTAGCTGCTTAAAAAGTGGGGCGGTAAGTGCATTATAATTAGCATTACAAATTGTGCGGATAGCCTTTGTTTGAAGCATAGAAATACGCTCATATGAAAATCCCCATACCAGAATACCATAGTTTAAATGTGATAAAAACAGTGAATTATAAATATGCAAAGGGCCACTTTTTAGTAGAAATATGTTCATTTTCTTCAAGATCCCATTTACTTTAGCAAGTCTGTTTCCTATTTTACTTACATGAGCATCCCACTTTAGGTTTTCTTGAATTGGTAAACTCAAAAAGTCAAATTCTTCTGTCTTTGAAATTGGAGTGTTGCCAATCTTAAAGTTTAAATCCAAATCCAGCTTTCGTTGGGGAAAATGAAAAAAACATGAACTTTGTTTTACTTATATTTAAGGATAATTTGTTTGCAGCTAGCCAGTCATTCACTTTATTTAGTTCAACATTGATATTGTCTGATGCATTTTGTGCATGTATATTGTTTCCAGAAGGGAAGGTGAAGGAACATAAAGAGTTGAGTAATGTGGCGTCATCTGCATAGAGGATTGAATCAAATTTTGATGAGACAAAATGCATGTTGTTAGTGTAAATTATGAATAGGAGAGGGCCGAGTGTTTGTAGTTGATAAGAATGATGGAGATGTACCAATGGAAGTCAGGTGGGTCTTTGCCACAATTAAATATAAGACCTTAACATACACCCTATCCTCTCACTGTGTTAAATATAAGACCTTAAAATACACCCTATCCTCTCACTGTGGTAAATATAAGACCTTAAAATACATCCTATCCTCTCACTGTGGTAAATATAAGACCTTAAAATACACCCTATCCTCTCACTGTGGTAAATATAAGACCTTAAAATACACCCTATCCTCTCACTGTGGTAAATATAAGACCTTAAAATACACCCTATCCTCTCACTGTGGTAAATATAAGACCTTAAAATACATCCTATCCTCTCACTGTGGTAAATATAAGACCTTAAAATACACCCTATCCTCTCACTGTGGTAAATATAAGACCTTAAAATACACCCTATCCTCTCACTGTGGTAAATATAAGACCTTAAAATACACCCTATCCTCTCACTGTGTTAAATATAAGACCTTAATATACACCCTATCCTCTCACTGTGGTCAAAATATGACCTTAAAATACACCCTATCCTCTCACTGTGTTAAATGTAAGACCTTAAAATACACCCTATCCTCTCACTGTGTGAAATATAAGACCGTAAAATACACCCTATCCTCTCACTGTGTGAAATATAAGACCTTAAAATACACCCTATCCTCTCACTGTGGTAAATATAAGACCTTAAAATACACCCTATCCTCTCACTGTGGTAAATATAAGACCTTAAAATACACCCTATCCTCTCACTGTGGTAAATATAAGACCTTAAAATACACCCTATCCTCTCACTGTGGTAAATATAAGACCTTAAAATACACCCTATCCTCTCACTGTGTTAAACATAAGACCTTAAAACACACCCTACCCTCTCACTGTGTTAAATACAAGACCTTAAAATACACCCTACCCTCTCACTGTGTTAAATATAAGACCTTAAAATACACCCTTTCCTCTCACTGTGGTAGTCAAGCTGATTATTTAGTCACCAATTTCATTTTTGCATGCGGTGCATATTTTATAAATCAAAAAGTGAATGGGATATGCAATACATTTGACTATTGAAAACTTTGATTCTACTTATTGACTACTCTCACAATTCACTCATTACGAGCAACTAGAAGATTTACAGTTTCTTCACACATTTGCCTAGCCAAGCCACCCACAAAAACACGATTGCATAATGCATATTGCACATGGGCAACCACTAAAATAATCGAAGAAACAAGAGGCCCACAGGCCTAATGCTCTGCTGACATATATAATCTGATGACCATCACCAAAAACATCATTTCCTGGAAAGCATCCCCTCCATGACCTTGAGAAATTAATCAAAATCATCCATAGTATGCAATATCAAACTTCAACATGATATACATTTGTGGTACATTGGGTATCAGAATTAAATGTTCTTTTCTTAAGATCTTAATGACCTCCAAAAATAGATCCAGGTCACACAATCATTGGGTCATGGTGACCCAAAAGGTAGGTCACCAAGCACAGTTTTATGTGCAATGTACAAGTGCAATTTTGATCTGGAGGCTCTTTGCCACTCATGTCCAAGCTACACCCTGTCAGTACAAAATCACCTCTTCCAACTTTACAGGCCTAGGTCTAGTGCCCTAACAAAGGTAGGTCAAGGTCAATGATATCATATAACATATTAGCATTGGGCATGATCTATATATCCTACAAATTTCACTTCTGATTCAATTATTTTCGAAATATGGCATCTTATGTATGTCATTACATTTTAACTCATAATGTCCCTCAAAGTACAGGGGGTGCCACCTGTATCATAAACAACTGAGATTTTGACCACTCCTACAATCCCATTAAATTTCATGAAGATCAATAAAAAACTAAGTATGCTAGACTGATCACAAGATTTTCACATTTTGACCCATATATATTACAGAATACTGCAGGTGGTGCCACCAATATTGAACTCAACCTAGATTTTCATACACTTGATATGTCCTGAAAGTTATGTGGGTCTATCTTGACAGATGAACAGAGCTAAAAACCATTAATAAAAAATAACCTGTTACTTCTACCCAAAATATGAAAGTTGTAGTCCCATGCAAGATCTTCAGGGAGCAAATATAGAATGCCTATACATGCCGGCTTTGAAGAAGTGCCAACTACCATTCACAAATTTGGCTCTCTGCTGCCACTTATCAATAAGCTTTGGGGACTCTTCAAGTCTGGCAGGCAGTTTTGGAAAAAATGTCAAAAATGTACATTATGAACAGACGAACAACAGACGACTGACCATGCGGAAAACTCAACTGACTGACAAGTCAGTTGAGCCTCCCGGATGTGCTTGAAAAAAAAAAAAAAAAGATGTGAACAACTACTTCTTTTTAATGGGGCCTCAAGTCATGGCGCTGTTCAACCAAATCATGAGTTGTGCATAGTCAGCAACCAAACCAACCCGTCACATTTAGCCTCAGTCTAGCCACGTTGCATCACAGTTTGCCAGTGTGTGATGGCTTTTAGTTGATGCCATAGCAATATAGGTGGCACCACTAAATTGAATTTCCCATAGGCGGCCATTATAACACATCCTGGCGTATCTGAGAGTAAGAGCTTTAACTTTAATGAAGACTATGCTCACCAATTAAGTTCAAGTCTGCCTTACAAAATAAGAGGCATTAACATATACGATGAACACCAAACTTTTGACTTTGCCCCACCTGAACGCAGTCATGTTGGATTTTCACCTGTCCGCACCCAATATCACCTTTAAATTTCCGAGCACCCCGGAAAAAAATTATGCCCAAAATTAATTATTCAAATCACTCTATTTTGTGATGGCAAAATCTGAATTAAAATTTGAGCCTGCCACAAATTCAACCACTCTGGTCAAGGCAAATCCTACAGTGCTGGTCATTAGACATTATACCTTTGTGCTGCCCTAGGTGGCCAATTTAGGGGTGCAACCTGTATGGTCAATGCAAAGCACTCTCTCTCTCTCTCTCTCTCTCTCTCTCTCTCTCTCTCTCTCTCTCTCTCTCTCTCTCTCTCTCTCTCTCTCTCTCTCTCTCTCTCTCTCTCTCTCTCTCTCTCTCTCTCTCTCTCTCTCTCTCTCTCTCTCTCTCTCTCTCTCTCTCTCTCTCTCTCTCTCTCTCTCTCTCTCTCTCTCTCTCTCTCCAGCAAATTTGTCCGACACTTTTCTAGGACACGATTATACATAGAAACTCCAAACTTGGCATGATTGTACCTCCATGCAAGGAGTTTGACCATTTTGCACAAAGGAATGAAGATGTTTAAAATTATGCAAATTAGGGGCATTTGAAATTTTAAATCTTGAATATCTTCAAACGTATAATATATAGAGATGTCACTCCAACTTCTACTAGGGGGTTATTGACCAGTGCGCATCCAATGAATCTAAAACAAAAGTTGTAGCCATTTAAATTATGCTAATTAGCAGCATTTGAAATTTTAAAACTTGAATATCTTCAAAACTATTAAAGATAGAGATGTCATTTTAACTTCTACTAGGAGGTTATTGACCATTGCGCATGTAATGAATCTAAAACCAAAGTTGTAGCAATTTTAATTATGCTAATTAGCAGTATTCGAAATTTTCAATCTTGAATATCTTTAACACTATAATAGATAGAGATGTCATTCCAACTTCTTGTCGGGGGTTGTTGACCATTACGCACCGACTGAATTAAAAATAAAAGTTGTAGCAATTTAAATTACACTAAATAGCACCATTAGAAATTTTAAATCTTAAATAACTTCAAAGCAATAAAAGATAGAGACGCCATTCCAACTTCTACTCCTGTGTTATGGAATAGTTGTACATTGCCATACCAATATGCTTTGAAGACACACACACTGATTTGCTATGCAGCAAATCATCTTTCCTAGTATTTTACCTGTATCTTTATCTTCATTTTTGTCAATTTCTTCTTTTCTGCGTAACAGCTCCTGCTTAAGATTCTCCAGCATCGTTGCTCTCTCCTCTTGCTTCAGTAGTGCTACTAAGTCATAGGGCCGCCGTAGACTGAAGATAGAGTCCATCTGTGGTCAAACAGAGGTTAGAACATGTTAACACTTCTCTGTGACACCAACTTCTACAAGAATTTGGAAATGACAAAATCTTAAATTCATGGAGATGTATATACTCGATTAACAACCAAAACATATCAGCAAAACATTAGGCGGACTGGTTTTAAGGCTCCTACATGGTACATTAATAAATATTGAACAAGAGGACTGTGCCAGTCCTGTGAGTAGCTGAGCTTGCATGCATAAAATGAAGTGGTCTTGTGACCATTTTAAATTAGGTCAAGGTCACTTTTCTTGAAGACTTCATGCCAAATATCAAAGTATTTCCTCCAGCTCATTAGTCAAAGTACTAGCTCAAATTCTTCTAAAGTTATCAAGTGAACAGTTACATTCATGAAAGTGACCCTGTGACCTTTGGAATGAAGTCAAGGTCACACATGTATTATACAAATCTCTCTCACATAGAGGTCAAAAAGCACCAAAAGTCCCAGATCAATAATTCTCTTCAAAGTTATCAAGTGAACAGTAAATTCATCACGTGGCCCTATGAATTGGGGAATGAGATCGGGTTATGTAATATTTAAATCTTGCCCTCATACACAGAAGTGTCTGTCAACAATTTCAAAGCAATTGGGCTGGTGATTTCAGACCT